>OX451736.1:1700681742-1701281742 GCA_948472305.1 Vicia faba | reverse complement strand
ACCTTCGGATCGCGAAAGGCTAGAAAGCCAATCTATATCCTCAGGTTTAAGAAAATTGAACAGGGGCAACTGTTGCACCCCAAAATTTGCCCTCTCATGTTTTCCAAAGTCTTCCCCCTGCCTGGTTGATCACAAACTCTTGCCTAAGGAAAAAGAAGATTTTTGAGTGGTACTTCAAATACCTTTCAATTGGCATTCTGAAGGAGTATTTCGATTGGCATTATGGACAAGCATTCGATTGGAATTATGTCAAGGCAATGTCGACAACCATGTCAACCATGTCCTTTATTTGGCATGAACAACACCTTTTGATTGGCCTGTTAGCAGAGCATTTCGATTGGAATCCTTCGATTGATATTTGGGCCAGGCCCATTCGAAGGGTACGCAGGGAGTCCATTCGAAAGAGGCAAATCAGGACTAATAGAAGAGCATGGCCTGAAAGCACTCGAAATCCAAGCGTCCAGGTTCATTCAAGGGACACGAATGTTTCAAAAAAGGAAATGATTTAATGTGTTTGATTTTTGTCCAGAGCGTTAAAGGCCTATTTTAATGGTTGTCCCTTGCCATTTTTGTGCACTCCCACACTCCTATAAATAGGAGGCCAGTGACACATTACAACACACACAAAAAAATTACACGAAAAATCACACGAAAATCATAGAACGAAAATTATACACACTTCTTCAAAAAATCTGCAGGAGAACAAAACATTGGAGAGACGCTGCCCAGAATTTTCCAAGCCAAAGCAGTCCCTCAGATCGAAGGTGCCTAAGCCCAGAAGCCCTCAAATCAAAAGTGCCTACATCCAGGAAGTGCCCAGATCAGAAGTGCCTGCGCCCAGAAGTGCCCAGATCGAAAGTTCCTGCGCCCAGAAATCCCAGATTGAAAGTGCTCCCATCCAGCCAGTGCCCAAATCGAAGACTCAATCTGCAGGTAATAAAGGGTAAATTGTCCAAACTTACATTTGCGTAAACGCATTATTACTTGTTGTTACCTTTGACTTGCCATCTTAGACAGGATCGAAAGGCCTGGGTTTGGCACCCAGGTCACATTTTTCGTGTGCTAACATTTGCTGCAGATTTAGCCTGAAGAGACCCCAACAAGTGCAGGATCGAAGGGCTTGGGATTCAATACCCAGGCCCTGCATTTTTGTTTCACTCACATACTTTTGCAGGTATAACATCCCAGATCGAAGGAGAGCCCTTCTCTGGATCGAACCCATTAGCGTGCTGGATCGAAAGAGGCATCTCATCCCTGGATCGAAAGCCATGACCTCCATGATCGAAGGGCAATCCTCTTCCCTGGATCGAAGGCTACTCACGCCTTACTGTCTGGCCCAATCGAAAGGACCAGGACCCTCTCTGGACCGAAGCAGTCCATTCTCTCCCTGGGTCGAAACTCCTTTTTTCCCTGGATCGAAGGATCCCTCCTGCACTTTATTTTTTTGTTTTTATTCTCATAGACTTCTTTTTATCTTTTAATTAACATTAAAATAAAAAAAATCACAAAAAAAACATTAGGGTAGTTTTTTTATTCAAATTAATTTTGTAAATAAATTAATTAATTATTTTAACTTCATTTTATCAATTTAAAATAAACTAGGCTTAGGAGTATTTAATTCAAATATCTTCTTAATCAAAAACAACAAAAAGAGTTCTTATTCTTAGGATTTTTTTTAGATTCACGCGCGTTTATTTTACTGGATGTAATAGCTTAAACTAAGACCTTCTTTTACTTTACTGTTTTTATTTCCCCCAATATTTTTGGACATGTAAATAATCCCCCTCCCCGAAAGCCTTGTAATAGCGTAGGATTTACAATTCCTGCACTTTAAATTCCTGTACATATATTAACTGCTTAGATGTATGCTAACTAGGATTGTATGACAAGATTAACTCTTAACTTAAAATCAACAGTAGTCCACCATGACATGCAAGAATAATATAACTGAATATTGACACACTTGCACACGCCACTCCTAGGGTATACCTCATTTGGTTGCCTCGAACGTGGTCATTAAGTATAGGATGTTTTAGAGGTCGTCCTTTGTCCCAAGATCATAAGTTGCCTCTAAATGGTCGCCTCGATAAAAATGATCTAAGACATTAGGATTACCACTAAAGCGTCCTAACGTTGCTTTAGTGACCACACGTCCCTAAAATCGAATTGACCCGAAAACTCCAACGACGGTGCTACCTATTCCTCAATAGCAGGATAGTACTGTCTAAAGGACATTTTCACAATTAAATTCCCTTTTGAGTAGGTAGAGGTTTTTAAGTACTTGCTCTCTTTTTTTCAAAAAAAAAAAACAAAAACAACTTTTCGCACCTACACTTTCAAAAAGTTTTCAAACAAACACTTCATACACTCCTGAGGACTGATACAAGAGTTACCTAGAAGTTTTTCAAACTAAACTTTTTTTCAAAACCCACAAACACAAAAGAAAAGCAAACATTTTTGAAAACATAGTGAGCAAGTACCTAAGAGCCCGTGGATAACCACGGATAGAAAGGGTGCTAACACCTTCCCTTTCTATAAATCTACCTCCCGAACCGAGAAAATTCTCGAAAAGGAATTTTGCTGTGCTTTTGTCCTTTCCTTGTTGGAGAACATAAAAGACGGTGGTGACTCTTGCTTACCGCGACATTTCGCGAACCAATACTAAAAAACAGTCAGTTCTATTTCCACCGATCACACCAAGGAATTGATTTATGGCCTTAAATTGCTCTCAAAGGTCCTCTATCCTGAAATCAGAACCACACTTTTTGTCAAGATTTTTGAGTTTTTTTTTCTAACTGTTTCACACCTCTAGCCTCTTGATTTTGATCTAAAAAGCTTTATTATATAACCTAGAATGAATTAGGTTAACAAAATTGGAATGAATCTTTGCATTTATCCAAGATTTGATTTGATTTTCAATTTGTATGATATCCTTCCAAATTTGGCCTAATCATGCCAATCTCGGGCCAATTAGCCTTGATATGATCTGACTCTGATGTGCCAGCATAATGAGCTTATGATTCTGTCCAAAAATCCAATCAAAACAAATCTTTGCTATTATTTACCAATTATTTAATTTAATTCAATTTTTAATAAATAAAAAATAAAAATAAAATAAATAATGAAGAAAATATCATGTGAGTGAGCATTTGGGTCGTGGACCATGTTATAAGTAAGGTGCAAGCATAAAAAGTTGGGCCCATTTAGCAAGAAATGCAAATTTGAGCACATTTGACTTTTGGAAATATTTGCAAAAATGGTCAACTTGGACAATACATAACTCTCTCAATTTTGACCCTAGAGAGGTGTTCTTGTACTTTTTAGAAAGCTTAGGATTTCCTCTAAGCAACCCTTTTGGTCTCATCTCAATTTAGTCTTCCATGTTCAAGTATGAAGCTTTGACCCAAAAGGTGTTTTTGTTGACTTTTCAAAATGACCTGTAATGTCAAAATTCATATCTTTTTGTGAGTGAATATTCTGAACTTGGGGGATGAATATGAATTGTAGATAATTTCATCCTCTTCAAAATGAGATTTGGACGGGTCATTTCTGATAAAGCATGAGAAAGTTATGCTTGGTCAAAGTTTAGTTGACTTTTCCTACAAAACTCTAATTTACAACTTTTGGGTTTTGATGAATTGTGAGCAATCCTTGAGGAATCATGATCAACCCTTTATCAAATGATGGATAATACTTCAAAATGAGGACGTTGACAATAAATCTTGAGGTTTGACTGTATATGGGCCACAATTGACTTTTGACCTAGTACAGTTGATTTTCAAGCATTTGAGCAATTGACTGAGCAAACTTCTTCTGCAAGGCTTGAAACTTGTCATGGATGATCTTGAGAACATATTAGGACAATGGTGATAATTTGAGTCCTTTATGGTTCATACATCTTTATAAAGATAGAAACCCTAATTTGAGGTAGACTGCCTTAGGAGAGAGTTTGTCTGGTTAACTCTTGACCTTCCTTAAGCAATTTGGGGACCTCACTTGCCATGTGTTGAGAAATATGGGAGGGAAAATTTTGGGGTACAACAGCTGCCCCTGTTCAATCTTCTTAAACCTGAGGATGTAGATTGGCTCGTCTTCCTTTCGTGATCTGAAGGTGGAAGATGATGGAACACTAGAGTGCCCAGAAATTTGCACTCGCATGAAGTGATACTTGACTTGCGATATCGGGAATGAGCTTATAGACGCCATTTGGTAGTTGCTAGAGAATTGTCGGAGATGGGCTTAAAGATGCCATCCGAAGAGGTGTCGATCGCATAAGAGATTCCTTTGCGAGAACCCGTATACCTGTTGTTGAGGAGGACTTCACTGGGGAATGTTGGTCTCTGTCTTGAGAAATAACTCCTGCTTGAGGAAGCGGAAGTGAACTGCATATTTGGTCAGGGTACAAGCTGCACCACGACTTACTGGAGAAATGCGAAACTAAACGTGTTTGATCAGGTGCAGGTCTTACAGTGTTGTGGACTGCTGTCTGGGGATAAGAGAGGAAGAACTCGGATAGTAAGGTTATGAGAAGGAACCTGGATAGTATGGCCACTTCGATATGAAAGCCTGGATAGTAGGGCTGCGAGAAGGAACCTAGATAGTAGGGTTACTTCGATATGAGAGCCTGGATAGTAGGGTAACTTTGATATGAAAGCCGGGATAGTAGGGCTGTGAGAAGGAACTTGGATGTCAGGGTTACTTCGATATGAAAGCCTGGATAGTAGGGCTGTGAGAAGGAACCTGGATGGTAGGGTTACTTTGATATGAAATCCTGGATAGTAGGGCTGTGAGAAGGAACCTGGATGGTAGGGTTACTTCAATATGAAATCCTGGATAGTAGGGCTATGAGAAGGAACCTGGATAGTAGGGTTACTTCGATATGAAAGCCTGGATAGTAGGGCTGCGAGAAGGAACCTGAATGGTAGGGTTACTTCGATATGAAAGCCTGAATAGTAGGGCTGTGAGAAGGAACCTGGATAGTAGGGTTGCTTCGAGATGAAAGCCTGGGTAGTAGGGCTGTGAGAAGGAACCTGGATAGTAGGGTTACTTCGAGATGAAATCCTGAATATTAGGGTTGTGAGAAGGAACCTGGATGGTAGGGTTACTTCGATATGGAAGCCTGGATAGTAGGGCTGCAAGAAGGAACGTGGATAGTAGGGTTACCTCGATATGAAAGCCTGGATAGTAGAGCTTGAGAAGGAACCTGGATAGTAGGGTTACTTCGAGATGAAAGCCTAGATAGTAGGACTGTAAGAAGGAAGCTGGATAGTAGGGTTACTTCGATATGAAAGAGTCGGGATAGTAGGGTTGTGAGAAGGAACCTGGATAGTAGGGTTACTTCGATATGAAAGCCGGGATTGTAGGGTTGTGAGAAGGAACCTGGATAGTAGGGTTACTTCGATATGAAAGCCTGGATAGTAGGGCTGTGAGAAGGAACCTGGATAGTAAGGTTATTTCGATATGAAAGCCTGGATAGTAGGGTTGTGAGAAGGAACCTGGATGGTAGAGTTACTTCGAGATGAAAGCCTGGATAGTAGGGCTGTAAGAAGGAACATGGATAGTAGGGTTACTTCGATATGAAAGCCTGGATAGTAGGGCTGCGAGAAGGAACCTGGATGGTAGGGTTACTTCGATATGAAGGCCTGGATAGTAGGGTTGTAAGAAGGAACCTGGATAGTAGGGTTTCCTCGAGATGAAATCCTGGGTAGTAGGGCTGTGAGAAGGAACCTGGATAGTAAGGTTACTTCCATATGAAATCTTGGATAGTAGGGCTGTGAGAAGGAACCTAGATAGTAGGGTTACTTCGATATGAAAGCCTGGGTAGTAGGGCTGTGAGAAGGAACCTGGATGGTAGGGTTACTTCAATATGAAAGCCTGGATAGTAGGGCCGTGAGAAGGAACCTGGATGGTTGGGTTACTTCGGTATGAAAGCCTGGATAGTAAGGTTGTGAGAAGGAACCTGGATAGTAGGGTTACCTCGATATGAAAGCCTGGATAGTAGGGCTTGAGAAGGAACCTGGATAGTAGGGTTACTTCGGGATGAAAGCCTGGATAGTAGGGCTGTGAGAAGGAACCTGGATAGTAGGGTTACTTCGATATGAAAGAGCCGGGATAGTAGGGCTTGAGAAGGAACCTGGATAGTAAGGTTACTTCGAGATGAAAGCCTGGGTAGTAGGGTTGTGAGAAGGAACCTGGATAGTAAGGTTACTTCGATATGAAATCCTGGGTAGTAGGGCTGCTTCGAAATGAGTTTGGGTAAAACTGCAGAGGGAACCTGGGTAAGGTTGTTCTTGTTGCACCGATGATTACTCTGTTTAGCTTCGAGTGTTGATCATGGACCTACTAGAAATTATTGATAATAGCTGTCTTTCCTGAAAGAAATACAGGGTTAGTTATGTGAGATGCATGAGATGCATTGTGAGATGATGTTCTCAAAATAAATGAGACTATGTTATATGTAATGTATGCACATGTCATGATGTATGAACATGAAATGCTGACGTAATAATATGAGTCCGGGAAAATAAATCCATGACTGCTGTTTGGAGATTATGAGAAATGGTATTCTTGATTGCTGTAAAAAACCATAGTTCCTCTATTTCTGTTGGGGATGGTGAACAAAGATGACTATGCTGGGGATTTGCCCCTTGTTTACGGATATTCTTCCGAGGAGAGACTCTTCTTGAGAACAACTCTGCAGGGGAATAACTCTGTTTGAGAGAGGAGATGCTTTGCTGGAAGATCTTGCCGATTCGGAGAGATAAACTCTATTGGGGGATGAACTTCCGTAGCCGGAGGAATAAACTCTGTTAGGGATTGAGCTTCTGTATTCAGAGAAATAAACTCTGCTTGGGAGACAACTTTACGAACTGCTTGCGATTATGAAATTCGGTCAGGGAATATAGACGTCAGCTCTCCGAAAGAGCTTAGCTGGGGAAAGTAACTCCTGTTTGGGGAGGCAGAGATCAAAACTTTGGTTGCCTCTACTCTGTGGGGAGTGTAGATGTTACTGGGACGCATGCTGAGGATATGACAATGACTTTGCATCAAGACTTTTCTTCCCCTGTACCTGCTAGAGAAAGTTCCTGCGGAGGCCTTGTAGATTGAGTGTCATCCCAACTTATGAGGTGCTTGGTAACTGCCGATCGGAATGATAAGTCTTCTACTGATAGGAAAGTGACAAGATAACTGGACATAGTCGTACGCTTTAATCCCTAACTTTTGCCTGGACTGTCTTTTCAGATTTTCAGTCCACCGGGATACCCTTTCTTGCCCAAGCCGCCTTTTCAGGTTTTCGGCTTGTCGGGTGTACATATCTTTTTTTGTTTTTATCCCTAGTTTTTGCTCGAACCCTTTTGGTTCACTGGGATGCCCTTATTTTTTCCTAGGCCAGTCAACCTCGTGGGTCTTTGTTCATGTGCAGTATTTTCTTATTATGTCCACGCTCTCAGGGTGTAGGGAGCTGTCACTGTCGGTAGTGTTGTGTTGCCACACTACCAGAAGATGTTTGTTTGATCGTACAGGATTCGTTGCCGAAATTCATGCCCAATTCCCCCAAGTGATTCAGATGGAGATCTGCCCCTGGCTATTTGGCATCTTTGAGATATTCCTTGAATCTTGACTTGACTGCCCCAGATGATGGACAATGATCATGTCGTGCCCCTTGGTTGGAAGTGTTTTTCCACTTGAGGTGATCCTTTTTATTGAGAAGGTTTTTGTTCGCTAGATATTCGTCATGCGAATTTCTCAGCTGCTGAACAAATAGTCATATGCGAACAATGTTATTTTAAGAATGCAAAGTTTACGTCTGTCTTGAAGTTTTGAAAATGCAGTTTTTTTATTTAGAAAAAATAGAATTTTGCAAAGATGTGATATCAACTCAGGATTTGTAACGGACCTTCAGGAGTCAGGATACCTTTTGTAACAGTATGCTTTCGAACTAACCCATGCTTCAGCTAGGACTTTTAAGGGTTATAACGTGGCCTGGTTCATGGTTTAAGAAACAAAGGATAAATGCTCAAAATTTATTTGTACCCACCCGTTCTTCGTGATGTTCTTCGATCATATACTCAGCTAATTGTGTATTTAGATCCCGTTTGAGTCTTTGCTCTGATATTCCAGTGATGGTTCAGATACTTGACAGTTTATTTTGAATAGGAAGTCATTTCTTTTTTGATTAGGGTTTGTAGGACCTCTTTCTTTTTTATTTTATTATCCATATATTTTGCCTGAACTGTTTCTTTTTGTGATTACAGTCAGCGGTATGCCCCAGTGTTTTTTTCTTAAGTCTCCTTCATAGGTTTTGATTTAATGGGCTTTTATTTAGAGAGATAATGATTGCCTGTCTTGACGATTATAGGGAACCATCACCGTCTTTTGTTTTGGAAGGACGTCTTTGACGCCATTCATTGTGCACCTGGATTAACTGAGAAAACTACCCTGCCCCAGGTTGTGATTAAGGGTTTTAATTTGGGTGAAAAGAAAAACACCTACTTTTTTGGCTCGAAGGGGTTGACTAGGGATTATCTTCCTTATAACTCCATTGTTTAGGATTTGAAACAACGCATGTACATTGCCAACGGGGTCTGTTCAGAAGCATATTGTAGAGATTTTGATATCATTTTCGTCATCCTCCCTCTAAAGGCTCAGAGCTTTTGTTTGAGAGTTGAATATCAGAAAAAGGAAAGCAATTTAAATACAGTGAATACGAATGAATTGATTCAAAATAGACATATGCAATGCATTGATAAAGTAACAGAGTTTGACATGAATAGATGTTCGAACAATCAAAAGAAAATTGCAAATTGAAAATTTTAATGAACAAAAGCCTCTTCGTCTGATCTTTTCACTTCAGAGGACGTGCCTTGGAGGGATGGTAGAAGAACTCAGCCTGACCATCTCGTGTAAACTCCAACACTCCTTCATCAATCAAGTCCTTAATTTTACATTTCAGCCTCCAACAGTCGTCAGTATCATGCCCCGGGTTGTTGGAATGGTATGCACACCTTGCATCAGATTGTAGTTAGGGGAAGAAGTCTTGGGATTCGGATGAGGTCCTATCAACGTAATCAGATTCATCCTTAACAAGTGTTGCAAAGCTTGAGACAGTAACATGTTGAGTTTGGTAAACTTCCTTTTGGGCATATCCGGCTTACTCTAATTAACCCATTGTTTTTGGTGAGGTTGTTGTTGGACCCGTGATGTAGTAGAAATTTGGAAAGGTCCACTCTTCCCCAAACCAACATTTTGTCTTTTTGGAGGTTGATCAATGACTTGGTCCCCGACCCCGACTGTTTGCTTCATATTGTTGTATCCGTCTTGATGAAGTTGGTTGATGATGGTTTTCAGCTCTTCTTGTCTTCAGGCTAGGCCTTGGATAAGAGCCATCTGCCCCAGCATCCGGGTTCTTATTGCATCTACCTCAACTTGCAGTTGTTCCAGTTGTTCGTCCTTATTGTCTTCAGGACTTTTCTTGACCAAATTCCCAACGAGGAGTGTTTTCAACTCGTCCTGCCCTTTGGATAGGTTTAGGAATATGTCCCTGAACTGAGCTTCTTAAGTTTGAAGATCTATGATGTCTTGTTTAAGAGCCATTGTTGAAATAAACAGCGAGAACATGAGAGACCTGTACTGGAAGACCTGTTATGCAATGATATGTATGATATATGTATGCAATGTTTTCAAGGATCTCGCGGGGTAAACAAGAAACTGTTAGAATTTGGTTGCAGCTTGATTGAAGAAACTTCGTGTCGTCAAGAGTCCTTCTTCAAGAGTCAAGCTCACCATATCGAGTGGGTCATAGCCACTGACTTAAGTTATCGTGTTTTGATCTCTAGACGACATTGGCTAGAGGAAAATAAATCCCCTTTCCCCTTGCTAGACGTTTGATTTATCATAACCTGCATCACAAACCCTTGAGATCCTTGAAATGGTTAAGGAAATGTTAAGGCATGATGTTATGATGTGTATGTTATGCATTTAAGCAAAAGTGAGAGGTGATGTAAGCAAGTAAACCCGGCAAGAAATCCAAGTTATTGGATAAGGACTGTAAACCAAACCTGCAAGGAACTCATGTTATCAGATAATAAAAACTGTGCAAGTAGTTCAAGTTGAAAGCACACAAGTCACACAAACAGCCTTAGGTTTAGGCTTGCATGAGGTCAAAGGTAGTACCCTCTTGAAGTTTAGTTGGTTCAAACCTGTCCTAAAAAGTAACCGGGTTCTAGAGATTATCAGTATCATTGACCATCCTTTATCGGGCATTGTTTCAGCTCTCAATCTTTTCTTGCAGCCAAAATATCTCGAAAGTCTGGTCTCAATGAGTGTAGCATCGAGTATCAACCAGTTCTCAGCTCTACACCGAGGCCGACTATCTCACTACTTTCTAATGGCCAAGTTGTTCAACTAAGGTTCTAAGGCCCGTTAGTGCTTCACGACACCACGCGGCGGCCCCTATTCTCCTTGTTTCCCCATGAAGGATACCGGTACCAACCAAAGTGCCACACCAACACAACCATCGCTTAAACCATATCGGTCTATGTCGTACAGTCTCCACGATCTATTGTTGTTTACCTAATGAGTGCCCCCAGATCCAGGTGTAGGATCTGAAAGAACAAGATTAGTTCTGACCTATCTCAAGAGTTTTGATGATAACTAAATTATATTTAATATAATTTATGCTCTGATGAATGTGTTTTAAATGTCTTAGTTAATGTTCTGACATAAAACATTCTAAAGTACTAAGAAAATATTATGAAGAAGTTCTTTGATAAAAGAACCTTTTATTCAAACGCATCTACTGACTCTGGTAAGACACTTTATTTGTTAAATATATCTTCTAACTTCTAGCAGGCTCCTTGTTCAGAAGATAACTTGAAAGCAAGCGCTGTTCAAAGTTCTTAGCAAGCAACGCACTTCCTAGAAGATGAGTGAAGCATGTTCTGACTTAAAGACATTGGAGAAAATTCTGAAGTAACATTTAGATCAACTTGTCTTGCCAAAGCAAAGGAAAACATGTTCTTACATTCTGACGTTTGCTCATTAATGCAAAGACGGCTGAAAGCACTCAAGTGCCTACAACTAGTTTCTTAGAAAATGGAATATTGCAAGGATACACGCAAAGCATTTAATGCTCTCCATATTTTCTGAAGGCAGCAACGGTCTTATTGTTCCTACTATAAATAGAAGGACATTTATTGCAAGCCAACAATTTTTTGTGAACCAAGAAAACCAATCAAATTTTCAAAAGAAGCAAGAAACTACGTGAAAGATCCAAAAGCTCACAAACTCATTGTTCATACAATTTGTGCATTATATTCTAAGTGAAAAATCACAGTTGTGATATAGCTTGATTAGAAGCAAACTCTATTTTATTATCTGTAAAGATTAAACTCCTATATTTGTTCCTTGAGAGACCAAGTTTGGTCAGATTTCTCAAGCAGACTAGGACTAGATTTAAGTCTTAGTGGTGTTAGTCACTTGTAAGTTTACCTGTGCATTGTTAGTCACAACAGTTGTTGTGTGATTGTAATCAGTTGATTATAGTGGATTAACTCCTTGTTGAGAAAGGCAAAATCACCTTGGTGGGTGGACTGGAGTAGTTTGAGTTCAAACAAACCAGGATAAAAATAACTGTGTTCTTCCATTATTGTTTGAGCTTTGTTTTGAAAACGAAAAGAGTCACTTATTCAACCCCCCCTTCTAAGTGTTTTCTTACCCCTTCAGGATCTATAGTAACCCCAAACAAGCCCTCAAAAGTAAAACAATCAAGGCAATCAAGAGAAGCAATTTAATGACCTAGATCCTAAGGTAAACCCCACTTTATAAATCCCCAGCAGAGTCGCCAGTTCTGTGATACGGTGGCAGAATCGACTGTTTAATACTGGTTTGCGTTTTGCGTTTTGTGTTTGCAAAATGTCGCGGTAAGCAAGAGTCTCCACCGACTTTTATTTCATCCAATCGGAAAGGAAAAAAGTACAGGAAAAAAATCCTTTTTCGAGATATTCTGAGTACGGGGGGTAGATTATAGAAAGGGAAGGTGTTAGCACCCTTTCTATCCATGGTTTTCCATGGGCTCTTAGGTACTTGCTCATTTTTAAATTGCTTGTGTTTGTGTGCTTTGTTTTGAAAAGTTTTTACTTCGTGATAACCCTTGTATCAATCCTCAAAGGTGTGACGAAGTTGTTTTGAAAAATTGTTTGAAAGTGTGTAAGCGTGAAAAGTTTTGATTTGAGCAAGTACCTACTAGCATCTACCTACTCGAAAAAGATTGTTTCTATTCTTGTTCCTTTAGACAACACTATCCTACTATTGAGAAATAGGTAGCACCATCGTTGGAATTTGTAAGGGTCAAATCGAAAGGGACGTACGATCACTAAAGCAATATTAGGACATCTTAGTAATAACCCTAGAGTCTTAAGATCATATTCGAGGCAACATTTCTGAGGCAACATTTTCAAGGCAACATTTTCGAGGCAACATTTCTGAGGCATCATTCGAATGAGAAATTTGATCTTTTTTAGACAGGGGGGCAATCACTAAGACAACCTATACTTAATGATTGTTTACCGAAGGCAACCGAAGTGAGAGTATACCCTAAGAGTGATATGTGCGAGTGATTTGTTTCAGTTATTTAGCTTTGCACATTAGGGCTTTCTAACCGTATTAATTTGTCATGCATTCTTGTCATACAATCCTATTATCATACATCTAAATAGTTAAATATTTGCAGGAATTAAAATGCGAGAAAATAAATCTACGCTATTACAAGGCTTCGGGGAGGGGGATTAATTACATAGCCAAAAAACTCGGGGATTTAAACAGTAAAGAAAGCCCTAAATTAACTATTACAAACCATGAACAGTTACAAAAATATTGGCAAAAATAAATTACAAAGCGCGGCGAATTAAATGCGAAGCAATTAGGGTTTTGACCCTTGACTAAACCTATTTGCGATTGATTAAAAAACTGTTTTTGTCATTTTTGTTATTTAAGAAAATAATGAAACAATTAAATTAAAAAGAAAATCCTAATTCTAATTAATTTTAAATTAAGAAAAGTAAATTAATCCACTCTAAAAACCTATTTTTGTATTTTTATTGGAGAAAATATTTAATTACAAATTAATTAAACCTAATTTCTAATTGTTTTTTAATTATGAAAGAAATTAAAGTTGCCCTAAATTAATTAAACTAATTAATAAAACATTTGTTAAAAAAATAATTTTTTTTGTGAATTTTGATTGGGTAATTTAATAAAATAATGTTTTTGTGTTGATTAAAAAAATAGAATAATTAAAGAAAAGGAATTAAAGAAAAATAGTAGAAATAACCAAATGGGCCTGCTGTCAGCAGATCTGGCTGGAGATGGATCCAGAGGATGATGATTCTTAGAAGGTATACGGGCTGGATCTGATTCTGGCTGATGGATCCAGAATATGATGACCCTCAGAAGATGGTGTGCACTGGATCTGGTCCTGGCTGGTGGATCCAGCAGATGCTGACCCTCGAAAGGTGTATGCGTTGGATCCAGTTCTGGATGATGGATCCAGAAGGTCACCAGAGAATGCTTGATCTGGTTCTAGCTGATGGGTCTAGAAGATGATGACCCTCGGGAGGGGTATGTGCTAGATATGGTGAAAACAATGGAGAAAATGTCAAAAGCTCATGCCTGGGATCGAACCCAGGACATGAATTTCTGATTCCCTTCCTCTGACCAACTGCGCTGGATGTTAACTTGTTAATATAATAAAAACAAATAATATATTAGAAAAAACAAGTTTCTGGCCAGAATAACACGCTAGAATTTAAACCAGCCATTCAGGTTGTGACACGCTGTTGTCTTCTTCCTTGGAACCGTCGTTTTAGGCTCTGAACATTTACCTACAGACGCAGGTCTGTTACTGAAACCTGTGTCATTCAAGAATCAAGCACGTGCAATATAAATTCAATTGAGGACCATGGATCAACTGGGTTTGAAATTCTGATCATCATGGTACCCATTATCAGGCCTAATTTTGCTTGAAACCCAAAACCCCAAATTGGAGTACGAAACCCTAACAATGGCAAAGGCTTATTCCTGCGCTGTAAGTTAAATCAAACTATCCAGAAATATTGCAAACATGACGATGAACACAAATACGTAACTTAAACATGCTAAAGATGCAAGAGTTACAGTAATCGAATTTGGATAATTGTGCAAACCGTGAGAGTGATTCTGGATGTTCTGGCGCCTACAAATGATTGGGAATGCTTCCTAAGATGCCAAGGAATTGATTTCTGGCCTTAAATTGCTCTCAAAGGTCCTCTATCTTGAAATCAGAACCACACTTTTTGTCAAGATTTTTGATTTTTTTTTCTAACCGTTTCACGCCTCTAGCCTCTTGATTTTGATCTGCAAAGCTTTATTATATAACCTAGAATGAATTAGGTTAACAAACTTGGAATGAATCTTTGCATTTATCCAAGATTTGATTTGATTTTCAATTTGTATGATATCCTTCCAAATTTGGCCTAATCATGCCAATCTCGTGCCAATTAGCCTTGATATGATCTGACTCTGATGTGCCAGCATAATGAGCTTATGATTCTGTCCAAAAATCCAATCAAAACAAATCTTTGCTATTATTTACCAATTATTTGATTTAATTCAACTTTTAATAAATAAAAAATCAAAATAAAATAAATAATGAAGCAAATATCATGTGAGTGAGCATTTGGGTCTTGGACCATGTTATAAGTGAGGTGCAAGCATAAAAAGTTGGGCCCATTTAGCAAGAAATGCAAATTTGAGCACATTTGACTTTTGGCAATTTTTGCAAAAATGGTCAACTTGGCCAATACATAACTCTCTTAATTTTGACCCTAGAGAGGTGTTCTTGGACTTTTTAGAAATCTTAGGATGTCTTCTAAGAAACCCTTTTGGTCTCATATCAATTGAGTCTTCCATGTTTAAGTATGAAGCTTTGACCCAAAAGGTGTTTTTATTGACTTTTCAAAATGACATGTAATGTCAAAATTCATATCTTTTTGTGAATGCATATTCTGAACATGGGGGCTGAAGATGAATTGTAAGGAATTGCATCCTCTTCAAAATGAGCTTTGGGTGGATCATTTCTCATAAAGCATGAGAAAGTTATGCTTGGTCAAAGTTGAGTTGACTTTTCCTACAAAACTCTAATTTAGCAACTTTTGGGTTTTGATGAATTGTGAGCAATCCTTGAGGAATCATGATCAACCCTTGATCAAATGATTGAGAATGCTTCAAAATGAGGATGTTGACCAAAAATATTGAGGTTTGACTGTATATGGGCCACAATTGACTTTTGACCTAATACAATTGATTTTCAGGCATTTGAGCAATTGACTGAGCAAACTTCTTCTGCAAGGCTTGAAACATGTCATGGATGATCTTGAGAACATATTAGGACAATGGTGAGCATTTTAGTCCTTTGTGGTTCACACATATTGATGAAGATAGAAACCTTAATTTGAGGTAGACTACCTTAGGAGAGAGTTTGTCTGGTCAACTCTTGACCTTCCTTGAGCAATTTGGGGACCTCACTTACCATGTGTTGAGAAATATGGGAGGGAAAATTTTGGGGTATAACACCAAGGTTCCAAGAAAAGGTTCTCATAACCAAGTGCTGAAGACTCTGAAGACGTAGTTCTGAAGACTCTAAAGACTTGAAGTTCTGATGACCTTGTGTGTTATGTTCTCGCTTTTAAACTCATGCTCACAGAAGCCTCTGAAGTGAAGAAGGAAAGAAGATAACGTTAACATGGTAAAAATAGTACATGGTACAATCAATATTTAATTCCACTACCATGAAAGGACGAACGCGTCGCATGATCTTGTCCCCCACGTTAATGTTCAAGCTACCAATGTTTCTGGAAATCCCAAGAGTATCCCTTAATGTATATATTATTTTATTGGCTATATAAAGGCTTGAAGACTAAGAGAGAAATCTGCTAATTCACTGAATAATCACGCGCAAACATTGTTCATAGCTTTCATGTTCTTAAGTCATTGTTCTTAAAATAGTTTACATATTCAGCTTTTTTGAAGCAACATTCTTATAAATAAAACTTGTATTCAAACAGTTTTTTGATATTCCTTAAGGGACTGGATAGGTATGTATTCTTAAGAAGTCTAGGACTTATGAGTTTTAGAAGTTGTTAGTCACTTGCGGGTAGCTTGTGCATTGTGATAATCAGGTTGATTATTGTTTGATATTCCTTAAGGGACCGGGTAGGTCTGTAGCCTTCAGAAGTCTTTGACTTGCGAGTCTTAGAAGTTGTTAGTCACTTGCAGGTAGCTTGTGCAAATTGTAATCAACTTGGTTATAGTGAATTAAGTCCTCGATTGAGTGAGACGAAATCACCTTGGCGGGTGGACTAGACTAGCTTGATAATTTTCAAGTGAACTAGTATAAACATACATTGTTATTTACTTCCTGCTCTTACTTATTGTTATTATCAATAGTGAAGATTAAAAGGATTTTAACTTAAAGGGGAATATTTTTAAAGAAAAGTTTTTGTGTTTTAAAACTCAATTCAAACTTCCTTTTTCTTGTGTTTTTCACACCTTCATATGAGTGCAGCCAGGGAGTTGAGGCAAGGTGACCCCATTTCCCCCTGTTGTTTGTGGTGGTGATGGATTACTTGCACAAGAAATTAAAGGGCTTGAGAAAAATCCCTAACTTTAATTATCACAATAAATGTGAGAAATTGAAGCTTGTGGATCTTAGTTTTGCTGACGATTTATTAATGTTTGCATGGGGAGATAACATTTCTGTAAAGCTGATGATGGAGGAATTTTCAGATTTCTCTATGTCTACAGGCCTGAAAGTGAACCCGAGTAAGTGTAAAGTGTATTGTGGTGGTATGTCGGAAAATGAACAATCTGTGGTTGTGAGTATAACTGGCTTCAGCAGGGGTGATCTTTCGTTCAGATACTTGAGTATTTCATTAACAAGCAGAAAGATCTTTAACAACCAATGCTTAGCTCTTGCGGAAAAAATGGTGAAAAACTTAAGCATTAGAGCTCTAACTTACTCAGCTACTCCGGTAGAGTGCAGCTGGTTAATAGTGTAGTTTTTAAATGCGCCAATTACTGGCGTAGTTGTCTCCCTCTGCCTAAGGGTGTTGTCAAGAAGCTGGAAGCCATGTGTAGGGCCTTTGTATGGTCTGGCAAGGAGTCTAATTCAAGAAAATATCTGGTGGCTTGGGAGAAGGTTTGTACTCCTCAAAAGCTTGGTGGTTTAGATATTATTAACTTGCATATTTGGAAAAAAGTCTGCCTGGCTAGACTGCTGTGGAATCTGTGTAGCAAGGCTGACAGTATGTGGATGCAGTGGGTCCATGTGTATTATGTGAAAAAAGCTGATATGGTGAGTATGGACATAAGGACAATGGCTCTTGGATCCTTAGAAGCGTCATGAAAATTCGTCACAAAGTCAGCTCGTTGAAAATGTGGAATACTCTGTAGAATTCGAACCACTTTCAGGCGAAGAAGCTCTACTTAGAGTTCTTGCAGCATATCCCCAAGGTGGAGTAGGGAGGCCTTGTTTGTAACAATAGAGTAAGACCTAGGGTTGTTCTTGTGCTCTAGATTGTGCGCCAGAGTTGTTTGGCCATAAAAGACATATTAGCTAAGTTTGGTACCAAAATTGACCTGCAGTGCTTGTTCAATGATTCATCTGTAACTATTCAGCATCTTCTTTTTGAGTGCGGGTACACAAAAAGGATTTGAGGTGATATTTTGGAGTGGTTGAATGTCATCCATAACATTCAAGGGTGGAACCAAGAGCTTCCTTGGCGGATAAAAATGTCCAAGAGCAAAAATTGGAGAAGTCAATTTATGAAGATTGACGTTGCAGAGACGATTTATGAAGTGTGGTAGAATAGAAACTATGTTGTTCATAATAAGATTCAAAGTGATAGAAATACAACTCAGTGTATTATATAGAAGATTGTTAATAGAATGTGGGTCTACCCCCATTGTAGAGAAAGTATAACAAACCTCTTATTACCTTAAGTGTTGTTAGTTGGGCCTGAGTTTAGTCTGTTCCACTGGACTCTTAGGGTCGCATTTGCTTGTAATCTATTTCCAAAAAAAAAATTACTTAAAAATTAATTTAATGTAAATTAAATACACTTAAGTTACTTTTTGACTTTGACATTAAAAAATAAAAGAATAACATCTAAAACGTTCTTGAAAATATGGAGAAGATTCATAATATTTTAAAGATTAACATATAAATAATAATTTTTTTTTTGTAGAATAACACTCAATAAAAATTGTAATTTATTATTTTATTAATTTTTTTATTAATAAAATTTATACGTAAATGGTTATAGTTTATTTTTAAAGAAATGAAATGATCATAGTTAAGAAAAATGATAAGTAATATGAAAAAAAATCAGTTCAAAGTTAGAATGATAGATTAATTTTAAGAAAATACATATATAATTTATTAATTAAATTAATATTTTAGTAATATCAATTTTAATAATTAATTCTTTAAATATACCCATAAAATGAATATTATACAATACATTTTAATTGTATAAACTTAATCAATAACAATTTTTTTATAATAAGCAATCATGATTATTCTATCGAGTACAATCTATAAAAAAGTTCTTGTCTTCATTCCGAGTTCTTTCAAATTCTTTCTATAATATGAACCACTCATCTGCACACCCTTAAAAGATATTTAATCAATATATAAAAGGCACATTACAAAATATAAATAAAAAAGAATAATTAAATATATGATTAAATAGTAAGATGACAAACATGTTCAAACTTATTTCTCAAGTAAATTATTCAAATTAATTATGTTTGTTTAATTATATTCAAATTATAGCATCAACTCTGACTGTGGTATTTTTACGTAATATTAGTGAGATCATTAAATAAGATATGAAGGTAATATAAAGAAAGAATATAAATTAGCTTTTATGAATAAGGTAATATAAAGAAGAACAAAAAAAATTGAATAAAAATATATTTAAAAAAAACCAGAAAAAATGTTAAATTTCATGAATAAGATTATATAAGAAAAAAGTTATCATATGAATAAGAAGATAAAAAAAAAAAGAGCATAAAAATTCTTCCTTTAACGATATTGTGTAAATTTGTAGAGATATATATTTGTGTAAATATGTAGATAAATATGAATTTTTGAAATATGTATAGTAAAGTGGTGATAAAATAGTATGTATGGGATTAATGGTGATTATAAAGGTGGAGAATATTGATTAATATTATAAAAAGAATTAAAGGTTTAATAATTACTCTTTTGTGTGAAGGTTAGTCAATTTTAATTAATTGTAAGTATAAGTGGTTAAAATATATTTAACCTAAATTAATTCTTTATTTCAATACAATAAAATATAACTTTTTTTTAAAGCCTTGCTTCTTTGGTATTCCTATGCTATCATTTTCATCAATTTAACATCTTATAAATTTAATATATAAAATATTATTTAAATAATTTATGTAGTATTTATGGATTTCAATATGTATAATTTATTAAGTATTTGTGTAAATAATTATTTAAAAATAATTAAATGTAAAATAATTAAAAAAGAATAATTTTTTTAAACATTATAGGGAGTTTTTGTATAGAGTTTTTTTAAAATTATTTTTAATTCTAAATTATTATGTTAAAATATATTATTTTAAACTATAATGTAGTATTTATGACGTTAAAAAAATATAAGGCAAATGAAATAGAATTACAAAATCAAATGAATGGTATTCTTAATGAAAGTTATATGTTAAACTTATGTGTTATATTATATTATTTTTATTATTTTAATATTATATAATTTTATTGTAGAGTCTATTTTTTTAATTCTAATTAATTATAAATTACTATTTTAAAATAAGTTATTAATTTATAAAATAGAAAAATTAGTTTAAGAATTGATAATATATAACGGTAATAATAGTTGTAAAAGTAGTAAAATATTTTAAAAAAAAATTATAAACTATAAAACATTAATGACATATTTTTTGACCGTTTTTTAAGTGACTATTAATTTATAAAATAGAAAAAGTAGTTTAAGAGTTGATAATATATAATAGTAATAAGAGTTATAAAAGTAGTAAAAAATTTTAAAAAAATTTAATTGGGATATAAATTGTAAATCATTAATGACATATTTTTTTACTGTATTTTAAGCAAAATTTATTTTAGAGTTATATTTAAAATAAATATAGAATTATATAAAAGAAAATTTATTTTAGAGTAATATTTAAAATAAATATAGGATTCTATTATGTTTTAAAATTTCCTTTTTATATTATATATTTTTTATTATTTTAATATCATATAAATTTTTAGTAGAGTCTATTTTTTTTAATTATTTTTAATTGTAAATTATTATTTTAAAATAAGTGACTACTAATTTATAAAATGAAAAAAATAGTTTGAGTTGATAATATATAATGGTAATAATAGTTATAAAAGTAGTAAATACTTTAAAGTTTGTTAATACTTAATAGGGATATAAATTATAAAAAATTAATGACATATTTATTTGACAGTTATTTTAAGCAAAATTTATTTGAAAGTTATATTTAAAATAATTATAAAATTTTATAAAGAAAAATTTATTGGAGAATTATATTTAAAATAAATATAGGATTCTATAAAATAAAATGTTAAAAACTTAGAAAATTTAGTATGAATTGAGAAGTAATGTGAGATTGCAACATCAGTCTAAAGTTAGGGTTTTTATCAAGGTATGTCATTATAAAAACTTTAAATTTATTAAGTAGATCTGATATAATAGAATTGTTAAAAATATATATATATATATAAAAATTGAAAAATATAATATAATATCATATTAATATTAAAATTAGGGTTGTGTTTTAGGTTGTTATCATGATCTATAATTCTATTTATTTTATTAGTATTTATGATGATAATTAAAAAAAAAGTTAGAAATTTTTTGTATATAGAATTATTTAAAAATTTCAAAACTAAACATAAATAATTAAAAGTGAATTATTTTTCAATATTATAAAATTATTTTAAAAAATTAATTAATTAATTAATTTAGTATTTATGATGTTAATTAAGTAAAAGTTATAATATACTTACATAAATAATAATCAAACAAAAAATAATCAAAAAATAATCAAAAAATAATCAAAATAAAAATAAATCAAAAGAAAAGTATAAATATATAAGTTGATAAAAGTTATATTTTTTAATATTAAAGTATCTCAATTTTTTATCTTTATTTAATAAAAATTAGGATAATAATAAAAGAAAAAAAGTATTATGTTAAAGACAATTATAATTATTTATTAAAAGTAATGAGTAAATAAATTATTTATTAAAATTTATATAAATACAATAAACAAATTAATGAACATAAAACCATATAAGTTATAGAATAGGAAAGCAATATTTCAAATATTTATGTGATATAATTTACGTATTTATTTTATTAAATAATCAAAAATAAATTATTTATTAATATTATAAAGATATTTTTAAGAATTAATTAATTATTTTATGATAAAAATTACTATGAGAATGTCCCATAAATATTAAATTGATATAAGAATGTCATGTAAGAATTAAGTTAGAGTTTTTTTTAAGATTGTCATTATAATAATCTTAAATTTAAAAATGGGTGACAATAAAAATATTAAACAAAAAAAGGGCGAAGAGAGGGAGGGGACGTCCGAAAATCGCGGTGCCACCACCCCCTCAAAGTCTTTCATCGGAACCGGCGAAGTCTCTGGAACCGTCTGTATGTGATGATGAGGAAGATAGTAGGGACAAGACGAGTACAACAGTAAATCCACCGGTCCGTATTGAACCAACTGAAAATCGGAAACTTTGGGTGGAGGTCCTTAATGATAACCGCAACCCTAATAAAGGAAGAACGATGGCATACGTTGTACCTACCATTGTTAACGGTGAGGTTGAGATTGAAATCGAAGAAGACGACATTGCAGCTGAACTGTCATTTTGGGGAAATTCCCTTATTCTCTATGTTCTTGGGGCAGACTTAAGTATGCATTCTCTGAAGAGGTTTATGGAGAAGGTATGGAACTTTGTCACCCTACCGGATATGTATTATCATGAAGATGGTTACTTCATACTTCGATTCAAGCAAGCAGATGATATGGACACAGTACTGATGAAAGGTCCCTACTCCATAAGGGGATTGCCTATGATTATTAGAGAGTGGACCTCAGATTTTAATATGAAGGAGGATATGCTGCGCACTATTCCAATTTGGGTGAAATTGCCAAGACTTCCCATTCACCTGTGGGGAGAAAATAGCCTTAACAAGATTGGCAGTTCCTTAGGTGTGCCTCTTGTTACTGATGAATGTACAGCTCACAAACTTCGCATTTCGTATGCCAGAATTCTTGTTGAGGTTGACATTACAAAGAAGCTGGTAGAGGAAATTGTTATCAAAGACAAGGGAGGTGGTAAGCTTAAGCAGCAGGTGCAGTATGAATGGAAACCAAAGTTCTATGGAAAATGCCAACAGGTGGGACATCAGTGTACAGAGGAGCCAAAGATGAAGATCTGGAAACCTAAGGTGAACCTGGATGAAGGGGCTGGAGCATCTTCTCAGATTGTTCTCACTCCAAAAGTTGCTACCCCTAGGGATGCCTCAGATGGAGTTGCTGAGGATTAGACTTTGGCTAGGCGGACAAAAGGTAGACATAATCAGAATGCAGGAAACCCTCCAGTTCTGCCCTGTACCAATGGCTTTGGGGTCCTGGAGGTGGTGCTCGATCCCTTGGTCACCCTGGATAGGGGTCCATGATGGTGGCATGGAATGTGAGGGGACTAAATAAAAGTGGCAAGATTAAGGAGATTAGTTCCCGTCTCCATGATTTACATCCTGCTATTGCTATTTTGATTGAAACGCGTGTGAAAAGCAACAAAGCTTCTGTTATCAGGGGGAAACTTGGCTTCAGAGGTGAGTACATTGATAATTATGCTGAGCACATTAATGGTAGACTTTGGATTTATTGGGATAATACCAAATTGAGCATTAGGTGCCTTCTCAAAACTAGCCAGGCCATCCATTGTGGAGTGTATGATATGGTGGGTAACTTCAAATTTTGGTTAACCGCAGTATATGCCCTAAATCGATTAGAGGATAGGAAACTTCTGTGGAAGACTATTGAGAAAATTTGTAAAAGTTCTCAGGGGCCTTGGTGTTTGATTGGGGATTATAACAATGTTGCCAATGCACAAGACAGAATTGGAGGCAGCATAGTCACAGAATCTGAGTTTGAGGACTTTCAAGATATGTTGACAAAAACTGGGCTTAGTGAGATGGATACCACTGGTGATTTCTTTACTTGGTCCAATAAACAAAGCACAAGTACTATTTACTCGCGCATTGATAGACTGTTAGGAAATGTTGACTGGTTTCAACAGTTTGGGCATATGACTCTGCATATCCTTCCCCCTGGTATTTTTGATCATGCATTATTGCTGCTGTCTGATAATTGCTCAAAGAAATTCAATGGGAGGTTTAAGTTTAACAACTACCTAGTGGATGTGGAAGGGTTTGAGAATTCTGTCAAAGCTAATTGGATTAAGCCTATTAGAGGGGCACCTATGCAGGTACTTTGGCAAAAATTACAGAGGGTGAAAACTGTTCTTAAACAGATTAGCTATCAACCAAATGCTATTAGAAGGAACATTCTTGAGGCCAGGCAAAACCTCTTGTCAGCACAAAATGACCTTCAGAAAAACAGGTTTGATAGCCATAAAATTGAGGAGATAAAGAAACTGACTGATGATGTTATATACTGGAATCAAATGGAGGAAAAGCTTCTTTTGCAGAGGGCTAAAATTGATTGGCTGAAAGTGGGTGATGGGAATAATGCATTCTTCCATGCCTACTTGAAAGCTAAGCATAGTCAGAAAACCATGAATCTTCTTCAAAAGGAGGATGGCTCCATTCTGCATAGCCAACAGGACATCTTGCAGGAGGTTAGGGACTTTTATGCTAGCCTTATGGGAATGAAAGACAAAACCCTGATCCATGTAGATATTGATGCTATGAGGAGGGGAAAGCAACTCAGTATGCAGCAGAGAATTTTTTTGGTGGGCAAAGTCACTGAGAATGAGATTGAAAAAGCCCTCCAAGGAATTGGTGATCTTAAATCCCCAGGTGCATATGGGTATGGAGCAAAATTCTTCAAATCCTGCTGGAAGTTTCTTAAAGCAGATGTGGTGGCAGCAGTCATGGAGTTTTTTGATCAGAACAGAATTTTTATACCTTTCAATAAGACTGTGGTGACTTTGATTCCAAAGAATGATCATGCCAAAGGAATTAAGGATTATAGACCAATCGCAGGCTGCACTACATTCTACAAAATTATCTCAAGAATTATTTCATCCAGATTAGGAACTGTTTTCCAGGAGGTACTGAATCATAGTCAGGCTGCTTTCGTTCCTGGGCAGAATATCCATAACCATATTATGCTGGCTTATGAAATCATCAAAGGCTATACTAGGCAAACTGAAGCCCCTCGATGCATGTTGCAGATTGATCTCCAAAAGGCTTATGATATGGTGGATTGGGGAGCACTTGAGGATATCCTGAGGGAGTTAGGCATTCCACCAAAATTCATTCAGTGGATTATGCTTACAGTTACTACTGTTTCGTATGAGTTTAATGTGAATGGTGCTTTGACTAAGCCTATGCAAGCTTGTAGGGGTGTGAGACAAGGGGATCCACTTTCCCCCTTATTATTTGTAGCTGTCATGGAATATCTGAGTAGATTGTTGTCCAAAATGCAGCATGATCCTAATTTTAAGTTCCATGCAAGATGTGAAAAAATTGGCCTCACTAACCTTATGTTTGCAAATGATATCCTACTGTTCAGCAAGGGTGACTGTAATTCTGTGAGATTGTTAATGCATGTTATGTCAACATTCTCAGCTTCTACTAGATTGGTAATAAATCCTATGAAATGCAAGATATTTTTTGGAGGCAGGATCAATGACATCAAGCAGGATCTTTTGGGCTTAACCAGATTTGAGGAGGGTAGGCTGCTTGTGCGTTACTTGGGCATTCCCCTCACTTGCAGGAGGCTTACCATAAATCATTACCTCCCTTTAATTGATAAAATAATATGCAAAATTCGACACTGGACTGCAAAGTTATTGAGCTACGCGGGGAGAGTCCAACTTGTGAAGAGTATTTTGTTTGCAACAACACAGTACTGGCTCCAATGTCTTCCTCTACCGGTATTTGTAATAAAGAAAATCAATGCTTTATGCAGATCATTTATTTGGAATAGTTCTCATGAGATTAGTCGTAAAAGTCATGTGGCGTGGCAGAAAGTCTGTAGGCCTGGTTCTCAAGGTGGCTTGAACGTGATCAATGTGGCAGTTTGGAATCAGGTATGCATGCTTAAATGTCTGTGGAATTTATGCCGTAAGACTGATACTTTGTGGGTCAAGTGGATCCATAGTTACTATATAAAAGATGGTAACTTTATGGACATGGTTATCAATACAAACTGGTCTTGGGTCATGAAGAACATTATGCAGGGCATAATCCTTACACCCCAACTCTCAGCTCCTTGGATTGATTACCTGCAAAAAGATAGGTTCCATATGGGAAAGGTGTATAGGCAGCTCATAGATGATGGTACTCGTGTCACATGGAGGAATCTAATCATTAAGAATGCTGCAAGACCCCGTTCTATTCTGACTTTATGGCAGGCATGCCATGGTAAACTGCCTACCAAAGAAAGACTTTACAGATTTGGTCTTATTCGGGAGGACATTTCTAGTCTTTGCCTGGAGTATGTTGAAACCATTGAGCATGTGTTTTTTCAATGCAGGAACACTGGTAGGATATGGAAAGATATTCTAAAATGGATGGAGGTGCAACATAGTCCTCTTGTCTGGTAGGATGAGATTAATTGAGTCATTTCTCAAACGAACAGGAAAGGGTGAAAGGGGCTCTACTCAAACTTGGTTTTACAGAAACCCTTTATGGTATTTGGTGTCATAGGAACTCTATTACTTTTAATGAAAATAGAGGAGGTGATTATTGAGAACATTATATATAGAGGTTGATATAGTAAAAAACTTAGAAAGCATATAGTTGTGCTTATGCCGTAGATATTAGTCCTTTTTGCTTGCTGGATCATTTGATCGCACTTTGTACTTAAATGTTTTTTGAATTAATACATACCTTTGATTCAAAAAAAAAATTCTTAAATTTAAAAATAAATATAAATTAAATAGATGATGATTAAAATCAATGAGTGTTTTATTTTGAAATCCAAATCCCTCTCACCTTCCTTTCTAAACGTACCATGTCATAAATTTGTTATTAAAATATTTTGAACCAAATCCGACCTTTTCACCTCGTCTCATCTTTCTTTCTCACAAAAATAAAAACGAGTATCTTAATCATCAAAAAGTACTTGAAAGAAAACTAATAATATTCTAAATATCATATCATAATATCAAAAACCTAAATAATTTTCTAACATCTTTTTCTTTTTATATCACATGTGAAGAAAATTTCATCCTTCAATTTCCCACTTGCTTTTTAAAGGCATAGGTGTGTGAACAGTATGTCATTCATATACATGGACCCTGTCTGTTTCTTACTCGGTTGCTTTGACTTTTTATCTAGCGTCTCCATTTCAGGGACAACATGGAAATTTGTGTCTCTGTACACTTTTGCATTCTTACTTAATTTCAAAGCCAAACAAATTTGAACCGCCCAATTTTAAATAATCATCAATTGTCTTTTTTTTTTTGAACAAATAGATTACTTTAGATCGGATAACAAATTTATTGAATTAATTAATTTAGATAGTTGAACTCAAATAATTATTTTAGATTTATTGAAAATCAAATTCAATTGAATTTTATTAATATTTATTTTATATATTTTTATTATTTTAGAATCGAAATATTATAAAAATAAAATTTATAATATTATCAATTTATTATTATTTTTATAATTTAATGATGATATTATTATATATTCATAAAAATATAAGATATATAATATAAAATTTTAAATGTTATTTAATTTATTGTTTAAATATGATAACGAGAAAATTAATATCAAATGATATTTAAAATTTTATAATGTGATAATAATATTTTTTTCATTAATAAAAAAGTAATTTATTAAATTATTCGAAAATTTTAATAGTTTTTATAAAAAAATTAAAAGATTAATATTTATGAATTTTATAAAAAATAAGTAATTTTTATAGATTTATTCAATAATATTAATCGAACAAATCTATTTAATTTATCTATTAAATCAATTAAACCAAATTCATTAAAAATTGAAAATTTATCAATTAAAATTAAACTTTAATAATGAAATTATAATTTACATCAAATTTAAGTTTTTGACCCGATTTCAATCGGTTACGCATTCACACGTGTTGTTAGTGTTGGTCTTTTTCTTCTACTGGTGTGCAGTATTGTGAACAAGTTACAGCCATGTTATACAAGGAGACTGGTCCAATAATTCTTGATAGATGAGAGAATGAAATAGAAAATTACTCACTCCGTTTTAAAATAAGAGTTTTATTTGAATATTTTGTGATTTTAAAAAAATATTAAATATGTTGATTTTAATGATAAAATTAATATTATTTATTAAAATACTCTTATTTATTATAATTAATAAAATTGTTAAAAAATGTTAAAATTAATAAACAAAAATATAATAATAAAAAATAATAAATATTATATTAATATTTTAAAGAAATATTTATTTTAAAATATAAAGAAATATAAAAAAAAAATTTTTTTATGAAATAGAAGGAGTAATGTAACCTTGATCAATTTATTAAAAAATGATATGATTAGTAAATAATAAGGATATCAATATCCATTAATTTAATTTAAGATTTTAATTTGTCTTTTTATCTAATAAAAACTATCTCTAATCTTATTTATTTATAAAAGACTATATATTTTAAATATATTAAATAATTAATGTATTTAAATATATTACCTATCCTTAGTGGACAAGATTATAGCCAGAATGAGCATTGGTCTGCTAGATTACTTAGCTATGCTGGGCGTGTTCAACTGGTAAAATCTATATCTTTTGCTATTGTTAATTTCTGGATTATGGTTCTTCCCCTGCCTAAAGCTATCCTCAAGAAGATTGATTGTTTGTGTCGGTCTTTTGTTTGGTCTGGATCTAATAATGGTAATAGAAGAAACTTGGTTGCTTGGAATACTGTCTGTAAACCTATAAGATATGGTGGTTTGGGAATCATTAATCTTTGCATCTGGAACAAGTGTGCTATGTTGAAGCTGTTATGGAACATATGCGCAAAGTCTGATAGCCTGTGGTTGAAGTGGGTTAATGCTTACTATTTGAAGGATTGTAACATTATGGAGGCCAAAGTTAAAGCGTTTAGTTCGTGGATTATGCGTAAAATCTTGGATCAAAGGACTTTCATTCTTTCTCATCCTCATGTTTGGCAAGTGTTAATCTCCAAGGGTGTTTTTAGCATGAGAGGCTGTTATATGGACATAGTTGATAAAACTCAAATCCCATGGGTTAAACTTTTTCAGAACAACCCGGCGAGGCCTAAAGCTAAGGTAATCTTATGGTTGGTTTGCCACAATAAGCTAGCTACCAAAAGTCGACTGTGTCGTTTGGGCTTCATCACGAACAGCAGATGTTGTTTCTGTCCTAGTATAGAAAATACTTCGCATCTTTTCTTTGATTGTGATGCTACTAGGCGGATTTGGAGAGAAGTTCTTGCTTGGCTTCAAATGCAACATCATATTCCTAAAGCTTGAGAGGAGGAACTTCAATGGGCCATCATGTGGAGGAAAAGTAAAGGTTGAAGAGCCTCTTTGATTAAACTTGCCATTACGGAAACAATATACGGAGTGTGGATTTATAGTAATAGCATTTGCTTTGGTACTTGTCTTGATTGATGTCATGTGACCAAAACTATTATTGATACTATTGTTTTTAGAGGTTGGCATTGTAAGCTCTTAAAAGATAGGATTGTTGGTTTAATGTTGCCTTAGGTTCTTTGTAGGCTGGATCCGTGCGATCGCCGTGTACTTTCTATTGTTTTTTGGTATAATACAAGTCCTTATTCCAAAAATAAATAAAAATATGAAGGATATGTATTACTTATTCAATAAATGTTAAAAAAATATCTTTTTATAAATATAATCAAAGGGTTATTATTTTAATTCTTCAAAAATTATTTTAAATTTGTTAGTTAATTTAGTCTATTTTATAAATTTTTAATTTTAAATATCTTAGGTGATAGTACATGTCCACTATATACTTTATTTAACTAATTGATTTTTTTTAAGATTTTCACCATTTTAAATTTTGACGATTTATTAACCCTCTGTCTCATATTAGTGGTTTAGATGATCATTTCACACATAATTTAAAATAGTGCATAAATGAAAGAAAGAATGACATTTTTACTAAAATACTTGTTATCAGTTATGAGAGTGATGAAAGTAGTCATGATGAAAGAGTATAATTGAAAGAAAAAAAATAATTTGTATTGTAAAGTGAAATGAGTCATTTATTATGAGGGAGAGAAAGAGAGTATAATGATACACTAACATCAACACATAATATTTTGATATATTTTTTCATCTTCTTTTCTCTCCATCTTCATCACCATCTTTATTAATCTTCATCAAAATTTTAAAAAAAAAATCAAAAAAGTTATAGAAAGAATTGGTTGAAGCTCGTGGAAGATGAGTGATTTTTTAGCATTAGCAAAGTGAAACAAACCTAAACTAGTTGAATGAAGAGATCGAATGTACATAATATGTGCAGCTGAAAAAGCATGTCTTGCTTCTACCAAGTGTTTCATGTAACGTTCCCTTGATTTACAATGTGTCACTGTTACAGTGTTACTTCCCTCTCTAGTATTGGATAGCAACAACCCATTTTTGCTAGATCAAAGAAAAGATATTGATATTTCCAAATCAGAAAATAAAATCATATTATTATTTCATCATAACTTAATATACACAGTAAAGAAGGGTGTATTCATACATCTTCTAGTCAACAGACTTCCCTATAATTAAGAGAATAAACATAATATTTGAAATAATAAACTAATTAATGATAAATGTTATGTATCCCACACACGCAAAGTTGGGCTGTAAATTAATCCAAATTTAAGATTGAATAGGAAAGAAGAAAAAGTCGGAGCAGAGAGAGGTCTCATGAGGATACATACTAGTTGATTTATCGATAAGATAAGAAATAATTTGATAAGATTGAATTCTAGTTTTTCGCGAATGATGTGACAGTCAATCTCAATATATTTAGAACGTTTGTGGATAGTGGGATTGTGCACCAAATAAACAGCAGAACGATTATCACAGTATAAAGAAGACAATTAATCAAAAGTAAAAGGAAGGTCCTTGGAGAGATAGTCCAGCCATTGAATCTTGCATGTAAGACTAGCAAGCACTTTATATTCCACTTTTGAGCTAGAACGGGAGATGGTTGTCTGTTTCTTTGATTTCCAAGAGATCAACGATTTGCCAAGGAAAATGGCAAAGCATATGACGAACATGTGGGTGATGGTGCAAGTAACCCAATCACTATCTGCAAAATCAGAAACTAATAAATCAATCTTATCTGGATAAAAGAGGCCCTGAGCATGACACAATTTTAAATATTGCAAAATATAAAGGGATGCTTGGAAATGGATCACAGTAGGTTTGAAGAACGTTGGTGCAACGTACCAGAGGGCTATGACAATCCTATTCCATGATCTGATGCATAAGGAAATCCAGGTATATGTTGATGATATGATCGCTAAATATCAAACTGAGGAAGGGCATTTAGAAGACTTGTTGAAGTTGTTTCAGCGTTTAAGGAAGTGTCGTCTCCGCTTAAATCCAAATAAGTGTACTTTTGGTGTTCGTTCTGGAAAGTTGTTAGGTTTCATTGTCAGCCATAAAGATATTGAGGTTGATCATGATAAAATTAGGGCAATTCAAGAGATGCCTGCACCAAGAACTGAAAAGTAAGTCAGAGGTTTCCTTGGACGATTGAATTACATCTCTAGGTTTATTTCTCACATGACTGCCGCTTGTGAACCAATCTTCAAACTTCTAAAGAAAGATCAAGGTTGTATATGGATATATGATTGTCAAAAGGCTTTTGAAAGTATTAAAGAATATCTACTTAAACCTCCTATCTTACTCCCTCCCGTTGAAGGAAGACCGTTGATTATGTATCTGACTGTGTTGGATAGTTCCATAGGTTGTATTTTGGGACAATAAGATGAAACAGGAAGAAAATAGCATGCAATTTATTATTTAAGAAAGAAGTTCACTGACTGTGAGTCACAATATTCTATGTTAGAAAAGACATGTTGTGCTTTGGCTAGGGCTATGAAGCGCCTGCGACACTATATGTTAAATCATTCTACTTGGTTGATATCCAAAATGGATCCAATTAAGTATATTTTTGAAAAGTCTGCTCTTACTGGAAGAATTGTCCGTTGGCAGATGTTGTTGTCTGAATATGACATTGAATATCGTACCCAAAAGACTATTAAAAGTAATGCGTTAGCTGATTACCTTGCTCACCATCCGGTTGATGATTATCACTCTGTTATGTATGATTTTCCTGATGAAGATGTGATGTATTTAAAAGTTAAAGATTGTGATGAACCATTGCCCGAGGAAGGTCCAAATCCTGAATCCCGATGGGGTATGGTATTTGATGGAGCCGTGAATGCTTATGGTAAAGGAATTGGTGTTGTGATTATCACTTCTCATGAGTCTCATATCCCTTTACTGCAAGGTTGACATTTGATTGCAACAAAAAATGGCAGAATATGAAGCATGTATCATGGGTTTTGAAGAAGCCATAGATCTCAGGATTAAGATTCTTGACGTATATGGTGATTCAACTTTAGTGATAAACCAGATTAAAGGAGAATGAGAGACTCATCACCCTAGATTGATTCCCTATAAAGATTATGCAAGAAAGTTGTTGACTTTCTTCAATAAAGTTGAATTCCATCATATTCCGCAAGACAAGAATTACATGGCAGATGCTTTAGCCACATTGTCTTTCATGTACCGGGTGAAATCTTGGAATGATGTACCTCATATTACAATCCAACGCCTTGATAGGCCAACTCATGTATTTGTTGCAGAGGTGACATCAGATGATAAGCCTTGGTATTATGATATCAAGCAATTCCTCCAGACTCAAGAATACCCACTTGGTGCGTCAAATAAGGATAGGAAGACGTTGAGAAGGTTGACAAGTAGTTTCTTCCTCAATGAAGATGTTTGTACAAAAGGAATTATGACATGGTCTTACTCAGATGCGTGGATAGACATGAAGAAAACCTGTTGATGCATGAGATCCATGAAATTTCATTTGCTACCCATGTCAATGGACATTCGATGGCAAAGAAGATGCTAAGGGTAGGTTATTATTGGTTGATAATGGAATCTGACTGTTACAAATTTACGAGTGTTGTACCCCAAAATTTTCCCTCATTTCTCAAGAAATCTCTCATAAGATCTCCATTTATTCAAGACTACACAAGGTTTGATCAGCTCAAGGCATCTCCTCAAACACTGACAACTCAAAATTAGGGTTTGAGTTTTCACAAGGACAATTGGACTTTCAAGGCCTAAAATGTTTTTCATAGATCATTAGGAACCCTCAAGATTGCTCATGTCAAGTTTCAAGTCTTGGATCACAAAATTGCTCAGTCATTTGATCAGATGACCTAAAATCAGTTGTATTGGATAAAAAGTCAATTGTGGTCAACTTGCAGTCAAACTTCATAATTTTTTATCCATATCAAAATTATGAACTCATATATGTCAATTGATCAAGTTTGGATCACAATTCCTCAAAGAAATTTAATCAGAACACTAAAAGGGCAAAATGGTCGAATTTAGGGTTTTGATTGAGAAGGCTCAGTTCTTGAATTATAAGTCATTTTTGTGATGAACTCATAATCAAATCTCATAACCTTATCATTCAATCTCACTTTTCAGGCCATGTTGCTTCTAAATCTCTCCACAATTAAGTAATTACACAGACCCTAAGTGTATTACACAAGGATCTAATGTTTTGTCCAAGTCTTGATACCATTTATGGTTGAAATTGCAAAAAGTAACATATCCATTCTTGTAAAGCAAGCTTTTTAACAATGTTAACCCTTCTTGAGCGTCTCAATGGCTCCATCTGCACACACTCAACCTAGAAACTCATAAGAAGCATGTTTGAAGTGATTCAACCACTCTACATAGCTTGTACCATACATTGGGATTTTGGTTTTCCACTTTGCTTCAAAAGCAAGCAAAAATGCCATAACATGTGATCTTGGTAATCTAACCATCTCAAGTCTCCAAACCTTTTCCTATATGTGATGCGGTGGGAGAACTGACTTGAGGTTTTGCGTTTGTGTTCGCAAATGTTGCGGTTAGCAAGAGTCGCCACCGACTTTTCTTTTATCCAAAAGGAAAGGTAAAAAAGCACAGGAAAGACCTTTGAGATATTTTCTTGAGTTCGGGGGGTAGATTATGAAAAGGGAAGGTGCTAGCACCCTTTTCATCCATGGTTTTCCATGGGCTCTTAGTTACTTGTTTAGATCACTTGCTTTTGCTTTGAAATCATTTGAAATGGTGCTTTGTGTGGTTTTGAAAGTATTTTGAAAAGAGGCCATCGTTTAGGCAATCTTTGTAATGATTCTTGTTTGTAAGAATGTATACAAAGATGTTTTGTCTTTTGAAAAATATTTCAATATTTTGAAAGTTGTTTGGAAATGTTTTGAAATGTGTGTGTGTTTGTTTGAAAATAGCAAGGATTGTTTACAAATTGATCAAGTAACTAGAAGCTATCTACCTACTCAAAAGTCTTTCTTGTACATTTTTATTCCTTTGATATTGTTGATTTACCATTGCTTTGGTAGACAACCCTATCTTTGGATGTTAAACGGGACGGGCATGGGTCATCGTATGACCATGATAGCAATGGTGCCAAGTATCTTAGCTTGTTTATGGGACCAAGATCATTTGTTTTTAGGCAACCTTTTGATAGCGTCATCGAGGTACTATGATCTTATTTTGATTGATTTTGCCAAGATACCTTGCATGCATACTGATCTTACCGGATCAGACTTGGACCGTCATGACTGGCTCCGAGCTAAAGTTGAACGAGATGGGGGGGGGGGGGTACCTGCAAGGCACTCCAATGCTAAAGTAAGTGGCAGTACGAGCAGGCAAGAAAGTGTGTGTATGGTAAATAATGAATACCTGACCCTCTGGGAACAGAGGGTATTTATAGCCCCCAGCGCTGGGCCAAGGTTCCTTCATTGGGCCGGGCAGGTTTGGCCCAATGAAGGAACTGCCAGGTTCTACGTGTGTAGTGGGGACCCGCACGTGGTCTCCTTCTTGGGTGTTCTGCGAGAAGTACGGACGGACGGGGACGCGGTCTTTTCGGAATCCAGGTGATGGTGTAATGGTCATAGTCTACCCTACAAGGAGTGCTCGAGCTGAGGTCGAGCTGGACTGCATGAAGTCGAGGATGTCGTGGACACGGCTGTAGCTTCTTGGTCAGCGCGACCCCCTGCAAGGCCGTTTGGATTGGGCCTTCATCCTTGCTTTTGGGCCAGCCCGACCCAGTCCAGAACAGGAGCCCCCCAAGTCGTGGTTCCTGGAGTAGGAGCCATGACTTGATCTTAGCTCGCCTCCGTCACGAGGTCCCGTGCTCGGACAAAATATTTAGTTCCCCGTGGTTACTCGAGGAGTTTCCCCTGTGTCGCGCTCGTGAGATAATTCCTTTCGAGGAGTGCTCGGGGGACTCTCGACGGGCTGTGTTCGTTGAGCACACGAGGCATCCCTTAGGAACCGTGACGCCACCCTATCGAAGATAGGGTCATCATTGCCTAGGGGAGCTAGGCGTCGAGGAGGGAGGTTCGTGGTTCCCCGGGGTGACGTTTTGTATTCCACGTCATCACTATAAATAGGGTCCTTGGGCCCCAAAATGTGTTTTTCCTCTTCGCGCTTCTCCTCCTTCCTCTGTCTCTACTGCTGCTGTTTTTCATAGGACCGCCGTGCTCTCCGCCGCTGATTCTCTCCTTCGCCGTTGTATCTCTTTCCTGATTTCAAGTAAGTGTCTTATCCCTCATGTTTTTCTTCTGTGGTATGTGATATTTTCCATTGTTTTGTACGTTAGAGACTGTGCGTCTGGGATTAGCCCCGGTAGATTCGTATTTTGGCTCGGCAAATCCATGTTTGTGCCCGGCAAACGCATGTTTGTGCCCGGTAAATGCATAGTTTAGGTATTTGACTCGCATTGCTGCCCGGGATCTTCATGATTCAGAGCGCCTAATTCGTGGTAGTGCCCGGTAAATTCATAGTTCTAGTTTTAGGATTTATGATATCGCTCGCCATGTTCATAGCCTAGGTCGACATATTCGTGACTGGCCGGGATGTTGGCCTATTTAGGCGATCTGTAGGAAGACTTGTCGCGGTATCTGGGCGTCGGGGAGGTGACTCCACTCTTTTGTTCGAAACTTCGACTTTTTAACCGTGTGTGGAGTGTGACTCGGTTGGTCGTGCCCTTCTTCCCGTCAGTTATGGCGAGCATGTGGATTTTCTCCCCAATTGACCGGCTTCCTGTGCTTTGCAGGTAACAATGGCGGATGAACCGTGTTCCTCGGGGCGCAATGAGGTGGAAGATCAAAGCACCGAGGAGAATGTGAATCTGGTCGATACCATCGACGATCCTCTGCTGTAGTGGGTGGGCGCCGAGCCCAGAGGTATCGCTTCTGCTTACAGTCGGCGCAGCCGGAGTGCGTATACTATCGTCGAGCAGGGCGGTAGTCAGCCCGACTTTCAGAAAAACTTCGTCGTCACCAGACCGACTCTGACCGCGCGGATCTGCTCGGAGTTCCCCGAGTACGGGTTTCCCATGTATGAGATCGCCTTCAAGGACCTTGGACTAAAGCTCCCCTTTAGTGATTTTCAGGTCGGGGTCTTTAGTCATCTGGAACTGGCCCCGTCGCAGCTTCACCCCAACTCGATTGCTTTCCTCCGGGCGTTCGAACTGACGTGTCGCTTTTTAAAGATTGGGGCGACCATACCTCTCTTCTTCAGAGTCTTCCATTTACAGCGCCAGTCTCGGGGAGGTAGGCACAGTTGGGTTTCCCTGAAACAGTCGAAGAGACTGTTCAGGATGTATATGGATTCTGTCCGGGGGTTCAAGGACAAATGGTACATCGTGCGGCCGGTTACCAAAACTGGTCTAGAGTCTGTGTACGAGGAAGAAACGGTGGTGACCGAAGATCACGGGGAGGCTCTTCTAGACGATGAGGGACACCCAGTGTTGGGGCGTGTGGCCAAATTTCCTTTGCATTGGACCTCGCATCACTACGAGCACGGGACCAAGCACTACCATACGCCCGCGGGTGGGATGAGTACCAAAGATGAGGAGGCCTATGGTACCCTCTGCAGATACGTCGATAGTTTCTTCCCTGCCCGGTGGGCCACGAGGGAGGGAAAGGATATTCTCGACGAAGATGGTTATCCGACCTTTGAGGCCCGACCTATCGATACGAAGGCGCTCGTGGAGTGCCAGTCCGTCGGGCAGGCCAAGAACCTGCTAGGTCGTTACTTTTTTCGTTTTGTTTGATTTTCTTCGCTTGTTTATTTGCTCGTCACTAACCCGGGGTTCTTTTATGTAGGTCTCATGGCTGGACGGAAGGAGAGGCTCCTGAAGCTGACACAGGATAAGAAAGTCAACAAGAGAGTGGTGCGAGCTCCTCAGGTGACGAGGATGGGCCCGCCAACTAGCCCGGGCGATGCTTCTGGAGGGTCCCCGGATGCTCAAGATGTCGAGCCACATACCGACCTGATACCGAGGAAGAGGAATCAGGTGGAGAGCTAACCGGAGGTCGGCGAGGACTCTAGTGCAGTGAGGTCCTTCGGGTTGCCCCCTATTTTAAAGAGGAGGGTTTCTTCGAGGGATTTCCCTTGTCCGTCAGTGCTGACGAAGCTGATACCATTAGGCGGTTGAGCAAGGAGAATCGGAGAAAGCATATGGCCTCCAACATGGTCGGGATGGTCAAAATGGCCGAGATGGCCGTTGTGCTGGCCGAGGAGGGGGAAAATTCTGATCGTATCAAGGAGCTGGAACAGGAGAAAGCTGCCCTTACTGCAAGCTCACGAAAATTGAAGGCTGCCCTGGAGCGCTCCGAGGAGATGTTCCGCGAGCAAGCCGAGCTGCTGGCCGCGGAGAAAGAGAACTCGGGGAAGATTGCCGAGGAGAGGGAGTACTTCCGTGAGGACCGGGAACGCTTGGAAAATGACAACGGGCGCCTCGCCAAAGAGGTCGAGGAACTAAAGGCCGCCATGCTCCCTGCCGAGGACGAGTCGGAGGAGACAGCTCCTTTGCGGAGTCGGTCGGATCTGGTTGCTCGTATTCAACTCCTCGAGGCGGACTGTGTTGGTGCCTTGGCGGATGGCTTTGAAGCTGCGGTTAGCCAACTCGCTCTGTTGAATCCTGATCTGAATACTGAAGGAGTGGGCTACATGTCTCAGATCATCGACGGCCAGGTCGTGCCCCCGCTCGAGTCTCCTGTTGTCGGCGGTGATAGCCCCGGGGAAGTCTAGCTGTGAGATTCTAGTAGGGCCTGCACGCCTTTATTGATGGTTGTTTTGGGGCCTGCGTGCCCGTGTATATTTTACTTTTTGGGCCTGCGTGCCCGTTCGTTGTAATTCCTGAACATCGCCGGCCTTCTTGGTCGGTTTGTCTTTATTTGTTTTGTTGCCCACGGGATTTTCGAATGAATGTTTGTTTCGACTTTTGATTATTTGTCCGTGTTTATGTTTTAATATGTTGAGATTAAACTGGACTAAGTTATGGTCCCGAGTCTTGCCCGTGTGTGGTTGTAACTTTGTTGGCAAATTTGCCTAAGTCTTTTGTTCGGGTCATGCTTATGCCCGGCTTTCTATTTGGTGGCGAAATTCTCCTAAGTAACGACCTCGAGGAGAGATTCCTTTTCGACCCTTTTGGATGGTCCGACGTTCTTCGAGATTCGTCGGGCGTGTGGAGCGAAGCCGCTTGTTCGGGTGTAAGACCCGGATCAGGGTTGTTCACCCACGGCGTGAACTGCCCATTGCGAGCTGGGTGTTCTTCCCTACAGGTACTTCGATGGTGGAGCTCGGTTGAGGTGTCCACGTCAGGCACTATCGTTCGTGCTCATCTGTTGAACGACGTTATGCCGTTTGGGCGTAGGTCGGGCCTGTACCTTGGCCTTTCTACGAGGTCAGACGTTTCTCCTCGTTGACCGGACATGGGTGTCGACGGCGAGGGTCCTCGGTGTTAAGGGTTTTTAACTATAGTACTGCTTTAGTTTAGTAGCGATCCAGGGTCGTAGTAGTGGTTCTCCGTCCAGTTGCTCGAGGTAATATGCCCCGGTACCAGTGGTTCCGTGGACGCGGTAAGGCCCTTCCCAGTTCACGGCCAATTTCCCTTCGCGGGCGTCTTTCTGGTTCCTTCGTAACACCAGGCTGTCGATTTCGAACTCGCGTTTAATGACCTTGTCGTTGTGGCGCAGAGCCACTCGTTGTTTTAAGGTGGCTTCGCGTAGGGCCGCCCCCGATCGGATTTCCTCGACTAAGTCGAGTTCGTCCCTGAGTGCCTCGTCGTTCATTTCTTCGTCGAGGGGATTCTCTGTCCGTCTGGAGGGTTCCCTGATTTCCACCGGGATGACGGCCTCGGTGCCGTACGTTAGTCGGAAGGGGGTCTTGCCCGTCGTTGAGTGGGGCATGGTGCGGTATGCCCCAAGACACTGTGCAGCTCCTCGACCTAACCCCTCTTTGCTTCGCCGAGTCGGTGTTTGAGTCCCCGGAGAATGACCCTGTTCGCGGCTTCGGCTTGCCCGTTGGTTTGAGGGTGCTCGACCGAGGTGAAGTGTTGTTTTGTTCCTAGTTTGGTGACGAAGTCCTGGAACCCGTGGTCGGTGAATTGGGTGCCGTTGTCGGTCACCAGTGCCCTCGGGATTCCAAATCTGGCGAGGATGTTTCTCTTGTAGAAACAGAGGATGTTGTGCGAGGTGATCTTCGCGAGAGCCGCGACTTCTATCCATTTCGTGAAGTAATCCATGGCCACGATAAGGAATTTATTTTGGCAAGTCCCCTGCACGAAGGGGTCGAGGATATCCATGCCCCACCATGCGAACAACCACGGAGACGACAGTATGCTCAGTTCGTGAGGGGGGGCGAGGTGCATGTCACCGTGCCTCTGGCACTTGTCACACTTCTTGACGTGTTCCTTGGCGTCCTTCTGCATCGTCGGCCAGTAATACCCCGCTTGAAGGGCTTTCCTCGCCAGGGACTTACTGCCCATATGCTGGGCGTTGATCCCTTCGTGTATCTCCCGCAGTACCTCGGGGACTATGGATTCATCGATGCACTTTAGAAGGGGAATGGAGAATCCCCTGCGGTACAGTTTGTGCTCGAGCACCACGTAGGAGCATGCTCATCGTTTTGTGGTGGTCGCATCTGTCTGGTTCGAGGGGAGTTTTCCTTTCGTCAGGAAATTGTACACCGGGGTCATCAAGGACGAGGCGTCTCCTATGGCGTGGACTTCAACTGGTGTCGAGGATCTTTCGATGCTCGAGCGTGCTAGGGATTCTTGTATGACGGATTTGTTTCCTCCCTTCTTTCTCGTGCTTGCGAGTTTGGACAATATGTCTTCCCTTGTGTTTTGCTCGCGGGGGACATGTGAAATCTCTGCTCGTTCAAACTTTGTCATGTATGTTTTGACTAAGTTTAAGTATTCGGCGAGGTTATCGTTCTTGGCTTGGTAACTCCCCTGGACTTGGGAGGCAACGAGTTGGGAGTCTGTGTAGATCTGTATTTCGCGGGCTCCCAGGTCCTCGGCTAGCCTCAGTCCTGCGAGCAGGGCCTCGTATTCTGCTTGGTTGTTCGATGTAGGGAAGGAGAGAGCTAACGAGTGTTCGACCACTACACCTTCCTCGTTCTCTAGGAGGATTCCCGCGCCACTTCCGGACGAGCTGGAGGCCCCATCGACGAAGATGGTCCATTTGTGTTCCTTCCCAGCGGGTGGATCATGAGCGGTCATTTCCGCGACAAAGTCGGCCAGGGCTTGTTCTTTCAGGGCTTTCCTACTCTCGTACTGAATGTCGAATTCGGAGAGCTCCAAGGACCATTTCAACATTCTGCCCGCCATGTCGGGCCGACCCAGGAGTTGCCTCACTGGTTGGTCGGTTCGCACGATGACTGTGTGGGCCAGAAAATAGTGTCTGAGTCTTCTGGCCGCATTGACAAGGGCTAAAGCTACCTTTTCTATCTGCTGGTACCTGCTTTAGGGTCCTTGTAGGGATTTGCTCGTGAAGTAGACAGGTTTCTGTCTGTCGATGGTCTCGCGGATGAGAGCCGCGCTGATGGCTTCATTTGAGACGGCCAAGTATAGGAACAATGGCTCCCCATCGGCTGGTCGAGATAATACGGGTGGTCGAGATAGACTTTGCTTTAGGTGGCGCAGTGCCCGTTCATACTCCTCGTTCCATTCGAAGGCTACTTCTTTACGAAGGAGTTTGAAGAAGGGGAGGGCGTGCTGAGCGGACTTCGCGACGAAACGGGACAATGATGTGAGCATGCCGTTCATGACTTATATCGACTTCTTAGACGTCTGTGTCAGGAGGTCGGAGAACGCTCGACACTTGTCGGGGTTAGCTTCGATTCCTTGTTCTGTTAGGTAGAATCCGAGGAATTTTCCTGCCTTGACTCTGAACGTGCATTTCTCGGGGTTGAATCTCATTTTACTTTGTCTTGCTTGGGCAAAGACTGCCTTGAGGTGTGCTGCATGGTCGGTGTCTGCTCGGTATTTGACGATCATGTCGTCCATGTAAACCTCGAGCATGTCCCCAATATGCTTGTGGAAAACCTTGTTCATCATGCGTTGGTAAGTTGCCCTGGCGTTTTTTAGTCCGAAGGGCATTACATTGTAGTAATAGTTGCCCGAGCTGGTCATGAAAGCCGTGCAGTGTTTGTCGCCCACGACCATCGGGATTTGGTTATAGCCCGAGTAAGCGTCCATGAACGACAATGTTTTGTAGCCGGCCGAGTTGTCGACCAGCATGTCTATGTTCGGTAAAGGGAAAGCATCTTTCGGGCAAGCCCGGTTGAGATCGATATAGTCAACACACATCCTCCATTTTCCATTATTCTTTTTAACAAGTACAACGTTTGACAGCCAGGTGGAATACCGGGCTTCAGAAATAAAATTTGCCTTTAAGAGGTCTTTTACAGCTTTTTCAGCAGCCTCCATTTTCTCTGGAGACTGCCTACGCCTACGTTGTACTACAACCCTATGGGTCGAGTCCGGGCATTTCCGCGGCGCTCCAGGCGAACAGGTCAGCATTCTCGCGCAAGCAGGCCTTGATTTGCTTCCTTGCCAGGTCGGGGAGATCCTTGCCAATCTTTACTCCTTTGCTCGGGTCTGTTCCGAGCGGGACGAGCTCAAAATCCATGTTCGGTATCGGCCGGAGTGGAACTTGCTCGCCGTTGGGAGGTTCGTCCTGGTCGAAACGAGCGTCCAGAGCTATAGAGTCGACCTTTGGTGGAGCTTTCTGGACTTATTCCTTGACGGACTCTTGATTGTCGGGCTCCTGTCGTGTCCTTTTGGCGGGCCTTGTCCCTACGTCGACAGTGTCGCGTCCCTTAGATGCAGCGTTGAAACACCTCTGAGCAGCGGCTAGGTCTCCTTGGATAGTAGCTACCCATGCCCTTTTGGTGTAGAATTTCATCTTCAGGTGGACGGTGGAAGGCACCACTGTCAGTTCAGCCAGTGTTGGTCTTCCCAGGATGCAGTTGTAGAGAGACGGGCAGTCGATGACGAGGAAGCGTAATTTGACCTTCCTTGTCGTTGTTCCCTCGCCGAATGTAACCAGGAGCTCGACATATCCCCAAGGTTTGGAGGTCGAGCCGTTGAAACCCTGTAAGTCCGACCCTACATATGGCGAGAGATGTGAGTCGTCCAGCTGTAGAGTTTGAAACAATTGGTTGTACATTACATCGACGGAACTTCCTTCGTCGACAAGGATGCGATGGACATCGAAGTTGGCCATTCTTGCCCTTATCAGTAAGGGGATGACCGCGTTGGGGGCTCCCCCGGGGAGCTCTTATAGATAGAAGGTGATGGGTTCTAACCTGCCCTTCACCCTTTCAAATGTCACTGTTTGCGGGGGTGCCGCGTCGACCAGCTCATCCAGCTTCCTCTTTGCCGAATTAATGGTCAAGTCGTTGAATCCTCCGCCGTTGATGACCATGGCGGAGGGGAAATATTCCCACCTGCTGTGTGTTGTGAGCGGCTCCTGCAGGTGTTCGAGGACGTCGAAGTCCTCGGGTCTGGTAACGGAGAAGGCGGTCTGGATGGGGACCGACTCGTCAGATGGTCGGGCGTCTTCCTCCGGCTCTCCTGTCTCCCGGGCGTCACAGCGAGGAGCATCGTTTCGCCGGTATTGTGCAAGCCTTCCTCCCTTGATGAGGGTTTCTATGGCATCCTTGAGGTGGACGCAATCCTCAGTCAGATGACCATGGCTCCTATGGTACTGACAATATTTTTTCTTGTCCGCTCCGGGCTTGGCGGGAGCGGGACGGGGACGTTTGACACCGCCATCCTTGAAGTCCGTGCTGGCACACTCCACCAAAATGCGCTCGCGGGAAGCTGTGAGCAGAGTGTAGTCGGTAAAACGCCCCGAGGGTCCCCGTTGCTCTCGGACTTCCCAGGGTCTGTCTTCTTTTCTTTTCTCCCCGGTTCGTCGAGGAGGAGGAGCTTCCTGGCGCGAGTTGCTGTTGGACCCGCGAGTCCTGGGTTCTCGGGCTCTGTGGGCCGCTTCTCTCTCCTCATAGTCCATGTATGCCCGAGCCTTTTCGAGGAGGGCATCGAATGTTCTGGGTGGCTTGATGCCCACAACCTTTCTGAATTTCGTGCCGGGGAGGAGCCCCCTCTCCAGCAGATATCTCTTCATATGGTCCACGCAGGGGATCTGTATGGCTTCGCGGTTGAAGCGATTGATGAATTCTCTCAAGGTTTCATCCTGTCTCTGGATGATGGCCTCGAGAGCCGCCTCGGTCTTCGAGTGTCGGCGAGATGCCGTGAATGAACTGATGAACTGGTTCTTCAGGTTCCGCCACGAGGTGATTGACCCCGGGGCGAGTCCTTTGTACCAGTCCATTGCTGCCTTCCTGAGGGTCGTGGGGAACAGCCGACATTTGATGGGCCCCCCGACATTGTGATAGTGTAGCATAGCCTCAAACTCGTCTATGCGGTCGACCGGATCCGCGACTCCATCATATTCCTTCAAGTGTGGAGGCTTCTCCATGCCCGGGGGGATGGGCGCCTCCATAATAGCTTGCGACAGGGGACCGCGAGGGTCGTCCTCGTCGCTCTGCTCTAGGGACAGAGATGGGGACTTGTAATACTGTCGGGCACGACGGTCCTGGTCGTGCTGGGTATCTCTCGAGCGTGGTGCTCGCTGATTGGTTCTTCCACGCCCGTCTCCGGAGTGTCTTCTCTCCTGTCTCGTGGGGGCGCGGCCGCGTCCTCCGGCTTCGATGATGGGTTGCCTCTCCAAAGGGGGCCGTTTCCCCGATGGGAGGGGTGACGGGCTTCGAGAGGTATCTCTGTAATGTCTCCACGGAGGAGACGGGAGATGAACTTCAGTCACTCGAGGAGGTGGAGTCTGGGGCCTCCAGTGCCTCCTCGGGGGTATTCGATCGTCTTCAAGTGCCCTCAATCTTTCCCCTTGGGCGAAGATGAGGTAATTTGTCTGATTGATCGCTGCGAACAGCGCCCGGGTTGTGGCATCCGCCCCGGCGGGGACGGGAACTTCCTGAAACTGGGCAGCCCGATAGTTCACGAGAGCTGCATCGTCCTCTTCGAGTGGCGGAGGGACCGAGGAGGATGACGCGGTAGCTCCGTCACGGTGGATTGAAGGCCTTGGGGCAGTTGACACAGGGGTGGTGTTGTGACCGGGGTTACCGGCGTTATCCAAGTGTCCATTTTTATCCTCGAGGCCGTGGTTGGTGTCGACGACGCGGATGTTTTGCTCATCACGAACTTGGTCAGCCATGACGGTGGTAGTTGAGTTGAGCTTTGGTCTTTGAGTTGTTGCAAGACGGGGAAGCTAGATTCCCACAGACGGTGCCACTGATCTTACCGAATCAGACTTGGAGCGTCACGACTGGCTTCGAACTGAAGTTGAACGGGATGGGGGGGGGGTATCTGCAAGGCACTCCGATGCTAAAGTAAGTGGCAGTAAGAGCAGGCAAGAAAGTGTGTGTATGGTAAAGAATGAATACCTGACCCTCTGGGAACAGAGGGTATTTATAGCCCCCAACGCTGGGCCAAGGTTCCTTCATTGGGCCGGGCAGGTTTGGCCCAATGAAGGAACTGCCAGGTTCTACGTGTGTAGTGGGGACCCGCACGTGGTCTCCTTCCTGGGTGTTCTGCGAGAAGTACGGACGGACGAGGATGCGGTCTTTTTGGAATCCAGGTGATGGTGTAATGGTCATAGTCTGCCCTACAAGGAGTGCTCGAGCTGGACTGCATGAAGTCGAGGATGTCGTGGACACGGCTGTAGCTTCTTGGTCGGCGCGACCCCCTGCAAGGCCGTTTGGATTGGGCATTCATCCTTGCTTTTGGGCCAGCCCGACCCAGTCCAGAACACATACCATGGCTATTTTAATTAGGCAACCAAGTGAGTGAAACCCTAGGGGTGCTTGTGTGCAATGTGTTGTCATTTTACATGCATTTTGTCTTGTGTTAGGTCATGCTATTTGTTTGATTTTTGTCTTATCATACAAACCATAATTTTACTAAACATGTATATAATGCGATAAATTGCGTAAAGTAAATCTAAGCTATTACAACAATATTATGGGACGGGGGATACAAGTTTTGAATGGGGGATATTTCTCAAAATAAAACCCTAGAAATTATTACAACCCAATTGAATTTGTATACAATAAATAAACAAATATTTAAATATGCAATAAAATGTATGGATGCAAAATGTTTTTGTATTTATTTTATATATGTAAAAATAAAATTATTTAAGTCCTAAAAATAAGAAAAATTATATTGTTATTTTTGGAAGGGTGAAAAACCCTAGTTTTTGATTTTTAAGAAAATTAGGTTTTCTAATATTTATTTGTCCATTTTTGTACTAGAAATAAATAAATAATATTATATACAATATTAAAAATTAAAATATATGTGGAAATAATATTTTATGTGTATGAACAATAAAAATAAAAATGTATAGTATTTATTTAAATATATTCACAATTTATTTGAGAAAATAAAGTATATTATTACTAATAAACTATTTTTTATGCCAAAAAAATAATATAAAATAAAATAAAATGCAAAAAATAAAGAAAATATTTTTCATGATTTTTTGATGTTCAGAAAAAAATATTAAAAACAAATAAACCTGAAAATATAAGAAAATATAAAGAAAATACAAAAATAAATCAGGGGGTGTGGATATCAAAACAGGGGGTGTGGAAAGTGGAAATGACAAGGCCCATGCGCACCAGGCCCAGACAGGTCGTCCCTGTCCTCCAGCTCCTCTCAAACGCGTGTATCTGCCTTCAACCTGCAACTCTCTATTCTTTGCACAAAAACAAAAACTTGCAACATAAAAAATGTAGCTTGGAATCTCACGATTCCAATGATATAAAATCTATAATCTAACTCTCAAAGATCAGAGAGAATTTAATCACCCCTAATTTCTGACCTAGTTTTTTCATGAACTTTAAGCTTCAAATTCTCACTGCTCAGTTAATATAAATGACAACTATGCATATGTACAACTTAAGCAAGTTAAGGACTACATTTTTGCTTCACAAATCGTGACCTAAGGATGCCTAAATAAGGAGATAAAGATTTAAAAAATACCTTGTTCAACTGAGTTTGGATATGGCAATGTGGGGACTTTGAGTGAGGCCTGAAGATCGTGTGAGCTTCCTTGAAGTTCCCTCAAGCTTTTCCAATGCTCAGCTTGCCTTGAGGATGCTTGAAAATCCTTGTAGAAGTCAACCTGCAACCTTCCAAAATGAAAATGGAGATGTCTGAAATAGGGCTTACAGAACCAGGACAGGGGCTTGGATAGTTTAGATAGGATGTATGTAAGGTGTTTCAAGTGTTGAATCAAGAAACACACGAGCCAATATTGAAATGGCTTTGATTTTGCAGAGGCTGCCCTGTTTTTGGGCAGAAATGTGGTTTTTCTGTTTGGGAGAGTTTCAAATGCTATGGATTCGTGTATTTTGCTTGAGAAAAGTTTGTGAAGATCTCTAGAATGAAGCCAAGCCTTCTCTTTATCAAATGGACAAGTTATCTTGACTTTTGCCAATTTGCTTGCTTTTGAAGAAAGTTTACATGACTTATGCCAAAGGCCTATACAGGCTTGCTTGCTAGCTGCATAGAGTTCGTACAAGTTGCTTGTTATCTGTGGAAAATGCCTGCATCCAAGGAACAAACCCAATGCTCAAGGCTGATAAAGTTGGAAAAGCTTGCTTTATCAAAGTAGTATTGTGAACTTGATGCCATTTTTGGATTAATCCTTTGTACAATGCTCCAAAGATCAAAATAAAGCCATTGTCCATTGAGTTAGCATTCAATTATGGAGTGTAGAAGGGATTAGTACCTGTAATTCAAGGTACAAGCATGCTAGGAACTGATTTGCAACTTGAAGCATTGTAAACATGGCTTGAACAAAAGTGACAAATTGCCATTTCCTCTTCCTCGATTCTACCTAACCACAAATGATCTTGGAGAGTTCTTTGAAATTTTGGAAATCTTATAACATTATCTACAATCCATCTTTGAAATGCAACTTGAGATACCTCTTGGAACTAGGTGAAAAGTTGCCATGAAGTTAGGTCTAAAACCTGCCTAAACTAGGGCAAAATTTCACTAAGTTAAAAAGTTTATGGACCCCTATTCACAAAATCATAACTTGAGATCCAAGCATCTTTTGGGAAAATTTTTTGAATCAAAGTTGTAGATTTCATGGAGGACTACAACTTTCATGTTGTAAGTTTTCTTTGAATCCAATTGCATCATGGTGAAAAAGTTGGGAAAAAATAAGAAAATTTCCATACTTAGAAATTTTCTAAGTTAAGAAAAATTTTCAAATTAAAACCCTAATTTGAAAAGTTGATTTTATTGATCAACAAGTTTCATATTTTGACATATCTTGATGAATTATGACCCTTGGCACTTGATTTTGACCAAAAAGTCAAAGTTTGACTTTTCAGTGTATAGTTGACTTTTGATCAGTTGACTGCAAAATTCATCTGTCAATCCTATGCATTTGAGATCTTTTGACTTGTGTGATTAGGTCAAGATGATGCTATTGAGTCCTTGAAATCATGCTTGAACCCAATTGGCCATTGGCTAGGTTAAAAAAAAATCAGAAATTGCCCTTTCTCAGTCAAAACCCTAATTTTGACCATTTTGCCCTTTTGATGATTTGATCAAATTTCTTGAGGAGTTGTGATCCAAACTTGATCAAATGGTACATAGGAGCCTATAATGTTTTTGTGGATAAAAGTTATGAAGTTTGAATGTAAATTGGCCATGGTTGACTTTTCCCCAATACAGTTGATTTTTAGGTCAACTGTCCAATTGACTGGTCAAAAATGTGGTTCAAGGCTTGAAACTTGGTATGAGCAATATTAGGGGTCCAAGATGGTGTATAAAAGCCACATGAAGCATTGGTGGTCCAAAAATCCTTGTGAAAACTCAAACCAAAATTTCAGGTCATCAGTGCAAGGAGATGTCTTGAGCTGAGCAAACCCTAATCCTGTCTGGAGTCCAAGAAGTCTTGTGAGGAAAATCTTGATAAATGAGAGGGAAAATTTTTGGGTACAACACTATATATCAAGACACTCTTATGCAACTGAGGACACAATTTTACAAGCCCTTAAACCCTCTCATACATTCTCAAACCCGAATTGGCCAAAAATCACCATTTTTAAGCTTTTGAAACCTTAACTTCGAAACTCACCACTCTTGCAACTATTGTCTAGAAAAATCATCTAAACACTTCATATATATCATATAGAAACTATCCATACCCCTGTTTCCTCACTATAACATCATTTTCATCATCCACCATTTTCAAAATCCACCATTGCAACTTGACTTGAGTAGACCAATCCAGACACTTTCAAGGCAAAGTAAAAGTTGCAACATACTCACCAAGGTCTCAAGAAGCTAAAGAAATCATCATATTGCTTCTGGAAGTTGTGTAGAGGCCATTGAATTTTTGCATCAAGAGGTAAGTTTTTCCAACTTTGAAATCTTGATACAAGCATCACTTGCACTTACTTTCAAAAGATAAAATGTAGATATCATGTCTATGAAGCTAACCATATTCTTAAATTTCATTTTAATTGACTGTGGGATGAGAATTTTGAAACTGAATTTTTTGGACATTTAGGTTTTCAGTTTGGTACAGGTAGAAATTCGTGAGTTATAGTGGGAATAAATAAAAAATAATTACATATTTGAAATCCTTGCAAAATTATAAGCAAGTTTCATTTTTACATTTTTGAATTTGGTTGAGAAATGAGGAAGTTGGAGTTTTTTGAAAAAAATGGAAAATATTATTATTAGCGTGTAGGAGGAAGAAGAAGGAGGGCTTGGCCATTTTCAAATTTTTACATGTAAGTTCATTTTATATTTAATTATTGTTGTTTCACTAACGGATGTAACAACCACCCTAGTGGCAAGTAGTGCACGTTTCATGTCATTTCTTATCCTAAGGGCGTGGGTTCGAATCATAGTGAACCCCCCTTTTACATATTTTGTGTTATTTTTGTGACTTTTGTGATTTCAGGAAGCAATATTTTCATATAATATAATGCAAGCACATGGTTCACAAGCAAACATAAAACTTTATCTTGAGTTTAAGCCTTGGCAGGACTAAAACTTTATTTTTATCACTTGACTCATTTTACATTTTTAACAAACTTCAACAATTTATTTAACCCATCAAGTTAACTCCTTTTGAACTAATTTTTTGTACACTACTAGTTTATTAGGTCTATTTTATGAATATATAAAAATCTCACCAAAAATATTTTTATTTTCATTATTCGTGATTTATTTAAAGTAGCATCTTTTAGGTTTTTTTTTCTTTATTAAAAACTAAAAAAAAAACAATTTTCTTAACAAATTTCTTTTCTTGATTAAATTAATTTTTAACTTAGTTTTTGCTTTGAATTTATTTTCTAATTAAATCAAATTAGAATTTAGGGATTTTAATTAATTGAATTCTTTCCTTTTATTAGTTTAATTAAATCAAGACTTTTCACAAACAAAAAAAAACCTAAAAATGATTTTTTGATTAATTTTATTTCTTTTAAACTAGGGTTAAATTTTACTTATTTTAATTAATTTTTTTTAGATAATTAGGTTAAAACCATTTTCTTCAAAATTTAAGCAAAAATCCATTTCTTTTCCATTTATATCCTTGTACATTATATTCCTTTTAATTCTTGTGCATTATTCAAGTTTCAATATGGTTGTAATAGATAATTAGGTTTAATTTCTTGCAATCTCCATTTGTAAATTTGTATACCCCATCTCCAAATGATGTAATAACGTAGTAAATTTACTTTCCGCTATTTATCGCTTTCATATAAATGCTAGTAAATTAGGGTTTGTATGGAAAGATAAAATCAATACTTAGAGAACCCTAATTCAAGATAAACCAAGCATGAAAAAATAAACACTTGCACACTTACACCCTTAGGGTAATTCTACTTGTTGCCTTATAAAAATGGTCATGTTATGCATGTGGGATGTCTTAGCAAAAGCAATCAAAATACAAGATCATAGTCCCTCAATGATGCTTCAAATGTTGCCTTTCGAATGATCTTAGTCCCTCAAGAGAAATGCTAAGATATCTCACAATATTGCTATCATGACTATACGATGACCCACACCCGTCCCTTTACATCCAAAGATAAGGCTTCTTACCAATCAATGGTGAGGTAGCAATATCAAAGGAAGGAAGAAATGAACAAAGACTTTTGAGTAGGTAGATTGCTCCTAGTTGCTTGCTTGCTCACCACCCCTTTTCAAAAACACTTTCAAAACAAGCACACACACCAAACACTTTCAAAACATGAAATATTTTTCAAAGTCCAACACTTTGTATACGTTCTTACAAAATGAGAACCATTACAAAGTTTTCCTAAACGAAGGAGTTTTTTTAAAAATACTTTCAAAAACCACCACAAAGCACATTTTTCAAACAAAAGCAAGTGATCTAGAAAGCAACTAAGAGACCATAGATAACTATGGATGAAAAGGGTACTAACACCTTCCCTTTTCATAATCTACCCTCCGAACTCAAGAAAATATCTCAAAGGTCTTTCCTGTTCTTTTCACCCTTTCCTTTTTGGATAAAAGAAAAGTCGGTGGCGACTCTTGCTAACCGCAACAATTGCGTTCAAATGCAAAACATCCTAAGTCAGTTCTCCCACTGTAGTACAGAACTGGCGACTCTGCTAGGGAGAACTAAAAAGTGGGTTTACCTTAGGGCTAGATCACCTTTATTTTCTTTCATTGTTTGACTTTCTTGCTTTACATTTTGATTCCTTGTTTGGGTTTGTTTTGATCCTCTACCCGGATCTGGGATACCTTATAGGTAAGTAGCAATACGTTGTGGAAACTGTACGAGGTATACCGACATGGTCAAAGAAATAGCTATATTAGTGTGACACATTTGTGGGTACCAATAGACCTTGAGTAGTCAAGGAGAATACGGGGCCGCTGTGTGGTGTCATAAAGCACTAACTAACTTTAGAACCTTTACTTAACCAACTTGTCCATTAGGAAGTAGTGAGATAGTTGGGTTTGGTGCAGTCTGAAGTTGGTTGAAACTCGGTACTACGCTCATTGAGATCTGAGTTCTCGAGATATTTCGGTCGCCATTAAAGAGGCTTGCGCTGAAACAATGCCCGATAAGAAAGATCTGTTATATTGAGATCCCTTAGAACCTGATTACTATTACTAGGACATGTTGAGCCAACTAAACTTCAAGAGGGTACTTACCTATGAACTCCATGCAAGCCTAAACCTAAGGGCTTGTCTACTTTGTGTGTATATGACTATTTGTACATAACAACTTACTTGCTTTGCATACTTGTACATAAAATCATAACATCATACCATAGCATTTTCAATAACTATTTCAAGGATCTTAAGGGCCTGTGATGCAGGGTCATGTTGAGCCAGGCGCCTATCAAGGGGCAAAAGGATTCATTCTCTAATCAAACACCGTCAAAGGTCAACGTATAGCTTGAGTCAAGGGCTATGACCTTGGTGAGCTCGATTCTCGTGGAAGGACATCCACCGATATAAAGTTTTCCAATCAAATCTGTTGATCAACATTCAAATTATAACATCTTTTTATGTTTACTCCACAAGATTCTTGAAAACATTGCATCCACGTATCATGCATGTCATCATAACAGGTTTTCCCCTACAGGCTTTCTCATCTGCTTACTGTTTATTTCAGTAAGAGATGGATCTAGAGCAAACATTTAAAGATATCCAAGCTCAAAACACTCAGCTCCAGCAAGCACTCGTGAAGTTGGCCAAGGGGCGGGAAGATCTGAAAACAATCTTCACCAAAGAGAACAAGAAGAAGAAAAAGTATGTCATCCTCAACGTGAGAAGAAGGTCCAAGGGGCATACCCAGCTCACTCAAAGGGAAGATGCTTCTTCTAAAGACAGTCAAAAAGAGGAAGCTGGAAGCATTAGAGCTAATATAGCTACTGATGACGAAGACTCTTCTGAGGAGAAGTATCCACCAGGGGATGAAAAATACAAACAACTTGAAGACAGACTAAAAGCTGTGGAGATCCAAGTTATGCCTGGTTTGGATTTAGGAGACATGGGCTTGGTTTCTGGAGTGGTCATCCCACCAAAGCTCAAAATCCCTACCTTTGCCCCGTATGATGGAGTCTCTTGTTCTAAGATGCATCTAAAGTCTTATGTCCACAAGATTAAACCATACACAAGTGATCAGAAGCTTTGGATCCACTTCTTCCAAGAGAGTTTAGTTGGGACGCAACTTGAGTGGTTCTATCAATTGGAGAGTTCCCACATTCATACTTGGGAAGATCTAGCCGCTGCTTTTTACAAGCAATACCAATACAACGCTGATCTTGCACTAACTCGTGTGCAGTTGCAGAACATGACCATGTGTTCCAATGAGGGCTTCAAAGAATACGCCCAAAAGTGGAGAGATATGGCTGGTAGGGTGCAGCCCTCATTAACTGATAGGGAGCTGATTGACATCTTCATGGGAACTTTAACATGACCTTTCTTCAATCACCTAATCGGAAGCTCCTCAGTCGGGTTCACCGAGATAATACTGATTGGAGAAAGGATCGAAGCTGGCATCAAAAGCGGAAAGATCCAAGGGGCTACACCCTATGATGGTCAGAAAAAGCCATACAATGGGAAGAAAGATTCTAATGATGTGTATGGTTAAAAGAGTCTTAACAAGAGCAATCATGACCAACATGTGGGGACAGTCCAGATCTCCGGTCCTGCGTCGCAGCGGCAACAACAAAGGGGAAATCAACAAAGGCCAGACGAGCCCAAAAGACAGTTTACCAACATCAAGATGCCGCTGTCTCAAGCACTACAACACTTGTTAAGGATGAACCTGATTACATTGATAGGACCTCATCCAAACCCCAAAACTTCTTCTCCTAACTACAATCCTAATGCAACATGTGCTTATCATTCAGGCAGTCCCGGGCATGATACTAACGATTGTTGGACGCTGAAATACAAGATGCAAAACATGATTGACGCCAAGGAGATCAAGTTTGATCCTCCAGAGACTCCCAACTTGATCACCGCTCCCATGCCAAATCATTGAGTGTTCCAGTTTATTTTTGAATTTTCAATTGTAATTTCTTTTGTTATTCAAACAATTATCTATTAATGTTAAACTATGTCTCATTAATGTATTGCATATGTTTGTCTTGAATTCATCCATTCGTTTTTACTATATTTAAACTATGCTTTTTACTCTCAAATCTTGCTAAAATTTACAAGCCTTTAGAGGGAGGATGACGAAAACAATGCCTTAATCCCATACAGTATGCTTTTGGACAGACCTTGCCGACGATGTACAGGCGTTCTTTCAAATCCTAAGCACTGGAGTTATAAGGAATATACTCCCTAGTCAACCCCTTTGAGCCTAAGAAGTAGAAGTTTTCTTTTTCACACAAATTGAAACCTTTAATAAAAACCCGGGGCAGGGTAGTCTCTCAGTTAATTCAAATGCGCGTTCAGTCGTAAACTTTCACTTCGTAATACAACGAATAATTTCAAAAACATTCCTATGAAATCAAAAGATAGTGATGGTTCCCTATCACATAGGAAGTCATTATATCTCAAAAAATAAAAGCCCGCTAAGTCAAAACTTATGAAGGAGACTTAAGAAAAAAAATTGGGGCATCCCGCTGACTGTAATTTCAAAACAAGAACGATCAGGAAAAATCATGGATAATAAATCAAAAAGAGATCACTGCAAATCCTCAACAACATGAAAAATGTTGCAAAAATGCTTGCCTTCAGATAAACTAAATTTGTCTGAACCATCACCAAAACATCATTGGAGTTTGAATGTACAATTAACTGAGTTTAGGACTGAAGAACATCACGAAGAACGGGTGGGTACAAATAAAATTTTAGCCTTTATCCTTTGTTTCTTAAACCGTGAACCAAGCCACGTTACAACCCTTCAAAAGACCTAATTGAAGCACTGGTTAATTCGAAAGCACACTGTTACAAAAGGTATCATGACTCCTATAAGGCTTTACTCTAAATCTTGAGTTGAATTTTCTTGCAAATTATTTTTTTTATCTGCTAAAACGCATTTTCAAAAATTCAAGACAAGTATAAACTTTGCATTATTTGAATATCATTGTTTGCATGTGGCTAATTGTTTGATAGCAGAGAAATTCGCACGGCGAATATCTAGTGAACAAAACCCTCTCAATGAACAAAATCACTTCAAGTGGGAAGACGCTTCCCATAACAGATCTCCTATAAGAAAGGGGAACAACATGATCATTACCTAGAACATCTAGGGCAGTCCGGTCAAGATTCCAAAAAATCTCTTAAGAAGTGTTGAGTAACTAGGAACAAGTCTGTATCTGAATCACTCGGGACATTGAACGCAAATCCCAGCAAAGGATTATGTACAGTCAAACATTTTCTGGCAGTGCCACAAACACCTACTACTAGGGGCAATGATAAATCCCCCACAAAGAACTTTTCATAGGGTGACCCCAGCCAGGTTTTCAATCTCTGAAAACTTCTCCCCAACTGAGTCGACCTCAAGAATCCTCGAGGATTTCTGCCAAAAGAAGACTTTTCCCCAACTGACTGGCGACATGGTTTATTTCCCCAACAAACTACAGATTCCTCAGCTTGAGTTTGCCTCTCCGATTTCTACAAATCAAGGGACCACAACTCCTCTTCCCCAACAGACTTTTCTACAATCCCTAGTAAGTTACTGCAAAGCCTGGACCCGACCAGATATCAGTTTAACTTCATCCTTTCTAGCAAGTTACTGCAAATCCTGGAATCCGACCAGATAACAATTAACTTCCTTATCCCCAGCAAGTTGTTGTGAAGCAGGGAATCCAACCAGATAACAGCCATACTTCACTCTCCCCTAGAAATTTTCTGAGAAGCCTGGAATACAACCAGATAACAGTCAATTTAATCTTCACCAAGATAACTCGCCAGTAGAGAAACAAACAACTCAGGCTCCTGAACTCTTTTCCCCAACAGAGTCGCCAATTCTGTAATACGGTGGGAGAACTGACTTGGGATGTTTTGCGTTTGATTGCAATTGTTGCGGTTAGCAAGAGTCGCCACCGACTTTTCTTTTATCCAAAAAGGAAAGGGTGAAAAGAACAAAAAAGACTTTTGAGTAGGTAGAAATGTTCTTAGTTGCTTGCTCACCATACCTTTTCAAAAACACTTTCAAAACAAGCACACACACCAAACACTTTCAAAACATGAAATATTTTTCAAAGTCCAACACTTTGTATACGTTCTTACAAAATGAGAACCATTACAAAGTTTTCCTAAACGAAGGCACTTTTTTAAACCACCACAAAGCACATTTTTCAAACAAAATCAAGTGATCTAGCAAGAAACCAAGATCCCATAGATAACTATGGATGAAAAGGGTTCTAACACATTCCCTTTTCATAATCTACCCCCCGAACTCAAGAAAATATCTCAAAGGTCTTTCCTGTTATTTTCACCCTTTCCTTTTTTGGGTAAAAGAAAAGTTGGTGGCGACTCTTGCTAACCGCAACATTTGGAATCAAACGCAAAACATCCCAAGTCAGTTCACCCACCATATTACAACGAGGAAGTGCCATAAGTGTTAGATTTATGCTGACAAGATTCATGTGCCTCCAAATCATCTCAATGTTATTTATTCTCCATGGCCTTTCTCTATGTGGGGTATTGATATGATTGGGATGATTGAACCCAAGGCTTCGAATGGACATCATTTTATCTTAGTGACAATTGAATACTTCACCAAATGGATGGAAGCAGCTTCTTATGCAAATGTGACCAAGTAGATGGTGGTGTGGTTTATTAATAACAACCTTATTTGTTGGTATGGTGTGCCAAACAGGATTATCACTGATAACAGCTCAATTTTGGATAACAAGATGATGAAGGACCTTTGTGAAGAATTCAAGATTGTTCACCATAACTCTTCTCCTTACAGGCCTAAGATGAATGAGGCAGTTGAAGCTGCTAATAAGATTATTAAGAAGATCATTCAAAAGATGATTGTTACATATAAGGATTGGCATGAGATGCTCCCTTTTGCTTTACATGGGTATCATACATTTGTCCGCACTTCAACAGGGGAAACCCCTTTCTCTCTTGTTTATGGTATGGAAGTAGTGCTCCCCGTCGAGGTTGAGATTCCCTCTTTGCGTGTGATAATGGAAACCAAATTGTCAGAGGTTGAATGGGTCTAAAACAAGTTTGACCAGTTGAATTTGATTGAAGAAACGTGAATGACTGCTTTATGTCATGGTCAATTATATCAGAAAATAATGAAGAAGGCATTTTATAAGAAGGTCAAACCTCGTGAATGCAGAGAAGGTGCCCTCGTGCTCAGAAAGATCATGTCTTTTAACGTTGATTCTAGGGGCAAGTGGATTCCAAATTGTGAAGGCCCATATGTTACCAAGAAAGCCTTCTCTGGTGGTGCACTGATTGTTGAAACTATGAATGGTGAGAAGTTCCCACGGTCTGTGAATGCTGATGCAGTCAAGAAATACTTCGCCTAAAAGAATAAAAGAACAACTCGCTAAGTTGAAAACCTGAAAGGGCGCCTTAGGAAAAAATGAGCGTCTCGGTAGACTGAAAACCCGAAAGGGCTGTCTAGGCAAAAGTTAGAGACATAAATATAATAAATTATCCAGGTATATTGAAAACCTGCAAGGGCAATCTAGGCAAAAGTTAGGGATTCTTGGCAAGTAACTGCATCAGGTAAGACTTGATCATTGAAGCAACAACCTTCCCGAATTCTCATCGCTCTTCAATTAAAGCTTAAGCACATGAATTCAAAGTTGTTAAGGAGAATAGTGGTCATTATATTTAAATGTACCACTTCCATGTTTTTACCATTTCCAAACTTTGTAATCATCTATGGAGTCACGCCATTTTCGGACTACCATTCTATTAATAAATTTTGAGTCGTTATCCAATTCTTTGCAATTCTTATTTTATCTTGCTTACAAAAAATTTATGTATTATTAATAGTAATTTTCAAAACAAGAGAGACTTAAAAGAAATTAATAATAAAACATGTTTTTGAAAATTTTGAAAAATGTTTTTACTTCAACTTTGTGAAACAAAGGGATAAAAGCAGTTGGTCCAAGAACTGACGTTTTCAAAAGCGTGAAATTTTCTCCCATTCAAGGAGCCTCCTCTGGTTACTCTGCAGATTTTAGACACGGCTTCCCCCATGGTTATTACTCGGATGATAGGTTTCCTCTATATTATTGTGTGGTGTTCGGTTTGTAATCCCATATTCTCCAGTTAAGTCTTGATTCAGAATTCTCTTGTTGTGTGTGATTCTCTTGCCCAACAAAGTTGTGATCGAGCAGATTTTGTGAAGTTATGAAGCGCTTGCTCAGTTGTTGGATTATTTCTCCCTTCGTGTTGAGACTTGATAAAAAATCTCTTGCAGGATATTATTCCTTTCCATTTATGACATCATTGCTTATGTATGCTCCCCAAGTAACCAGACAAGGGCATCATCTTTTCTAAGAAGTGTTTAGACAACTGTCAACTTTTGGGTTTTCTCTCGCCGTGTGTCGAGTTCGATTTATGTTATTTCTCTGAAATTATGATTGGCTTACATTTTGGTAAAACCATTTTAGCAACAACATGTTGAACAAGATGTTTCAACATTTCGTTTTAACATATCGACTAAGATGTCCCAGCAAGGAGATAAGACATCGTGTCTACAACAAGCTGACAATGTGAATCAACTGATTTGTTGCTATTGAATATTCAGAGAATATTCAGTTAGCTTATGCAGCGTCCAAGATTGATTGATCAAAATATTATGTGATTGGTTTTCGAAGATTTGATCAGTTTCTAAATATGGAGACTTATTAAGAAACTATTTATTGAAGACCTATTTTCTTGGAGGACTTTTTGCCGACTTTGTACAACCTCACTGCTGTAGTTTTGAAGCCCAACCCAGTCTAGAATAAAGTTATAAATAGACTGGTGTATACCTAGTATTAGGTAGAACTTACGTATGTGTTTTTAGGGTTGTAGAATCCTTATTTTGTGAGCCTCTCTAATATCATCTTGATAGACGAGTAGGACTATTTTGTTGGGTTATAAGTTTTCTTTTTAAGATGTTCATAAGCTTTTAAGCATTGAACATGTTGTGTTTCGATTCTCATAAGCTTTTAAGAATTGAGTCTTGCGTGTTTTGGAAGTATAGCTTCCTGTTGGTTTTTTGTTCTCTATTTGTGTTTAGAGTTTGCTCCAATTGCAGAGTGTAATTAGGAGGGATTTGAGGAGGGCCTCATACCTAGGTGTGTCTTAGGTAGAAGTTAAGCAAAGGGTAGTGATTAAGTGCGTAGACTGTAAACTATAGGTTTGTTGTAAGGTCTGCAAATTGATACTATCTAGTTGATTTTGTCCCTGGCTTGGTAGCCCTCAGAGTAAGAAGGTTATTCCGAACTGGGTAAACATATCTTATGTTATTTTCTTACAACAATTCTATTTATGTTTATACATCTTATTGTTGTGTGTGAAGTCAGATCCGGTGTCTCGACATCTCGTAGGACATGTGTGATCTGATATCCAGAATTTCAATTGGTATCAGAGTAGGCATCCTGCTCTGATTCTGAGTGAGATTCAATTTCTAGTACAATGGACAAGGATGGAAGAATTATGGTTAAAATAATGATTCTGGATGGTAACAACTATGATAGTTGGAAACCTCATATGGAGACCTTTATAAAGTCCTTGGGTGACAAGACTTGGAAAAATGTTGTCAAAGGTTGGGATCCACCAAAGGTTGTGGATGCAGCAGGAAAAGTCACTGATGTGCTAAAGCCTGAAGAAAACTGGGATGATAATGATGAGGTGTTATCACAAGGGAACTCCAAAGCATTGAACGCCATATTCAATGGAGTTGATCAAAATATCTTCAGGTTAATAAAGAACTGTAAGCATGCAAAAGTTGCATGGGAGACCCTGAAGAAATTTAATGAAGGAAATCCTAAGGTCAAATTGGCAAAGTGTCAACTTCTCTCCTCCAAATTTGAGAACTTAAAGATGAATGAGGATGAAAGTATACAAGACTTTCACATGATTGTTCTAGATATTTCTAATAACTCAAAAGACTTGGGAGAGAAGATATCAGAGGACAAGTTGGTCAGGAAGATGCTTAGATCTTTTACCAAGATATTTAACATGAAGGTGATTGTTATTGAAGAATCCCAAGATTTAAGCACGATAACAGTAGATGAACTGGTAAGTTCACTTAATACTTTTGAGTCTGTTATAAATGAAATATCTGAAAAGAAGAAGAGTATAGCCTTTGCATCTAGTGCTGAAGATTCAGAGGAAAGAGGAAACATGAATTTAGAAGGAATATCTAACGATCTCGTGCTACTTGGAAGACAGTTTAGTAGGGTGTTGAGGAAGTCCAGGTTGGGTGCTAAGAACATGTCATACGACGTCAACAAAAACTAAGACCTGGGAAGAAAACTAAAATTTGAAGAAAAGCCAAACCAAGGGAAAGGTGTTCAGTTTCATGAATGTGAAGGATATGGACACATAAGAGCTGAATGTGCCACCTATCTCAAAAAGCAAGGAAATAATTTGTCTGTATCATGGTCTGGTGGAGAATCTGAAAGTGATCATGAGAAAGATTTAACCAAGAAGGCGACTACCTTGATTGGAATTTATGGATCTGATAAAGAGTCCTGTGAATCAGATAAAGAATCGTACATTGGAGAACTCACTGTTAGTGAACTGGCTACTCGGTATTTGGAGTTATGCCTCAAGAGTGAAAGAATGTGTCAGAAAGTATTGACACACAAGTTTATCATTACTCAACTGGAGACTGAGAAAGAAGAGCATTTGTCTCTCATTTCTAAACTTAAAGAGGAGAATGCTGGGAACGTGAATGGTCTTGGCTTTAATAACCAAATAGTGAAGAACAACAAGCAAATAGTGGGGTTTTCTCCTTATAAGGTGAAGCATGATCTGAAGATGTCAAGGAACATGTTCCAACATCAGTCACGACATCATGGAAGATATGATAGTCCCATTATCAGCCATGGAGGTGCCACTACTGTGGAGGGTTTGGACATATAAAGTACTCGTGCTACAAACTGTATGTATATCCCATCCATAATTCACTTATAGAGGGAAAGATAATAACTCTAAGACAATGTCAAGAAGATCTTTTCATCATGACTCATATGGACTCATAGCCTACACTTCTCTTATAGCCTTAATTAGAGAACACTGGTATTTTGATAGTGGCTGCTCCAGACACATGACTGGAGTTAAGAGATTTTTAGTGGACATCAAACTAAGTGCCACTAGTTATGTCACATTTGGAGATGGGTTAAAGAGTGAAATCAAAGTTGTGGGAAATGTGGATTCTGCTGGATAACCAAGTGTAGATAATATGTTGTTTGTAAAAGGGCTAGCAGCAAATATGATAAGTATCAGTCAACTCTGTGATCAAGGTCTTAAAGTTAATTTTACTTAACCCAAATGCCTGATTACAAATGATAAGAATGAAGTTGTCATGTCGGGAACCAGGTCAAAGGACAACTGCTACCTATGGAATTCTCCAGAATGTCCATCAACATGCTTATTATCAAAAGATGATGAAGTAAGCATATGGCATCAAAAGCTCATACACCTACATTTGAAGGGCATAAAGAAGATCATGTCAAAGGAAGCTATCAAGGATATCACCAAACTAAAGATTGATGAAGGGGGAATTTGTGGAGAATGCCAAATTAGGAAGCAGACAAGGATGTCCCATAAGAAGATTCAACATCTTGCTACCTCAAGAGGTCTAAAAAATTTTTACATGGACTTGATGGGGCCTATGCAAATGGAAAGTCTTGGAGGAAAAGTGTATGCTTATGTTGTGGTTGATGACTACTCGAGATTCACTTGGGTGAAGTTCATCAAAGAGAAATATGAGGTGTTTAAAGTGTTCAAGGAACTATGTCACAAAATTCAAAGAGAAAAAGGTTGTAGTGTTGTCAAAATCAGAAGTGACTAGGGGATGGAATTTGAGGACAGTAAATTTGAGGAGTTATGTGCATTTGAGGGGATTAGTCATGATTTTTCCTCGCCCATAACTCCTCAACAAAATGGTGTGGTTGATCGAAATAGCATGACCATTCAAGAGTGTGCAAGAGTTATGCTTTATGCAAAAAAATCACCCTTTCACTTTTGGGCTGAAGCCATGAACACTACTTATTATATTCACAACAGAGTGACAATTAGAACTGGAACTTCAGTTACTTTGTATGAATTATGGAGAGGAAGGAAGCCAACTGTCAAGTACTTCCATGTATTTGGAAATTGTGATGCGGTGGGAGAACTGACTTGAGGTTTTGCGTTTGTGTTCGCAAATGTTGCGGTTAGCAAGAGTCGCCACCGACTTTTCTTTTATCCAAAAGGAAAGGTAAAAAAGCACAGGAAAGACCTTTGAGATATTTTCTTGAGTTCGGGGGGTAGATTATGAAAAGGGAAGGTGCCAGCACCCTTTTCATCCATGGTTTTCCATGGGCTCTTAGTTACTTGTTTAGATCACTTGCTTTGCTTTGAAATTGTTTGAAATGGTGCTTTGTATGGTTTTGAAAGTATTTTGAAAAAAGGCCATTGTTTAGGCGATCTTTGTAATGATTCTCGTTTGTAAGAATGTATACAAAGATGTTTGTCTTTTGAAAAATGTTTCAATGTTTTGAAAGATGTTTTGAAATGTGCGTGTGTTTGTTTTTGAAAATAGCAAGGATTGTTTTGAAATTGATCAAGTAACTAGAAGTTATCTACCTACTCAAAAGTCTTTATTGTGCATTTTTATTCCTTTGACATTGTTGATTTACCATTGGTTTGGTAAACAACCCTATCTTTGGATGTAAACGGGACGGGCGTGGGTCATCGTATACCATGATAGCAATGTTGACAAGTATCTTAGCATGTTTGATGGACCAAGATCATCTTTGTTTAGGCAACTTTTTGATAACGTTATCGAGGGACTATGATCTTATTTTGTTTTGTTTTGCCAAGATACTTCGCGTGCGTAACATGGCCATTTTATTTTAGGCAACCAAGTGGGTGAAACCCTAAGGGTGCTTGTGTACAATGTGTGTCATTTTTCATGCATTTGTTTTGTCTTGGATTGGGTCTTTTCTATTTGTTTGTTTTTGGTCTTGTCATGCAAACCCTAGTTTACTAAACATGGTATAAAAGCGATAAATTGCGTGAATGTAAACTAAGCTATTACATAATTATTATGGGAGGGGGGATACAAGTTTTTGAATGGGGATATTACACAAAATAAACCCTAAAAATACTATTACAACCCAATTGAATATTGTGCGAAATAAATAAATATACAAATATTTAAATATGTAATGCAATGTATTTATGGAAAATGTTTTGTATTTTGTTTAATGTATGAGAAAATAAAATTAATTAACCCTAGAAAATAAGGAAAAATAATATTATTATTTTTGAAAGGGGGAAACCCTAATTTTTGATTAAAAGAAATATATGCTTCCTATTATTTATTTTATCCATTTTTGTACAAGAAAATAATAAATAATATTATATGTCAATATCAAAAATTAAATATGTATGAGAAAATGAATATTTTATGTGTAAAATAATAAAATAAAAATGTATAGTATTTTTAAATATATTTACAATTTATTTAAGAAAATAAAGTATATTATCCTAATAAACTATTTTTTATGCCAAAAAATAATAAAAAAATAAAATAAAAGTGTGAAAATAAATAAATTATTTTTGGGCATTTTTATCATTAGAAAAAAAATGCAAACAATAAATATAAAAATATGCAAGAAAATGTAAAAATATAAGAAAATAGTTAGGGGGTGCAAAAGTAATCTGGGGGGTATGAAAAGTAAAAGCAAAAAGGCCAGAAATGCCAAAAAGCCCAAGCCAGCTCATCTTCGTCCCTGTCCTTCAGCTCTGCGCACGCGTTTTCTTCAAATCTGTATCTCTCAAATGCTTGCACAAAAACAAAAACTTGTAACATGAAACATATAGCATTTAATCTCACGATTCCAACCATATAAGATTTGTAACCTAACTCTCAAAGATCAGAGAGAATTTTAATGGCCCTAATTCGTGACCTAACTATTTCAGCAACTTCAAGCTTCAAATTCTCTTATCTCAGTTAATATAAATGAAAGTATGCATATGTACATCTTCACTATGTTAAGGACTACATTTTTGCTTCACAAATCTTGACTTGAGGATGCCTAAATAGAGAGATAGAGTTTTGAAAAATACCTCCTTCAGCTGGATTTGGATATGGCAATGTGGGGACTTTGAGTGAGGTCTGAGGATCGTGTGAGCTTCCTTGAACTTCCTTCAAACTATTCCAATACCTAGCTTGCTTTATGGATGGCCAAAACTCTCTATAGAATTCAAGCTGCAACCTCTAAATTTGAAAATGGCAATGGCTGAAAAAAGGCTTACAGGTACAGGATGAATGCATGGACTGCTTTGGTATAATGTGTATGAAGTGTTTCAAATGTTAAAAGGCAAAACGCACGAGCCAAAATGAAGTTGGCAATGATTTTGCAGAACTGCAATGTTTTGGCAAAATTTTGTGTTTTTTGAGCTTGAGAGTGTTTTGGATGCTATCAATTCGTGTTTTTCATTGTAATGACTTTCTATATTTGTATAGAATGATACAAAGTCCACTCTTTAGCAGTTGTACAAGTTCTCTACCTTTTGGCTACTTTTCTTGTTTTTGAAGAAAGGTGAAGTGACCATTGCTATATGTTTGTACTGGCTAGTGTATGAGCTGATAAGAGTTGGTATACTTTGCTTAAGATCTGTGAAAATTTCCTGCACCAAGGGGACAACTCTAAGGCTCAAGAATGATAAAGTTGCAAAAGCTTGCCTTTATGAAAATGGCAATGTGCCCTTTATGCCATTAATGAAATTATCTCTTGTACAATGTTCCAAAAGCCAAAATAAAGCCTTTATCTTCTGAGTTAGCATTTAATTATGGAGTGTAGAATGAATTTAGGACCTGTAATGCAAGGTACAAGCATCCAAGATCATATTTTCAACTTGACACTTTGTGAAAATGGCATGAACAAAAGTGATAAAATGCCAATTTCTCTTCTTCGATTCTCCCTAACCATAAATGATCTTGGAGAGTTCTTGGACATTTTTGAAAGCTTGCAATGTGATCTATAATACATATTTGAAATGAATTTTGAAATACCTCTTGGAACTAGGTGAAAAATGTCCATGAAGTTGGGTCAAAAAACTGCCTAAATTAGGGCAAATTTTCACTAAGTTATTTAGTTCATGGACCTATATTCACAAATTTATAACTTGAGATCCAAGAATATTTTGGGAAAAGTTTGTGAGAAAATTTGTATATTTCATGGAGGACTACAACTTTCGTATTGGAAGTTTTCTTTGAATCAAATTGCATCATGGTGAAAAAGTGGTGAAAAGTTGGGAAAAAATAAGAAAATTTCCATACTTAGAAAAATTCTAAGTTATGAAATTTTCAAATTCAAAACCCTAATTTGCAATTTTGGTTTTATTGGTGAACAAGTTTCATGTTTTGACATATCTTGATGAATTATGACCCTTGGCACTTGATTTTGACCAAAAAGTCAAAGTTTGACTTTTCAGTGTACAGTTGACTTTTGATCAGTTGATTGCAAAATCCATCTGTCAATCCAATGTACTTGAGATCTTTTGAACCATGTAATTAGGTCAAGATGATGCCATTGAACCCTTGAAATCATGTTTGAACCCAATTGGTCATTGGCTAGGTTAAAAATTAGAAATTGCCCTTTCTCAGTCAAAACCCTAATTTTGACCATTTTGCCCTTTTGATGATTTGATCAAATTTCTTGAGGAGTTGTGATCCAAACTTTATCAAATGGTACATATGAGTCCAAAATGTTGTTGTGGATCAAAAATTATGAAGTTTGACTGTAAATTGGCCATGGTTGACTTTTTCCCCAATATAGCTGATTTTTAGGTCAATTGTCCAATTGACTGGTCAAAAATGTGGTTCAAGACTTGAAACTTGTCATGAGCAATCTTAGGGATCCAACATGATATATTAAAGTCACATGAAGCATTGGTGGTCCAAAAATACTTGTGCAAACTCAAACCCTAATTTTGGGTCATCTGTGCAAGATGAGATGTCCTGAGCTGAGCAAACCCTAATCCTGTCTTGAGTCCAAGAGGTCTTGTGAGAAAAGTCTTGATAAATGAGAGGGAAAATTTTGGGGTACAACAGCTGCCCCTGTTCAATCTTCTTGAACCTGAAGAGTTAGATTGGCGAGTTTTGCCGTTCGTGACTCGAAGGTAAAAGATTATTGGACACTAGAGTGCCCATAAATTTGCACTCGACAAAAATGTAGTTGAGGGAATGGGCTTAAAGATGCCATTTGGAGAGGTGATAGAACCTTGTTGGAGATGGTCTTAAAGATGCCATCCAAGAATGTTTGTTGAATTGTAAGTTGTAAGTCAGAAGAATAAGTATTAGAATGGCATCTGCGCCTGGAACGTATCTGAATTGTATCTGGAGACTGAATCTGAATGAGAAACAGAATAGCATCCGTGTCTGGAGCATATCCGTACTGTATCGAGAACGTGATATCTGAATGATTATCAGAATGACATCCGTGTCTGGAGCGTATCTGAACTTGAAATTTGAATAAGGGCCAAAATGGCATCCGTGTCTGGAGCGTATCTGAACTATATCTGAACTAGACTCTGAATGAGTGACATAATGACTTCCATGTCCAGAGTGTATCTAAACTGTATCTGGGATCTGAATTTGAATGAGTAGCATAATGACTTCCGTGTCTAGAGTGTATATGCACTGTATCTTGATTGATGAATCTGAATAAGTAACAGAATGACTTCCGTGTCTGGAGAGTATCCGTATTGTATCTGATTGCATATTGTTAAACGGTAGCTGTTAATCTTATCTTTATCAATGTTTATGATATATGGATGTAATGTATGCGCCTGTAAGCTGATTTGCTGTAATGCTGAGGAAAATAAATCCTTGACTGCTGTCGGGAAAAATAAATCCTTGACTGCTGAGAATAAGAACTCATTGGCGACTATTGGGGATGTAGGGATCCTTCATGTCTTAAAGTTGGAGTATTGACAAAAATCTGCTGCGGGCAATGCCATACACTTCTTGAATAATCTGTTTGGGGAATCCATAGAACTTGATGATTTCTACTGGGGATTACACAATGGGAAACCCTTATTCTGCTGGGGAATAAGGAAAACTCTGATGACTTCTGCAGGGAATTAGTAAAGAGATTCTTCAATCTATTGGGGAGCAATACAAATCTGTGGGGAAGAAGGCTTACTGCTGGGGAGTAGGTTCAGGAGTTTGGATTGTCTGCCCTTCTACTGAGGAGTTATCCTTGGTTGGAGAGACAAAAGTTAACTGTTATTCGGTTAATTCTCAGGCTTCAAGATAACTTGCTGGGGAATTTAGAGAAACTGGATGGTTTCCGCTGGGGATTGATAGTTAGATGTTTTGGCTCCGCTGGGGATTGGGAGTTTGAAATTTTAACTCTGATGGGGATTAAGGGTTTGAAATTTTAGCTTCGCTGGGGATCTAGATGATGTACTGTAGGGATTGCTCGTGGAATAGCCCAAATACGTTTTCCTATCCTTTCAGTCTGTCAGTAATTGTTCTTTTCCATCCTGTTTATTTGTAAACAGTAATTATGTTCAAATGCATATGTTCATCAATGAAGCATTGGACATTTTTTGCAAATAAAAACACAAGTGTAAAGAAAAAGGCAAATAGTTTTCTGTACTTTGAAAGAGGTATCTTTGTATTTACTTTGAATAAGTGTTTTGTACAAAGGAGACAAACATCCTAGTAAGAGGATGGTGTCATAAAAGTAAGAAAAATTTATACAAAGAAAGATAGCTATGTGTAAAAATCCCATGGGGTTCCCATTCCGCTATAGCCTTTGTATCTGTGAATATCTTGTCCATTCGTTGCTTCGTCCGAAGATGATTGAATTGATCAGAAGCTCAATGTTTTTTAGTGAAGAGATTGTCCTTAAATTGATCCGACGAGACATAGTCATACGCTTTAATTCCCTAACTTTTGCCTGGACCGCCCTTTCAGGTTTTCAGTCCACCGGGAAACCTTTTTTTGCCCAAGTCGCCCTTTCGGGTTTTCAACTTGCCGGGTGTACAGATTTTTTTTATTTTATCCCTAATTTTTGCTCGAACCTTTTTGGTTCGCCGGGATGCCCTTGTTTTTCCTAGGTGTTTCAATCTAGCGGGTCATTTATGCGTAGTATCTTTTGACTATATCTGCATTCGCAGGGTGTGGCAAGTCGTCGCCGTCCATGGTGGTTAAGATCATTTCCCCACCAGAAAAGATGTTCTTGATTACAAATGGTCCTTCAGAGGTAGGAGTCCATTTGCCCCCGGGATCACTTTGTGGTAAGATGATGCGCTTGATCACTAGATTTCCAACTTGATATACTTGGCGTCTGACTTTCTTGTTGAAAGTCTTGATCATTCGCTTTTGATACGTCTGACCATGGCAAACATCAGTAAGTCTCTTCTCGTCAATTAAGTTCAGTTGATCAAGTCGGGTCTGGATCCAATCGTCTTCACTCAAACCTGCATCCATCATGATTCTCAAGGATGGAATCTGAACCTCAATAGGTAAAACAGCCTCCATTCCATAAACCAAAGAATAGGGTGTTGCCCCAATTGATGTGCGAGTCGTGGTACGGTACCCGTGAAGAGTAAACGGTAACATCTCATGCCAGTCCTTGTAGGTGACTGTCATCTTTTGTATGATCTTCTTAATATTTTTTGTTAGCAGCTTCGACTGCACCATTCATCTTTGGCCGGTAGGGAGATGAATTATGATGTTGAATCTTGAACTGCTCGCACACAGTGGTGATCATAGTATTGTTAAGGTTTGTACCGTGATCAATGATAATCCTTTCGGGGATAACGTACCGGCAAATGATATTCTGCTTGATGAAGCGGGCAATAACATTCTTAGTAACGGATGCGAAGGAAGCTGCTTCGACCCACTTGGTGAAGTAGTCAATGGCCACCAGAATGAAGCGGTGTCCATTAGAGGTTGTAGGCTTGATCTCTCCAATCATGTCTGTGATCGGTGGATCTGGAACTGACTGTTTAACGCTGGTTCGCGAAATATCGCGGAAGCAAGAGTCGCCACCGTCTTTTATTTTCTCCAAATGGAAAGGACAAAAGCACAGAAAAATTCCTTAAAGAGATTGCTCTCGGTTCGGGAGGTAGGTTATAGAAAGGGAAGGTGTTAGCACCCTTTCTATCCATGGTTATCCATGGGCTCTTAGATACTTGCTCAATGTGTTTTCAAAAAGGTTTGTTTGCTTTTCAATGTGGGTTTAAAAAGTTTCTTTGAAAAATTCCAGTTCGACTCGTACGTCAGAGTGTTTGAAAAGTTTGCTTTGAAAGCTTTTGAAAATGTGTTGGTGTGAAAAGATTTTGTTTGTTTTTGAAGAGAGCAAGTATCCTTGAGAACCTACCTACCCTAAGGAATTCGTCTGTGTAAGAGTCCTTTAAAATAGTGCCATCCCACCATTGAGAGGTAGGTAGCACCACCGTTGGAGGTGTTCGGGTCAATTCGAGGTTCGGGACATGGTGATCACCAGAGCAATGGGAAGACACCTTAGAAGCTACCCTCATGCCAGGTTCCCGGATCATGAGGACTTACTAAGACATCCTCTACTCGACGATCACCTTTCGAAGGCAACAGTGAGGCGTACCCTAGGGGTGGTGTGTGCGAATTGTGTGTCATGTTCGTTGATTTTGTCTTGTCATGTTCATTGTGATCTACGCTTGATTTTATTTTTAGGTCCATACATTCTTTCATGCTTTTGTTAACAGTTATAAAGTTTGCGGGAAAATAAATCTACAACTATTACAAAGGGCGCGGGTCCACATCGCCAAAGTTAAACCGGACCCGATTTGACAGAAAGTAAAGAAGTAAAGTAAAAGTGCGAAAAGTTAAATTGTTACAATGCTTCGGGAGAATTACATAATTATAATAAGAAATAAGATATGCGAAATTAAAGAATTATCGGAACGAGGGCGTTGGACCCTTTTGCAAAAAAACTAAAATTAATAAGAATTAATTAATTAGAATTAAATGTTTTTGGTATTTTATGTTTTTTAAGATTTAAAAGAAAAAGAGGAATTGATTGAAATTAAAATAAACCCTAATTCTAATTATTTTTTAGTTATTAAGAAAATATTGAATTTTTGACCTAGTTTAAACCTAAATTATTTATGTACAATTAATTATAAAAATAAATAAATAAATAAATAATATTGTGATAAAAAAGGAAAATTTAAAAAGATATAAAAATTATCAATTAACCTAATTCTATATTTTTACATTTTAATATGAAAAGAATTAAAATTGCAAAATCCTAATTAAACTAAATTTATTTACATGCATTCATTTATAAAAATAATTAAAATAAATAAATATTATATTTTTTGCCTTTTCTGATTTTATGATGTTCTTTATGTTTTGTAAAAATAATAATTAAATTAAAACAATAAAACAAATAAAGATAATAATTAAAAAATAAATATAAGAAAAATAAATAAAACTAGCAAACCAGGGTGGGGGTGTAGTCCCAACATGGAGGTGTTGTTCAGCAAATCAGGCCCAATAAGCAGTGGATCCATTGACTTTGGCCAATTCGTGTGCTAGCGTGTTGACTTGGGCACGGCACGTTCTTTGATCTGAGCCCTTTGATGGACCTGCCAGGACGCGTGGCTGCTTGGATTATGAGGGTACATGGTGAACCATAGCATTGTGCCTGCATAGGAATTGCCATTGCAAAATAGTAAATGGAATTATACAGACCTGGGGTTCGAACCCAGGTCTTTGATGTTACCAACACATGTCCCTGCCACTGAGCCATTTCAATCACATTTAATATATAATGTCATACAAATAATATAAAAGAAAAGTGGAGCAATGCTTGGAACGCGCGCGAATTTTTAAATCCGCCTATCATGCTTCGCCACGAGGTCTTCGTCCTCGTTTTCCCTGAAACTAAAACAGATAGGCCACGGTTTTTATTGCGTGGTTTTAGAGGGGTTTAAAGAAAATAACGATTAGCTCATCTTTGAACATAAATTCATCGCGACTATTGGGATCTCTTCGTCCAGGTGAGCTGAGTTTGATAGTGGTGATTTTGAGTCCTAATTTTGCCTTGGGTAGAAAACCCCAATTTTGAAAACCTGTAACCCTAATATCCAAACATGGTGGATTCGCGTATGGTCAATAAAAACACAATTAAAGGCAATGGTTAGCTTAGAAACTTCATGCTGAACAAGAATTCATAAACAAAAATGCAAAAAGATGTATGAATTATGATATGCGATTTCAAAAGTTTTGCTTTACAGTTTGAGTTACAGGTACCAATTCCTGGAGCTTTTGTGGTTGATATTGATTGGAATATGATCAGGAGTCCACGAGCAAGCTTTTGGAATGAGTATTAGGGCTTAAAACCACCTAGAACACTGAATTCAGTTCTTGAGTTTTATGGCAATTTTCAAGTTTTGTAGAGAGCTTCTTGCGCAGCTTTTCAGTCCTTTGCCATTAGGTTTCTTATCCTGCATATGTAGTGAGTAATTAGGTTAAGAAAATTGGATCAAAATCCATTGCTTTTATGAATTGGAGATTTGATTTGTTAAGGATCTTTTTTCAATCTTTTTCTCATGTATTTTGTATCAATTAAGCTCAATTAGTCCAATTCTTTCCCAATTAGCATGTGCACGAAATCTTGAGTCTAGAATGTGCATAAAAAGATTTTTTTAGGTCAAGTTTATATTTTCTACATATTTAAATAATTTAAATGAATTAATATTGATATAAATTCAAATAAATAATTAAAAAATGAGAAAATACTTCCCCTTGGGCTTAATGGTCGTGCATAGGCTTGGCATGAAGAAACTTGGAAGAAAAATGGGCCCATTTGCATTTTTAGGTCATTTGGATCAAAGTTGACTTTTCAAAATTTCCAAAAATTTCCCAACTTCCACAAGGCATATCTTGCTCAATTTTTAAGCTTTTCACATGTTCTTGGACATTTTGGAAAGGTCTTTGAGTCCTCTAACCAATGCCTTTGGTCCCATGTCATTTTGATTTACCAATCTCAAGTTATGGCCTTTGACTTAAAGTCCCTTTTTGTTGACTTTTGAAAATGACCTATAATGTTGAAATTGATAACTTTTTGTGAGAGCATTTCTTGGATTTGGAATATGAAGATGAATTGTAGGAAATGTCTTTCTCTTCAAAATGAGCTTTGGATGGAATTTTTCTGATAATCCATGTGAAAGTTATGCCCTGGTCAATTTCAGTTGACTTTTTCAGCTATCCAAATATAGCAACTTTTGCATCTTTGATGATTTCTGAGCCAAACTTTGAGAATCATGATCAAGCATTGATCAAATTATGTTTGTGGCTTCAAAATGATATGTTGACCAAAAATTTGAACTTTTGACTGTCAAATGACCATTTTGCCCCTACAGTTGACTGTAGTGCAATCTAGGGTTTTGACTGTGCAATTTTGAGCTGAATGCCTTGAAACTTGATATGAAGATACTTGACCATCTTTGTAGGCATATGAGACTTGATTGGGTTCTTGAAAACTTCATTTTCTTGCTCAAAACACAAACCCTAGTTTTGACTGTATATGAGACAGTTGAGCTGCACAACCCTTGGGGAATTTTGTGACCTGGCTTGGCAATTTCTTGAAGAATATGGGAGGGCAAATTTTGGGGTGCCACAGTTGCCCCTGTTCAATCTTCTTAAACCTGAGGATGCAGATTGGCTGACGTGCCTTTCGTAATCCGAGGGTAGAAGATGATTGGACACTAGAGTGCCCAGAAATTTGCGCTCACATGTTAGCAGTGATGATGGGGGAATGGGCTTATAGATGCCATTTAGAGATTGCTGTATAGGGTGATGGGCTTATAGATGCCATCTGGATGTTGATCGCGTAAGAGATTCTTTAGCGAGAACCTGCATACCTGTAAAAGAACAAATGAGTACCTGACACGTTGCAGGAGCTGATGTTAGATGCTTGGTATAGATGTGTCCTGACTGGTTACAGGAGCTGAGTCTGGAGCTTCAAACGCTGATGAATGAACCAGGGATGGTTGCTGCCTTAGCATGAATGGTAAGAGAACCTTGGGCGACTTTAGCTTCAACAACGCTCGTTGAGAAAAATCTTGGCGAGAATTACCATCTTTGCAATATCGGGAAGAGAACCGTAGAAAACTATAATCTGAAAGGGAATCACCTTACTCGTCGTTGGAGAGGGAATCCATAAGAAAAGGGAATGTCACCTCACACACCGTCGGAGAGGGACCCATAAGACTATCACCTCACACTCATCGTCGGAGAGGGAAACATCTAGAAAAGGGATTACTACCTCACACACCGTTGGAGAGGGAACCATAGGAGAATATCACCTCACACTCATCGTCGGAGAGGGAACCATAGGAGAATGTCACCTCACACTCATCGTCGGAGAGGGAAACATCTGAAAGGCAATCTGGAAGCAGCATCAGAACGTCACCATATCTGGATCATATCTGAAACTATATCTGAAGGATACCTGGAAGCAGTATCAGAACGTCACCATATCTGGATCATATCCGAAACTATATCTGAAGGATACCTGGAAGCAGTATCAGAACGTCACCATGTCTGGATCATATCCGAAACTATATCTAGAAGGGAATCTGGAAGCAGTATCAGAACGTCACCATCTCTGGTTTACATCTGAAACTATATCTAGAAGGAAATCTGGAAGCAGCATCAGAACGTCACCATCTCTGGATCATATCTGAAACTATATCTGAAGGATACCTGGAAGCAGCATCAGAACGTCACCATATCTGGTTTACATCTGAAACTATATCGAGAAAGAAATCTGGAAGCAGCATCAGAACGTCACCATATCTGGATCATATCTGAAACTATATCTAGAAGGAAATCTGGAAGCAGTATCAGAACGTCACCATATCTGGTTTACATCTGAAACTATATCGAGAAAGAAATCTGGAAGCAGCATCAGAACGTCACCATATCTGGATCATATCTGAAACTATATCTAGAAGGAAATCTGGAAGCAGTATCAGAACGTCACCATCTCTGGATCATATCCGAAACTATATCGAGAAAGAAATCTGGAAGCAGCATCAGAACGTCACCATATCTGGATCATATCTGAAACTATATCTAGAAAGAATTGCGATAGTTGATAGTAGTCATTTTTGTATTGATCTTTTTCCTGAAAAGGTAAAACATAATTGTATGCAAAATCATGATGCATGAACTGTATGTTTTCAAAATCAATGAGATTCGTGTAATATGATGCATATGCATGCTATAATGTATGAGGATATGATGTTTATGAATGTATATTTTCGTCGTAGGAAAATAAATCCTTGACGGGTGCCGGGAAGTCGCATCCTGGGCTGATGTGGAAGAATAGCTTTTGCTTCCGATGGGGTTGATAGTTGCGAGTATACCGGTAGGAGAAGATAACTCCGTTGCGGAACAATCTTGGCAGATGGAAGATTCTGCGGGGAGAAAAAGATATTCTAGCGACCATGCTGGGAAGTACTACCCGGTGGGAAGAGGGATGCCTTGTTGATTGTTGATAGTGACTTGCTGAGGATATCCTTGTTGTTGGAAGTATTGATGGACTTCGCTGGGGTAAGAAGACTGTATCGAGGACGCTCTTTCCGTGGCTTTTGGCTGAGGATAACCCAGTTATATCCTATTGAGGAAATAACTCTTTTAAATAAAGCCGGGAGACGCGTTCGTGCTCCGTGAGGATAAGCTTCCCGAACCGTCTGGGGATAAGCTTACTGCTTGGGGAGATGTATTCCAACTTTCTTGGGGAAGCTGGGTTGGACTCTCCTGGGGAGGTATTGAACTGTATTGGTTATGTTCTTCAACAGGACCTACCCTGATACCTTGGAGGATAGAACAATCAGACTGCTCAGACCGACCTTTATTGCCCCTGTTTCTTGTGGGGTGCTGATAGTTGTTGGCGGACAAACCTTCTTCTGGTAGACAGATGGCGGGACATAGTCGTACGCTTTTAATCCCTAACTTTTGCCTGGACCGCCCTTTCGGGTTTTCAGTCCACCAGGATACCCATTTTTGCCCAAGCCGCCTTTTCAGGTTTTCGACTTGCCGGGTGTACAGATTTTTCATTTCATCCCTCATTTTGCCCGAACCCTTTTGGTTCGCCGGGAAGCCCTTATTTTTGCCTAGGTGTGTCAACCTAGCGGGTCTTTGATTTTGCGTAGTATTTTTTTCGACTATGTCCGTTCTCAGAAAGTAGGGAGTTGCCCCTGTTAGAAGTGTTTTGCCATGCCACCACAAGGGATTTGATCAGGCAAGATTCGTTGTTGGAATGCCCCAAGTGACTCAGGCGGAGATCTTCCCCAGGTTGTTTGGCCTTTGAGAGATTCTCCGAATCTTGATTGGATTGCCCCAGATGATGGACTATGGTCATGCCTGCCCCTTGGTTGGAGATACTCTCATTCATTAGACTTTCATTGTGCGAATTTCCCTGCTGTTCAAACAAAAAGTCATATGCAAACAAAGTTATGTTAAAATGCAAAGCTTATGTCTGTCTTGAAGATTTTGAAAATGCATTCTTTTTCATAAAACGAGCGAATGTTCGTAAAACGTGATGTCAACTCCGTATTTACCGTAAGCCTTAAGGAGTCAGGATACCTTTCGTAACAGTATGCTTTCGAACTAACCCATGCTTCAGCTAGGACTTTTAAGGGTTATAACGTGGCCTGGTTCACGGTTTAAGAAACAAAGGATAAAGGCTCAAATTTTATTTGTACCCACCCGCTCTTCGTGATGTTCTCCAAACCTAAACTCAGTTGATCATACGTTAGACCTTGTTTGAGTCTTTGCTCTGATTTTCCGGTGATGATTCGGATATTGATAACTTATTTTGAATATGCAGTCATTCCTTTTTTATTGAGGGTTTGTAAGACCTCTTTCTTGTTTGATTTTTGTTATCCCTTTCTTTTTTGCCTGAACTGTTTCCTTTTTGGAATTACAGTCAGCGGGATACCCCAGTTTTGTAAGTCTCCTTCATAGGTTTTGACTTAATGGGCGTTTATTTTGAGAAATGATGACTGCCTGTCTTTATGATCATTTGGAACCATCACTGTTTTTTGTTTTGTAAGGACCTCTTTAGTGCCATTTTTTATGCACTTGGATCAACTGAGAGAACTACCCTGCCCCAGGTTATGATTAAGGGTTTTAAATTTCGAAAAGAAAAACTCCTACTTCTTTGGCTCAGAGGGGTTGACGAGGGATTATCATCCTTATAACTCCAGTGTTTAGGAATTGAAACAATGCCTGTACCTCATCAGCTGGGTCTGTTCAAAAGCATACTGTATATTGTGGTATCGTTTTCGTCATCCTCCCTCAAGAGGCTTAGAGTTTTAGATCAAGAGTTGACATCAGAAAAAATATGGAAATAATTTGCATTTAGTGAATACGAATATATTGTTTTAGAACAGACATATGCGATGCATTAATGAGATAACAATGTTTAACATGAGTAAATGTTTGAACAAAAAAAAACTGCAACTTGAACATTCGAATGAACAAAAGTTTTCTAGTCTCCGGATTTGTCACTTCAAATGGTGAACCTTGGAAGGATGATAGAAAAATTCAGCCTGACCATCTTGTGTGAACTCCAATGCCCCTTCATCAATCAGGTCCTGGATCTTGTTTTTCAAGCTCCAACAATCATCTGTAGTATGCCCCGGGCTGTCAGAGTGATAAGCGCAGCGGGCGTTGGGGTTATACTTCGGTGACGTTGTATTTTGGTTCTTCGGAGCTTCTTTTAGAGTTACCAGTTTGGTCTTCAGCAATTGTGGCAATATCTGGGATAGGGTCATGCTGAGCCGAGTGAACTGCCTTCTCTCGCTCTTTTGTTGGTTGCGATGTTGAATTTGTGACACTGGAGCCATTTGAGGAGCTCTCCCCTTACCTCCTTGTCTCAAAGGTGGTTGAACAATGACTGACTTTTTACCCTTAGAATTTTGCCCCAGTTGGTTACCCTGAAGCAGTTGGTTGACGAGAAACCAGAGCTCATCTTGTCTTTGAGCTAACCCTTGAATGGCAGTCACCTGCCCCAGCATCTGGACCCTCAATGCATCCACCTCAGCTTGTAGGTGTTCCAGCTTTTCATCCTCAGCACTGTTCCTGACGAAGGTCTCCATGAGAAGTGTTCTTAGCTCCTCCTGCCCCTTGGATAGATTCAGGAGGATTTCCCCGAACCGAGTCTCTTGAGCAAGAAAGTCCTGATTATCTTGTTGAGCCATTGCTGAAATAAACAGCGGGAAAGGTAAGTGACCTGCAACAAGGATACTCGTTATGCAATGATGAGTATGACATGCATGTAATGTTTTCAAGGACCTCGCGGGGTAAACAAGAAAATTTGTTAGCATTTGGAACCGGTAGCTTGATTGAAGGCACTGCATATTGTTGAGAGTCCTTCTTCAAGGGTCAAAGGCTCACCATATCCAGTGGGTCATAGCCTCTGACAGCCTTGGCTAGAGGAAAATAAATCCCCTTTGCCCCTTGCTAGACATTTTGTTCATCATGACCTGCATCACAAGCCCTTGAGATCCTTGAAATGGGTTAAGATGTATGCAATGGTATGATGTTATGGTATGCATGGGGTAATGTAGGTAAACCCTGTTACGAGTCCCAATTAAGGACTGCAAACCAAAACCTGCAAGAAACTCGGTAAAACCTGTCATGAGTCCCAATTAAGGACTAAAACAAACCCTGCAAGAAACTCGGTAAACCTGTCATGAGTCCCAATTAAGGACTAAAACAAACCCTGCAAGAAACTCGGTAAACCTTGTTATGAGTCCTAGTTGAGGACTAAAACAAAAACCTGCAAGAAACTTAGTAAGCCTTGTTATGAGTCCTAGTTAAGGACTATGAACAAAACCTGCAGGAAATTCAGTAAACCCTGTTATGAGTCCTAGTTAAGGACTATAAACAAAACCTGCAAGAAGTTCATGTGTCAGATAAAGCATGCCAGTAGTCAAGTTGGAAGACACACAAGTCACACAAGAGAAACCCTTAGAGTTCAGGCCAGCATGGGGTCTGGGTATTACCCTCTTGAAGTTGGTGGGTTCAACCTGTCCTATTAGAAGTAACCGGGTTCTAAGGGTCCCAATATCACGGGATTGCTTTCATTGTTCATCGTTTCGATTTAGCCACTGAATTGGCGACCGAAATATTCCAGGAAAGCAACCCTCAATTGAGTGTAGTATCGAGTATCAACCAACCTCGGACTGCACCAAAGTCAGTTATCTCACTACCCTAAAGAGGCCAAGATAGTTCAATTAAGGTTCCTAAGGTCTGTTGATGCTTCACGACACCACGCGGAGGCCCCGTACTCTCCTTGACTGAACTCAAGGGTTACCGGTACACACCAAAGTGCCACATCAACGTAGCAGACTGTTTCAACCATGTCGGTATACCCCGCACAGTTCCCTCACAGCCTTGTTGCTACTTTCTAAGAAGGTATCCCCAGATCCGGGTTAGGATCTATAGAACTCCCAAGACAGTCCCACAATTTAAAGCAAACAAGGAAAGCAATTGAAAACACAGTTATGAACTATCCCTAAGGTACACCTCACTTTATAAAGAATCCCCAGCAGAGTCGCCAGTTCTGTGATCGGTGGATCTGGAACTGACTGTTTAACGCTGGTTCGCGAAATGTCGCGGAAGCAAGAGTCGCCACCGTCTTTTATTTTCTCCAAATGGAAAGGACAAAAGCACAGAAAAATTCCTTAAAGAGATTGCTCTCGGTTCGAGAGGTAGGTTATAGAAAGGGAAGGTGTTAGCACCCTTTCTATCCATGGTTATCCATGGGCTCTTAGATACTTGCTCAATGTGTTTTCAAAAAGGTTTGTTTGCTTTTCAATGTGGGTTTAAAAAGTTTCTTTGAAAAATTCCAGTTCGACTCGTACGTCAGAGTGTTTGAAAAGTTTGCTTTGAAAGCTTTTGAAAATGTGTTGGTGTGAAAAGATTTTGTTTGTTTTTGAAGAGAGCAAGTATCCTTGAGAACCTACCTACCCTAAGGAATTCGTCTGTGTAAGAGTCCTTTAAAATAGTGCCATCCCACCATTGAGAGGTAGGTAGCACCACCGTTGGAGGTGTTCGGGTCAATTCGAGGTTCGGGACATGGTGATCACCAGAGCAATGGGAAGACACCTTAGAAGCTACCCTCATGCCAGGTTCCCGGATCATGAGGACTTCATAAGACATCCTCTACTCGACGATCACCTTTCGAAGGCAACAGTGAGGCGTACCCTAGGGGTGGTGTGTGCGAATTGTGTGTCATGTTCGTTGATTTTGTCTTGTCATGTTCATTGTGATCTACGCTTGATTTTATTTTTAGGTCCATACATTCTTTCATGCTTTTGTTAACAGTTATAAAGTTTGCGGGAAAATAAATCTACAACTATTACAAAGGGCGCGGGTCCACATCGCCAAAGTTAAACCGGACCCGATTTGACAGAAAGTAAAGAAGTAAAGTAAAAGTGCGAAAAGTTAAATTGTTACAATGCTTCGGGAGAATTACATAATTATAATAAGAAATAAGATATGCGAAATTAAAGAATTATCGGAACGAGGGCGTTGGACCCTTTTGCAAAAAAACTAAAATTAATAAGAATTAATTAATTAGAATTAAATGTTTTTGGTATTTTATGTTTTTTAAGATTTAAAAGAAAAAGAGGAATTGATTGAAATTAAAATAAACCCTAATTCTAATTATTTTTTAGTTATTAAGAAAATATTGAATTTTTGACCTAGTTTAAACCTAAATTATTTATGTACAATTAATTATAATAATAAAATAAATAAATAAATAATATTGTGATAAAAAAGGAAAATTTAAAAAGATATAAAAATTATCAATTAACCTAATTCTATATTTTTACATTTTAATATGAAAAGAATTAAAATTGCAAAATCCTAATTAAACTAAATTTATTTACATGCATTCATTTATAAAAATAATTAAAATAAATAAATATTATATTTTTTGCCTTTTCTGATTTTATGATGTTCTTTATGTTTTGTAAAAATAATAATTAAATTAAAACAATAAAACAAATAAAGATAATAATTAAAAAATAAATATAAGAAAAATAAATAAAACTAGCAAACCAGGGTGGGGGTGTAGTCCCAACATGGAGGTGTTGTTCAGCAAATCAGGCCCAATAAGCAGTGGATCCATTGACTTTGGCCAATTCGTGTGCTAGCGTGTTGACTTGGGCACAGCACGTTCTTTGATCTGAGCCCTTTGATGGACCTGCCAGGACGCGTGGCTGCTTGGATTATGAGGGTACATGGTGAACCATAGCATTGTGCCTGCATAGGAATTGCCATTGCAAAATAGTAAATGGAATTATACAGACCTGGGGTTCGAACCCAGGTCTTTGATGTTACCAACACATGTCCCTTCCACTGAGCCATTTCAATCACATTTAATATATAATGTCATACAAATAATATAAAAGAAAAGTGGAGCAATGCTTGGAACGCGCGCGAATTTTTAAATCCGCCTATCATGCTTCGCCACGAGGTCTTCGTCCTCGTTTTCCCTGAAACTAAAACAGATAGGCCACGGTTTTTATTGCGTGGTTTTAGAGGGGTTTAAAGAAAATAACGATTAGCTCATCTTTGAACATAAATTCATCGCGACTATTGGGATCTCTTCGTCCAGGTGAGCTGAGTTTGATAGTGGTGATTTTGAGTCCTAATTTTGCCTTGGGTAGAAAACCCCAATTTTGAAAACCTGTAACCCTAATATCCAAACATGGTGGATTCGCGTATGGTCAATAAAAACACAATTAAAGGCAATGGTTAGCTTAGAAACTTCATGCTGAACAAGAATTCATAAACAAAAATGCAAAAAGATGTATGAATTATGATATGCGATTTCAAAAGTTTTGCTTTACAGTTTGAGTTACAGGTACCAATTCCTGGAGCTTTTGTGGTTGATATTGATTGGAATATGATCAGGAGTCCACGAGCAAGCTTTTGGAATGAGTATTAGGGCTTAAAACCACCTAGAACACTGAATTCAGTTCTTGAGTTTTATGGCAATTTTCAAGTTTTGTAGAGAGCTTCTTGCGCAGCTTTTCAGTCCTTTGCCATTAGGTTTCTTATCCTGCATATGTAGTGAGTAATTAGGTTAAGAAAATTGGATCAAAATCCATTGCTTTTATGAATTGGAGATTTGATTTGTTAAGGATCTTTTTTCAATCTTTTTCTCATGTATTTTGTATCAATTAAGCTCAATTAGTCCAATTCTTTCCCAATTAGCATGTGCACGAAATCTTGAGTCTAGAATGTGCATAAAAAGATTTTTTTAGGTCAAGTTTATATTTTCTACATATTTAAATAATTTAAATGAATTAATATTGATATAAATTCAAATAAATAATTAAAAAATGAGAAAATACTTCCCCTTGGGCTTAATGGTCGTGCATAGGCTTGGCATGAAGAAACTTGGAAGAAAAATGGGCCCATTTGCATTTTTAGGTCATTTGGATCAAAGTTGACTTTTCAAAATTTCCAAAATTTCCCAACTTCCACAAGGCATATCTTGCTCAATTTTTAAGCTTTTCACATGTTCTTGGACATTTTGGAAAGGTCTTTGAGTCCTATAACCAATGCCTTTGGTCCCATGTCATTTTGATTTACCAATCTCAAGTTATGGCCTTTGACTTAAAGTCCCTTTTTGTTGACTTTTGAAAATGACCTATAATGTTGAAATTGATAACTTTTTGTGAGAGCATTTCTTGGATTTGGAATATGAAGATGAATTGTAGGAAATGTCTTTCTATTCAAAATGAGCTTTGGATGGAATTTTTCTGATAATCCATGTGAAAGTTATGCCCTGGTCAATTTCAGTTGACTTTTTCAGCTGTCCAAATATAGCAACTTTTGCATCTTTGATGATTTCTGAGCCAAACTTTGAGAATCATGATCAAGCATTGATCAAATGATGTTTGTGGCTTCAAAATGATATGTTGACCAAAAATTTGAACTTTTGACTGTCAAATGACCATTTTGCCCCTACAGTTGACTGTAGTGCAATCTAGGGTTTTGACTGTGCAATTTTGAGCTGAATGCCTTGAAACTTGATATGAAGATACTTGACCATCTTTGTAGGCATATGAGACTTGATTGGGTTCTTGAAAACTTCATTTTCTTGCTCAGAACACAAACCCTAGTTTTGACTGTATAGGAGACAGTTGAGCTGCACAACCCTTGGGGAATTTTGTGACCTGGCTTGGCAATTTCTTGAAGAATATGGGAGGGTAAATTTTGGGGTGCAACAATGTCGATTCCCCACATAGCGAAGGGCCAAGGAGGTGTGAAGACATTTAGAGGAACCGGTGGCACGTGCACCTTGTCTGCATAGATTTGACACTTGTGACAAGTCCAAGAGTGTTGATAACAGTCAGCTTCCATGGTAGACCAGTAATAGCTTTCCCGTAGAATCTTCTTTGCCATCGTATGCCCGCTAGAGTGAGTGCCAAAGGCACCTTCATGCAATTCAGCCATGATCTTTTCAGGTTCAATCTTGTCCACACAACGGAGCAGAATAGAATCATGATTGCGCTTGTACAAGATGCCATTACTTAGGAAGAACTTAGTTGAGAATCTTCTTAAGAACTTTTTGTCGTTGACTGAAACTCCTTTCGGATATTCTTGAGTCTCGAGATACCTTTTGACTTCATGAAACCATGGCTGGTCCACTGCTTCTTCGATATTAATCTCGTGACAGTGTGCTGGTTCGTCCATCCGTTCAATGGTGATCTGGGGAGCCTCATTATCCCAATTAAGTTTAAACATGGATGACATTGTAGCTAGAGCATCTGCTAGTTGATTTTCCTCTCGCGGGAAGTGCTCGAAGGTAATCTGCTCGAAATGTGGTAGCAATGTCAAAACATGTTCTTTGTAAGGGATGGGGTTTGGATTCTTAGTGTCCCACTCTCCTTTGATATGACTGATGACTAAAGCTGAGTCCCCAAACACATCTAAGGATTTGATTCCCAAGTCTATGGCAGCCTTGAGACCAAAGATGCATGCTTCGTACTCTGCCATGTTGTTCGTACAGTTAAAGCAAAGTCTGGCAGTGAAAGGAGTATGGCATCCCTCTGGAGATATAAGCACAACGCCGATATTGTTACCAAGTGCATTGGATGCCCCATCAAAGTACAGGATCCATCGAGATCCTTGTTCAGGTCCTTCATATGGCCTGAATTCTTCAATGTTGTCCAATGTAATGACGTCTTCGTCAGGGAAGTCGAACTTCATGGACTGGTAATCTTCTAAAGCTTGATGAGCCAGATGATCAGCTAGTACGCTGCCCTTTTTAGCTTTTTGGGTCGTGTACTATATATCGTATTCCGTTAGGATCATCTTCCATCTAGCTATCCTCCCAGACAAAGCAGGCTTCTCAAAGATGTACTTTATCGGATCCATCTTAGATATAAGCAAAGTGGTATGAGTCAACATATACCGTCTCAGTCGGCGAGTAGCCCATACCAAAGCGCAAAAAGTTTTCTCGAGCAGTGAATATCTGTTTTCACAGTCGGTAAACTTTTTGCTTAGGTAATAAATAGCGTGCTCTTTTCGGCCAGGCTCGTCATGCTTCCCCAGTACGCACCCCATTGAATTCTCTAAGACGGTCAGATACATGATTAGTGGTCTTTCTTCGAATGGTGGCATCAAGACAGGAGGCTCTAGCAAATACTCCTTGATTTTATCGAAAGCAATCTGGCATTCATCATTCCATCTGACTACTTGATCTTTCTTCAACAGCTTGAAGATTGGTTCACAAGTAGACGTTAGGTGAGAAATGAATCTGGCAATATAGTTTAGGCGTTCCAAAAAACCTCTGACTTCCTTATCAGTGCGAGGAGCAGGCATTTCTTGTATCACTTTGACTTTGGCAGGATCAACCTCAATGCCTTTGTTACTGACAATGAAACCTAAGAGTTTACCGGACCGGACTCCGAATGTGCACTTGTTTGGATTCAACCTTAGTTTGTACTCCTTCAGTCTGACAAACAGCTTTTGCAAGTGATCAAGGTGTTCTTCTTCAGTTTGTGATTGGGTTATCATGTCATATACGTAGACCTCTATCTCATGATGTATCATATCATGAAACAAAGATACCATGGCGCGTTGATAGGTTGCCCCGGCATTCTTCAGTCTGAGTTGCATCACTTTGTAGTAGAACGTACCCCACTGTGTGACAAATGTAGTTTTCTCCATGTCCTCAGGGGCCATTTTGATCTGGTTATAGCCTGAGAATCCGTCCATGAAAGAAAATACTTTGTGCTGAGATGTGTTGTCAATGAGGATGTCGATGTGAGAAAGTGGAAAGTCATCTTTAGGGATGGCCCTGTTTAAATCTCTATAATCCATGCACATTCTCACCTTGTCGTCCTTTTTAGGCACGGGAACAATGTTGGCCACCCATTGAGGATAGGAAGTAACAGCCAAAAATCCAGCATTGAACTGCTTCATAACTTCTGCTTTGATCTTCTCTGACATGTCAGGTCTCATGCGGCGGACCTTTTGTTTCACTAGTGGATAGTCTTCTCATGTGGGTAGACGGTTTACTACAATGTCTGTATCGAGTCCTGACATGTCTTCGTATGACCAGGCGAAGATCTCAACATAATCATACAATAGCTGAATTAGGCGCTCCTTGACACTCGGCTCTAGATTGGCACCTATTTTGATTTCCTTTTTATCCTCCTCGGTACCCAAGTTGATTGTATCCAACTGCTCCTCATGAGGCTGAATTGCTCTTTCCTCTTGCTGTAATAATCTGGCCAATTCTCCTGACACCTCACAATCTTCCTCACCTTCGTATTCGGCTTGGTAGACTGGATCTTCAGAGTCACTGAAGGCTATAGCAGTATCGTTACCCATGGGATCCGGAATGGAATGGTACCTGCATTTGTGAGTGTGTGTGTAAGGGTATAACCATCTTAAAACAATAAAATGTAAAAGAAAGACAATGAGCATAAAAGGTTTATATATGAAAAACATCCATGATTCATTGAATGACATATGTAGATGAAATAAAAACCCTTACAAATGGACCGTTGTGCCTCGGGTAAGACACAAGGTTTTTAAAGTGCAAATTGTTTGTGAATTATTACAGTCCAACAGAAATGTAAAAGATAAATTACTACGGTATGAAAGTTATCGGAACAAAGTCTTTGGCTTCCCAGTTGCAAAGTCCTCCGCTGACAGTAGGAAATATCCAATCTTCCAAGCTACCCTCCTCTTCATTATTTTCCACTGCATTTACTCTTTGGTTGGTAATCTTCACAGGTGGCCCCCCAGCACGGGCACGACGCACCGCCTTCTGACCAGTCGACGTAAACCCTAAGCCGAACTTGTCTGATTTGTAAGGAATGTCTGGAAGCTGACCCCAGATTGTGCATCCCCCTTCTTCCACTACTTCCCTTGCATCCTTTAGAGATGACATCCAAGGTGGAGGTCTTGTGATCTTAGGAATCGAGGACACCGCCTTGGTCGCCGCTATTTCTGGAGAGACTTCTTCAAAATGTTGGAAAGGGGTCTCTATGAACTCGCCATCTAACTCCATATAACGGAAGGAATTCAGATGACTAATCATATACTCCTCTTCCCCATGGACATTTATGATCTTCCCTTGGACGAGATACTTGAGCATCTGATGCAAGGTGGAGGTGACATCACCGGCGTTGTGGATCCAGGGGCGTCCCAACAGACAGGAATAAGAAGGACGGATGTCCATAACGTAGAAGGTTGAGTTAAAGACCTGAGTTCCTACCTTTATTGGGATGTCCACCTCCCCGTGGACCATCCTCTTCGATCCATAAAAAGCTCGCACCACTATATTACTGGGTTTTAGAGTCAGCCCCTCGCAATCCAACCTATCAAGGGCTTTCTTCGGCAAGACATTTAAAGATGATCCAGTATCAACCAAGACATGAGCTAGGGTGGGTCCTATGCACTCCACTGATACATGTAGTGCATCATTGTGTTTTGTCCCTCGGGGTGTCAAGTCAGCATCGGAGAAGCCCAGGCCATTATCAGCTGTCAAACTGGCCACATAGTCCTCAAACTGGTCAACAGACGTCTCTTGCGGCACATGAGTTATCTTCAGAAATTTTACCAGTGCTTTGGCATGTGCTTCAGAGCACAACAGCAGGGCTAGCATAGAGATCTTGGAAGGGGTCTTCCCCAGTTGTTCAACCATATCATAATCACTCTTCTTAATGATCCTCAGGATTTCTTCCATCTCCTTCTTGGATGTTTCAGGAATATCTAGTGATTGAGCCTTCGTCTGGACAGGCTCCTCTTGAACAGTCTTTCCTTTATTCTCAGCAGCGAAAGTAGGGATAGGAATTGTATTGTCTTTGTTGGTAGGTACACTTGCGGGTAAAATCACTGGTACAAATGTAATCTTCGGAATGGCCACGGGTCCAAAGACTGCTGTTGGAGGAGAAATCTCTGGAGAGAAGATCCTACCACTACGGGTAACCTTGCTTGTTCCGACAATGTTACTGATGTCGAAATTGTCCTCCTTAGAGCTTTCTTCTTCAGCAGTCAGTTCAATCTGTTTAATACCATGATAGTAGATTTCTCCACCATAGTTCCATGGTACTGATTTATCTGATTTATATGGGGCAGGCCCGGGCATTGTTATCTTAAGCGGAGCAGTCTTCGGAGCAGGTGTGATCCTAATGGGTCTTTTAGGGGCCCTGGAAGGATTGGCATAGATGGTTATTATTGAAACTTCTTTAACTGGAATGGGTGAAACAGGAGCTTTCTAAAACAAAATTTCTTGGTTATCAATCAATTGTTGGATTCCTTTCTTCAACAGAGGGCAGTCAAATGATGAGGACAGGAAAACATGGCAGTCTTTGTCACAACCTGGGAAGATTCCAGCTTTTAACAAATTCAACTTGATGGTAAGGAGCGGAGTTAACAGTTCATCCATGGTAGCAACAAACAGATCTTCTTCAATAGCGTTGGCATTGTGACCATGCCTCGGCATTGGGGCGGAAATAACATTTGGTTTCTCAAGCACTTCAAACTCAACTTCCTTCGCATCAATCAGATCTTGAATCTTATTCTTCAGAGCCCAACAGTTGTTGGTGTCGTGCCCTGGACTTTCAGAATGGTACGCGCATCTGGAGTTGGGATGGTAATGTGGAGAGGTAGTATTAGGATTCTTTGGGGCCTCCTTTAGAATGGCTAGATTCAACTTCAAGAGATGTGGTAGTACTTGGGCTGGAGTCATGTTAATCTTGGTAAATTGCCGAACTGGCCTTTCTACCCTTTGCTGATTATTTCTCGGCTGGTCTGATGCAGGCTTCAGAATCATAACGGCCCCCACTGTCGTTCGACACTTGGTTCTTCCTTGATTTCTGTGTGAATAGACAGCAGATACTTCCTTTTTCCAGTGAAGGGCTTTTTTACAGCTGTTGAGGCAGACACGTCCTTCTGAATTTTCCCATTTCTTATACCAGCCTCCACTCTTTCGCCAGTTAGAATCAATTCAGTAAACCCTACAGAGGAACTCCCAATAAGATGATTGAAGAAAGGGCCTGAAAGAGTTACCAAGAACATGTCTACCAACTCCCTCTCGGATAGAGGGGGTTTCACCCTTCCGGCTAGGTCTCTCCACTTTTGCGCGTAATCTTTAAAGCCCTCATTGGAAGCCATAGCCATACTTTATAGCTGAGTACGGGTCGGCGCCAAGTCGGTGTTGTATTGATACTGTTTATAAAAGGATGCTGCCAAGTCTTCCCAATTATGGACATCTACTCTCTCCAATTGGTAGAACCAATCAAGTTGCGTTCCTGATAAACTGTCTTGGAAAAAGTGGACCCACAGGTCTTTGTCGATAGAATGTGGTTGAATCTTCCTGACATAGGATCTGAGGTGCATTTTAGGGAAAGACACCCCATCATACTTGGCAAACAGTGGCACTTTGAACTTTGGAGGGATTACAATTCCTGACACCAACCCTAACTCTTCAAAATCTAGCCCCGGTACTCTCTGGATTTCCATAACACTTAGTCGCTCTTCAAGGTGTTTGTACTTGTCATCAGCCGGAGGGTATTGTTGTTCAGAGTAGTCCTCTTCTTCCTCTTCTTCTTCTTCTTCTTCAGAATCTGATGGTACTGTCATTTCTTTTCCTTTTCTTCCCCCTTCATCAGATGTTGTTGGAAATTCTAAGGTCCTTCTGGCTTGTCCCTGAAACCTTCTTCCCATGATAACCACACCAGCTGGCTTCTTCTTCTTTTTCTCTTTCTCTTTTTCTATCAAAGTCTTCAGCTCCTCCTGCCCCTTGGCTAAGGTCATGAGCAACTATTGAAATTGTGAATTCTGAGCTTGCAGATCTTTGACCGTTTGTTCGATATCCATCTTACTGAAATAAACAGTAGAGAGATGAGGAAACTTGGTGTGAAGACCTGTTTATGCTTATGATGAATGATACATATTCATGTAATGCTTTCAAGGATTCGGAAATTCAAATTTGTTTTAAACAAAAAAGAAACACACGTCATATTAATAAGATAGAATTGTTAGTACATCAATGCCCCTTGGGCAAAATAATACCAAATTCTAACGTAACAAAACGTTGTGCATCCTCTTTGGTGAAATGTAGGTGTTGAGAGTCTACTCTTCGTGAATTAGCCGAGTGATTTCCAAAACCTTCTTCTCACTTGCGTAGAATTCGGCTTCGAAAGTATCACGCTCTCCCTTGAGTTGTATCCAACTTCTTTGTAGGTCTTCGAGTGATGTTGGCATGTCAGAATGTAGGATGGTGTATGGAACCTCTCCTTCCTTAACAGGCTCTATAATCACTGGGAGAATGGAGGGGTAAGGCATCATAAGACTTTGGGCGTGGGTTCGTACCCACTTGAGGTAAGGCTCAAGAGGTATGGAATTCTTGTGTCCCAAGGTCTTGCTATCCACCTTGTTGGGCATCCTCCAAGCTCGGATGAATCTTTGACGGAGTCCTTGGTCGTCGTTGTCGTAGTCGAAAACCAATCCTTAAATCAGCATATCATGTGGGCCATCCCTTCGGGCATAACCAAACTGTCTTAGAGCCAAGCATGGGTTGTAGGTGATGCCTCCCCTAATGCCAAGTAGAGGGACATTAAGGAATTCCCCACAATGGTCAACAATGGTAATATTCTCTCTGGATCGAGAACACCAATGAATATGTGAATGGTTAAGTGTCATTAACCGTTGTGACCACCTCAAACCTTGCTCATTCTTCAAGACTGATTGGGGAAGATGAGAAATAAACCATCTTGACAGGAGAGGAGTGCAACACATGAGAACACCTATTTTCCTCATTGTACGAGTGTGAAAAGAGTGTAGGATATCCCCAAGCAATGTAGGCACCGGGTTGCGAGTCATGAAGATTTTGACAGCGATCACATCTATGAGTTGGTCAGGATTAGGGAACAAGACCATCACATAGATGAGAAGAGCTATAATCTCCTCAAAAGCTTGCAAGTCTAGGGAATTCCAACAGCTTTGGGCCTTCCCAAACTGAAACTTTTCCAAGAAGCCTTTGACACCACTTCTAGTTTCCCAATGAGTTGTGACATCAGATGAGTGCAAGTGCAGGGCTTGAGCAATCTCTTCTGGCTTTGGATCTCTTTCCGTACCATTGAAAGGTAGTTGATTGAGAATAGGAATCTTTAGAAGTTGAGAGAACTCTTCCAAAGTAGGCACAAGTTGATAGTCATGAAATGTGAAGCAATGATGCAAAGGGTCAAAGAACTGGAAGCGAACTTTCAGCATATCCTCCTCTGTGTTGGAAGTGACCAAGTTGAGTAGACGACCATGTCTCTCGGTGAATGGAGAATTCTCAGGAATCCTTGAAGATAGATCCTTGAGTTGTGGAGGAATTCTTACAAGGTTGATTTGGATAGTTTTCCTGCGAAGTGAATCCATAACCTACAAAACAAGAACAAAGATGAATCTCCAAAAATCCTTGAAATGGTTAGTGGATGCAAATGATGTTCATGATGTCCATGATGTTATGCACAAGTATATATGTACAAGAAAATCACACAAGTTCCTAGTTTAGGCTTGCATTGGGTTTCATAGGTAAGTACCCTCTTGAAGTTTAGTTGGCTCAACCTGTCCTAGAAATAGTAACCGGGTTCTAAGGAGCTCAATATCACTGGATTGTTTCCTTGTTCATTGTTTCAATTCAAGCCTCTTTACTGGCGACCGAAATATTCCAAGGAACCAACCCTCAATGAGTGTAGTATCGAGTATCTACCAACTTCGGATTGCACCAAAGCCTGTCATCTCACTACATCCTAAAAGGCCAAGTTGGTCGAGTAAAGGTTCTAGAATTTCATTAGTGCTTTATGACATTACTCAGCGGCCCTGTATTATCTTTGATTGACTCAAAGGCTACCGGTACCCACAAATATGTCGCACTAACATAGCTATTGCTTAGACCATGTCGGTATACCCCGCACAGTTTCCACAACGTATTGCTATTTACCTATAATGTTTCCCAAATCCGGGTGGAGGATTCAAACCCAAACAATAGAACCAAAGTGTAAAGCAAACAAGTCACACTTTTAGAAAGTTCCCCAGCAGAGTCGCCAGTTCTGTTATGCGGTGGGAGAACTGACTTGAGGTTTTGTGTTTGTGTTCTCAAATGTTGCGGTTAGCAAGAGTCGCCACCGACTTTTCTTTTATCCAAAAGGAAAGGTAAAAAAGTACAGGAAAGACCTTTGAGATGTTTTCTTGAGTTCGGGGGGTAGATTATGAAAAGGGAAGGTGCTAGCACCCTTTTCATTCATGGTTTTCAATGGGCTCTTAGTTACTTGTTTAGATCACTTGCTTTGCTTTGAAATTGTTTGAAATGGTGTTTTGTGTGGTTTTGAAAGTATTTTGAAAAGAGGCCATTGTTTAGGCGATCTTTTAATGATTTTCGTTCATAAGAATGTATACAAAGATGTTTGTCTTTTGAAAAATGTTTCAATGTTTTGAAAGATGTTTTGAAATGTGTGTGTGTTTGTTTTTGAAAATAGCAAGGATTGTTTTGAAATTGATCAAGTAACTACAAGCTATCTACCTACTCAAAAGTCTTTCTTGTGCATTTTTATTCCTTTGACATTGTTGATTTACCATTGGTTTGGTAAACAACCCTATCTTTGGATGTAAACGGGACGGGCGTGGGTCATCGTATGACCATGATAGAAATGTTTCCAAGTATCTTAGCATGTTTGAGGGACCAAGATCATCTTTGTTTAGGCAACCTTTTGATAGCGTCATCGAGGGACTATGATCTTATTTTGTTTTGTTTTGCCAAGATACTTCGCGTGCGTAACATGGCCATTTTATTTTAGGCAACCAAGTGGGTGAAACCCTAAGGGTGCTTGTGTGCAATGTGTGTCATTTTTCATGCATTTGATTTGTCTTGGATTAAGTCTTTTCTATTTGTTTGTTTTTGGTCTTGTCATGCAAACCCTAGTTTACTAAACATGGTATAAAATCGATAAATTGCGTGAATGTAAACTAAGCTATTACAAAAATTATTATGGGAGGGGGGATACAAGTTTTTGAATGGGGATATTACACAAAATAAACCCTAAAAATACTATTACAACCCAATTGAATATTGTGCGAAATAAATAAATATACAAATATTTAAATATGTAATGCAATGTATTTATGGAAAATGTTTTGTATTTTGTTTAATGTATGAGAAAATAAAATTAATTAACCCTAGAAAATAAGGAAAAATAATATTATTATTTTTGAAAGGGGGAAACCCTAATTTTTGATTAAAAGAAATATATGCTTCCTATTATTTATTTTATCCATTTTTGTACAAGAAAATAACAAATAATATTATATGTCAATATCAAAAATTAAATATGTATGAGAAAATGAATATTTTATGTGTAAAATAATAAAATAAAAATGTATAGTATTTTTAAATATATTTACAATTTATTTAAGAAAATAAAGTTTATTATCCTAATAAACTATTTTTTATGCCAAAAAATAATAAAAAAAATAAAATAAAAGTGTGAAAATAAATAAATTATTTTTGGGCATTTTTATCATTAGAAAAAAAAATATGCAAGCAATAAATATAAAAATATGCAAAAAAATATAAAAATATAAGAAAACAGTCAGGGGGTGCAAAAGTAATCTGGGGGGTATGAAAAGTAAAAACAAAAAGGCCAGAAATGCCAAAAAGCCCAAGCCAGCTCATCTTCGTCCTTGTCCTTCAGCTCTGCGCGCACGTTTTCTTCAAATCTGTATCTCTCAAATGATTGCACAAAAACAAAAACTTGTAACATGAAACATATAGCATTTAATCTCACGATTCCAACCATATAAGATTTGTAACCTAACTCTCAAAGATCAGAGAGAATTTTAATGGCCCTAATTCGTGACCTAACTATTTCAGCAACTTCAAGCTTCAAATTCTCTTAGCTCAGTTAATATAAATGAAAAGTATGCGTATGTACAACTTCACCATGTTAAGGACTACATTTTTGCTTCACAAATCGTGACTTAAGGATGCATAAATAGAGAGATAGAGTTTTGAAAAATACCTCCTTCAGCTGGATTTGGATATGGCAATGTGGGGACTTTGAGTGAGGCCTGAGGATTGTGTGAGATTCCTTGAACTTCCTTCAAACTATTCCAATACCTAGCTTGCTTTGTGGATGGCCAAAACTCTCTATAGAAGTCAAGCTTCAACCTCCAAATTTGAAAATGGAAATGGCTGAAACAAGGCTTACAGGTACAAGATGAATGCTTGGATTGCTTTGGTATAATGTGTATGAAGTGTTTCAAATGTTAAAAGGCAAAACGCACGAGCCAAAATGAAGTTGGCAATGATTTTGCAGAACTGCAATGTTTTGGCAGAATTTTGTGTTTTTTGAGCTTGAGAGTGTTTTGGATGCTATCAATTCGTGTTTTTAATTGTAATGACTTTGTATATTTGTATAGAATGATAAAAGTCCACTCTTTAGCAGCTGTACAAGTTCTCTACCTTTTGGCCACTTTTCTTGTTTTTGAAGAAAGGTGAAGTTACCATTGCTATATGTTTGTACTGGCTAGTGTATGAGCTGATAAGAGTTGGTATACTTTGCTTAAAATCTGTGGAAATTGCCTGCACCAAAGGGACAACTCCAAGGCTCAAGAATGATAAAGTTGCAAAAGCTTGCCTTTATGAAAATGGCAATGTGCCCTTTATGCCATTAATGGAATTATCTCTTGTATAATGTTCCAAAAGCCAAAATAAAGCCTTTATCTTCTGAGTTAGAATTTAATTATGGAGTTTAGAATGAGTTTAGGACCTGTAATGCAAGGTACAAGCATCCAACATCAGATTTACAACTTGACACTTTGTGAAAATGGCATGAACAAAAGTGATAAAATGCCAATTTCTCTTCTTCGATTCTCCCTAACCACAAATGATCTTGGAGAGTTCTTGGACATTTTGGAAAGATTGAAATGTGATATATAATCCATATTTGAAATGCATTTTTAAATACCTCTTGGAACTAGGTGAAAAATGTCCCTGAAGTTGGGTCAAAAAACTGCCTAAATTAGGGCAAATTTTCACTAAGTTATTTAGTTCATGGACCTATATTCACAAATTTATAACTTGAGATCCAAGCATATTTTGGGAAATGTTTGTGAAGCAAAGTTGTAGATTTTATGGAGGAATACAACTTTCATGTTGGAATTTTTCTTTGAATCAAATTGCATCATGGTGAAAAAGTGGTGAAAAGTTGGGTAAAAATAAGAAAATTTCCATACTTAGAAAAATTCTAAGGTATGAATTTTTCAAATTCAAAACCCTAATTTGAAATTTTGGTTTTCTTGGTGAACAAGTTTCATGTTTTGACATATCTTGATGAATTATGACCCTTGGCACTTGATTTTGACCAAAAAGTCAAAGTTTGACTTTTCAGTCTACAGTTGACTTTTGATCAGTTGACTGCAAAATTCATCTGTCAATCCAATGTACTTGAGATCTTTTGAACCATGTAATTAGGTCAAGATGATTCCATTGAACCCTTGAAATCATGTTTGAACCCAATTGGTCATTGGCTAGGTTAAAAATCAGAAATTACCCTTTCTCAGTCAAAACCCTAATTTTGACCATTTTGCCCTTTTGATGATTTGATCAAATTTCTTGAGGAGTTGTGATCCAGACTTGATCAAATGGTACATATGAGTTGGGGTGTTCAAAACCAAACCGGCCCAATAGAAAACCGCAAAACCGAACCGAACCAAACCAAAACTGCAAAAAACCGCATTTGGTTCGGATGCGTTTGGGTCATTTTCTCGCGGAACCGCACGGTTCGGTTCGGTTTGCGGTTTGTATTTTACAAACCGAACCAAACCAAACAAAACCGCATTATGTTATAAAATCTTACTAACCAATATATATTTCTTTAATTCTTTAGAGAAATAAACATGTATTATGTGTATATTTTATCATACCTTGTATTATATTCATTTTAATTTACAAATCATAAAAAAAAAAAAATATTATTCATTTATAAATACTATTTCCACAAACTATATTTTATCGTATTCTTTGTATAATAATTATTTAAGAATGCAATCTTGTTTATATCATTCTTTAGATTTAGATAAAATTATAATACGCAATTTTATGTATCAAATTATAAACTTATTTTGACAATTATAAATTTTTTTATGGTAATGTACGAACAATTAAACACAATTATATTTTCCTCTATATTTGTTTGTATGACTTAATAATTTTTTTTGTAAAAAACCGAACCAACCGAACCAATCCAAACCGCATTTGTTTGGTTTGGTTTGGTTCGGATTTATTTTTAAAAGCCAACCGAACCAAACCGAACCGCGTGTTTTTTTCTCTTGCGGTTCGGGTGATTTTTTGCTTCAAAACCGCCCAAACCGCACCGTGAACACCCCTACATATGAATCCAAAATGTTGTTGTGGATCAAAAATTATGAAGTTTGACTGTAAATTGGCCATGGTTGACTTTTTCCCCAATACAGCTGATTTTTAGGCCAACTGTCCAATTGATTGGTCAAAAATGTGGTTCAAGACTTGAAACTTGTCATGAGAAATCTTAGGGATCCAACATGATGTATGAAAGTCACATGAAGCATTGGTGGTCCAAAAATCCTTGTGCAAACTCAAACCCTAATTTTGGGTCATCTGTGCAAGATGAGATGTCTTGAGTTGAGCAAACCCTAATCCTGTCTTGAGTCCAAGAGGTCTTGTGAGGAAAGTCTTGATAAATGAGAGGGCAAATTTTGGGGTACAATAGAAGTAAATGTTATATTATGGCTGACCGTGTGCCAAGAAGGAAATTGGATGCCAAGAGCGATGAAGGAATTTTTCTAAGATACTCTACTAACAGTAAAGCATATAGAGTATTCAACTAAAGAACCAAGGTAATGATGGAGTCTTAATATTTTATTATTGATGAATCAACTAAAGAAGATGACGTCCCAGAAGAATTTGAGACAAATATTCCTACAGGAGGTGTGATTGCTGAAGATAATGTCACAACATCGTCTACAGACATTGCAAGTCCAAATGTTGATTCTGAAATTGAAGAACCTAGGGTAACTGACAAAGGACACTCTCTCATGATTCAAAAGGATCATCCTAAAGAACTGATAATAGGAAATCCTAGACAAGGGGTAGTTACCAGGTCAAGAGAAATTATATCAAATGCTTGTTTTATGTCAAAGATTGAGCCTAAAAATGTGAAGGAATCTTTGGCGGATGAATTTTGGATCAATGCTATGCAAGATGAGCTTGGTTAGTTCAAAAGAAATGAAGTCTAGGATTTGGTAGAAAGACCTGAAGGGGGTGAATATCATTGGTACAAAATGGGTGTACAAGAACAAGACTGATGAACAGAGTGGTGTCATCAGAAATAAAGCCAAACTGGCTGCTCCGAGTTACACTCAAATTGAGGGAGTAGACTTTGATGAGACATTTGCTCCCGTGGCTCGCTTAAAGTCTATTAGATTGCTGCTTGGTGTAGCTTGTCACCTCAGTTTCAAGCTGTATCAAATGGATGTAAATAGTGCCTTTCTAAATGGGTACTTGAATGAAGAAGTTTATGTTGAGCAACCGAAAGGATTTGTTGATCCTTAATTTCTAGATCAGGTGTTCAGATTGAAGAAGTCCTTGTACAGACTGAAACAAGCTCCAAGAGCTTGGTATGAAATATTGACTGGATTTCTAGTTAGTCATGGATACAGAAATGATGGAATTGACAAGACTTTATTTGTCAAAGATGAATCTGTAAAGTTGTTGGTAGCTCAGATCTATGTGGATGACATTGTTTTTAGAGGAATGTGGAATGACATGGTCCAACATTTTGTCAGACAGATGCAACCTTAATTTGAGATAAGCTTGGATGGCATCTATAAGCCCATCTACGCGACATTTTCCCCTTCTCCAAATAGCATCTTTAAGCCCATTCAAGCAATATTATCAACCAACAACGTTACTTCCTCCACAGGCGAGTTAAAATTTCTGGGAACTTACGTGTTTAATCCTCTTATACCTTCAGACCACGAATGGCAGATATGCCACTCTAACTCCTCAGGTTTAAGAAGATTGAACAACGATAGCTGTTGTACCCTAAAAATTTTCCTCCCATTTCTTCAAGACAATCTCCTAGGGTTCTCAAATGTTCAAGGTAGCTCAAGAGTAATCAAACAAAATTCTCCTCCTAAGCAATAGGTCCATAACTCGGGTTTCACTTCTCACAAGGAAGATTGGGTTTCTAAGGCCTCAAGTGGATTTCATAGTCTCTTATATGTATCCAAGAATTCTCATACCAAGTCAGATTAATCAAGTAAAGAGGAATCTGAAGTTTGTAAATGGAACATGTGACTATGGTATGTTGTACTGTCATGATACAAATTCCTCGTTGGTGGGATTTTGTGATGCAAATTGGGATGGAAGTGTTGATGATAGGAAGAGTACCTCTGGAGGATGTTTTTTTATGGGAAACAACATGATCTCTTGGTTCAGTAAAAAGCAAAATTGTGTTTCTCTTTATACTACTAAAGCTGAGTACATTGCAGAACGAAGCAGTTGTTCTCAACTGGTGTGGATGAAGCAAATTATGCATGAATACAAAGTCACACAAGATGATATGTGTTGTAACCCAAAATTTTCCCTCCCATTTCTTCAAGACACTCTCCTAGGGTTCTCAAATGTTCAAGGTGGCTAAAGAATTATCAGACAAAATTCTTCTCCTAAGCAATGGGTCCACAACTAGGGTTTCACTTCTCACAAGGAATATTGGGTTTCTAAGGCCTCAAGTAGATTTCATGGTCTCTTATATGTCTCAAAGAATGCTCATACCAAGTTTCATGCTTTACATCACAAGTTTGCTCAGCCAATGGCTCAGATGACTGAAAATCAACTATATTGGGTAAAAAGTCAAATATGGTCAACATAAAGTCAAACTTCAAGATTTTTGGTTAACATCAATATTTTAAAGTCATATTCACCATTTTATCAAGGGTTGATCATGATTTATCAAGGAAAACTCTCAAATCATCAAAAGTCAAAAGGTGCCAAATTAGGGTTTTCTTAAGGAGAAATCAACTAAACTTTGACCAAGCATAACTTTCACATGCTTCATCAGATTTTCCTCAACCAAAGCTCATTGTTAAGGAAATTCAATTCTATACAACTTTGTCTCTCTAAACTCAAGTCCAAAAAATGCTTCATTTTAGAGATATGAGCCAATACATTATAGGTCATTTCAAAAGTCAACAAAAAGACACTTTTTGTCAAGGTAATATACATCAAGATAAATCTTCAAATTCAAAAATGGTCAACATATAGATTGTAGGGGACATCTTGAGCTTTCCAAAAAGTCCAAGAACACCTTCAAATGATGAAAATTTAGAGAGTTATGATCAGTGCAAGTTGAAATTTTTTGAGCAAATGCATGAAGTTCAAATTGAGCAAACTTGATTTTTTGGGCTAATGGGCTATAATTTCATAGCTCAAGCGTGTTCTACACTCCATGTGCACCTCAAGACTTGTTCATACAACTCCCTTTTATTTATTATATTTTATTTTTGATTTTTTTATTCATTTAAAGGTCAAAATAAAACAAAATAAGATCAAAGCTTGTTACAAGAGTCCAATCTAAACATTTGACCTAAATTCTCTTCTATATATTGCATGCATTTAGACAAGATAAGGCACAAAAAAAAACCTTACAAGAACCATATTACAAAATTCCAAAAGTTGTCAAAATTAGGGCAAGAGGAAAACCTTGTCTCCAACCTCTTACAATGAAAGCTAGGCCTTCCATCATCTCCATGAAGATCCCAAGAGGTCTTCCCTACCCTCTTTGAAGCCTAAAGCACGCAGGAATCCCACGTTTCATCCTCACCGGTTTTGGTATTGTTTTTCAAATCCAAACTTTTAATTTTTGCGTTGTTAACTAACCTGGTGTGTTTACATATGTTCATATAAATCATTAGAACAGGTTTGATGCATAACATGTGAGCTCTAACGCAGGAATAACAAAGTGCCATTGCTAGGGCACAATCGAATCTTTTCTTCGAAACTCCTAATACGACCACTTTCAAGACAAAAGGACCCCACCATTGGATTCAGGGGGTCGATTTAGGGGAACATGGTTCTTCTCTCTTTCTAATAGGCTTTGTTTTTCATGTTTGAAAAAACACCTAGCCGGAGAAGACGAAGGAGCTAGGGCTTCGGCACTTCTCAGACCATCCTGATTAGAGCTATTTTATATATACTTTGATTTAAATAAATAAACGGATGTATCACCACCCCAATGGTAGAAGCGCGTGCGTTAAGGCATTACTGCACTAAGGCGTGGGTTCAACCCTTTCCTTTTACAATATTTCTTTGTTTTTTTATGTTTTTTTGCAGGTTTCATATGTATTGCATCGCGTTTGTATTCTTGACACCAACAAGCGTTTGACGCATTGGTAAAGAGGCGTGCTGGAGAGGCAGGGGGCGTGGATTCAACACCCACACCCAACATTCTTTTTCATTGATTTTTCACTTACCCTTATTATCTCGTTTTTTCAATTATTTTCTTTTAGTTAATTAACCCTAATTATTTTATTTAACCTAATATTTTTACAAACCCTAATTAAATTAGGTTTTAGGTTTTTAATCAATTTTTAAATTAACTTTTTACTAATTAAAATTAATTATTTTTTTAGGTTTTTATTAACCCTTTTATTTAATTAATTAACGTTTTTTGCAATTTTAAAATTAATCAGAATTTGTAGGGTTAATCATCATTAAAACTTTTTATCAAAAAATCACCAAAAACAATTTCCTTTTCCTTTTTCTTAGTCTTACAATTAGCATAGTTTTCTTTTCTTGTGTGTTTTACGATTATTGTAACTGCTCGCAGTTTGTAATAGTAATTAGGGTTTATTTTCTGCATTCTATATTATGTACTTCTCTCAAACCCATGTAATAGTCTGGGGTTTTATTTTCTGCTTTTACTTTCCGCTTATTTACCGCTTTCCTATTTTTTACTGTTACTGTAGTAATTAGGTCATGTATGGCAAGATAAAATAAAACAGTAGCAAACCCTAATTTCAAAGATAAGCATACCTGAATCACAATACACTTTGTACACCTGTACCTCTAGGGTAACCTCTCTTGTTGCCTCGAAAAAATAGTCATGTCCCTCGAACGTTGGGACGCTTTAGCACTGTCCCTCGAAATCAAATATCATAGTCCCTCGATGACCCTTTTGATGTTGCCTTCGATAAACGATCTAGTCCCTTATGAAATTACTAAAGTGCCCCTACAAGTTGCCTTCTATGATTGTACGACGACCCACGCCTATCCCTTCACATCCAATGATAGGGCTTTCTACTAACTAATGGTAGGATAACACTATCTAAAGGAGGAGGAAAATTACAAGAAAGACTTTGAGTAGGTAGAACGCTCGTAATCGCTTTCTCACAAACATTTCAAAAAAAAACATTTTTTTCATGAATACTTTTCAAACACTTTCTACGCGTTCTTGAGAACAAAAACGAGAATCATTACAAAGTCTTGCCTTACAATTGGCATTTTCAAATATTTTTCAAGCCCAAATTCATAAAGCATTTTTAAAAAAAAAGTGAGCTAGCGATTAAGAGCCCGTAGATAACTACGGATGAAAAGGATGCTAACACCTTCCCTTTTCATAAACTACCCCCCGAACTCAAAATATTTAAAGGTCTTTCCTGTTGTTTTCACCCTTTCCTTATTGGATAAAAGAAAAGTCGGTGGAGACTCTTGCTATCTGCAACATTTTTGATAAAATGAAAAACCATGTCAGTTCTCCAACCGTATTACAGAATTGGCAAATCTGATGGGGATTACTAAAAAGAGGGTTTAACTTTGGGTTAGATCACTTTACTTGTTTTACTTGTTTTCTTTGTTTGCTTTTACATTTGGGGTTTGCTCGGGTTTTACTTTCTTGCAAAGATCCTACAGTCGGATCTGGGGATCCTAGGTAAGTAGCTATAGATCATGGAAACTGTACGGCGTAGACTTATATGGTTTAAGTGATAGCTACGTTAGTGTGACACATTGGTTGGTACTGGTGTCCCTCGAGTCGATCGGGGAGAATACTAGGCTGCCACGTTGTGTCATAAGCACTAACTGACTTTTAAAACCTTAATTGACCCAACTTGGCCATTAGAAGGTGGTGGGATAGTCGGCTTTGGTGTAATCCGAAGTTGGTTGATACTCGATTCTATGCTCATTGAGATTTGACTCTCGATTTTTTTTTGTGGCAAGTCATTTGTCGTGTTGAATAAAACCTGTGAGAAAAATAAGTGATATTGAGATCCTTAGAACCCGGTTACTATTCTTGGGACAGGTTGATCCAACTAAACTTCAAGAGGATACTTACCTATGAAACCCATGCAAGCCTTAGACCTAAGTGTTGTACCCCAAAATTTTCCCTTCCATTTTTCTTCAAGACTTTCTCATGAGGTCCTCATTTGCTCAAGGATGCTCAAGAGTTCATCAGACAAATTCTCCTCCTAGACAATGGGTCCATAAATAGGGTTTCATCTTGAACAAGTAAGAATGAGCTTCAAGGGTATTAAGTTGTTTCCATGGTTCTCCATAGGTCTTCAGCAATGCTCATGTCAAGTTTCAAGCCTTGCGTCACAAGTTTGCTCAGTCAATTGCTCAGATGATTGAAAATCAACTATATTAGGTAAAAAGTCAATTGTGGTCAACATACAGTCAAACTTCAAGAGTTTTGGTCAACTTCAACATTTTGAAATGATATTCATCATTTGATCAAGGGTTTATCATGATTCCCTAAGGAAAACCCTCAAATCATCAAAAGTCATAAGTTGCCAAATTAGGTTTTCTTAGGAGAAGTCAACTGAACTTTGACCTAGCATAACTTTCATATGCTTCATCAAATTTTCCCCAACTTGAAGGAAATTCGATTCTCTACAACTTTGTACATGTATGCTCAAGTCCAAAAAGTGTTTCATTTGAAAGATATGAGCCAATGCATTACAGGTCAATTTCAAAAGTTAACAAAAAGACACTTTCTGTCAAGGCAACTTACATCAATATAAAGTCTCTAAATGCTAAAATTATCAAAAGAGAGATAGTAGAGGACATCTTGAGATTTCCAAAAAATTCCAAGACCACCTTCAAAAGATGAAAATTGAGAGAGTTATGACCATTGCAAATTGGGAAATTTTGGTAAAATGCATGAAATGCAAAGTGAGCAAACTTGAAATTCTAGACTAATGGGCCTAACTTTTGATGTTAAAACATGTTCACAATGTGTTAGAAGACCTCTAAATCCACTCATATATATTTTTAATGATTTTTACTTCTTTTATGTGAATTTTTATTCATTTAAATGCAAGTAAATCAAATAAAATATAAAATCATTGGGTCAAGGTGCATGGGCTTTTGATTTCAATCACATGGAGGTCCAAGAACACATGACAAACATGCCAAAACCATGAAAACATGTTGGGAACAAGAATCTTCAAGTTTGGAATGTTTTCAAAATAATTTTAGAGAGATTTCAATGTGTTTTTTTGTAATGAATTGTAACATGATGGTACAAGATTCTTGTCTTGTTCTTGTTCCATTTCATTCCTCTATAAATACATGCAATACTCAAGTGCAAAGGATACACGAAAATATTGCCTCAAACACCACTTCAAAAATCTTCCAAAATTCTCAAGAAAAGTGCAAATTCGTATCACACGAGCCAACAACTCTCAAGTCAAACGAAGTGTCCAAACCTCTTCCTGAAGTCCTCAGGAATACATTCAGCCCAAGAACCAGAAGATTTGGTGCCTGGAACTCGTGCTTCAAACTCCACCGGTTTGCATTTTTTTCTTTGAATTGAATCTTAAATTCCATGTGTTTGATGTGTTACTAATTTAATTTCCTTTTTAATTAGACTATAAAAAATCAAAAAAAACTAACTTTTATTTAAAAATATTTAGACTTAGGTTTTTTTATTAATTAATTTGTATTTAAAAATAATTAGACATTAGGTTTTTTTTATTATTATTATTAACTAAATTTTCATAAAAAAGAAAAAAATAGAAATAATTAGGTTTTAATTATTTTATTATCACTTTAAGAATATTTTCCAAATAATAAAACATCAAAAAATATTTTCCTAACACTTAGAAATTTTCTTCAGGTTTTAAATACCTTCTTCTAATCTCTTTTCTCTTTGCTATTTAAATTCTAGAAAACAAATGTATAGGTCGCACGGTTGATTTTGTAATAGTTTAGTTTATTTTCTCGCATTTTTCCTTATTATGTAACTGCTCATGGGATGTAATAGCCTAGGTTTATTTTCCCGCACTTTTACTTTTTGCACATATATTTTGTATGCCTTGTATGTACATATAACTGTTAGCTAAATAGGACTGTATGGCAAGATAATAATCAAACGCTAGAAAACCTAATCAAAACAAATTAACAGAAAACAAATCACTTTTCACACACGCGCCTCTAGGGTGACTCCACTTGTTGCCTTCGAAAAACAATCATGTCCCTCGAACGTAGGGATACCGTTAGCAAAGACCCTCAATTACAAATCATCATAAAGATCATATTCTCTCTATGATACGATGGGAGAACTGACTTAGGTGTTTTGCGTTTGATCGCAAATGTTGCAGTTAGCAAGAGTCGCCACCGACTTTTCTTTTATCCAAAAGGAAAGGCTAAAAAGAACAGGAAAGACTTTTGAGATTATTTCTTGATTTCGGGAGGTAGATTATGAAAAGGGAAGGTGTTAGCACCCTTTTCATCCATAGTTATCTATGGGCTCTTAGTTGCTTGCTAGATCACTTTCTTTGTTTGAAAATATGCTTTGTGGTGGTTTTTGAAAGTATTTTGAAAAGGCGCATTCGTTTAGGCAAACTTTGTAATAGTTCTCGTTCGTAAGAACTTATACAAAGTGTTGATCTTTTGAAAATGTTTCATGTTTGTAAAATGTTTTCAAAGTGTTTCGAAAGTGTTGGAGTTTGTTTTGAAAATTAGCAAGGATGTTTGATTTGAAATTGAGCAAACAACTAGGAACAATCTACCTACTCAAAAGTCTTTGTTCATTTCTTCCTTTCCTTTGATATTGCTATCTTACCATTGATTTGGTAAGAAGCCTTATCTTTGGGTGTAAACGGACGGGCGTGGGTCATCGTATAGCCATAATAGCAATGTTGTGAGATGTCTTAGCATTTTTCTTTGAGGGACTAAGATCATTTTGAAAGGCAACATTTATAGCGTCATCGAGGGACTATGATCTTATATTTTTTATTGCTTTTTGCTAAGATATCCCACATGCATAACATGGCCATTTTTGTAAGGCGACAAAGTGGAATTACCCTAAGGGTGCAAGTGTGCAAATGTGTTTGATTTACACGCTTGTTTATCTTGAATTAGGGTTTGCTAACTTGTTGATTTTAGTCTTTCCTTACAAACCCTAATTATTAGCATTTATATAAAGCGGTAAATTGCGGAAAGTAAAAATACTAAGCTACTACATCATTAGGGGAGGGGGTATACAAATTTACAAATGAGGATTTTGCAAGAAAATTAAACTTAATTAACTATTACAACCATATTGAATATTGTACAAAATTGAAAATAAAATGCAAGAATATAAATGGAAAAAGAAATGATTTTTGTTTGTTTTTTTTTATGAAAGAGGTTTAGTCTTTAGCTAATTTAGAAAATGATTAATTAAACAAAAACTTAAACCTAAATTAATTAAGAAAGAAATTAAGTTAAAAATGTTTTTTAGGATTTTTTATGAAAAGATTTTAAGTTAATAAAATAAAATAAAAATTAATTAATTAAAGAAACCTAAGTTCTAAGTTGATTTTAATTTTAAAAGAAAATAATACAATAAATAAACCTAAATCTAAATATTTATTAATTAAAAAAGAAATTAATTTGTTTAAGAAAATGTTTTTAGTCTTTTTGTTTTATAAAGAAAAATAAAATGTAAATGAGCATTTTTCAATATGCAAATAAATAAATAAAATATTTTTGGATTTTTTATTAATAAAAATAATAATAATGATAATAATAAAATATAATAAAGAAAATATGAAATGAAAATAAATAAAAAAGGAAATGAAATAATAAAGAAAATAATGGGCCAGGGGTGCAAAAATGGAATTGGGGTTAGAAGAAGCAGAAAATAACCAGGCCCGATGTTGGAGGCCCAGCGCTGCAAGCTGAAACAAAAAAGAAGTGAAAAATATGAAAAATGAACAAAAAGGTACCACTGGGGCTCGAACCCAGGTTTCGAAGGTTAACAGGCGCGCGCTTTACCACTGGGGTGGCTATACATCCGTTGATATAAACAAAACAATAAATATGTAACATAAATCAAGTCCTGAATGAACTTCATCTTCAACCTCCAGCCAGAGAACTTGTAACTCATCCATTTCTCATCCATTCACAAAACTTCCAACATCAAACTTGTTAGAAATTTCCTCACGATTCTGAATATGTAAATAACTTAAGCTAGTTCTCAAAGATGAGCATGAATTTCTAACAGTACCAAATTCTGACCTAAATATTTTCAGAGGTTCAAACTCAAAATTCTTCCTACTCAAGCAATATAAATGAAATCTATGGACATGTATAGTTTCAGGGCAATGATGTCTACATTTTATCTTCACAAATGCAATCCTAACAATGCCTAAATGAGAAGATAGAAGTTCAAGAAAAACACCTCAAAACTGGAAATCGTGAAATGAGTTTGAGCTTGATTCAAGGTGCTGCAATGATCAGGTTAGCTTTCTTGAGTCTCTAGGAAGCTAATGCAATGCTTAGCTTGAGTTGAGAGTGGCTGAAATGGCCTGGAGAAGTCCAATTGCAATGCTCTATTTTTGGTTATGGAGGTTATGGTAAATGGTGTTACAGTTCTGGAAATATGATGAGGATAAGTTATATTTGATGTGAGGAAGCTTTTGAAACTAAAAGGCCAAGAAATGCACGAGGGAAATGGAAGTTTGATATGTAAAGTCAGAACTTGCACAACAATGGTATTTTGAAGAAATTTCTGGCTAGAGGGAGTTTGGGAGTGTTTCAAGGTGTTCAAGCTCGTGTTCTAGCTCACAAATAGTGCATCTATTTATAAGCAACAAGTTTGGAAGCTTGTTGTTGATCAGAATTCAAAATCACAAAGCATAATATGTGATTTTTGAGAAATTCAAGTTTCAAAGTCTTGTGTAATTGCTAAGATAGAGTGGTTATGCTTTAAACACACTTGCTTCTGACTTTGTAGATGGAGTGTGATCAGAGGGAACAATTTAGAGGCTCAAGAATTGACTTTGTGCATAAAGCTTGCTTTTTCAAGAATGGCATTCTTCACTTTCTTCCTAAAATGGCAATGTAAATTGGAAAAAGATTAAACCACTTGGATTATAGCTCAAAAGTTTATGTAATCCATTAATTATGGATAGATACACAAGTTAGAAGGCCTGCAAGGCAATATTATGCAGCCTAACATTGAAATTCAATTATGTGTTCATCATGAAATGACTTGTAATTTAAGAATGAAACCCTAACTTCTTGCCTTCGATTCTCCTTGCTCAAGTATGATCTCAATGAGTTCTTGGACATTTTGGAAATCTTGTAATATCCTCTACAGCCTCTATGTTGGAAATTTTTGAAAATTAATCTTGGAACTATGTGAAAAATTGCTATGAAGTTAGGTCAAAATCCTGTCTAAACTAGGGCAAAATTTCACTAAGTTTCCAAGTTTCATGAACATGTATTCACAAAATCATAACTTGAAATCCATGCATTTCTAGGAGAAGTTATGTTATACAATTTTTTAGATATCATTGAGATCTACAAATTTAATGTTTGAAGCTTCTTTTGAATCATCTTGCATCATGCTGTAAATTTGGCTCAAAGTTAGGAAAAAATATGAAATTTTCAACACTTAGAAAAATATCTAAGTTTAGAAATTTTGACTTTTCAAAATGAAATCTTGACTTTTGGATTTCTTGATTAACAAGTTTCATATTTTTACATGTTTTGATGAATTGTGATCTTTGGGACTTGATTTTGATTAAAAAGACAAAGTTTGACTTTTCAATGTACAATTGACTTTTCATCTGTTGACTAAAATTCAACTGTCAACCAATTGATCTTGAGAGATGTTTTGAGCCATGACATTAGGTCAAAGTGAAGAATTTGAAACCTTGATATCATAACTTAAACCAATCAATCATTTTCTAGGTAAAAAAATCAGAAATTACACTTTCTCAATCAAAACCCTAATTTTGACCATTTTGCCCTTTTGATGATCTGATCAAATTTCTTGTGAAATTATGGTCCAAAATTGATCAAATGATATATATGAGTTCATGATGTGTATATGGACCAAAAATTATTAAGTTTGACTGTAAATTGACCACAGTTGACTTTTTCCCCAATACAGTTGATTTTTAGGTCAACTGATGAATTGACTGGGCAAAAATGTGATCCAAGACTTGAAACTTGATATGAGCAATATTGTGGGTCCAAGATGATCCATGAAAGTCACGTGGGGCATAAAAAGTCCATTTTTCCTTGTGCAGTCTCAAACCCTAATTTTCAGTCATCAGTGCTTGAGGAGGTGTCTTGAGCTGATCAACCCTTGTGCAGTCTTGAAGCAAAGGAGATCTTGTGGGAGATTACTTGATAAATGAGAGGCAAATTTTGGGGTACAACAGCTGTCCCTGTTCAATCTTCTTAAACCTAAAGAGTTAGATTGGCGGATCCGCCATTCGTGACTTGAAGGTGGAAGATGATTGAACACTAGAGTGCCCAGAAATTTGCACTCGAAGACGTAATGGGAATGGGCTTATAGATTCCATTTGGAGGAATGGTGGTAAACATTGGAAGAAGTATCAGCATGAATCTTTGGTCGATTTATACTAAAACTTGATGTTTCACCTGTGGGAAAGAGGTTAGTAAAATGTAGATGTATGCATGATGTTCACAAGATGAATGGGATCATGCTAAATGAATTTGGTACGTATATGCTATGATGTATGAATGCGATATGTATGTTTGTCTGGGAAAATAAATCCTTGACTACTGCTGAGGAATTTTGAATCCCGGATTGCTGTTGGGGATACATATCTCCAAACTTTGTTGAAAGGATGCCTCCGGTGGGGATTGCCTTTTGAATGTTAGTTGATATCTAGCCGGATCCAGGCTTCACAACTTGTTGAGGATGAGGAAGTCATACTGCAATATGGTCGGATCCAGGCTTCACGGTAACTTACTGGGGAAGGATAAATTAACTGTTATCTGGTCGGATCTAGGCTTCACAATAAACTTGAAGTGGTAACTATCATCTGGTCGGGTCCAAGCTTCATGGTTTTTGAAAGGTTATACTATTATCTGGTCGGGCCCAGGCTTCATAGTGTGTTGTAGATAATTGTTATCTAGTCGGGTTCAGTCTTTACAATAATTTTCTGGAGATAAGGAAGTTAACTGTTATCTGGTCAGATTCCAGGCTTTGTAGTAACTTGCTAGAAAGGATGAAGTTGTACTGATATCTGGTCGGGTCCAGGCTTTACATATTTCGAGGTAGATGAAGTTAATTGTTATTTGGTTGGGTCCAGGCTGCACAATAAACTTGTTTGAAAAGTTAAAGTTGAACTGATATATTGCCGGGTCCAGGCTTTACAGTAACTTGCTTGGGGAACTTAGTTATTATCTGGACATATTCCAGGTTTCACAACGAACTTCTGAGGGGAATTGCTATCTGGTCGGATCCAAGCTTCACAATAACTTACTTGAAAAGATGAAGTTGAAAACTGATATCTGGTCGGATTAATAACTTGTTGGGGTAGAGGGAAACTCTACTGGGGAAAAGAAGTTAAACCTCGGTCTGGTTGAGTCCAGGTTCTTCTATATCTTTGGAGAATTAAACCATTATCTGGTCGGGTCCAGGTTTCATAGTATTATGAAAGTAGTATTATTATCTGGTCGGGGCCTGGCTTCATAGTGGTTTGAAAAGGTTTTCACTATCATCTGGTCGAGTCCAGGCACTATAGTGACTTGAGAAGTTGACTATTATCTGGTAGGGTCCATACTCTATAGTATCTTTTGGAGATTGTAAAGGTTTTCTTGACGACTTTACTGGGGATTAGGGGTTGTGGCCCTATGATTTTCAATAGTCTGAAAGGAAAACTCAAGTTGGAGAGGATAAAATCAGTCGGGGAAGACAAGCTCAGCTGGGGAGGATAGACTCCGTTTGAGTATAACAGTCTCAGCAGGGGAGGATATGCATAGCTAGGGAAAATAGACTATGCGGGGAAATATAAACTCGACTGGGGAGTTATGCTATCTCTTTGTGTGTTGGGGAAATAAACCCTGTTGATGAACTGCTGAAGAGGTGAGTTTTTATTCTTGTAAGATCAACTTATCTGGGAGAGAAAGCTGCCAAGAGATTGGGACTTTGGCTGGAGATTAATCTGGGTAGAGAAACTTTATGGGTAACTCTGTTGAGGATTGGTTTATTGTAACTGTCTTATGGGGATAATGCTAATGAAATAAATCTGTGGGGATATTCCATATACATTAAAGAGATGCTTGTTACTGCTTAGCAGGACACATGTACCAAATAATTTTAATTATGTTCATATGCATATGTTCATTCAATTTTAGTCATTTGACAAATTTGCATTCAAAACAAAGACAAGGAGTTTGCACTTCAAAGTATATTTGTATTGATATTTCGCCCATGAATAGGCGTTTTTTGTACAAAGATATGGAGATCCTAGTAAGAGGAAATTGTCGAAAGGAAAACAAAGATTGAAAACAAAAACAAATAGCCATGTAGAAATGATCTCATTGCACTCCAACTCTACTATTGCCCCAATGTCTTCGAATGCCCCTTGTCGTCGATAGAAGTTGATTGGATTGATCTTGAACCATTTGAACTCAGACCATGGTGATAAAGTTGTCTGTGATGATTCCACGGGACATAGTCATACACTATAAATACTTAACTTTTTCCTGGGCCGCCCTTTCGGGTTTTCAGCCCACCAGGATACCCATTTTTGCCCAAGTCGCCCTTTCAGGTTTTCAACTTGCCGGGTGTACAATCCTTTGCATATATCCCTAATTTTTGCCCAAACCTTTTGTTTTACCAGGATGCCCTTATCTTGCCTAGGTGTGTCAACCTAGCGTGTCTCTTATGCGTAGCATTTTTTAACTATGTCCGCGTTTATAGGATGTGGGAAGTCTTCACCATCTATTATAGTCAACATCATGACACCGCCAGAGAACACTCTCTTGACAACAAATGGCCCTTCGTAGGTGGGAGTCCATTTGCCTCTGGGGTCTCCTTGTGACAGAATGATGCGCTTTATCACCAAGTCACCAGCTTGATATACTCGAGGCTTGATCTTTTTGTTGAAAGCCTTGATCATACATTTTTGGGACGTTTGACCATGACAAACAACACCAATCGTTTTTCGTCGATCAAGTTTAGCTGATCCAATCTTGTCTGAATCCACTCGTCTTTGCCTAAGCCTGCCTCATTCATAATCCTTAGTGAGGGAATCTGAACTTCTACTGGCAAAACATCTTCCATTCCATATACTAGAGAAAAGGTAGTTGCCCCAGTTGATGTCCTAGCTGAAGTACAATAGCCATGTAGAGCAAACAGTAACATCTCATGCCAATCCTTATAGGTTACTACCATCTTCTGCATAATCTTATTAATGTTTTTGTTGGCCACTTCGACTGCGCCATTCATTTTAGGTCTATATGGAGAAGAATTGTGATGCTTGATCCTGAACTGAGTGCAAAGCTCGGTGATCATAGCATTGTTGAGGTTAGTCCCATTTGTGGTGATGATCCTTTCGGGGATACCATAGTGGCAGATGAGGTTATGTTTGATGAATATGGCTACCACATTCTTCGTGACTGAGGCAAACGAGGCGGCTTCGACCCATTTTGTGAAATAGTCGATAGCGACAAGAATGAAGCGATGTCCATTGGAAGCGGTTGGCTTGATATCTCCAATCATGTCAATGCCCTACATTGCAAATGGCCACTGAGCGGTCATGACGTTTAGAGGGATAGGAGGCACGTGGACCTTGTCAGCATAGATTTGGCATTTGTGACAAGATCTTAAATGTTGATGGCAATCAATCTCCATTATTGACCAATAGTAGCCAGCGCTCAAGATCTTCTTGGCCATCGTGTGTCATCTTGAATGAGTCCAAAAGAGACCATCGTGCATGTCTTCCATAATTTCCTCTGCCTCCTTCTTTTCCACACATCGGAGTAGAGTAGAGTCATGGTTGCGCTTGTACAATATTTTGTTACTTAGGAAGAATTTGACTGAAAATCTCTGTAAGAATTTTCTGTCGTTGATGGATGATCCCTCGGGATACTCTTGTGCTTCAAGATACCTCATCACCTCATGGAACCATGGCTTTTCTGCGTCAGTGTCAAGCTCACAGCAGTGGGCAGGTTCATTGAATCTTTCAATGGTAATCATAGGGGCTTCATGGTCCCATCTGACCTTGAACATTGAAGACATGGTTGCCAAGGCGTCAGCCAACTGATTTTCTTCCCTAGGGAAGTGCTCAAAGGTGATCTTTTCGAAGTATGGAATCAGGGATAGCACAAGTTCCTTGTAAGGGATGAGATTAGGTGCTTAGTGTCCCAATCTCCTTTTACTTGGCTAATCACTAGAGCGGAATCCCCAAACACATTGAAATGTTTGATCCTCAAGTCAATGGCAGCTTTCAGACCCAAAAGGCACGCTTCGTATTCAGCCATGTTGTTCGTGCAAATGAAGCATAATCTGGAAGAGAAAGGAGTGTGGCAACTTTCAGGGGATATGATCACAACACCAATTCCGTTACCCAAGGTGTTGGAATCCCCAACGAAGACCATAGTCCATCGGGATCCGTGTTTAGGTTCGTCATATAGTCCAGGTTTTGCGCAATCAGTTACAAGCATGATGTTTTCATCTGGAAAGTCAAAGTTCATGGACTAATAATCATCCATAGCTTGATGGGCCAAATGATATGCTAGTACGCTTCCTTTGATGGCCTTTTTCATAGTGTATTGAATGACGTGCTCAGTCAAGATCATTTTCCATCTTGCTATTCGTCCCGAAAGAGCAGGTTTCTCGAAGATGTACTTGATCGGGTCCATCTTAGAAATCAACAAAGTGGTATGAGTCAACATATACTGTCTTAGCCGACGAGCAGCCATGCCAGAGCGCAACAAGTTTTCTTGAGCAGTGAATATCTGGTTTCACAGTCGGTAAACTTTTTGCTCAGGTAATAAATAGCATGCTCTTTTCGGCCAGACTCGTTATATTGGCCCAAAACACACCCCATAGAGTTCTCTAGTACTGTCAAGTACATGATCAAGGGTCTTCCTTCAACTGGAGGCATGAGAGTAGGAGGCTCTTGTAGATATTATTTGATTTTGTCGAAGGCGGCTTGACATTCATCATTCCATCTGACTACCTGATCTTTCTTCAAGAGTTTGAAGATTGGCTCACAAGTAGCAGTCAAGTGAGATATGAAGCGGGCGATGTAATTGAGACGACCCAAGAATCCTCTAACTTCTTTTTCAGAATGAGGGACTAGAATTTCTTGGATGGCCTTTACTTTGGCAGGATCAATTCAATGCCTTTATTGCTGACAACAAAACCTAGAATCCTTCCAGATCATACTCCAAATGTGCACTTGTTAGGGTTCAACCTCAACTTGCACTTTTTCAGCCTCTTGAATAGTTTGTATAGGTGATCGAGATGTTCCTCTTCAGTTTATGATTTGGCAATCATATCATCCACGTATACCTCTATATCATGATGAATCATGTCATGAAACAAAGCTACCATAGCTCTTTGATATGTTGCCCCTGCATTCTTCAATCCGAACGGCATGACCTTGTAACAGAAGGTGCCCCATTGCGTAACAAAAGTTATCTTCTCCATGTCTTTGGGAGCCATCCTTATAGCCAGAGAAACCATCCATGAAAGAGAAGACTTTATACTGAGCAGTATTATCGACCAATATGTCAATGTGAGGTAGAAGGGAGTCATCCTTGGGGCTTACCCTATTTAGATCCCTATAGTCTACGCACATGCAAACTTTTCCGTCTTTCTTTGGCACTGGAACCACATTGGCAACCCATTAGGGATAGGATGCCACAACTAGGAACCCTGCATCAAATTGTTTCATCACTTCAGATTTTATCTTTTCAGACATATCAGGCCTCATGCAACGAACCTTTTGTTTGACAGGAGGACAATCTTGTTTTGTCGGCAGACGATGAACTATGATGTCGGTATCCAACCCTGGAATATCTTCATAAGACCAAGCAAATACTTCCACATAGTCATGCAACATATGAACCAACCTTCTCTTGACACTGCTTTCCAAGTTAGCGTCGATCTTGATTTCCTTCTTATCTGCCTCAGTACCCAGATTGATGACTTCAACTGACTCTTCGTGTGGCTGAATAGCTTTTTCCTCTTGTAATAGAAGTCTGGCTAGTTCTCACGGTATTTCACAATCTTCCTCGCCTTCGTCTTTGGCTTGGTTGATTGGATATTTGAAGTCATAGTCGACAATAGTAGAGTTATTGACAATAAGATCCAGAGCGGATGAGGATCTGCAAGAGTGTGCGTGTGCATGTAAGATACATGGCTATTTTGAAAAATGTATTTGAAGGAAAAGAAAGACAATGAACACAAAGATTTGAATGCAAAAGAGTCCAATGATTTGTATTGAATGATCATATGATTAGATGAACATAAATAAAACCCTTGACAAATGGACCAAAATGCCATGGGCCATGCACATGGCTTAAAAGTCATTGTTAAATACTATAGACGAAATGTTCTTGAATTCAATAAAAATCAATAAAGAAGTAGATTACTCCTCAATGAAGGAGATAGTCACGAAGTCCTTTGCATGCCAATTATTCAGCTCCGTTGTAGTTGGATACACCTAATCTTCAAATGCAGCTTCTTCATTTGAATCACTCACAACATTAACTTCATGGCTTCCAGTGCGGAGAGGTGGATTTCCTGCACGAGCACGCCTCACTTCCTTCTGAGATTTGACGATGAAGCCCAAACCAAACTTGTTCGCTTTGAATGGGATATCGAGGAGTTTCCCCCAAGTATCATAACTTCCTTCTTCAATTATAGCACAAGCATATTTGACTGAAACCATCTTCGGCACGACCTTAACAACTTTAGACTCATCAGAGGAACATTTGGTAGCAGCAACCATCGGTGGAACGACTTCAAAGGCTTGACACGGGGTCTCAATGAATTCTCCATCCATATCTACGTACTTGAAAGAGTTAAGGTGGCTTACCATAAACTCTTCCTCACTACAGACGGTGACAATTCTTCCCTTGACAAGATACTTAAGCTTTTTATGGAGAGTTGATGTTACTGCCCTAAATATATGGATCCACGGGCGACCCAACAAACAAGAATAGGTAGGACGAATATCCATGATGTAGAAGGTGGAACTTAAAATTTGGGAGCCCACCTTGATTGGAAGATCTACCTCCCCATGAATTGTCCTTTTTGATCCATCGAACACACTTACAATGATATCACTCGGCTTTAAGACTAAACCTTTACAGTCTATAGGGTCTAATGCCCCCTTGGGTAATATGTTTAGAGAAGAACCAGTGTCAACTAGAACATGTGCTAAGGTGGTCCCCTTGCACTTGACATAAACATGTAAAGATTTATTTTGGTTCTTCCCAAGCGGTGTTAGGTCAGCATATGAAAATCCTAAGCCATTATCAACCGTCAAGCTAGCCACACAATTCTCAAATTGGTCTATTGTGGTCTCATGGAGGACATGAGCCTTTTTCAATAACTTGATTAATGTCCGAGCATGGGCATCGGAACAGAGTAGCAATGATATCATATAAATCTTAGACGGGGTTTTCCCCAACTGTTCCACAATCTTGAAGTCGCTCCTTTTTATGATCTTCAATATCTCGTCCATCTCACGAGTGGAGGGTTCTCCATCAGCAACGTCCTTTGCAGGTATTTCTGTTACGGCTGGCTCAATAAACTTCTCTTTCCCTCTTGGATCAGTACTTAGTTTGGCAGCAGTAATGCGGACGGGTGCCTTTGTAACAACTGGTGGTGAGATATTGGGTGAAAAGATTCTCCCAGTTCGAGTTACCTTACTTGAACCAGCTATGTTACCAACATCATCAGCTTTTTATTCTTCGATCCAAGTGTCTTGTTTAATCCCATGGTAAAACACCTCAGCACCATAGTTCCATGGCACTTGCTTGTTTGAAGAGTAGGGAATTAGTCCGGGATTGGTAATTATTAAGGGAGAAACAATGGGTTCATTTGAAATCCTAATAGGACCTTTGGAGGTGATCCTAAGAGGTTTTTTTGAGATGGTGATAATGGAGAGATCTTCAAATTTATTAATCAAACTTTGGCAAGCAGAGTCTTCTCAAATAGGATCTTGTGGCTATCCATCAGGCGTTGTATGCCTTTCTTCAGCCCTTCACATCCATTGAGTTGTCTTGTACAACATACACAGTCTTTTACACAGCCAGGGAAGATCTCAGCTTTCAACAGATTTTTTTTGATGATATTTAGCGGAGTAGTCAAGTCTTCAACAGAGGCAACAAAAATTGTATCTTCAACATCATTAACACCCTTGTCATGCTTCAGCATAGGTACGGTGATTACATTCAGAGTCGGCGGAGGATCAAACTCAATAGTTTTGTTATCGATCAAATCCTGGATTTTATTCTTCAAGGCCCAACATTGGTCAGTCTCATTCCCGGGGCTACTTGAGTGGTAAGAACATTTAGCATTCAGATTATACTTTGGTGAAGAGGTATCAAGGTTGGCAGGAGGATCGCGCAACGTCACTAAATTATCCTTTAGAAAGTGTTGTAAGGCTTGAGATAATGACATGCCTTACCTCGTAAATTGTATTCTTGGAGTTTCAAAACATTGGTGATTAGTAGATCGTCTTGGAGTAGGAGTTGGATTGGAGATTTGGACAACATTAACAGATGGATGATCATTCTTCTTGGTACGGGCCCTTGCCCCGTATACAAAATTGATTTCCTTCTTTGCAGCAAAAGGTTTCTTGACAGGATTTGAAGTGGAGGCAGATGCCACAGAGATCTTTCCACTTTTAATGCCGCTTTCAACTCTTTCACCGGTTAAGATTAATTTGGTGAAACCATAAGAAGATCAGCCAACTAATAGATTAAAGAATGGACCAGATAAAGTGCCCATGAACATGTCAATGTGCTCCCTATCAATCAAAGGTGGTTGAACCCTAATGGCGAGGTCTCTCCACTTTTGTGCATATTCTTTAAATCCTTCATTCTTTCCCATGGTCATATCTTGCAACTGAACTCTTGTTGGCGCCAAGTCCGCGTTATACTGATACTGATGGTAGAAGGCGATAGCTAAATCTTCCCAATTATTGATGCATGAACCATCCAACTGGTAGAACCATTCTAGTTGCGTTTCGGCTAAGCTCTTTTGGAAAAAGTGATCCCAGGGTTTCTTATCAGCAGCGTGCGGCTGTATCTTGCGCACATGAGATTTCAGGTGAAGTTTTGGATAAGAAACTCCATCGTACTTTGCAAAGACTGGTATTTTGAATTTGTGGGGAATAACAACCCCATAGATCAAACCTAAATCATCAAAATCTAAATCGGGGACGACTTGGATTTCAACAGCCTTTAATCTGTCTTCTAACTGCTTGTATTTGAAATCAGCAGGTGTATATTGCTCGTCAAAATAATCATCATCAAACGCTTGATCATTAACCACTATACCAAATTTGGCTTTTAGCAGCACCCCTACGAAAGCGCTTTTAGGAAAAGCGCTGGCATAGGCTTCGCTAAAGACAAAATTAAAAAACACGCTAAAAAAGCGCTCTGGTAAGGGGGGGTATGAGAGCGCTTTTGAAAAGCGCTTTGGTAAGGGGGGGTATGAGAGCGCTTTTGAAAAGCGCTTTGGTAAGGGGGGGTATGAGAGCGCTTTTCAAAAGCGCTCTGGTAGGGGGTGGGGTACAAGAGCGCTTTACCCTTAAAAGCGCTGGTATAGCTACATCTACTAAGGCGCTTTTCAAAAGCGCTTTCATAGCCTTTTTAAAATTAAAATTTTTAAAAACAAAATTATACAAACCCCATCCGTCTTCTCACATCAACCTTCACACTCCAAAGTCCAAACCTCAGTACTGTTACGAACTTCCATAACCTTCACTTCTGCCTCATCTCCATCCGTAAAACCCCATCCGCGACCGTTACTTCACTGCTGCCGCCATTCTTCTTCTATTTCCATTTGTTCCTCACCGTCACTTGCCGTCACTTCCTCAGCCATCTTCGTCGCTCCTACTTCAAAGCTCTTTGTCAAGTCCAAACGTGGTTCCCTGTTATCATCATCAACAACATCCAACTTCCAATTTTCTACAAATTATCTTAGGTAACATTACTTGATTTTCATAGTTTTGTTGAATACTTGAGTTATTTGATTTTGTTTATGTGAATTGTGCATGCATAGTGTTTGTGATAATGTTTATGTGAATTTGTGATGTAGATTTTAACATAGATTTGTAGACATAACATTTGCACATTAGGTGTACGTAGAAATTCCTCATAGAATTGAATTGCTAATTCTTGACATAAGAACTAATTCTTGATATTGTGCTAATCTATTGACATAGAATCAATTGCAATTCTTTGTGTTAATGTTAGATTCTTGATATTGTGAATAAATATAGATAGATTCGGAATTGGATGAATCTTGAGCTTAATTGTGTTGTGCCTAAATGCTAATTTTCCAGAATCGTGATTACTAACTACTGTTGTGTTTGTTCTATGCTATTCACCTCAATGTGCACAATCATGTTTACTAATTTCTAGTAATGAAAATGATCTTTACAGTGTTCTTCACTATCCATTTCAATTGTTTTCAACAACAAACAAGCTAAAGCGCTCAAGATTTAAGGTATCACTATCTTTTGATGCTTCACTAAGTAAGTCATTTGTGATGGATGTCAAGGAAACTTGTGTATTTTTATACTCTTCATTCAACAGTTTCTTCAAACTAATGTCAAAGAAACTAATGTCATTGTTCTTGTTTACCCTAACCAATTGATATTTTCGCATTCCAGGAGAACAATTTCTTTCTCTCGTTCAATTGCTTAAGTAATCTCTCTCATTCAAGTAATCTCAATCCTCCAGAGGCCTTCACGAACTGGTTTTTAGAAGTCCATCTTCTTCATCTAACTTGCTTCCTTCCTCTTAAATCTTAAGTAAGATTTAACATTGTTTTTAAAAATTAATCTTGAAGTAATCTTGTGTTGTTGTAGGTTGGTGTTTTAGTTTGAAGTATAATATTGTGATAATGTGATAATGTGTTTTTGGTTTGTTTTATTAAGTTGATGTTCTGGTTTGAAGTATTGTGTTTGTATTGTGATAATGTGATAATTTTTTTTAGTTTGGTGCCTTAGAAGTTGAAATTTTGTAAACTTTAATTATTAGTTACATAAGACATTAATAGAAAAATGGTAGTGTTTATTTTTTAATTTGTTAGGAGTAGAAGGAATTTGTTTATATTAGAGGTGGTTATATTTTTAATGCGCTATAATGTAGTGGAATTGGAATTTAGAGAATTGGTACTTACTAATATGTGTAAGATTGGAACTTAGATAATTTTGAGATTTTGTTGTGTTGTGTTAATTTATTTAATTGATTATGCATCACAAAAGTGATAATGAAGAGTAGAAAAAATGATTCTTTTTTCAATAGGAAAGAAATAGATGAAGAGAACTTAACCCCTATTAGTAGTGGAAGTAATAGGATGGCCTTGAATCTGTGCAATTTAGGAATTCCAGTTATGAAAGTCATGGACATGCCTTCCAAAACAACATCAAGAATGGGGAGGGAATGTATTTGCTGTAGTAATGAAACTGTTATTTCCCACCCATAACAAACAATGTAGACTAAGGTTTATATATTTAAAGTTCCTTAAATAAGCTTATTGTTCTAATCTAAGGTTTATATTATTGTGTTTATGAAGTCTGTTTTGAACTTTGTGTGAGTTTTAATAGTTTTGTTCTTTGTGTGAAACTCGTCTCATTGGTTGAAGAATGTCGATGTTTATAAATTATCTTTAGTCCTGATTCTTAAGCAACATAATTTTTTGATTCAAGTGTTAGCATATGTTCGGCCTTTATGTATCATGTTCTTAATAGAATTTAAATAATTAAGATGATGACAAATAGGTGAAAGAAATACTCTATAAATTTGAAGTGAAAGTTAGGTTAGTGTGAAACATGTTGTTAGATTATGATGACAAATAGGTGAAATAAATACTAAATTTGAAGTGAAAGTTAGGTTAGAGTGAATCATATATCTTATATATTAAAGTTGTGAAGTCTATTAAATTATTTTGGAGTTAAAATTAAGGTTTTTTTTTAGTAATTTTATATATTTATTTTATTTTATTTTATTAGTTATTTATTAAAATTAATTTCCTCTCAGTAACTCTTTAATTTCGTTTATCGTTAAGTGAGGTACTTACTAACTTTGTGAATTGAATTCGCCATAGGGGTTACTTGTGAAGAGTGAAAGTTTGACCGTTTTTGTTTAGCTTAATTAAGACATGGATAAGACATGGATGAATTCAAACCGATTGTCGAAAGAGTACGAGAAAGGGGTATGGGAATTTGTTGAGTTTGCGGTTGCGCACTCCAAAGACCCGCTTCGAATGCCGTGTCCTTGCTTGGGTTGCTGTTATGCCGGGGGTAAGGTTGACGGGAATCAGTTGGGATCTCATTTACTACGGTTTGGAATTGATAGAAGTTATACATGTTGGACAATGCATGGTGAGAAAAGTACCGGGAATGCTGAGTCGAGTTGTAATAGGAAGTATGCTTCAAACGACGATTGCACAGACACATATGATTGTGATCGAGTCGAAGAGATTGCAGAAGCGCTTGAAGAAGATCTTGCGGATTGTCCCAAAATGTTTGAGAGGTTGGTAAGCGATGCAGAGAAACCGTTGTATGTTGGTTGTTCAAAATTCACAAGATTGTCTGCGGTGTTAAAGTTGTACAACTTAAAGGCGGACAATGGATGGTCGGATAAAAGTTTCACAGAGTTATTAGCCCTTATGAAAGATATGCTACCAGAGGATAATGTTCTTCCCAATCGAACGTATGAAGCCAAAAAGATGTTGTCTTCTATTGGAATGAGCTATGATAAGATACATGCATGTCCAAACGATTGCGTTTTGTTTCGAAACGAGTATGCAGCGTTGAATGAGTGTCCTAAATGTGGTGCCCCTCGATATAAGAAAAAGTTGTCTCCTGCTAAAGTCTTATGGTATTTTCCTATAATTCCGAGATTTAGACGCATGTATCGTAGTGAGACCGATTCAAGACACTTGACTTGGTATGCAGATGAAAGAATTATTGATGGAAAGTTGCGACATCCGGCAGACTCACCACAATGGAGTAAAGTTGATACTGAATATCCTGAATTTGGAAAAGAAGCAAGAAACCTTCGGTTGTCATTGTCTACTGATGGAATGAACCCGCATGGTATTCAAAGTATCTCGCATAGCACATGGCCTGTGATTCTTATGATTTATAACTTACCTCCGTGGCTATGTATGAAGCGTAAGTACATGATGTTATCTATGCTAATTTCTGGGCCTAAACAACCAGGGAATGACATAGACGTATACTTGGCACCCTTAATCGAAGATTTAAAGTTTTTGTGGGAGAGAGGTGTGGAGGTTTACGATGGGTATAGGAAAGAAAGTTTCAACTTGAGGGCGATGTTGTTTGGAACAATTAATGATTTTCCAGCATACGGAAATCTATCCGGGTACAGCAACAAGGGTCAAAAGGCGTGTCCTGTTTGTGAAGATGAAACCGATACGACACGATTGGCGCTTTGTCAGAAGAATGTCTTTCTCGGCCATCGTAGATTCTTAAATTCTAATCATCACTACCGTGGGTGGAGAAAAGCATTCAATGGAGAGGCCGAACATCGTACAGCCCCGCCTTTTTTGTCAGGTGATCAAATTTTTGAAAAGGTGAAAGATGTGAGCACTCAGTTTGGCAAGCCTTTTGCACATTCAATTGTCAAGGGTGGGTGGAAGAAGAAGTCAATTTTCTTTGAACTTCCATATTGGAAGTCGTTGTACGTAAGACATTTCCTGGATGTTATGCATATTGAAAAAAATGTATTTGACAGCGTTATAGGTACGCTACTCAATATACAAGGAAAGTCTAAGGATGGCGTTAACATAAGGAATGACATGGTAAACATGGGGATGAGAACTGAATTGGGGCCCGTGACGAAAGGAAGACGAACATATCTGCCACCTGCTGTTTACACTCTATCTAGAAAGGAGAAGAAAACATTGTGTAAGTTCCTCAGTGAAGTAAAAGTTCCAGAAGGCTACTCTTCAGATATTAGAAGACTTGTGTCCATGAAAGACCTCAAGTTAAAGAGTTTGAAGACGCATGATTGTCATGTTATAATGGAACATTTTTTACCAATAGGTATACGTTCTATTCTGCCATAAAAAGTAAGAAGCGCAATAACTAAGCTGTGTTTCTTCTTCAGGTCTATTTGCAGTAAGGTGGTCGATCCCGCGATCTTACCAACATTGCAAAATGAGATAGTTGTTACTTTATGTGATCTTGAAATGTATTTTCCTCCCTCGTTTTTTGACATAATGGTTCATCTAGTCGTTCATCTTGTGAAAGAGACACAACTGTGCGGACCAGCTTATATGAGATGGATGTACCCTGCTGAACGTTATATGAAAATATTAAAAGGGTACGTGAAAAACAGAAGTCGACCAGAGGGTTGTATTGCCGAGCGATACGTTGCTGAAGAAGCGGTTGAGTTTTGTACTGAATATCTGTCAAATGTTCAATCAATTGGACTCCCCAAATCTCATATTGTCGAAAACAAAGAAGGAAAAAGGCTAATTGGAAATAAAGTTGTGACAGTATCAATGGTCGAACGGGATCAAGTGCACTTGTATGTTCTGCACAATGAGATTGAGGTTGAGCCGTTTGTTGAAATGCACAAAGTTGTTCTCCGAGATTTAAATCCAAATAGAAATGAGAACTGGATAGTACGAGAGCACAATCGAAGTTTCATACCGTGGTTTAGAGATCATATTTATTCAAAGTATCGTTCAGATCCTGCTTCAGTAACAGAAAGGTTGAGATGTTTAGCCTATGGTCCATCTGTAATTGTGCTTTCTTATAGCGCATACGCAATTAATGGATACACATTTTATACCAAAGAACAGGATGATAAAAGTACTATGCAAAATAGTGGTGTTACCTTGGTAGCTGAAGCTATGCACATATCAAGTGCGAATGACTTAAATCCGAAATTTGCAAATTTGTCATATTTTGGGGTTATCGAGCGCATTTTGGTGTTTGATTACGCGAAGTTTCAGATTCCTGTATTTGGTTGCAAGTGGGTTGAAAATAATAGTGGCGTACGAATGGATAAGTCAGGATTTTTGCAAGTGGATCTCAATAGGGTAGGGTACAAAGATGAGCCTTTCATTCTAGCCTCTCAAGCTAAACAAGTGTTCTATGTCAATGATCCGACAAGTACGAAATGGTCTATAGTGCTTTTATCTAACAAAATAGTTGATGAAAAAATTGAAGATCAAGGTGATATTGGTGTTGGCATTGAATCTTGTACAAGAAACGATCAAAATGAGAATGAATCTTGTATTAGAAATGATCATAATGAGGGTATTTGGATCAATCCAACCGTCCGCATTGTTAAGAGACGTGTAGTACACAATCCTACCAAGAAAAGAAAGAGACGTTAGTGATAAAGTTAGTGTTAATAGTGTCAATGTTTTAGTTTGTTTGATACAGGTTCAAAATTTGAAGCATTTTTGTATGCTATGATGACTTGTTGCAATGATGAAACTTGATTGTTGTACATGTTCAAATATATACATGTTCTCTCTATTTCAATCTTGATTGTTGGTACTGTAATGTTAGTTTAATGGTGTACATGTTCAAATATATACATGTTCTCTCTATTTCAATCTTAATATGAGTATCATCTAATATTATTTTTGTCATTTTTGTCTCCTTCATTTTCCTTCATTTTTGTCTTACTGGTTCATATACCATCTACATATTATCTAGTTGTTCAAGAGTTAAGGGGTAATTCGAATTAAAGGTATTATCTTTTTATTTTGTTTTAAAGTTTTCATTTTTGTTTTTAGTATATCCTCCAACAGTGTTTTGTTTTTATTTTAATATTAAGATGTTTTTTCTAACATTTTTTTTATGTTTTAGGTATCTCTTCAAAGCAAGAAAAATATTATTGGACTGCTTATTTATTATCTATGGGTTTAGTTTCTTTTGTTGTTAAATACTTTATTATTTTTAGTAAAAGGGGTTGAGTTTTGAGGACATCTTTATTATTTTTATGTAATTTTTTGAAATGTTTCTCATATAAAGTTAGTGTTAATAGTGTACTAATGTGCTTTAGTTTGTTTGATACAGGTTCAATGGCTCCAGATAGAGATGCTCCACCTCAAAACCCACCTGAAAACGCACAAGAAAACTCACAAGAAAGAGTTGCTTCGGATACAAATGCTCCACCTGATACTGAAGCAAAAGAGGTGGCACGAGGCATCACTATTATGAAGGGAATCATTCGACATAGAGACCAAAGATTAGTATACCGATTGGAATGGAATTCTGATAAACAACCAATTGGTCCTAATTCTGCAAAGTTGACAAGTTATATTGGTACACTTGTCCGTATGCATATTCCGGTCTCCGTAGCTACCTGGAAATCGAAAACGAAAAATTCAGAATTGGAGGAGAAAAAACAAGCGATTTGGGAAGAGCTTCAGGTATATATCATATATGGTTAATTGTTGTTATTATCTTGACGATAAATTGTTTAAATTACTTATACTAACACTTCAGGTATATATCATATATGGTTAATTGTTGTTATTTTTGCAGAGGACTTTTGAGATACCAGATGAACATAAAAGCTACATACTTAGTTTGGCCGGCAAAAGATATAGAGGGTGGAAAAGTTTTTTGACAAACACCTATCTTAAGGATAAAGATGGAAAATTTCTTGAAGAGGCACCGGGACGGCCAACAAAGTATGCGACATTCATTGATGAAGCAGATTGGGCTGAGTTTTTAAAGCAAAGAGATGAAGCATTTCAGAAAAAGAGTGCCACGAATAGTAAGAGAGCATCCAAACCCGCGTATCCATACAAGAAAGGGCGTTTGGGATATGCACGCTTAGAGGATAAAATTGTAAGTAAATAGAAATGCGTTTTAATTAATTGTCTACATGTGCATGTTTTAATTGACGATTTTATCGTTTGTGTCAATGCATAGTTAGAGGAGACTAAAAGTGAGGAAGCTTCACTTCCTGTACATGTGTTGTGGAAGGAAGCTCGTGTGGGCAAAAATCAAGCTGTCGATCCCGATGTTCAGAGAGTTTATACTGAATGTGTAAGTATAATACTGTGTCTTTAATTAAATCAAATGTTTTTTAATATATAAATGATTTTTTATCTCCACTAATAATTATTTAAATGTAAATGAATTACAGGAGACCTTGTCGCAATCGGCATCCACCGGTGAGGAGAGCGTACTTAGTAGAGTACTAGATGCTCCCGAGTATCCCGGTCGGGTGAGGGGTAAGGGTCATGGTGTGACTCCAACCTCTTTTTATAAGAGTTCTAGGAGAAGATCAAATCTTACCAATGAAGAAGTGTTGCAAAAGTTGCAGGAATTGCAAGCACAGGTCTCTGAATTGCAAAGAGATAAAGATATGTATATGAGAGAAAAATGCAACACTTCATCGGTGAGAGATACTAGTGATAAGGCTAGTATCAACTATCAAAAGAAATTTCCCGAGGTAATTATAAGTTTTTTTCCTTACAAACTGTTCTATTTTATTAATGATAATGACTTTATATTTTCTATTTGTTTAGGGCATTTCATCTTGCCAACTATACTTATCGTCACCGAATTATCGACTAGTTGGCAAGGGAAAAGTGCACAACACTTCGGGAGATTTACTTCACCACAGACCCCTCCCTGATGGACACCTGAAAGTATCGGTGGATGTTGTATTAGATCGTGATGCGATTCTACCGGTACCCGACATGGTCTCAGAGACGACATTGCTGCGAGATGCAATAGGATCATTTGTTGCATGGCCCTCGGAGCTCATTACCATTAGTGATGAGGTATACTGAAAACGATTATGAATCATTTAGTTTTCGAATGTCAATTCTAAACCGTTTATTAATTATTTTTTACATTTTAATTTTAGACTGCTCCTATAAAACCCGCAATTAAGGGTAAAGGGATTTTACAGGAGGAGGAGTCTGTTGCATCACTAAAAGAGGTACATTTAAAGTGTTAATATATAGTCTGAATCTAAATCTGCATGATTTTATATTTTACCTAACTTATATGATTTTTAGGCAACCGCTCGGGAGTCACAACAAGTGACGCAGCAGGTTCGTAGCTTACCACCCACTGGTCCTCCGAAGCAAGCGGCAAAAAAAGGCGGTGCTTTTGTGCCTCGATACCGTTCGACACTCGCAACAATGGTTGATATGTCCGATTTGAAGGATGGTGGTTTACGTGAAATCAACATGGATGAAAGTGTCTTCGGTATTGAATTCCAGTCACATATTACATTTGATGACTTGGAAGAGATTTTTACCCATGATCAACTAGGCGTCAGTAATATGCACTCATACATCCGGTAATATTCACTCATCCGATATATTATTTAATTAGTCCCACAATATAATTTATTTACACATTTCAATGAAAATAATCTAATGTTTATTATGTTTTTATTTAAGGTTGTTGTATGACAGAGTGTTGCGCGGGACTGCATTGTCTAACAGATTCCGTTTCGTGTCTTCCGCCCATTGCAGCGGAATGACAATTGCTTCGGAACCGGAATCAGTTAGACAGCGCTTAGTAGATAGATTCATGTCCACCGGCAATACAGAAAGTCTGCATCTTTGGGCGTATAATACCCGACCAGTAGGGTTAGTTTCTCATTCTTGGTTCATCTAATCTCTGTTTCTTTTGTGTATAGCAAAATTTTCATATAACCTATTGTTTTAATTTATAGAGCACACTGGTTGCTGCTTGCTATCAACCCGATAAGAGAAGTCGTGTATTATCTGAATTCGGTAAATGGTGAATGGACCAATTATCCGGCTATGAAGGAAATCGTTGATTTGTAAGTGGGATCGTTCTAAATATATATTCGTGTATATTTATATATTTTCTTATTTGTGGGATTGATTTAAACATATGCTTTTATATATTTAATAATTAGATCAATACAAGTGTTCCGTAGTCAACGGGACGCACAGGTATCCCGAACTAAATCGAACAACATCACTTGGATCCAAGTGCAGGTACATTACTTTTCACAATTTTGCTTATAATATTTATGCTACTTGGTAAAACAAGACAACTATAGAATCTTATTTGTTTTATTATGTAGTGTCCGCAACAGCGAAACAGTCATGATTGCGGATACTTTGTTTTGAGGTTCATGAAAGAAATCCTTCAGGCGAATCAATTAGAGATTCCGCTCACGGTATGAATTTATAACTTAAGATAATTTCATATAATTTATTACATTTAACTAAATATATCATTTATATTATGTTTTTGTTTTGTAGTACCTTGACGAATTCCGTGCTGCTGCGTACCCGAAGCTTAAGTTGGAAGAAATTAAAGAAGATTTGTGTCAATATTATATTAGGCAATTTTTCATGTAGGATTTGTGTCGATTTGAACTATAATATTATTGATGTAATGATGTATATATATAATTTTGGATATTATAATGGTATTATATTAGTACATATATTGTCTTACTGATGGCTGAAATAATAGCGTCGAAAATATATTACAGGTCAAAAATATATTACAGGTCGAAAATATTACAGGTCGAAAACATTACAGGTCGACTGGGAGGATTAAATTATAGGCTGCACATAAAAATACCTCATTTAGAAACGACAGCGCTTTTAAAAAGCGCTCTTAAAGGTCCACCTACTAAAGCGCTTCTTAGTAAAAGCGCTGCCAAAGACCAGTAAAAAAGCAAAAAAAATTAAAAAAAAACGCAGCCTACAAAAGCGCTTTTGTAAAAGCGCTCTGGTAGGCCACCCTATAAGAGCGCTTTTTCTGGAAAAAGCGCTCTTATAGGGGGGCCTACCAGAGCGCTTTTACAAAAGCGCTTTTGTAGGCTGCGTTTTTTTTTAATTTTTTTTGCTTTTTTACTGGTCTTTGGCAGCGCTTTTAAAAAGCGCTCTTAAAGGGGGGTCTACCAGAGCGCTTTTTCCAGGAAAGCGCTCTTATAGGGGGTCCTACCAGAGCGCTTTTTCCAGGAAGCGCTCTTAAAGGGGGGGTCTACCAGAGCGCTTTTAGAAGCGCTTTTGTTACCTACGCCAGCGCAAGCTTTTAAAGCGCTTTTAAGCGCTTTTAAAGGCCAAAATAAGCGCTTTAGTAGCCCTTTTTCGTAGTAGTGAACACAGTCAGTCTGGGTACTTTTAACCTCACCAATCTGATTCTTGTCTTCTTCAGATGAGTCTTCCACTAACGAGATCTGACGAACCGACTCTTTGAACCTTCTGCCCATGTTGACCAGGGCTCTCTTCTTGGGTTTCTTCTTAACTTCCAGAAATGACATCATATCTTGCTTCCCCTTGGCTAGGGCCAGTAAAGTCTCTTGGAATTGAGAGTTTTGTGCCTGAAGATCCTTCACAGTTTTCTCTATATCCATCTTGCTGAAATAAACAACAGAAAGGTAAGGAAACCTATTGTGTGAAAAACTTGTCATGTTACGATGCATGGAAGATATATATGCAAATGATTTCAAGGATTACTGAAATTTAAATTTGTATAGACAAAAGAATGAACAAACGTCAATTTTCATTAATTAGTTTGAAAAGATTACAACATGCCTCTTGGGCTTACAAAATAACTTTCTAAGATAAAAATACTGAACGCATCCTCTTCGGTGCAAGGTAGGCGTTCACACTTTGCTCTTCTTGTAGCTGCTTCGTAAGCTACAACACCCTCTTCTCGCTAGTGTAGAATTGAGCTTCGAAAGTATCTTGTTCTTCCTTTAGCTGAATCCAACCTTTTTTCAGGTTTTCAAGAGAGGTAGGCATGTCGGGATGGAGGATGGTGTACGGGACATCTCCTTCAACCACAGGTTCCATAATGACTGGTAAGATGGAAGGATAAGGCATCACAAGTTTCTGAGCATGAGCTCGTACCCACTTTAGGTAAGTCTCAAGGGGAATGGAATTCTTGTGTCCCAGCGTCTTGCTATCCATTTTTCTCACCATCCTCCAAGCTCGGATAAACCTCTGACGGTAGCTTTGATCTTCGCTCTCATAGTCGAATACCACTCCTTGGATGAGCATCTCATGTGGACCATCCCTTCAGGCATAACTAAATTGTCGTAAGGCTAAGTAGGGGTTGTAAGTGATACCTCCTCTAATCCCAAGCAAGGGGACATTAGGGAATTCTCCATAACGTTCGATGATAGTAACATTCTCCAAGGATCGATAACACCAATGAACATTTGAATGTCTGAGCGTCATCAACCTATGGGACCACCTCAAACCTTGCTCGCTCTACAATGCAGATCGAGGAAGATGCGAAATAAACCATCTTTCCAAGAGAGGAGTGAAACACGTGATGATCCCTCTTTTCCTCATAGTGCGAGAGTGTAAAGAATGAAGGATATCTCCCAACAAGGTAGGCACTGGATTACGAGACATGAAGATTTTGACAGCATTGACATCTATGAGTTGATCAGGATTTTGGAACAAAAGCATCATGTAGATGAGAAGGGCCACAATTTATTTAAAAGCTTGTAAGTCCAAGGAGTTCCAACAATTTTGAGCTTTCTCAAATAAGAAATTGGCTAAGAAACCTTTGACACCACTCCTTGTTTCCGAATTAGTTGTGACATCAGATTGTTGTAAGTGTATTGCTTGTGAAATCTCCTCAGGTTTTGGATCTCTTTCCGTACCTTTGAAGGGTAGTTGATTGAGAATAGGAATCCTCAAGAGTTCAGAGAATTCTTCTAGAGTTTGCACAAGTTGATAATCGGGAAAGGTGAAGTAATGGTGTAGAGGATCGAAGAACTGGAATAGCACCTTCATCATATCTTCATTTGTGCTAGAGGTAACCAAGTTTAGGAGGCAACCATGGCTTTCGGTGAATGAAGAGTTCTCGGGGACCCTTGATGCTAGCTCTTTGAGTTAAGGAGGAATCCTTACGAGATTGACTAGAATAATATTTCTGCGGATAGAAGCCATGTCCTGAAAAAAAGAACAAAGATAAATTCCAATAATCCTTGAAATGGTTAGTGAGAATGAGTATGATGTTATGATGTTTATGATGTCATGTACAAGTAAATATATACAAACAACGCAAACAAGTCCTTAGGTTTAGGCTTGCATGGAGTCTCATAGGTAAACACCCTCTTGAAGTTTAGTTGGTTAAAACCTGTCCTAGAAATAGTAACCGGGTTCTAAGGGATCACAATATCACCGGTCTGTCTTCTCGGGCATTATTTCAGCGCAAGCCTCTTTCACGGCGACTGAAATATCCCGAAAATCCGAATCTTAATGAGTGTAGTATCGAGTATCAACCAACTTCGGACTGCACCAAAGCCGATCATCACACTATGTCCTAATGTCCAAGTTGGTCAAGTAAAGGTTCTAAAGTCAGTTAGTGCTTCATGACATCACTCAGCGGCCCCGTATTCTCCTTGACTACTCAAGGGCTACCGGTATCCACAAATATGTCACACTAACGGAGCTATTGCTTAGACCATGTCGGTATACCCCGCACAGTTTCCACAACATATTGCTACTTACCTATAAGGTATCCTAAATCCGGGTAGAGGATTAGAACAAGTCCAAACAAGGAACCAAAATGTAAAGCAAACAAGTCAAACAATGAAAGCGAGTAAAGGTGATCTAGACCTAAGGTAACCCCACTTTTAAGTAAAATCCCCAGCAGAGTCGCCAGTTCTGTGATATAGTGGGAGAACTGACTTGGGTGTTTTGCATTTAATCGCAAATGTTGCGGTTAGCAAGAGTTGCCACAGACTTTTATTTTATCCAAAAGGAAAGACTGAAAAGAATAGGAAAAAACTTTGAGATTATTTCTTGAGTTTGGGGGGTAGATTATGAAAAGGGAAGGTGTTAGCACCCTTTTCATCCATAGTTATCTATGGTCTCTTAGTATCTTGCTCACTTTGTACAAAAAACGCCTATTCATGGGCAAAATATCAATACAAATATACTTTGAAGTGCAAACTCACTGTCTTTGATTCGTACAAAGACAAGGAGTCAGGCATTTTCAAAATATTTTCAAATACACATACATAAAGCATTTTCAAACAAAGTGAGCTAGCGATTAAGAGCCTGTAGATAACTACAGATGAAAAGGGTGCTAACACCTTCCCTTTTCATAACCTACCCCCTAAACTCAAAAAAATTCTAAAAAGGTCTTTCCTGTTATTTTCACCCTTTCCTTTATTGGATAAAAGAAAAGTCAATGGAGACTCTTGCTATCCGCAATATTTGCGATAAAACACAAAACCAAAAGTCAATTCTCCCACCATATTACAAAACTGGCGACTCAGCTGGGGATAACTTAAAGTGGGGTTACCTTAAGAGCTAGATTACCTTTATTGCTTTACTTTTCTGCCTTGTATGCTTTATATTTCGGGATATGCTTGGGTTTATTTCTTGTATAGATCCTATACCTAGATCTCGGGGCATTTTAGGTAAGTAGCAATAGATTGTGAAAACTGTAAGGAATATACCGATACGGTTGAAGCGGTGGCTACGTTAGTATGACACATCGGTTGGTGTCGGTGTCCCTTGAGTTAAGTCAAGGAGAATGCTGGGCTGCCGCGTGGTGTCATAAAGCATTAACTGACTGTAGAACCTTAGTTGACACAACTTATCCATTAGAAAGTAGTGAGATGGTCAGCTTTAGTGCAGGCTGAAGTTGGTTGATACTCGATACTACACTCATTGAGATTGGACTCTCGGGATATTTCGTTTGCAAATCAGATGCTTGTGCTGAAATAATGCCTGGGAGAAAGATCAATGATATTGAGGCTCCTAGAACCCAGTTACTTCTTTTAAGACAGGTTGAGCCAACTAAAACTTCAAGAGGGTACTTACCTACAAACTCCATGCAAGCTTAAACATATGGCCTTGTGTGTTTTTTGTGTATGATTAATTGTTCGAACATGGCATCATAACATCATGACATCATACCATATCATTTTCACTAACCATTTCAAGGATCTAAAGGGCCTGTGATTCAGGTTATCATGAACCAGACGCCTAGCAAGGGGCAGGAGGATTTATTTTCCTCTAACCAAATGCTGCCAAAGTATCATGAACTAACGTCTAGGAAGGGGCAAGGGGATTTATTTTCCTCTAACTAAATTCCGTCAATAAACGAAGTGCATTATCTTGAGTCAAAGGCTAGGACCCACTCGCTATAGTGAGCTTGATTCTCGTAGAAGGACATTTAACGATACGAAGTTCTTCAATTAAAGTTGCAGTCAGATTCTAACATTTTCTTTGTTTACCCCGCGAGATCCTTGAAAACATTGCATCTACATATCATGCATCATTTCATAACAGGTTTTCCAATACAGGCCTTCTCATCTTCTTGCTGTTTATTTAAGTAAAGATGGCTATAGAACAGACTGTTAAGGACCTCCAAGCTCAGCATGCTCAATTTCAAGAAAATCTTTTGAATCTGGCACAGGGGCAGAAGTATCTGATGGCACTCGTCGCCAAGAAAAAGAAGACAAAAAAACTGGCTGTTATCCTCAATATGGGGAGATGATTCAAAGGTCCTGCTCAACCGGTTCAAGTGGACGATATTTCCTCTGAGGAAGATGACAACCAATAAGAGGATGGTATAAGCATCAAGCCTGAAGGTAGAAATAATCAGGGTTCTAAAGATGAAGACTACTTTGATGAATAGTATCCTCCTACAGATGACAAGTATAAGAAGTTGGAAGATCGTCTCAAAGCTATGGAAATCCAGAAAGTGCCTGGATTGGATTTTGGAGAACTAGGTTTGATCCAGGGGGTGGTAATCCCGCACAAGTTCAAGGTCCCCTTCTTTGCTAAATATGACGGTGTCTCTTGCCCCAAACTCCACCTGAGATCGTATGTTCAAAAGATTCAACCTCATACTGCCGACAGGAAGTTATGGGTCCATTTCTTTCAAGAAAGTTTGTCTGGCACTCAACTCGAATGGTTCTATCAGCTGGAAGGAACCAACATCCACACATGGGAAGACTTGGTTGCTGCTTTTTTACAAGCAGTGTCAATATAATTCTGACCTTACACCGACTCGTGCGCAATTGCAAAACATGTCCATTGGCTCAAACGAGGGTTTTTAAGTGTATGCCCAAAAGTGGAGGGATTTAGTTAGAAGAGTTCACCCTCCTCTATCTGATAGGGAGCTAGTTGATATGTTCATGGGCACTCTGACAGGTCCATTCTTTAAGCATTTGACTGGAAGCTCCTCATCTGGTTTTACTGAGTTGATTCTAACTAGGGGACAAGTAAAAGATGGTATCAAGAGTGGAAAGATTCCAGTGGCTGCGTCTTCAAGTGCTGTGAAGAAGACATTTAGTGATAAGAAGGAAACCAATGCCGTTTATGGACATCAGGGTTGTGTTAGAAGTGACTGCAACCAATCTGTGGGAGTTGTGCTAATCTCCAATCCCGCACCAATGCAATATCAACAGCAAGGCAATCAGCATAGGCCGGATGGACCTAGGAGACAATTTACTAAGATCAACATGCCACTATCCCAGGCACTGTAACACCTGTTGAAGGCAGAGCTGATAACATTGAAGGGTCCTCCTCAGAATTCTAACACCTCCTCTCCTCGGTACAATCCTAATGTGAGATGCGCCTATCATTCCAATAGTCCTGGACATGACACAAATAGCTGTTGGGATTTGAAAATTAAAGTCCAAGATTTGATTTATGCTAAGGAGATTGAGTTCGACCCTCCTGAGACACGCAATATAATCACTGCTCCCATGCCAAATTATGGCCAAGATTGAGAGTGTCTATTTCATTTGAATTTTCAAATTGTAATTTCTTTTGATTGTTCGAACACTTATTTCATGTCAAACTTTGTTATTCTATTAATGCATTGCATATGTTTGGCTTGAAGTAATCCATTTGTTTTGACTATATTAAAAATATGCTTTTACTTCCTTTTTGTGATATTCAACTCTCGATTAAAAGTTGTAAGCCTTTAGAGGGAAGATGACGAAAATAATACCATAATCTCTACAGTATGCTTTGGAACAGACCCTGTTGATGATGTACAAGTGTTCTTTCAAATCCTAAACAATGGAGTTATAAGGAAGATAATCCCTTGTCAACCTCGTTGAGCCTAAGAAGTAGGAGTTTTCTTTTTCACACAAATTGAAACCTTTAATCATAACCTGGGGTAGGGTAGTTTCTCAGTTAATTCAAATGCGTATTCAGTCATAAGCTTTACCTTCATACACAACGAATAGTGTCGAAGATGCTCTTCTAAATCAAAAGACAATGATGGTTCCCTGTAATCACTAAAACAGTAAGTCATCATCTCTCAAAAGAAAAGCCCGCTAAGTCAAAACCTATGAAGGAGACTTAGGACAAACTGGGGCATCCCGTTGACTGTGATCTCAAAATCGTTCAGGAAAAAATAAGGATAATAAAGTCAAAAAGAGGTCACTACAAATCCTCACCAAAAAAAAAATATTACAAAAAAAATGATGACTGCCTTCTCAAATAAACTTTCAGTATCTGAATCATCACTGGAATATCAGGGAAAAGATTCCAGACTCAATTGGAATTTAAACGCACAATTAACTGAGTATATGACTGAAGAACATCATGGAGAATGGGCGGGAACAAATTTTTTTTGAGTCTTTATCCTTTGTTTCTTAAACCGTGAACCAGGCCACCTACAACCCTTAAAATTCCTAGATGAAACATGGGTTAGTTCGAATACATATTGTTACAAAAAGTATCCTGACTCCTGTAAGGCTTACTATAAATCTTGAGTTGAATTCATATTCTTATATAATTTTGTTGTTTACTAAAAATCCATTTTCAAAACTTCAATACTGACATAAGCTTTGCATTTTTAAATGCCATTGTTTGCATATGACTAATTGTTCGTCAACAGAGAAATTCGCACGACAGATATTCAATAAATAGAAATCCTCTCAATGAACTAAATCACCTCATATGGAAAGACATTTCTAGTAATAGGCCTTTAATAATCAAGGGGCATGACATGGTGTCTAACTGATCTGGGGGAAATCGAGTCAAGATTCAAGGAATCTCTTAAAAGTGCCGAATAGCCAGGGGGCAGACCTCCATCTGAATCACTTGGGGCATTGAACATGAGTTCCAGCAAAGGGCCATGTGCAATCAAGAAAACATTCTTTAGCATGCTACAACACTTACAGTGAAAATTCTCCGTATCCTGTTGTTGTACCCCAAAATTTTCCCTCTCATTTTACTCAACACATGCCCATTGAGATCCTTAACTTGCTCAAGGATGCCCAAGAGTTGACCAGGCAAACTCTCTCCTAAGGCAATGTACCTCAAACTAGGGTTTCCATTTTCATCAAGGTGGGTGAACTCCAAAGACTTAATATTCTCTCCATGGTCCTAATATGTTCTCAAGACCCTCCATGTCAAATTCCAAGCCTTGCACAAGAAGTTTGCTCAGTCAACTGCCCAGATGCTGGAGAATCGATTGTACTAGGTCAAAAGTCAACTGTGGCCCACATACAGTCAAACTTCAATATTTTTTATCAACATCAACATTTTGAAGTTATATCCATCATTTGATCAAGGTTTGATCATGATTCCTCAAGGAATGCCCAAAATTCATCAAAACCCAAAAGTTGCTAAATTAGGGTTTCTTAGGAAAAGTCAACCAAACTTTCACCAAGCATAACTTCATCATACTTTATAAAATATTTTCCATCCAAGGCTCATTTTGATGAGGATGCAATTACCTAAAATTCATCTTCATCCCACAATTTCAAAATATGCACTCATCAAAAGATATGAATTTCCACATTATAGGTCCTTTGGAAAAGTCAACAAAAACACTTTTTGGGTCAAAGCTTCTTACATGATCATGGAAGACCCAATTGAGATGAGACCAAAAGGGTTGTTTAGGGGACATCCTAAGCTTTCTAAAAAGTCTAATAACACCTCTCTAGGGTTAAAATTTGAAGATATATGCCTTGTCAAAGTTGACCATTTTTGCAAAATTGTCAAAAGTCAAATGTGCCTAAAATTGCATTTTTTGTCAAATGGGCCTAACTTCTTATGATTGCATCTTGTTTGTGACATGGTCCACGACCCAAATTATCTCCCACATGTTATTTGATTTTTTTGATTTTGATTTTTTTTATTTAAAAGTCAAATTAAATTAAATAAATAGCAAAAAATATCAAAGATTGATTTTGGGATCAGATTTTTGTTGGAATCAAATCCAATTAGGCTGGAAAATCAAGGTAAAATCATGGAAAGAGAATAAAATTTGATTTGGTCCAAAATATGCAACAAATCATATTTTTTGAAAGAAATTATTTTCTCCATGAAAGCCAAGATTCCTTTCAATCTTTGTACCCTAATTTGATTCACCTATATATATCAAATTATGCTAAACCTAAAGGAGGGAGAACACACGCGTAGCTGCTGCAAAAGAGGCTTGAAAAATTTCAAGGTTGGTGTAACATCGAGCCTTCTTTCTATAGGCCATTTCAATCTGCTCCAGCACCTCTCTCACACTCCTGAGATTCCCAGCGACTCATCCCACCCATTCCTGAAGGCTATAGCATACATAGATATCCCTCTCGACAACCTCCGGTTTGGTATTTTTCTTTGACTTTAAACTTGTAAATTATTGGATGTAAATGCATATTAATCATGTAAACATGTTTCTACTAACATTGGCGTGTGTTTGAACGTATTACATGGAAGGATAGCATACAGAATCACAGTATGCCATGTTTGACCATTGCTAGGGTTTCAAATGAGAACTTAATGATGCGTGAGGAATTAGCATTTTTAGGGCCCAAATTTAGATTCAGGGGACTTTTTTAAGGCAGATAACATTGTTTGTTTTTTTGTTGGATTGATTTTGCAGGTGACCTCACCGGAATAAACGGTGGAAACCACCGTCTCCGGTGGTTAGACTGGCCAGTCGTCATTCTGCTGAACGGCGTGGCAAAAAGACAGCACCCCATTGGTTGATTTTAAATGGTTATTTCTCTCTCTATGTTTAATTGGCTCGTTTGAACCACAAGGGCTCTACTTGCTGGCGCGCGTTGACAACTCATCAATTGTCTTTACTTTCCCTTATCTTTCATTTGTTTGATTATATAAATGACTAATCATTCAACACAGATGGCAAGAGCATGAGGCGTGTGAGATCAAGGTTCTGGGTTTGACCCCGGGCATGCACATTTTATTATTTTTCTTAACACCCAATGCAGGATCCCATGCACCTCCCACTCAAGCGCTCATCATGCACCTCCATCATCCAACCACGGGATCTCATCACATTCAGATCAACATCCAGCGCTCATGGCCCTACCATGGACCATCAGAAATAGGATGCACTGAATCTAGCGCTGACTGGGCTTGAGCTTAGTGGGCTTGGAATATTTTCAACAATACACCCCCCCTGATTTCTTCGGCAAACAGGCCCATTCTTCTTTTATTTATTTATTATTTTTATTTCTTTTTAATTATTCCCTAATTATATTTCTTTTTTAAAATAACCTCAAAATTATAATTTTTTAATCAAAATAAAAAAAAAACACCAAAAATCATTTTTTTATAAAATATTTATTTTCTTTAATTAATTAATTTTATTCAAATTAGGTTAATTTAACTCCTTTTTTATAATTAAAATCAATTAGAAATTAGGGTTTAATTTTTGTATATAATTAATTTTTTCTTCAAAAATAACTTAAATATTTTTTTCTCAAATTAGATTTTTTAGGTTTTCTAATCGTCCTCGCATCTAATTCGTCGCGCATATTTTAATTAATTTTTTTAATTATTTTTGTAACTGCTTCGAGGTTGTAATAGATTTAATTAGGTCTTAAGTCCGCATTTTATTTTCAGTCAAAATAATTATGTATCTGCGAAAGCCATGTAATAGTTAGGATTTCTATTTCCGCACTTTAATTTTCGCAATTATAAACTGTTAGATGTATGTGTTGTACCCCAAAATTTTCCCTCCCATATTCTTCAAGATTTGTCAAGATCAAGGTTCAAAATCTCTCAAGGGTTGCACAGTCCAATTGCCTCCTAACACAGTCAAAATTAGGGTTTTGGTTCTGGCAAAGAAGTTAAGGTTTCCAAGGGTCCAATCAAGTCCCACATGCCTATAAACATTGTCAAGCATCCTTATGTCAAGTTTCAAGACTCACAGCATCAAATTGCACAGTCAAAAACCCTAATTGCTTCACAGTCAACTGCAGGGGCAAAATGGTCATTTGACAGTCAAAAGTCAAAATTTTGGGTCAACATATCATTTTGAAGCCACAATCATCATTTGATCAATTCTTGATCATGATTCTCAAAGCATGGTTCAAAAAGTCTCAAGATGCAAAAGTTTCTATTTTTGGACAGTTAAAAAAGTCAACTGCAAATTGACCAGGGCATAACTTCCACATGGTTTATCAGAAAAATCCCATCCAAAGCTCATTGTGAATAGAATGACATTTCCTACAACTCATCTTCACACTTCAAGTCCAAGAAATGCTCTCACAAAAAGTTATCAATTTCAACATTATAGGTCATTTTCAAAAGTCAACAAAAGGGCACTTTAAGTCAAAGACCATAACTTGAGATTGGTAAATCAAAATGGCATGGGACCAAAGGCATTGGTTAGAGGACTTCAATACCTTTCCAAAATGTCCAAGAACATGATCAAAGCTTAAAAATTGAGCAAGATATGCCTTGTAGAAGTTGGGAAATTTTTGGGAATTTTGAAAAGTCAACTTTGCATAAAAGCCTCAAAATTGCTAATGGGCCTCAATTTCTTCCATGAATCATTACCCAAAGGCCATGCACGACCCATTAAGCTAAAAGGGAGTTATTTTATTATTTTTAATTAATTAATTGAATTTTTAATCTTATTAATTCATTCAATTAAAATTAATTATGAGAAAAATACTAAATCATGTTTCTTAAATCTTTTTATGCAGCAAATATGTCCATTATGAGCTCAATATTTCGTGTGCCTTCTCAAGAGACAAAATCTTCCACAATTGGCAAGTTTCCATGGCAAAAAGATTTGAAAAAAGATGTAACAAAATCAAATATTTGAATCATGAATGCATGGACTTTGGGCCTGGTTTTCTTGACCTAATTCCATCCACATACATATGCAAAGCTAACCTAATGCATACATACACAAAATCTGCGCTCAAAACCATAGAACAAAACTTGCAATTTTGGACAAAAAGTTGAAAACTGTTTTGATACCTAGAGCTCGTTTCAAGGCTTGAAAAGTACTCCAATACACTCCTGACACTACTAGGAAGCATTTGCAATCAAATCCAGGCCTCCATACCCAAAGAAGTGGTAGAACGATGTCTTACTTTTCATGAAATTATCCATTATCGTGTTTTGATTTTTAAGCATTGTTCATGTGTTTTGTTGATTGATTCTTACTCACAATGATGTTCTGAAACTAATAGCACCATTTAATTGAACTAATGACACCTATATCAAAATACGCCATTAACATCTTCTAGGGTTTCAGGAGCTTTGAATTAGGGGTTCCTTCATAAGGAAAAATTAGCCCTTAAAACATATGCCAATGGAATCAGGACATCCAGACGAAGCCAATCCCCACCTCGCGCCCTTTTTATATTTGACTATCGTCTAATCGCTATTTTTGCAGGTCTGGTTTAGTGGGGGTTTAAAACCCCCGCTATTTACTTGTATTTACAGGAAAAAGAGGAAGACGAAGATGGCGTGTCTGAGCGTGATTGGAGGGTTTGAATGTTAGCGCGTTTTTGTTTTGGTTCAACATAATACTTTCTTTTCATATATATTGTTTCTATCCTATTATAATATCAAAGAGACTCAATAGCCTAGATGGTTGGTGAAGTGGCATGCAGGTACTGGGACCTGGGTTCGATTCCCAGGTCCCCCCAAACGCTTAATAGTTTTTGTTGCAAGGTATTCCAGCGTAGCACTCATTCAAAGGAGCACCATGCATCCCAACGCCCAGGCTTGACAAGTGGCTTCATGGTCAATCCAAAGGCCAGATCGTGAAGTCTACCATGCACGCCAGTCAATTGATCCACACGCAAGTTGGAAAGTCAATGCAGGCCTTGCATTCTTGGGCCAAAATTCTCACAAAAAAAACCTCCCTTTGGGGTCTGAATACCCCCCATGGTTTGTTCAATTTTCAATTTTTATTTATTTTTCCTTTTATTCTTTTAATGGTTTTTTTTAATTAATTGTTTCCTTTAAATTGCACAAAATAATTTTCACAATAATAAAACCAGAAAAAATCAAAACTAAAAATATGCTTATTTAATATTTAATTCATTAATCTTTTTGTAAATAAATCTTTAAATCATTAACTTAGTAAAATTAGGTTTTAATTTTAATCTTTTCTTAAATAACTAAAATATGTAGAAATTAGGTTCTTTTAGCATTTTTATCTTTTTCTTAATAAATAATTTCTTCTTATTATTATTATTATTAATTATTAATTATTTTGTAAATACCCATGTAATTAATTAACTAGTGTAAATTAGGTTAAAACTTGAATATTGTTCTTTAACAATTAAAAGTAATTTAGAACTAGGGTTTCATTTAACTTCTAATTTTAATTGATTTTCTTTATTTCATAAATACCAAAAACCATAAAAAAATAACTTCTTTTCTTTATCTAATCATTAATTAACTTTTAATTTCAATTTAATCTTTAATGGGTCCAACGCCCGCAAACATTCGATTCTAATTTCTTTTTGCGCATTTATTTTTATTTTTCTTGTAAATATTATGTAATTGCTCAAGCCTTGTAATAGTAATTAGGAAATTTATTTACTTTCCGCATTTTTATTCAAAACGGGTCTTTGTTAATTTGGCGATGTATAGACCCGCGCCTTGTAATAGCGTAGGACTTTATTTTCCGCACCCTTAAAACTGCTAAACTTCGCATGAAAGAATGAATGGCCTAAATTAAAAACAAAGCGTAGCTCACCAAATGCATGACAAGATAAAACATAACTGAAAACAATACACAAATTCACACACCACTCTTAGGGTACGCCTCACGGTTGCCTTGCCCCTCGAAACGTGGTCGTCGAGTATAGGACGTTTTAGTAAGTCCTTATGTCCATGCTCCATGGCATAAGGGTAGCTTCTAAGGTGTCCTACTGTTGCTCTGGTGACCACACTGTCCCTACAAACTCGAATTGACCCGAACACCTCGAACGGTGGTGCTACCTACCTCTCAATGGTGGGATGGCACTACCTTAAGGACATTTACACAGCCTAATGCCTTAGGGTAGGTAGATGACTCGTAGATACTTGCTCTATTCAAAAACAAATCAAAAACCTTTTCACACTGACACTTTCAAAAGCTTTCAAAACAATTTTTCAAACACTCTTGAGGACAGATACAAGAGTTATTCAGAAATCTTTCAATGAAACTTTTTTCAAAACCCACTCACATTTTGAAAAGCAAACATTTTGAAAACACAATGAGCAAGTATCTAAGAGCCCATGGATAACCATGGATAGAAAGGGTGCTAACGCCTTCCCTTTCTATAAATCTACCTCCCGAACCGAGAAACTATCTCATAAGGAATTTTGTTGTGCTTTTGTCCTGTCCATGTTGGAGAAAATAAAAGACGGTGGCGACTCTTGCTTCTGCGACATTTCGCGAACCAGCTTTAAACAGTCAGTTCCAGATCCACCGATCACAGTATGCTAATAGGATTGTATGGGAAGAATGTTTGAAAATTAAAACGGTAGAAAACCCTAAATGTGCAAAGACAAATTAACTGAAAAAGTTCACTCGCACATGCTAACTCTTAGGGTTTACTCCACTTCGGTTTCCTTTGGCTAAACGGTCATGAAGTATAGGGTTTGTTAGTGGTCGTCCTCTAGCCCCGAAAGATCTCAAATGACCCATTCGGATGTTGCCTCAGAAAAATATCTTTAAGGCTTTAGGATGATTACTAACACCTCCTAACATTGCTTTTGTGATCGTATCTGTCCCTTCGAACGTCCCTTTACAAATCCAACGACTGAGCTACCTACTCTTTAATAGTAGGATAGAGCTGTCTAAAAGAAACGAAAACAAACAAATTATTTTCGAGTAGGTAGAAATATTAAGTACTTGCTCAAAATAAAAACTTTCACACCAACACTTTCAAAAACAATTTTCAAAATAACTTCGTCACACTCTTGAGGACCGATACAAGGGTTATCACGAAGTAAACAAAACTTTCCAAAACAAGCACACACACATGCTATTTTAAAATGAGCCAGTACCTAAGAGCCCATGGAAAACCATGGATAGAAAGGATGCTAACACCCTCCCTTTCTATAATCTACCCCCGTACTCAGAAATATTCTCGAAAAAGGTTTTTTTTGTTCTTTTTCCTTTTCCTAATTGGATGAAATAAAAGTCAGTGACGACTCTTGCTTACCGCGACATTTTGTGAACGCAAAACGCAAAACGCAAACCAGTATTAACAATCGGTTCTGCCACCGTATCACACCTGTGAACACGGACATAGTCGAAAAATACTACGCATGAAAGAGACCCGCTAGGTTGACAGGCCTAAGCAAAAATAAGGGCAACCCCGTAAACCAAAAAAGTTCAGGAAAAAATTAGGGATATATATAAAAAAATTGTACACACGACAAGTCGAAAACCTGAAAAGGCGGCTTGGGGAAAAAAGGGTATCCCGGTGGACTGAAAATCTGAAAAGATAGACCAGGCAAAAGTCAGGGATTAAAGCGTACGATTATGTCCCTTCATCTCATCACTTGTCTATCAGTGGAAGGCTTGTCACTTTGATCAACATTTACCAAGAACTCTAGGAGTTGAGAGGATGTTAAAGTCATCCATAAATCCCCACAGAGTAGTTTCCACTGAATTATCTCTATAGAGCTATCTGCACAAGTTCATCTTCAAGAGAGATACATTCCCCGCAAGTCTAATATGCCTTCAAGATAGATATTGGGGCATCTTCCAGCTGTTAACATGATCATACTCACCAGTAGATCACCCTAGCGGATAAAGGAACACGATCTTTTCCCGGATAATATCGCCAACCTACAGAGTCCCAATATCCATCAGAGATTACGACATCAGTACAGTTTATGGAAATTCTCTTCCAAGCTGAGCTTATTCCTCCAAAACTATAAAACTCCATGCAGATTTCTTTCCTCCAGCAACGCTCATTTCCTCAACAAGAGTTTTCCTCAACAAAGTGTTTCTCCAGTAGGTTTAGGGTTTATTTCCCCAATAGATTATAGTCTCCCCAGTTTGAATCTATTTCTCTAACTACCACAAATTACCAGTAACAGACAGTTAGGGTTGCTATCCTGAGAGAGTTGCGGCTGAATCAGAAACTGGACCAGGTATCGTTCAACCTTATTCTCTCTAGATGAGTCAGCATCCATATCAGAAACCCGACCGGACAGCACCTTGAAAGGTTATCTATCTCTTTTGTCCCTAGTCAAGATATATAAGAATTAAATTCCCCAGTAGAGCGAAGAACGACCAATGTTCCTGAGCTCTTCTTCCCAAGCAGAAGTCAAACATTCCCCAGCGGAGTACCCTCCAAAACATTAAGCAGGAACCCCCCGGCGGAGTATTCTCCAAAACAGAAAATGGGAATCTCCAGCGAAGACATTCTAAACAAGATTGAAGATTCATACTCTTCATCCCAAACAACACTCATGGATTTATTTTCCATGGCCAAAGATATTACACGAAGATACCATCACTGTCAGTGACATCTTACATCATGTGGTACGGTGAGAGAACTGACTTGATGTGTTTTGCGTTGGTGTTTGCAAATGTTGCGATTTAGCAAAAGTCACCACCGACTTTTCTTTTATCCAATAAGGAAAGGTGAAAAAGCACAGGAAAGACCTTTAGAGATGTTTTCTTGAGTTCAGGGGTAGATTATGAAAAGGGAAGGTATTAGCACCCTTTTCATCTATGGTTTTCCATGGGCTCTTAGTTACTTGCTAGATCACTTGCTTTTGTTTGAAAATGTGCTTTGTGTGGTTTTTGAAAGTATTTTGAAAAGGCTCCATCGTTTAGGCAAACTTTTGTAATGATCCTTGTTCGTAAGAATGCATACAAAAGTGTTGAGCTTTTGAAAATATTTCACGTTTGGAAAGTGTTTTGAAAGTGTATGTGATTGTTTTTGAAAATAGCAAGGATGTTTGTTTTGAAATTGAGCAAGAAACTAAAAGTAATCTACCTACTCAAAAGATCTTAGGTGTTCTTTTTCCTCCTTCTTTAGACGTTGCTATCTTACCATTGTTTTGATAAGAAGCCCCATCGTTGGATGTGAAGGGACGAGCGTTGGGTCATCGTATGACCATGATAGCAATGTTGTGAGATGACTTAGCACTTTTCTTTTAGGGACTAAGATAATTTTGAAAGGCAACTTTGATAGCGTCATCAAGGGACTATGATCTTATATTTTTAATTTTGTTTGTGCTAAGACATCCCACATGCATAACATGGCCATTTTCGTAAGGCAACAAGTGGAATCACCCTAGGGGTGCTAGTGTGCAAGTGTATTTGATTGCATGCATAATTTTGGTCTTGATTAGGGTGATCTATTTCCCAATTTCATATCTTTCCATACACACCCAAGTTACTAACAATGTACGAAAGCAATAAAAGTGCGGAAATGTAAAGTCCTATGCTATTACAATATTTAGGGGATGAGGGTGCATATGTACGAATAGTGATTGCAAGTAAAATTAAATCTTAATTTATTCTTACAACCATATTGAAATGCATAATATAATAAAGAAATTGAATTGTTTAGGAAATGTTTTTGTCTTAAGGAAATAAATTAAAAGGAAAATATTTTTATGTTTTTTATGTTAATATTAAAAATGATGAAAAGGGAAATAAATGAAAGATAGAAAACAATGTGCTACTGCAAGAAAAACAACAAGGATTAGAAGTTTTGAAGCCAGGCGCGCTATGACTCAGCAGGAAACGTCAGTGGGTATCAGAAGTTCTGAGTTGGTAAACTCTGAGGTCCTGCAAGACACGTTAGAGGAAAAACACAAGTTCTGGGTGGTATTCAAACAGTGGGCCGCAAGTCAGAAGTTATGTATTACACTAAAACAGTGAGCAAACGTCAGCAGTTCAGTGCGTTATCAGCGTGTAAAAATCAGAAACTCTGAGTGTGTAAAAATAGCGAATGGAAACATCAGAAGTTCAGTATATTTGACATGTAAGGATAACTCAGAAGTTCTGTGCTGTGTTAACAACGTATGAAAATCAGAAGTTCAAAGTGTTAAAACAGTGAGTGAACATCAGAAGTCTAGTGTGCCTTAGTAGTGAATGAATATCAGAAGTTCAGTGTGTTTGACATGTAAGGAGAACTCAGAAGTTCTGTGCTCTGTGAAAACAATGAGTGAATCATCAAAAGTTCAGTATTGTGCTGATTCAGTGAGTGAACATTAGCAGTTCAGTGCGTTATCAGCATGTAAGCATCAGAAGTTCAGTGTGTGTTAACAGTGAGAAAAATCATAGAAGTTATGTGTGTGTTAACAGCGTATGAAAATCAGAAGTTCAATGTGTGTCAACAGTGAGAAAAATCATAGAAGTTCTGTGTGTTAAAACATTGAAGAGAACTCAGAAGCTCTGCGTGCTTCAACAGTGAGAAAAATCATAGAAGTTCTGTGTGTTAAAACAGTGAAGAGAACTCAGAAGTTCTGCGTGCTTAAACAGTGAGAAAATCCTAGAAGTTCTGTGTGTTAAAACAGTGAGTGAACAATCAGTAGTTCAGCATGTTATCAGCGTATGGAAATCAGAAGTTCTATGCCATATTTCAACTCTTAATTAACACATCAGCAATTTATTCAGTTCTTAATAAATAGCAAATCAGAAAGCTAATAGCACAACAGTTTATATAAGTTCTAATCCTAAATATGAGTCTATCCCTAATCAAAAAAACTCTGATCCACAGTTTTTATATTCAAGCAATGATATGTACAACATTAATAATATGATATTCACATATTTAATTATGTTCTGAATGAAAAGATGCAAAGTCAGAAAGACTTACCTTAAACCTGGAACGTGGGATTGGAGCTTTGAGCTTCTGCCTTCTGATGTTCTGGTGTCAGTGTTAGTGACGGGAGAGTGGTTGTGTTCTTTGATTCAAAGGGGGGAACAAAAGCTTTTGTTTTGGATTTGCAAAGGTTGTCCCTGTTTCCTCTTCTCTCTTTTGAACTCTTGGAATTTTAGCAGGGGTTCAGCGTTTTTCTTTCTCAAATTTCCCCTTTTTTTCTCAATGGCCAATGGTGTTCTATTTATAGGCAAAGGTTTTGCAGTTTGGAGATGTCAAGTGGCGCCAACGTCATATGCTAGAAGCTGACTTACTCTTGAAGTAATCTTAAACAAGCATGGTTCAATGCATCAAGTAGGATGGTTAGCAGCGCCTAAGCTGGATTTTTCAGCATGAGTTAAGGAAAAGTAGAAGCAGCGCATGGGCTTAGAATACTTTTGCACAAAAGTTTGTCTTCCCAAGGCAGTAGGGGTACACATGGTGGAAATCCTTTGGATAAAGACTCAAAAAGTGGTTGTGAGCTTTAATGACGATGAGACTTATCACAACCAGAAATCCTGCCACGTGAGATTCTACACCAAGGCTTAGTTCTAGATTAGAAGTTCTGCTTCAGCGTAGCATCCATCCTCTGATCTTTTTATCTTCTGGCCCCAACATGTTCTGAAGGAGAACATTGCTTCCACATGTTCTGATTAAAGCGCCATGTTCTGAACCGGAGAACATTGCTTCCATATATTCCGATTGAAGCATCATGTTCTGAACCATGTTTGCAACCTCTGACTGAAGCTTTTTGTGAAAACTTGCCCAGAAGTTCTGACCAAACTCCTCCTTGAGAGTGTCCAAAATTTACTGAGCGTTATGGTGATAACCTGGTCAGAAGTTCTGAAATTGTCATAATTCTTAAACACTTAGAAAAATTCCAAGTATTTAGAAATTTGGCTTTTTGGATTTCTTGATGAAACAAACTTCATATTTCAACGTGTCTTGATGAAATATGATTCTTGAAGCTTGATTTTGATCCAAAAGTCAAAGTTTGACTTTTCAGTGTGCAAATGACCATTTTGCCCTTGTGAGTGATTTTCTTTGGAAAATTTGTAGTTCAAGGCTTGGAATTGGACGGAAGCAAACATGAGGATCCAGGGTGATTCCTTAAAAAATGAGAGGGCAAATTTTGGGGTACAACAGCTGCCCCTGTTCAATCTTCTTACACCTGAAGAGTTAGATTGGTAGTTCTGCCATTCGTGACTTGAAGGTGGAAGATGATTGAACACTAGAGTGCCCAGAAAAATTTTCACTCGAAGATGTGTTAGTTCATTATGTAGGGAATGGGCTTAAAGATGCCATTTGGAGAGATAATGGATAGTTGTTGGAGTTGGGCTTAAAGATGCCATCTGAAGGTGATTGTATCTGGAATGTATTTGAATGAGTGACAGAATGACATCTGAATCTGGATCATATCTTGACTGTATTTGAAGGTTGGGTTGTTTGATGATGAGTCTGTGTGAAACTTCATCTTGGAAAGAGAAGGAACCGGTGTAGGGTTGCTTGATGATGAGTCAGTGTAAAACTTCATCTGGAACGGAGGAACCTGTGTAGGGTTGCTTCATGATGAGTCCGTGTAAAACTGCATCTTGGAAAGGAGGAACCTGTGTAGGGTTGCCTAATGATGAGTCCGTGTAAAACTGCATCTTGGAAAGAGAAGGAACGAGTGTATGGTTGGTATGATGATGAGTCCGTGTAAAACTGCATCTGGTGTAGGATTGCTTCATGATGATGAGTCCGTGTAAAACTGCATCTTGGAAAGAGAAGGAACCGGTGTAGGGTTGCTTCATGATGAGTTAGTGTAAAACTGCATCTGGAAAGGAGGAACCTGTGTATGGTTTCCTGATGATGAGTCCGTGTAAAACTTCATCTGAAATTTCCTGAGAAGGAACCAGTGTAGGGTTGCTTCATGATGAGTCAGTGTAAAACTGCATCTTGGAAAGAGAAGGAACCGGTGTAGGGTTGCTTCATAATGAGTCAGTGTAAAACTGCATCTGGAAAGGAGGAACCTGTGTAGGGTTGCCTGATGATGAGTCTGTGTAAAACTTCATCTGAAATTTCCTGATAAGGAACCGGTGTAGGGTTGCTTCATGATGAGTCCGTGTAAAACTGCATCTTGGAAAGAGAAGGAACCGGTGTAGGGTTGCTTCATGATGAGTCCGTGTAAAACTGCATCTGGAAAGGAGGAACCTATGTAGGGTTGCCTGATGATGAGTCCGTGTAAAACTGCATCTGGAAGTGAGAAGGAACCTGTGTAGGGTTGCTTCATGATGAGCCCGTGTAAAACTGCATCTGGAAGTGAGAAAGAACCGGTGTAGGGTTTCTTCATGATGAGTAAGTGTAAAGCTTCATCTGGAATGGAGGAACCTGTGTAGGGTTGCCTGATGATGAGTCCATGCAAAAATTCATCTGGAAGTGAGAAGGAACCTGTGTAGAGTTGCTTCATGATGAGTCCGTGTAAAACTGCATCTGGAAGTGAGAAGGAACCAGTGTAGGGTTGCTTCATGATGAGTCTGTGTAAAACTTCATTTGGAAAGGAGGAACATGTGTAGGTTTTCCTGATGATGAGTCAGTGTAAAACTTCACCTGAAATTTCCTGAGAAAGAACCAATGTAAGGTTGCTTCATGATGAGTTCGTGTAAAACTGCATCTTGGAAAGAGAAGGAATCGATGTAGGGTTACTTCATGATGAGCCCGTGTAAAACTTTATATGAAATTTCCTGAGAAGGAACCTGTGTAGGGTTGCTTCATGATGAGTCAGTGTAAAACTTCATCTGGAAAGGAGGAACCTATGTAGGGTTGCCTGATGATGAGTCCGTGTAAAACTTCATCTTGGAAATAGGAGGAACCTGTGTAAGGTTGCCTCATGATGAGTCCGTGTAAAACTTCATCTTGGAAAGACGGAACCAGTGTAGACTTGCTTCATGATGGTCGAGTAGATAATTGTCCTGTCTGATTTTAGGTGTTAATCTTTGACCTGAGAAAGAAAGATAGTTTTCCTGGCTTGTTACAGGTGTTAATCTTCAATCTCTTCATGTAGAGATAGTTTTCCTGACTTGTTACAGGTATTAATCTGGAACTTGAAAAGGTTGATGGTAGCCATCTGTTGATTGACCTTTTCCTAAAAAGGTAAAACGTTAGCTATATGCAATGTCATGATGTATGAAATGCATGATGTCATGATGTTCTCAAAATAAATGAGATTGTGTCGTATGCACTTATCATGTATGTAAATAGGATGTATGAAATGTGAAATGTTTATGAATGTATTTTTGTCTGGGAAAATAAATCCTTGACAAATGCTGGGGAGTTGTTAAATCCTGGACAATTGTTGAAGAGTTGGTGTGTCTTCAAACTTTGCTTAGAATGTTTCCGCTGGGGATTCCTGTTTTGTTGTTTGAGGAGAACTCCGCTGGGGAATATTGAAAACTCTGTGGGGAGAATGTTTATTCCTGCTTGGGAAAAGAGTTCAGGAGTCTCGGTTGTCCGTTACTCTACTGGAGAATTATCTTTGGCTGGAGAGAATTAAAAGTTAGCTGTTATCTGGTCGGATTCCAGGCTTCACAACGACTTGTTGGTGATTGTAGAGAGGAGGAGTTGTGGTCCTTTGATTTGTAGTAGTCGGAGAGGCAAACTCAAGTTGGGGAATTTTTAGTTTGTTGGGGAAATAAACCTTGTTGCCGGTCTGCTAGAGAGGTGATGACTTTGTTGTGGAAAGTCCTCGAGGATTCTTGAGGTTGTTTCAGTTGGGGAAAGGTTTTCAGAGATTAAACTCTTGCTGGGGAATCATCCTATGAGAAGGATTTTGGGGAGATTTGTCACTGCCCCTAGTAGCGAGTGTTTGTGGCACTGCCTGGAAATGTTTGACTGTACGTAACCTTTTGTCGGGATTGACGTTCAATGCCCCAAGTGACGGAGATGGAGACTTCCCCCTGGTTACTCTGCAATTCTTGAGAGATTTTGTGGAATCTTGACTGGACTGCCCCAGGTGTGCTGGATAGTGACATGTCATGTCCCCCTGTTGATAGGAGATTTGTCAATGGAAGTGTCATCCTTCTTGAATTGATTTTGTTCACTGAGAGAGCTTTCGTTCACTGGATATTCATTGTGTGAATTTCTCCGCTATCAAACAAATAACCATATGCAAACAGTGATATTCAAGTAATAAAAGTTTATGCTTATCTTGAAGTTTTGAAAAATGCGTTTTTAATAAGTAAAGAAGTTTGTAATTCAACTCTGGATTTTGAGTAAAGCCTTACAGGAGTCAGGATACCTTTTGTAACAATATTCTTTCGAACTAACCCATGCTTCAATTAGGACTTTTGAAGGGTTGTAACGTGGTTTGGTTCACGGTTTAAGAAACAAAGGATAAAGGCTCAAAGTGTATTTGTACCCACCCGCTCTTCGTGACGTTCTTCAGTCCCAAGCTCAGTAAATTGTGTGTTTGAACTCCAATTGAGTCTGGAATGACGTGTTGGTGATGGTTCAGACAAGTTAAGTTTATCAGAAGGAAGTCATTTCTTGCAACATTTTTTTATGCTGTTGAGGATTTGTAGTGACCTCTTTTTACTTGATTTGTTATCCCTAATTTTTTCCTGATTGTTCTTGTTTTGAGATTATAGTCAGCGGGATGCCCCAGTTTTCTTAAGTCTCCTTTGTAGGTTTTGACTTAGTGGGCTTTACTTTTTTTTGAGAGATAATGATTGCATATGCGATAGGGAACCATCACTGTCTTTTGATTCAAAAGGAATGTTTTGATGTCATTCATTATAATTACGAGATGAGAGTTTGCGATTTGAACGCGCGTTTGAATTAACTAAGAGACTACCCTGCCCCAGGTTTTGATTAAAGGTTTCAATTTGTGTTAAAATAGAAAACTTATACTTCTTTGGCTCGAAGGGGTTGACTAGGGATTATCTTCCTTATAACTCCAGTGTTTAGGATTTGAAAAAACGTATGTACATCGTCAACGAGGTCTGTTCAAAAGCATATTGTATGAGATTATGGCATTGTTTTCATCATCCTCCCTCTAAAGGCTTGTAACTTTTAGCAAGAGTTGAATGTCATAAAGAGAGTAAAAAACATAGTTTAAATGTAATGAAAATGAGTGGATCAAATCAAGACAAACATATGCAATGCATTAATGAAACAAAGTTTGACATTAATAGATAATTGTTTGAATAACAAAAGAAATTACAATTGAAAATTCAAAATGAACAAGACGCTTTCAATGTCTTGGCATAGGAGTAGTGATCACGTTTGGAGTCTCCGGAGGATCAAACTCGATCTCCTTGGCGTCAATCAAATTCTGAATTTTGTACTTCAACGCCCAACAATCGTTTGTGTTATGCCCGGGACTGTCAGAATGATAAGCACACGTTGCATTAGGATTGTAGTTAGGAGAAGAAGTTTTGGGGTTTGGATGAGGTCCTATCATTGCAATCAGATTCATCCTCAACAAGTGTTGTAGTGCTTGATACAACGACATGTTGATGTTGGTGAATTGTCTTTTAGGCTCGTCTGACCTTCATTGATTTCCCCTTTGCTGTTGCCGGTGCGATGCAGAACCGGAGATTAGGACTGCCCCCACGTGTTGGTCATGACAACTCTTTTGATCAGCCACTGCATTGGACTCTTTCTTCCCACTGTATGGCTTTTTATGAGCATCAGGAGGTGTAGCTCCTAGGATCTTTCCACTTTTGATGCCAGCTTCGACCCTTTCGCCGGTTAGTATTAGCTCGGTGAACCCGGATGAGGAGCTTCTGATCAAGTGTTTGAAGAAAGGCCCTGTCAAAGTTCCCATAAAGATGTCAATCAGCTCCCTGTCAGTTAAAGGGGGCTGCACCCTATTAGCCAGATCTCTCCACTTTTGGGCATACCCTTTGAAGCTCTCGTTGGAACCCATGGTCATGTTCTGCAATTGCATACGAGTTGGTGCAAGATCAGTATTGTATTGATACTGGTGATAGAAGGCAGTGGCCAAATCCTCCCAGGTGTGGATGCGAGAACTCTCCAATTGATAGAACCATTCGAGTTGAGTTCCTACTAGGATCTCTTGGAAGAAATGGATCCAAAGCTTTGGATCAGTTGTGTATGGTTGAATCTTGCGAACATAAGACTTTAAGTGTATCTTAGGGCAAGAGACTCCATCGTACAGGGCAAAGGTAGGGATTTTGAACTTTGGCGGGATGACCACTCCAGAAACCAAACCCATGTCTCCTAAATCCAAGCCAGGTATCTATTGAATCTCCATAGCACTGAGGCGATCCTCCAACTTTTTGTACTTGTCATCAGTGGGAGGATATTGTTCCTCGGAGTAGTCATCTTCAACTTCATCAATCTCCAAATTGTGGTCTTCTTCAAGACTATCCCTTGACTGGTCCTCTAGGTCTTCTTCTTAAGTTCAGCATACCTATTGACTTCTTGGATTTCTTGTCTTTGAGAAGGAGAGTTTTCAGATCCTCTTGCCCCTTAGCCATAGCCAGGAACATTTATTGGAATTGAGTATTTTGAGCTTGGAGATCTTTCACTGTTTGTTCCATATCCATCTTACTGAAATAAATAGTAGGAAGATAAGGAAACTTGTATGGGAGAAACCTGTCATGATATGATGCATGATATGTGGATGCATGTTTTCAAGGATCTCTCGGGGTAAACATAAGAAAAAGTCAGAGATTGAACTTGATCAACAACTTTGATTGGAGGACTTTGTATCGGTGGATGTCCTTCCACAAGAATCAAGCTCACCATGTCAAGTGGGTTATAGCTCTTGACTCAAATTGTTGTACTTGATTTTTGATGGTGTTTGGTTAGAGGAAAATAAATCATCTTGTCCCTTGATAGATGTCTGGTTCAACGTAACCTGCACCACAGGCCCTTGAGATCCTTGAAATGGTTAAGGAATGCTATGGTATTATGTTATGATGTCATGATGTTATGTACAAATATGCGAGGTAAGCAAGTTTATATACAAATAATCATATACACACAAAGCAGACAAGTCCTTATGTTTTAGGATTGCATGGAGTTTGTAGGTAAGTACCCTCTTGAAGTTTAGTTGGCTCAACCTGTCCTAGTTAATAGTAACTGGGTTCTAAGGGATCTCAATATCATCGATCTTTCTCCCAGCTTCGTTCAATAGGCGATTGAATCGCAACCCGTGATACGGTGGCAGAACCGACTGTTTTGAAAATACTGGTTTGCATTTTGCGATTTGTGTTAGCAAAATGTCGCGGTAAGCAAGAGTCGCCACCGACTTTTATTTCATCCAACCGGAAAGGAAAAAAGCACAGAAAAAAATCCTTTTTTGAGATATTCTGAGTACGGGGGGTAGATTATCGGAAGGGAAGGTGTTAGCACCCTTTCTATCCATGGTTTTCCATGGGCTCTTAGGTACTTGCTCATCTTTTAAAAATTACTTGTGTGTGCTTGTTTTGAAAAGTTTTGTTTTACTTCGTTTTAACCCTTGTTTATGTCCTCAAGAGTGTTACGAAGTTGTTTTTGAAAAAAACTTTATTTGAAAAGTGTAAGTGTGAAAAGTTTGATTTTGAGCAAGTACCTACTAGCATCTACCTACTCGAAAAAGGATTGTTTCTATTTTCGTTTCCTTTAGACAATGCTATACTACTATTGAGAAATAGGTAGCACCATCGTTGGAGTTGTAAGGGTCAATTCGAAAGGGACGTGCGATCACTAAAGCAATGTTAGGACGTCTTAGTAATAACCCTAGAGTCTTAAGATCATATTTGAGGCAACATTTTCGAGGCAACATTTCCGAGGCAACGTTTCCGAACGGGACTTTTGATCTTTGTTAGACAGGAGGGCAACCCCTAAGACACCCTATACTTAATGATTGTTTACCGAAGGCAACCGAAGTGAGAGTATACCCTAAGAGTGATATGTGCGAGTGATTGGTTTCAGTTACTTATCTTTGCACATTAGGGTTTTCTAGCCGTTTTAAATTATCATACAATCTTGTCATACAATCATATCAACATACATCTAAACAGATAATATTTGCGAAAGTTAAAATGCGAGAAAATAAAACCTACGCTATTACAAGGCTTCAGGGAGGGGATTAATTACATAGCCAAAAAAAACACCGTAAAAGACGATAAATAAAAGAAAATCCTAGATTAAGCTATTTCATACCATGGACAGTTACATCAATATTTCAAAAAAATAATAAACGCGCGAGATGAATTGATAATAAGAGAATTAGGGTTTTGACCCCAACTATACCTAATTGTAACTTAAATGAAAAATCATTTTTTCTCGTTTTTGGTTTTTTTTTTTGAGAAAATAAAGCTTAATTGAATAAAAACCTAATTACTAATTAATTTTAATTGTTAAAGAAATTAGAATTGCCTTAAATTAATTAAACTAATTAATAAATTTAAAAAATGCTTATTAAGAAAATAAGTCTTCTTTTGTGATTTTTGGTTGGTTATTTTTTTAGAAAAAAGGTAATTTTTGTGTTGATAAAAAAAACAGAATAACTAAAGAAAAGAAAAATAAAGAAAAATAAGAAATAACCCAAGGGCCTACTGTCAGCGGATCTGATCAGAGGATGATGGTCCAGAGGATGGTGGTCCAAAAGATGGTGGTCCAGAGGATGGTGGCTCTTAGAAGATGGCGTGAGAAACACCTGATCTGGTTCTGGCTGATGGAGCCAGAAGATGATGCCCAGAGGATGCTTGATCTGGTCCTGGTTGATGGAGTCTAGAAGATGACCAGAGGACGCCTGATCTGGTCCTGGCTGATGGGGTCCAGAAGATGATGCCCAGAGGATGCTTGATCTGGTTCTGGTTGATGGGGTCCAGAAGATGACCAGAGAACGCTTGATCTGGTTCTGGTTGATGGGGTCCAGAAGATGACCAGAGAATGCTTGATCTGGTTCTAGTTGAAGGGGTCTAGAAGATGACCAGAGAAAGTACAAGCGCTGGATCTGGTGAAAACAAAGGGGAAAAATGCCAAAAGCTCACGCCTGGGATCGAATCCAGAATCATGAGCTTCTGACTTCCTTCTTCTGACCAACTGCGTTGGGTGTTAGTTTATCAATATAATAGAAACAAACAAATAGATTAGAACTACAGGCTTCTGGCCAGAATAACGCGCCAGAATTTGAACCGGCCAGTAAGGTTGTGACACGCCATAGTCTTCTTCCCTGGAACTGTCTTTTAAAACTCTGAACCTTTACCTACAGACACGGCGCTGTAGCTAAAACCCTGTCCATTTCACAAATTGCATACAAGCAATATAAATAAGATTCAAGACCATGGATCAACTGGGTTTGACCCGCTGATCACAAAGGTATCCTCCATTAGGGCCAATTGTTCCTACATTTGAAAGCCCCAAAACCATAAAGTAAACCCTAGTTATGGAAGTTTGTCATACAATCACCAAAAATACAATTGAATAAGATGATTAGCTTGCAAATACGTTAAGGAACACGAATATGCAGTCAAAATGTGTAAATGGCGTATAGATTGATGAAAATGAAAACGAGTTTAGAGACCAACTGTGATAGCTGCAACTTACAATCCTATGCGTGAAAAGGCTTGAATTTGATTGGAATGTGCTCCTGGAACGTCCAACAATTGATTGGTATGGTTAGAATGACTTGAGATGGCCTGCAACTTGGAATTTGGTTTGCAACTTTTTCTTGAATTTTTGCCATTCGTTCTCTGCCTTTGCACGCCTCTCCCCCCTCTCTTTTGATCTGTTTTTTGTTCCTTATGTATAATAGAGTGCATTAGGGTTACAGTTTGTATCAAATCTTTTCCAATTATGAATATTGATCCATGATTCAATCCTTGCACCAAATCTTTCCAAAACAAGCAAATTCAATCTTTTTGTGCCCATATGAAGCCTTGCACGATTTGATCTTGCCTCCAACTGTATAATGGACCTAATCATGCACAAAATCTCAAAGTTTTAATGATTTTTGATATTTTCACTATTTTATATTGATTTTATTTGATTTAAATGAAATAAAATCAAAATAAATAGAAAAAATAAAATAATGACAAGTGGAAGGGCTCATGGGTCGTGGGTCACATTAAAACTCAGTGCAAGCATAAAAAGTTGGGCCCATTTAGCAAAAAATGCAATTTTGAACACATTTGACTTTTGGCAATTTTGCAAAAAGGGTCAACTTGGCCAATGCATAACTCCCTCAATTTTGACCCTAGAGAGGTGTTCTTGGACTTTTTAGAAAGCTTAAGATGTCCTCTAAGAAATTGAGCCTTCCATGTTCATGTATGAAGCTTTGACCTAAAAGGTGTTTTTGTTGACTTTTCAAAGTGACCTATAATGTCCAAATTCATATCTTCTAGTGAGTGCATATTTTAAACTTGGGTGCTGAATATGAATTGTAGGGAATTACATCCTCTTCAAAATGAGATTTGGATGGGTCATTTTTGATAAAGTATGAGAAAGTTATTATTGGTCAAAGTTGAGTTGACTTTTCCTACAAAACCCTAATTTTGCAACTTTTGGGTTTTGATGATGTGTGAGCAATCCTTGAGGAATCATGATCAACCCTTGATAAAATGATGAATAATACTTCAAAATGAGAATTTGACCAAAAATCTTTAAGTTTGACTGTATGTGGGCCACAGTTGATTTTTGCCCTAACATAATCGATTTTCAGGCCTTTGAGCAGTTGAATGAGCAAATTTTCTCTACAAGGCTTGAAACTTGACATGGATGATCTTGAGGACATATTAGGACAATGGTGAGCATTTGGGATCCTTTGGACTCAAGCATCTTGATGCAAAATGAAACCCTAATTTGGGGTACACTGCCTTAGGAGAGAGTTTGTCTGGTCAACCCTTGGACTTCCTTGAGCAATTTGAAAACCTTACTTGATATGTATTGAGAAATATGGGAGGGAAAATTTTTGGGTACAACAGCTTCCCCTGTTCAATCTTCTTAAACCTGAGGATGTAGATTGGCTTGTCTGCCTTTCGTGATCTGAAGGTGGAAGATGATTGAACACTAGAGTGCCCAGAAATTTGCACTCGCATGAAGTGGTGCTTGTCTTGCGATATCGGGAATGGTCTTATAGATGCCATTTGGAAGTCAATGACGGAATATGGGCTTAAAGATGCCATCCGACGAAGTGTTGATCGCATAAGAGATTCCCTTGCGAAAACCCGTATACATGTTGTTGAGGAGGATTTCGCTGGGACACGATGGTCTTTGTATTGGGAGAAATAAAATTTTAGGAGCTTCAATTCTCCGTTACTCTACTGGGGAATCATCTCTTAGTTGAGGAGGTGACAATGAACTGCTATCTGGTCGTGCTCCAGGCTTTGCAATTTCTCAATTCTTATCTGGTCGTGCTCCAGGCTTTAGAAGGAATTAAGTGGTTATCCGGTCGCATCCGGGTTTCAACTTGAATTTAAGGCATACTAATATCCCGTCGATTTCCGGGATTCATAGTAATTGGCCGAATAAACTACTATTTGGTCAAATTCCAAGCTTCGCAGTACCTTATACTGTTATCTGGTCGTGTCCCAAGTTTCAGTGCCCTTTGCCGCTATCTGGTCGCGATCCAGTCTTCACATCGTCTTATACCGTTATCGGGTCATGCGCCAGGCTTCACGGTGTCTTATACAACTGTCTGGTCGATTCCAGGCTTCATGGTATCCTGTACTGCTATCTGGTCGATTTCCAAGCTTCACAATAACTTGCTGAGGGTTAAGCTGTTTTTCGGTCGATTTCCGGGTTTCAAAGCTTGAATGGAATAGAAATCTTAGTATCAATTTGACTGAACCAGGGGAAACTTGTGGGAACTTCAAATGGGAAAGAAATCTTAGTGTCGATTTGACTGATCCTGGGAGAGGTCTTGGATTAACTTTTAATGGCATAGGAATCAGGGAATCTTAGCGGCGATTCGGCTGACCCAGACGAAAGACTTAAAATGTCTTCAACTAGAAAAGAAACCTTAGTGTCGGTTTAACTGAACTGGAGAAAACTTGTCAGAACTTGATTGCATCTTTTTTTGAAAGGTAAAGAGTTAGTCGTATGTAATATCATGATGTATGAAATGTATTGAGTGATGATGTTCTCAAAATAAATGAGATCGTGCTGCATGATGCGTATGCGCATGCCACAATGTATAGATATGCAATGTTCTTGTGATATTCTTCGGATGGGGAGAATAAATCCAGGACTTCTGTTAGAGAGTATGAGGAGTTGAGTTCTTCGTTCTCGCTGGGGATAGTGGCCGAAGATGATTAGCTGGATACTTGCGTCCGTTCTGCTCGAGAATATTCCACCGGGAGAGACTCTGTTTGAGAATAATCCTGTGGGAGAATGACTTTGTGAGGAAGAGAGATACTCTGTTGGACGATCTGCCTATTTGGAGAAATAAATTCAGCTGGTGGTGAACTTCTATTGCTGGTGATAGATAAACTCTGCTTGGGGAGAATTTTGCTGACTCATTCGCGATTATGAACCTTGGTTGGGGAGAGCTAGTACTACTGTCTTTGGAAACTTCCTACTCTGCGGGGAATGTTTGTACCTTTATTCATATTCTCAAGCTGGTTCTATCCCTGTACCTGATGGGTAGAGCAACTGTAAGGTTTGGACATTTCTTAATTGTCCTTGTTCCTGGAATTACGAGTAATTGTATTTTGTTTTTTTATGTGAATATTTATGAGCAACAATTATTTTCAAATGCATATGTCAAAAATGAATCATTGGATGTCTTTGCAAAACAAAACATAAAAAGGAAAAACAAGTTGAAATTTCATGTGAAAATGAATTATATTGATTTTTTTGAAATTGGCCTGTAACAGGCATTTTGTACAAGAGGCTGATGTCCTGGTAAGAGAACACCGCCGAGGGAACGTGAATTATACAATTTGTGTAAAATAAAGAAAAACAACTATGTGAAACAATCCCATTGGGTTCCAATTCTGCTATTGCCTTTATATCTTCAAAAGTCTCATCACTTTGCTACTTGGCCGAAGGTGGATCAGATTGATTGGCGCTGTCCGAGCTTGGTAGTTGATACCGAAGTCTGGTCGCAAGATGATCCAATGAGACATAGTGTTACGCTTCGATCCCTAATTTTTTCCTGGACCGCCCTTTCGGATTTTCAGTCCACTGGGATACCCTTTTTTGCCCAAGTCGCCTTTTCAGGTTTTCGACTTGCCGGGTGTACAGTTTTTTTTCATCTTCATCCCTTACTTTTGCTCGAACCATTTTGGTTCGCTGGGAAGCCCTTATTTTTGCCTAGGCCAGTCGACCTAGCGGGTCTTTGATTAGGCGTAGTATTTTTTCACTATGTCTGCATTGACAGGGTGAGGAAGGTCGTCACCATCTATGGTGGATAGAATCATAGCTCCTTCCGAGAAAATTTTCTTAACCACAAATGGCCCTTAGTATGTGGGGGTCCATTTGCCCCTGGGATCACCTTATGGCAGTATGATGCGTTTGATCACCAGATCCCCGACTTGATATTCTTGACGTCTAACTTTCTTGTTAAAAGCCTTGATCATTCGCTTTTGATACGTCTGACCATGACAAATAGCAGTAAGCCTTTTTTCATCGATTAAATTCAACTGATCAAGTCGGGTCTGGATCCACTCGCCTTCACTCAAACCCGCATCCTTCATAATCCTGAGAGAGGGTATCTGGATTTTGATGGGTAGGACTGCCTCCATGCCATACACCAGAGAGTAGGGTGTTGCCCCGGTTGACGTCCGTGCTGAGGTACAGTACCCATGAAGAGCGAATGGTAACATCTCGCGCCAGTCTTTGTATGTCCCTATCATCTTCTGCACAATCTTCTTGATGTTTTTATTAGCTGCTTCAACGGCCCCTTTCATCTTCGTCCGGTAGGGAGAAGAGTTATGATGCTGTATCTTAAACTGTTTGCAGAGCTCGGTGATCATTGTATTGTTGAGATTTGTACCATTGTCTGTAATGATCCTTGAAACAACCCGGCCGGAACCTGTCATCTGGATGTAATGAAACATCAATGAAGTCTCCACCTAACATCTTTTATCCCACCGAAAGGGAAAGGTAAACATCGAGAAAACCTAAAAAGGGAGAAATCACGGTCTTTCAACCGAGAGATCGGGTAAGGGAGTCTGTTACGCGAGGGGAAGGTATTAGCACCCCACACGGCCATAGTACTCTACGGTATCCACTATTGTTGTCTAATCTAATGGGTGTGGTCAAATCCTATGTCTATGGCTTAAAACTGAAAAGGGAATGCATGCGAAAGAAAAAAAAAGAAAACAATGTAGGGAAAATAAAAATATGTGCTCGGTTGGGCCCTACCCCTTTTCCTACGTATCCCTTTTTAGGAATCAGAGCAGCCGTAGTTCGGCTTATGTATTTTGGTTGGTTTATGTTTTTTAGTTAAGATAACAAAAACATGCAAGATGGCAAAACATCAAATAAAACAACAAACAAATGAGATGGTCTAACATTGACTAACTAATAACAAGGTAACATGTCAAAGATGGCAAAACATCAAAAGATAAAACAGATAACAAAAACATTGTTAAAACGGATGACAAAATATCACACCTAACAATGATATTGAGAATCAAAGTAGGATAACAAACATGTGCGATGGCGAAACATCGGCTTCAAGATAACAAGATATCATGGCAAAGATGGCGAAACATTAATAAAACGGATGACAAATCAACACACCTAACAATGATATTGAGAATCAAAGCAGGATAACAAACATGTGCGATGGCGAAACATCAACTTCAAGATAACAAGATATCATGGCAAAGATGGCGAAACATCAATAAAACGGATGATAAAACATCACACCTAACAATGATATTGAGAATCAAAGTAGGATAACAAACATGTGTGATGGCGAAACATCGGCTTCAAGATAACAAGATATCATGGCAAAGATGGCGAAACATCAATAAAACAGATGCAAAACATCACACCTAACAATGATATTGAGAATCAAAGTAGGATAACAAACATGTGCGATGGCCAAACATCGGCTTCAAGATAACAAGATATCATGGCAAAGATGGCGAAACATCAATAAAACGGATGACAGAACATCACACCTAACAATGATATTGAGAATCAAAGTAGGATAACAAACATGTGCGATGGCGAAACATCGGCTTCAAGATAATAAGATATCATGGCAAAGATGGCGAAACATCAATAAAACGGATGACAAAACATCACACCTAACAATGATATTAAGAATCAAAGTAGGATAACAAACATGTGTGATGGTGAAACATCAGCTTCAAGATAACAAGATATCATGGCAAAGATGGCGAAACATCAATAAAACGGATGACAAAACATCACACCTAACAATGATATTGAGAATCAAAGTAGGATAACAAACATGTGCGATGGCCAAACATATGCTTTAAGATAACACAGACAAAGCAAGATTGGTTTGTATCTTTTACTTTGAAGAAGGGTTTGAGTTCATTAGAAATGTTTTATGATTTGCCAAGAAACAAATTTTTGTTTTAAGATGCAAAATGCAAAGGAAAGAAAAACAGCTAAGGGAACCTAACCTAGCACTATCCCTAGTGTTATCATACAATGATTGACCCTAAGGTTGAGGATAAAGGAAAACCCTACCTTAATCAACATTTCAAAGGAAGCTTAACAAAACTATCCTATAGGGAACATGTAATGAGAGCGAAGTCGTGATCTCGATTTCTAAATTGATTGACTCATCGATCAACAATTAAAGAAGAAAAGCAATAAACATCCTATAGGGAACATGCAATGAGAGCGAAGTCGTGATCTCAATTTCTAAATTGAGTGACTCATCGATCAACAACAAACACAAGATATGTATTAGACAAAAACCAGAGGGCCTCCTGACATATATCAGCAACAGAGGTCCCGTCATGCAATCATAGAATTATACAAAATGAAAATGGAAGAAAGGAGATAGTGCAATACCAAACAGATAACTATCCGTAGCAACTGAGCAAGAATAAAAAGAAACCCAGATAACTATCAGTAGACAAATCAAGTCAGAAATTACGCCATAAGGATGTAAGTAATGAGATTATCAGATATGAACAGATCCCCATGTGCAATGTATAGTATTTACAATCTCATGTATATTTCCTGCATGGAATATCAAACATGCCAAATACAATAGCAGTGCCAGTGTAATAAGTTGTGTTCCACAAATAAAGTGAAACACAATAGCCTTAGGCCAAAAGTGGAATATTATACATTGTCACAAAGTCTCCAAGATAGGCCAAGGTATCTAATCCTAAGTCCAAGAAAAAGTCTCATGCTCCATAATGCCAAGGATAGTAACCAAATAGTCCAAGTATCATTAAAGTTTTTTATGGTTCATGTTGATTATTAGGTGTCTTTAAAAGGAAAAGAAAAGATCAAGTGAGCAAAATAAAAATGACATAAAAGTAAATGCTCAAGTGAGCAAAAATGAAAATAGCATGAAATGTAAAATGCTAAAAGTAAATGGTACATAAAGCATAAAAAATAAAAGCATAAAGTAAAGTCAATTGTTAGGAATTAGTGGTTACTTGGATGACCATCTTGAAACTTGCATTTGGAATTCATTAGAGGATTGGTAGAACCAAAGCCTCGACACAATAAGTTGTATTTGCTTTTTGTCAAGTATATAATCCATTTTGGAATCCTCAAAAGTAACATTTAATGATCAACGATGTTTAAGTCATCTGCGTTGACCAAAGGTGTTGTAGATCCATTAGAGGATTGGTAGAACCAAAGCCTCCACACAATGAATCTCAAGGTTATTGGATCAAAGAGATCAAATTAAGATACTTGGGCTTGCAATCATAAGTTTGGGCCACAAATGATCATTTATTTGAATCGGGACAAAATTTAGCTCTATGTTAAGCAATTGTAAGTGGACTTATCTAGAAGACGCATATATTTTGAGGCCGGTCAATAGCAATCTATGTACTTCATGTTTGGATAAATGATATAGAGATCACCATCCCTTAACATGTAACACAATTAAAAACGTAAAGGGATAAAATGAAGAGGGGGGGGGATGATAAGCTAATTTGGATCACCATTTCAAAATTCTTTCATCTTTAAATTAAACCACTCCTCTAGATGGATTAAAGCACTAAACATATCATTAATCCAAAGCACCAAAAATGAATTTAATAATTCACTCTTATGTAGATTTGAATTGATGAACATTCATCCAACTTACTCTACATCATAAAGTCCATTGAGTTTAAAGAGAAATTGGATATTTAAAATTGCAATCCAAACCAACAATCAAAAGAAGTGAGTAGAAAAAACATTTTGGATCAAAGCTGCCCCAAAACAAGGCAAAAATATGCATTTTGTCCCTGTGTAAATCGATTGCACTACTGTGTAAATCGATTTACACAATACAGTTTTCAAAAATCTGTGCGAAATTGCTTCTGTGCAATCGATTGCACTGTTACTGCAATCGATTGCACACTGTTACAGGCAGCAAAAACAACATTTTAAAAGGCCAATTTCTTGTTCAAACTTTCCATCAAACACCTTATGATCATGGATCCAATTGAGCACGAAAATTCCATCAATTTATGAGAAAATAACACCATTGGAATCACAAAATAATGCTCAAAGAATCAAACCCAAAGATCAACAAGAGATCACATTGTGAAAGATGAATTATCCAACTTACCAAAGGTAGATCTAGAGAATTATCAACACAACTTCAAGAATTTGCTTCAATTCAACCACAAGAATCAATTGCCAAGTTTGGATGTAGAGAATTGATGAAGAAAAAGTATTTGGATGAAGGTTTAGCTCAAAGATTAGTAAGCTTCAATGCAAAGCTTACTACCTTTTTAAAAATGGAGCTTTGAGTGAATTTGGTAGATGGAGAGAATTGAGAGATTTTTTAGCAAGGTGGATTTGGCTATCAAAAGCTTGAAATTTGAATGAAATGAGGGCTCTATTTATAGAGTTTAGGATTGGGATTAGTGGTAATTTGGTAATTGATTCTTGGAGCCAAAATTTGAATTAATGATAATTCTTTCAAATATTATAGCCAAAATTTGAATTAATGATAATTCTTTCAAATATTAGAGCCAAAATTTTAATTAATGATAATTCTTCTTAAAAATGAAAGATTGACACTAAAATTTGAATTAATGGTACATCTTTCAAATATGAAGGAAAATTGGAGCCAAAATTTGACAAGTTTAAAATTGCTGATTTTTTTCAAATTTTCACGCTGTGCAATCGATTGCACTATAGTGAAAATTGATTTGCACAATGTCTTTTTTCAAAAATGGCGCAAAATACACTATATGCAATTGATTGCACTCTAAGAGCAATCGATGGAGAATAATACCAGGAATCTTTATTTGTTAGATGCTTCGACTTGGTACCTACAAAACACAAATATGCAAAGACAAAGACAAATATTTTTTTGTATTTTGATTAGAAGTTAGTCAACAAAACATATACAAAATACACAACTAAGGTACTTGGAGATAGTTGATCAAGCTTCAAAACCCTAATTCCACTCCATATCATGAGAGATTCCTTGATCAAATTTGATTCCAATGATGATAAGATAGTGATGCTTCATGAATTGGCTCATCTAGACCTCAATTACATCAACTTGGACCAAACCCTAATTTTGGTTAACATCTCAGGAGATTGATGAACCATCTTCAAAACTTTAAAATCCTCTGGACCTCTTGGCCAATTTCTTGTACTAAGACCTTCCAAATCAAAACTTGTATATTGATCAATGATCTTGCTCAAACAAAACCCTAAATTGACTGGTGAATCAAAGGAATGGTTCCTTCACATAATTAATCATAAACTTCAATCCTCTGATGGTCCAAAGAGATGGATAAAACATCTTGAGATATGTAGTAACTTTTGGCTTGAAAGATCCAAAGGTTTAGATGATAAGGTTCTACTTGAGCAACTTGTCAATGCAAACAACTTTCAAAGCTTGAGGAAGAATTGATAACCAAAGTACTTTGATCCCATCGCCATGTATGAATGCAATGCAATATGATATTCATGATTAAACATAAGCCCAAAATCAAGAGGGTAAATTTTGGGGTGCAACAGCTGCCCCTATTCAAATATCTTCAACATGATAAGTGAGAAAAGTGACAACTTTCGAGCGTACAAGGTTGAAGATGTTTGAATACGAAAGAACCCGAAAATTTACACTCTTGAAGAAGAAAGAAACAGAAATAGAAAACCCCCAAGACATGCGTCAGAATGAAGCTGTAACGCAGGTCAAAATAGAACGAAAACAAAAGAAGAGTAGACGCAACTAAACTTCCGGACAAATGTGCCAGGTCAAAACTGGGCTTCAAAAAGGGTGAGATAAAACTCAAGCCACAAAGTATAGGCGAAACTAAGCTCTGGAACAGAAAACGTACGCGGGTGAGGAGACGAAACTCTGAGCTCAACCCAAATCAAAGTGACTAGAGTGCGTGATTCTAGGAGCACTTGCTAATCTCAACTAAGATAGACAATATGAAGGAACTGAAAGAATCCCAGAAAAGAGGAACAAAAGCGAGACGAAACTTGACTCAAAAACCAGTTAGACGAAACTAAACTAGATGAGTACCAGGACAAAACTGGATTTCACGCACGGATAACGAGGCGAAACTCGACCCATAGCAAAATGATGAGAGTGCATGTTTCTCAGAGCACCTGCTGGTCTCAGGTCAATGGATAAACAATGACGAAAACTGATAGAAGAATCCAAGGAACAAAAGAGACAGATTACAAACCAGGGACGTAGCACGAACACTACACTCGGTAAACGAGCACCGTCAAAGGGTCCAAGGTATGAAAGCAAAAACGAGATGAAACTCGACTCAATAATTAGTTAGGCGAAACTAAACTAGATGAGTACCAGGACGAAACTGGATTTCATGCATAGGCGAAGAGGCGAAACTCGACCCAAAGCGAGGAGATTAGGGCGTACACCTAAAAACCTGCTGAAAGCGAATATTAGGACGAAACTGGCATTCGAAAGGTGCATCAATAGACATTGGAATGAACCGGAGAGGGTAGTGAAGACTAAACCCGAGAACACCGCGCCAGGGCGGAACTGAACCACAGTCAAGAGTAGACACTCAAACAAACAAATGATTGACGTCAAAAGGATATTGGTATGGGGAGGAAACTGAGATAATGAGGACGAAGACCTCGCTGGGGGGTTAAATCCGAAGTATTAGCAAAATCACTGGGGAAGACGGAAACGAAAATGGCTTTATGTTCCGATGCATGTTTGAATTCTTTTTATATAGCGCAATGCTCCATATGATGGAAATGCTACACGTTTTGGTAGATGCAATGTGATGATGCATGTTTTAAAAGTTTCACTGGGGAATGGCCAACTGAGAAGTCAATAACCAAGAAGTCAGGACCTGGTAAGACTTGCAAAAATAAATTGCAAAATCCAAAGGAGAGGAGAAAATATAGGGAACCGCTAGAGAGGGAACCTCAAAGAGATGAAGCTTTGTGGGGAATAACAATTGAGTAACCAGTAGAAACGGGCCACAAACATTGAGAGGAGCTGCAAAAATAAATTGCAAACTCTTAGAGAAGATCAGATCGACACTGTAGCTTCTGGAGAGGGACGCCATCCGAAGATTAGACATTGAGAGAGAAGATCAGGGCAAGACCGTAATCTCTCGGAAAAGACAGCACGCAGCCGTGTTGAGGATGACACCAAGACAACAAACCCGATGTGAGGGGTGAAAACCTTTACTGGGGGAATAAAGCTCTGCTGAAGAGACGGGACTTCACCGAGGAGACAGAACTTCGTTGAAGATTTGATTTGTTGGAGAGAGATTTCCTTGGAATGCAACCAATGGACGGATCATGCAGATAGTCACAGTATCGACCTCACTGGGGAAAAGGAAAGACCTTAACATAAGGATGCCCCAGTCAGCAAATCGGATGGAAAATGAGAGGTCATGGCAAGGGATCTCTGTTGGCAACTCTGTTAGAGAATTTAAGCTTCCTCCGAATGTGAGTTCCTATTTAAACACAACTCCCAATGGGGATATGCAACATATCTAAACTTAAAGTCTCAGAATGAAAATTTTGAAAACAGATTCCTGGGGCAACAAAACTTTGCTGTGGAAACGAAACTTCACTGGGAAATGAAATTTCACTGGGAAATAAAATTTCAATGGGGAATAGTTAAAGTTATATTCATGCATGGGCTCTGTCTTAACAGAAGAAAACCAAATTTTCCTTTCATGACAATCATTAAGCTCTTTACTGGTGTTCAACGTGTAAACTCTTTTTGATGTCAAACAAATGTTTCGCATGCAGGAAGATGTTTATTTTGGGAATGACAGACCTGATGCGACAATTATTTAAACCTTGAAGTTGAAAATCTTAACAAAGTGTCGCACCTCTGTTGTGAATGAATCACTGGCTAGAGTGCAAAAATTTTCAAATATTTTCTTTTTCCAACAAAAACGAGTCAAGATGCGGGTGATAGGATACCAACATGGATATGCAACACATATTTGGGAGTTTGGGAAACGTCATCCTGTTGTAGTATGCTTTCGAGTTAAATCCTTATTTCAGTTAGGACTTTTAGAGGTTGTAACGTGGCCTGGTTCGAGGGTTTTTTTTTTTTAGAAAAAAAAAGTTTTTCAAGGCTCAAGTTATTTGGTGCCTACCCCCTTCGTGATGTTCTCCTGTCCTAAGTTCAACAGACTTATCACAAGCATTCATCTTTCAAAAGGATTTGTAATGGTTGAGTGATCACGACAAATTCTCCAACATGATTGTCGCTTAGCTTGTGCTGCCTCTTTTGTTTTTGATATTATTGTTCCTCTTCTTTTGATGAAAATTTTATTGAATAATCTTCTTTTTTCGGCCTTTTAGGATCTTCTTTTCCCTAACTTTTCCCTGGAAAAAATCTTTTGAATTTCAAATTTGGGAGTCCAGCGGGATGCCTTAACTTTTGCCTAAGCGACTTGTTTTCAAGTTTCGACTTAGCAGGGCTTTTTTGTTTTTTTTCTTCTTCTTTTTGTTATTCATACTTTCCACTTCGAACAAGTCAACATGACTTTAGGTTTTTGAACTTTTTTTTTCTCTTCTTTTTTTGACGAAAACAAATGCCTCATTCCTTGGTCGGCGAGGAAATGAACATCGTGGTTTTGACATTTTTCCTACTCTCATGATGCGAAATATAAAATGTGGTGATCCTTAGATGGGACGTTCCTTCTGAAATTTGAATGCTTGGTCAAATCAACTGAACATCTACCCTGCCCCGGGTTTTAAAAAAACAAGGTTTTTTCTTTGAACGGAAAAGAAACTCCTACTTCAAAGGCTCAGAGGGGTTAACGAGGGTCTAACTCCCTTATATCTCTGGTGTTTAGGGATTGAAATAATGCATGTACATCGTCAACGGGGTTCTACTCAAAAGCATACCATTACAGTCATCGTTTTTAGCTAAACTCCTTCCCCCAAGCTCTTGGCTAAACAAAAGAATAGGCACAGTTGGTATCAAAATGCCCGAAAAATCAATTAAAGAGTGATACTGGATGGATTAAGTAAAATGAAACAAAATTTTTTTTCAAGGCAAAAATATTCAACGCATCAAGACTGACATTCGGCTATAAACAAAATCCTATATGCAGACAATGTTAAAACAATAAATCATGATAACACATTAAAGTGCGACAAAGAAATGTAATAAAAGCCATTACGGGGAAGAAATATCTCCAACTAGGTTCGCCGATCTCGCCGACCTGCCGTAATCTTGATAATACCCTGGCCCATGACCTTTACCAACAGCATGGAGCGGCGAATCAAAATGGAAAGGCATCCTCCAACAGAGTGTAGAGAAATCTATCAAACATAGCACCAAACATGCCCCTTGCACTCCATTGAAATATGCAACACTTTGTTATGGGCTGGCCCCTCCGGAGGAAGATCAAAATCTGTGAAGCCCAAACCATTCCCGGCAGATATGTTAGCACATACATTCTCAAACTGATTGACTGTTATCTCATGTGGCACGAACGCATTCTTTAACAAATTCATCAAAGCATTTCTGTGAGGTTCTGAATAAATCAACAGAGACAAGATAAACATCTTAGAAGGAGTATGGCTTAGATGATCAATTATGCTATAATCACTCTTTCTGATAATTCACATTAACTCTTCAACCTCATCGGGAACTGAAAAAGCTTCTGGTATCGGAATTGGCTGAGTCACATTGGCTGGCGTAACCCTTGGATTACCAATCATCTCCTGCTGTTTTCCTTTTTCTCTTGCGGAAGCATCTGCCACATCTTGCACATTGGAAGGACCAAAAACTCTCCCGCTTCTAGTCATTCGACCCACACCAGAGAAATTATGAACTTCCCCTTCATTATCTTCAGCACGTTCTTCCTCAGACAAAGGAGTACTAACCTCGTGCTTCACCCCATGGTAATAGACATCGGCACCGTAATGCCATGGGATGGCCTTATCACTGGTATATGGCATGGGATCAGGTATCATAATCATCAAAGGAGGCACCCTAGATGGGGTAGGAATGTGCACAGGGGTGTAAGGAATAGAGACCACAGCAACATCCTCTTCAGTAACCTTGTGGTAGCTTGGTTTTCTATCAAACTGTAGGGAACCTTCCTTTATCATCAACTGGATACCAGCTTTTAAATCATCACAGCCCTTCGGTTGTTCTCTACACTTGGCACAATCTGAAGTGCAACGCGGAAAAATAGAATTGTCAAGCAAATACCTCTTAACATAACACAACGGAGTAGTTACTTGTTCCACATTCATGATCAAATTCAACAATTCACCATCATCAACAAATCATATTAACAACACCCCCTCCATGCCTAGGCATTGGGTTCTGAGTAACATTCGGACTAGTCACTGAAGTAAACTCAATTGCCTTAGCATCCAAAAAGTCTTGCACCTTGCACTTCAACGCAAAACAATTGTCAGTAGAATGACCAACTCCTCCTGAATGGAATTCACATCTTGCGTTAGCATTATACTTAACAGGAAGTCTTGCAGGTTGTGGTGGCATATTTCTCAAACTTATCATCTTCAAATCAAGCAGGTGGTGGAGTGCTTCAGTGAGAGATACCGGCAAGGGATCGAATTTTCTCGGTTGTCTCTGCTGTTGATTATTATACTGACAGGGAGCATCTTGATGTCTCTGTTGTTGAGGAACTGCATTCGGTCTCTGCTAGGAGGAGCATTAACAGCATTGATTTATTGGTGCTGACGATCCTCTCTTCTTCCTCTATGAGAGTAAACCGCACTTGCGTCGCCTTCCCTTTTCTTAAGGCAAGTGTTGAATGGTTTCTTACTTCCCCCAGATGAGCCACTAGAACCTCCAATCTGAATTTTCCCCAATTTCAAACCTACCTCAATCCTTTCACCAACCATAACCAAGTCTGCAAATCCTGCTGAAGTACTTCCTATCATGTGCTCATAAAATGGCCCTTGCAGGGTACTCATAAACATATCAATAAGTTCTCTCTCCATGAGTGGAGGTTGAACCCTCGCAGCCAACTCACGCCACTTCTGTGCGTATTCCTTGAAAGACTCTTTTGGTCCCTGTGACATATTCTGTAACTGAGTGCGATTAGGCGTCATATCCACATTGTACTGATAATGTTTGACAAAGGCCCGAGCAAGATCATTCCAGCAACGAATATGAGTTTTTTCCAAATTCATGTATCACTCCAGGGATGCCCCAGATAGGCTATCCTGGAAAAAGTGAATCAAAAGCCCCTGATCCTCAGTATGCACCGACATCTTTTGGAAATAAGAAGTTGCATGAGTAACAGGACATGAAATTCTGTTGTACTTTTCAAATACAGGAGGCTTGAACTTTGGAGGAACCTTCACCCCGGACACGAACCCGAGATCATTATCATCCATACCAAGGACTCCCTTCCCTTCCACAGCCTTCAAACATTCTTCCAACAACCGATACTTCCTATCCTCAACCTGAAATTCCAGATCTGAACGCCGAACAGAAAGCTGATCTTCATCCTGGTCAAAGTCATAATCCTTCTCCTGATAGTTCCTTACACCGCCCTGATTAACTCTTCTGTTCCCCACAAGACGAGGTCCCGGAGACGGGGGAAATTGCCCTACATTGCGCACAAAAGGGTTTCCAGGCATCCTGTGAAAATTCCCAGCATGTTGATCTTGAACATCCCCCACTCCTACAAAAATGTCTTGATAGAGCCCTTGATTTCCACCATCCCCTGGATAGCGGCGCTGGTTGTTGACAATGGCAACCAATTCCTCCTGTCGGCGATTCATGTTGGTAATGACCTCCATGAACTGGGTCATCTGTTTAGCCATATGGGCCCTCATTTCAACAAGTTCAAGCTGAACTTGTTCCATCTGTCTTGGCAAATTGTTTCTGGTGGAATACTGATGAGTAGTCGTCTTGAATTCTGAATAAGAAAAGCAGAAGAATAAGAATACCATCTTGAGATAACCTGTAATGTTATGAAATGCATGATGTGCATGATATGTTTGTCACTTCCAGGTATTCAAGAGTTCTTTTATTCATAAGTCACGGTGTGCGACCAAAGATAAATCATACAATCAATGAGAAAAAGGACAATAAGACAAACACTTTAATTGTTTACAAACAAAGAAACAACATCCGAGTGACTTTGGACATTTAAGAGTGTATCAATAAACAACAAAATACGTGTTTCAAAGTAAAATTAACAAAAAATGAATAATAAAAACAAACAAATGGTCCCTTCCAACAATCCTGGGGGTGACCAAGTACACCAAAAGTAAATAAAAAACTAAATCTCCAGAACAAGACACGCTTCAAGGTGTTGACAATACTCTTCAAGCTTGGCTTTCTCCTTCAAAAGTTGTGATGTGACCACTTTACTTTCTCGGAACCGATCTTCAGCGACACACTTATGGGCTACTTCCTTCCTAAGCTGAGCATCTTTGTCTTTGAGCTGTTTCTCTAAGTTCTGAATCTTCTTCCTGTAACTATTCTCAGATGCCTGAAACTTCTGGAACTCTTGCTGGGTCTTACTCAACTCTTCTTCCATTTCAGCATGAGACCTCTTCCTAAAACTGGTTGCATCAGAAGTTTCCCCTTGAGCTTCTTTGAGTTTGCAAGTTAAGTCGGCCCTTTCTTGATCTACCCAATAAAGTTTCATCCCCGCCTCGTGGTCTTTTGCATGAAGCTGAATGTTCTCTACATGAACCTGAGTGAACACCTCGGTTGACACCGTGTTACTCATAACAACAGGAGGTTGCTCATATAGAGGAGCCAACCTTGCAAATGGTAACCGCAAAATCTTAACCCTGGCTCTAATCCAATCCAGGTAAGAAACCCTAGCAATAGGAACCTTCTTTCCCAAAGTAGTTCTATCCTTCTTGTGAATTCCTTTCCAAGCACTTGTCACTCTTTTCAACATCACAGGATCACTTCCTTTAACAAAATACACTGACTCAGACACCTCCTTAACTTTTGGTGGTCCATCCATTGCATATCCCAATTGACGATAAGCAATTACAGGATTATAGTTGATACACCCGTTAGTTCCTATGAGGGGAACATTAGGGAAATCTCTGCAGCTAGTGATAATACCTCGTACTTCCCCCATGTCATAATTCCATCGGATATCAAATGAAGTGAGGTTGACAAGTCTTGATGACCATCAGAGAGAATGCCTGGTATCCACAAAATGACCACTTAACGGTAGGTGCAACTTAAACCATTGATACAACATTGAATGACATAAACTTACATTACCTCCTTTTCCATGCCTGGAATGAATGGTGTAAAGAGTATCTGCCAAGAGTGTCGGTATCGGGTTCTTGTTTCTAAAAACACAAATAGCCGTCAAATCCACAAAATTTCTTTTGTGAGGGAAGAGGACAATCCCGTATATCATGAGAGCAATACAGAGTGTTGAAGTCAATCCAATTCCATTTCTTTGCCCAGTCTTCAGCTTTCTTCACTAAGAAATCCAAATAAAACCCTATAGCATCCTCACTTGATTTCCAATTTTCTTTCACCTCCTTCTAACTCAAATGAAGAATTTCAGCAATAACTTCGAACTTTGGCTTCTCTGGCACTTGGACAAAAGGAACTTCATCGGACAACTTGATATTAAGTACGTACGCGTACTCTTCTAGTGTGGGGACCAGTTGATAATCTTGAAAAGTAAAACACCGTAATTCCTTGTCATAGAACTGGAAGAGAGTGATCAAAGCCATTGGGTCAACCAGAGTGTTAAGGATTAGTAACAAATTGCCATAATTTTTGTTGAAATTACTCAGAACATCACCCTTCAGATAAGAACTCAACCTCTTCAACTCGGACACATCAATAGTAGGAATCTGATAAGAGAAAGTATGCCTGGTGGGCTCTTTAAAATGAACTGAATGAAACTCATCTGACGGGAGGCCAGCCATTTCTGATGGAAAGAAGACTCTTGAATGTCCCTGGAAGATGACATGCGCATGCTAGTTATTTTTTTACATCATTTTTTCATTTTTTTTTAGAAATAAATATGCTATGATGCAACATGACAGGATCAAAGTTTCACACTGGATCATGGCTGGACCATCACAGAATATCACTACTTCAAGATCAAAAGAAAATCCCGAAGCCTCAATACTATCATGGGAACCCGAGTCACCTTCGCAACACAAAGTCACCAACAGTACTTGTACCTGTAAGAAAAGTTTTCCTGCCCCTCTCACGGGTGTAGTCTAGGTCAAGGTAAGGTTAAAAGCCAAATTAAAGTACAGGAGCTCGAATGTCGGTATCATCATACGATAACACCTATCTGAACTACCTCTGAAGTCATGGGTCTCATGGTCAGGTCTACAAAGCATCCGCCTCATAGTTTCCATGGCCACTCTATTCCTAGTTCCTATGGAATTCACTCATAGCCTGGGTATGAGGCCTTTTACCTCATGGAACAACCCACCCACCAAGAAATCCAGAATCTAAATAGTCCAGCCAAATCTAGTATGCAGAAAGTAAACCACACATAGGATGCAATGCAAACAGATAAATATGCAAAGCGGTAAAACAAATACCCAAAAAGAAAACAAACAAGAGCTAGGATCGACTCCGGGATGGACCAGCAAAAGGTCAATCTGTCCCCAGTGAAGTCGCCAGCTGAAACAACGCGGTCGGAACCTGTCATCTGGATGTAATGAAACATCAATGAAGTCGCCACCGAACGTCTTTTATCCCACCGAAAGGGAAAGGTAAACATCGAGAAAACCTGAAAAGGGAGAAATCACGGTCTTTCAATCGAGAGATCGGGTAAGGGAGTCTGTTACACGAGGGGAAGGTATTAGCACCCCACACGCCCGTAGTACTCTACGGTATCCACTCTTGTTGTCTAATCTAATGGGTGTGGTCAAATCCTATGTTTATGGCTTAAAACTGAAAAGGGAATGCATGCGAAAGAAAAAAAAGAAAACAATGTAGGGAAAATAAAAAGATGTGCTCGGTTGGGCCCTACCCCTTTGCCTACGTATCCCTTTTTAGAACCTTTAAATTGACCAAATTGGCCATAGAATAGTAGCAATATGCTACACTTATTGAGACTAAACTCTCGCGATGATTCTGGCCGCAAGAAAAGGTTGCTAAACTGGAATTATGACCGACCGAGGGTAGTCAGTGATATTGAGATCCTCTAGAACCCGGTTACTATTTTTTAGGACAGGTTTAAACCAACTAAACTGAAAGAGGGTAATACCTAAACTCCTTGCCAGCCTGAAATCTAAGGGCTCTCTGTGTGACTTGTATGCCTTTACCATGTTTGCTATTTGTGGATACTTGTGGTGTGTTTTCTATCATGACATCATGACATCATGACATTGCATGCATTTTGCATTGGACTAACCTATTTCAAAGACAGGAGGGATTCATATTTGTTCTGTTTTGTAGGTCATGGCACCCATGTGTAGAAACACTATTCGGATCAACTTTGTCCAGATTCCAACTCAACTTAAGGAATTGGTTGCAAAGGTTTCAGATACTACCTCCTTTATCAGAAGACATGGGCACCTCCTTGGTTTAGTTACCTCCAAGATGGATGAACAAATGATGAGTGTCTTAGTCCGGTTCTTTGATCCACTGTACCATTGCTTTACTTTTCCGGACTACCAGTATGTCCCTACCTTGAAAGAGTTCTCTGATCTGCTTGGTATCTCCATTTTGGAGCAGACCCCGTTCACAGGTTGGGAGAAAGTCCTTATGCCGGAAGAGATTGCCTCAGCCCTCCATCTGACAAAGGCTGAGGTAATGTCTAATTGGGAGACTAGAAGTGGTACAATAGGCTTTTTGACTAAGTTCTTGGTTGGTAAAGCTAATCATTTCTGGGAAAGTCTAGATTTCCAAGCATTTGAAGACATTATGGCTCTCTTATATATGGTTTGGTATTGTTTCCTAACTCCGATTCCTTTGTTGACGTGAATGCGGTGAAGATCTTCATTTCCTGTAATCTGGTACCTACTCTCCTGGGTGACATTTTACGCTCTCTTTATGCCCGTACTGCTCGGAAACGGGGAACCCTTATGAGTTGTGCACCATTGTTGGCGAGGTGGTTTATTTCTCACCTCCCAAAATCAGTTTTGAAGAACAAGGAAGGCATGGGCTGGGCCTATAGGATTATGTCTCTCTCTCATAATGACATCATTTGGACTATTAAGGGTATGGAAGATGTGGCTATTATTGATCGTTGTGGGGAATACCCCAATGTCCCACTTATAGGAACCAATGGAGGGATCACTTATAATTCGTGTTTGGCCTTACGTCAGTTTGGGAGAGCTAGGAGGGAAGGACCTCATGAGTTACTAATGCCAATTATTGTCTTTGATTTCCAAGGGGACAGTGACGAGCAACGCCGCAGATTTATAAGAGCCTGGGATAGGGTACACAGGTCGGATCCACACGAGCTGGGTGCAAAAACTTCTCTACCAATGGAACCATATTTCCGATGGGTTCGCATACGTGCCCAAAAGCTGGGAATGCCCTACAAAGCTGTCTTGCCTATAATTGTTGAAGTTGCTGATGAAGAAGGGGTTCCTCCTACCATCCTACACCCTTACATGCCTACTGACATTGGGGCATTGAAGAGGTCCTGGATACAGCTGAGGGAAGAATGGGATACTTATAGAGAAAAGTATCACGAGAAAGAGCAGAAGATTCAGAAGTTGACAAGGCAACTGGAGAACGAGCGGATCCTCAACGACTATGTCAACACCAAAGGCAAACGACCATGGGAGCGCTGATTGTCTTTTGATTTATTTCTAGTTTTAATTTATTTTTCAGTATTTCCTTTTTTTTGTAACGCCTTAAAGGCATTTGTTGAACAATTGAATTCAAAGTTTATCTAATAAAAGTGTGTTTCTTTTTTGGTTTACGAACTTGAATCGCTAAAGTCTTTGAAATCATATCATACACATTTCATTCCATGCACCTCATAACAGGTACCCTTACAGGTTTTTCTCACCTTCGTCGCTGTTTATTTCAGCATCATGTCTTCCGAAACATCAACCGATCAAGCTATCAAGGCGCTACAGGCTCAAAACGCCCAATTCCAGGAATTATTCATGAGTTTAGCCAAGGGTCAGCAAGATATGAAGACCCTTATTTTGAAAGATAAGAAGAAGAAGAAGAAGAAGAAGAAGAAGAAGAAGATGGTCCTCTTGAACATGGGGCACAGGTTTGGTAACAGGCTGCAAGATGAAGTCAATCTATCCCACTCATCTGGAGGGGGAGAAAACCAAGAAGAAAGAAGGGTGCCTAGCCATGTGGTATCTGATCATGAGACTGACTTTGACGAAGACCAGTATCCTCCTGCCGAGGATAGATATAAACAGCTTGAAGACCGGTTAAGTGCCATGGAGATTCAGAAGGTCCCGGGGTTGGACTTTGGTGATCTAGGTTTGTCATCTGGGGTAGTGATTCCCCACAAATTCAAAGCACCAGCCTTTTCTAAATACGACGGAGTTTCTTGTCCGAAGTTGCATCTCCGGTCGTATGTGAGAAAGATTCAGCCATACACCGCTGACAAGAATCTCTGGATCCACTTCTTTTAAGATAGTCTCTCAGGGACTCAACTTGAATGGTTTTACCAGCTGGAAGGAGCTAGTATCCGTAATTGGGAAGATTTGGTCGCTGCTTTCTACAAGCAGTACCAATACAATGCCGACCTCGCTCCTACGCGTACCCAACTTTAGGGTATGTCTATGAGTGTAAGAGAAGGTTTCAAAGACTACGCTCAGAAATGGAGGGACTTTGCTAGAAGAGTACAACACCCGCTGGCTGACAGGGAGTTAGTAGATATGTTTCTGGGGACCTTGTCTGGTCCGTATTTCAACCATCTGATTGGAAGTTCATCGTCTGGGTTTACTGAGTTAATAATGACCGGGGAAAGAATTGAGGCTGGTATCAAGAGTGGTAAGATACAGAAGGGTGCTTCATCAAGTACCAAGAAGGAGCCTTTTAAGAAGGAGTCCAATGCAGTTTACAGCACAAAGAGCCATAATAGACCTGAACGCCGCCAAGCTGTTAATGCGGTTGTTATATCAAGACCTGTTGTTGCTCCTCAGCGCAACAATCAGCCAAGGGCCGAGAGGCCGCAAAGACAATTCACTCAGCTCAACATGACTTTATCCCAAATTCTGCCACAATTATTGAAAACCAACTTGGTGATTCTGAAGGAGGCCCCGAAGACCCCCAACACTGCATCACCCATGTACGACCCAAATGCCCGCTGTGCTTTTCACTCTAATAGCCTGGGGCATGATACGGATAACTGCTGGGTCCTGAAGAACAAGGTACAGGACTTGATTGAAGCTAAGGAGATTGAATTTGAAGCGCCAGGAAAACCTAATGTCATAACAGCTCCTATGCTGAAACATGATGCGGGAGTAAATGCTATTGGGGATGATGATGATGAAGAGTTTGATATCAATAGATGGATTTACTCGACTATCGATGATGGCCTGAGCAATTGGACAGCGAAGGATTCCATGCCAGTTTCTTATATTACCCAGTAATGAGACTTTTGTTTTGAATTTGTAACGGACAATGTTTTAAACTTTACGGCCCGGTGTCTTACCCGGGGCACCGTGGCTTCATTTGTGAGGGCTTTATGTGTGTCATCTACATATATCATTAATAAAAGCATTGGACGTTTCTTGCATTTCAAATTTTATGCTCCTTGTTTTTCTTTTATTATATATTGCAAAACAGCTATTTTACACACACTCACATATACAGGTCTACATCCACTCTGGATCCTACTGATAACGACTCTACTACTTCCGGTTATGACTTTGAAAGTCCAATCAACTTAGCCGAAGACGAAGGTGAAGATGATTGCGAAGTGCCTGGTGAACTTGCTAGACTGTTACTTCAGGAAGAGAGGGCTATACAGCCGCATGAAAAGCCAGTGGAATCAGTGAACCTGGGTACATAGGTAGACAAGAAAGAGGTCAAGGTCGGTGCAAATCTGGAAGCCAGTGTTAAACAACGGTTGATTCAGATGCTGCGAGACTACATTGAGATCTTTGCCTGGTCTTACAAAGATATGCCTGGGTTGGATACCGATATTGTGGTTCACCGATTGCCTACCAAGGAAGACTGTCCTCCAGTGAAACAGAAGGCCCGTCGAATGCGCCCAGATATGTCTGAGAAAATCAAGGCCGAAGTTATGAAACAGTTTGATGCCGGCTTTCTAGCAGTTACTTCTTACCTGCAGTAGGTCTCCAACGTGGTTCCTGTGCCGAAGAAGGATGGTAAAGTCCGAATGTATGTTGACTATAGGAATCTGAACAGGGCAAGTCTCAAGGATGATTTCCCTCTGCCTCATATCGAAGTTCTGGTTAACAACACCGCACAACATAAGGTCTTCTCCTTTATGGATGGTTTCTCCGGTTATAATCAGATTAAAATGGCTCCCGAAGACATGTAGAAGACAACCTTTGTTACTCAATGGGGTACCTTTTGCTACAAGGTCATGCCTTTTGGATTGAAGAATGTTGGGGCAACATATCAGCGTTCCATGGTTGCTTTGTTCCATGACATGATCCATCATGAGATTGAGGTATATGTCAATGATATGATTGCGAGATCCCAGACTGAGGAATAACACCTTGACCATCTTCAGAAGCTATTTGATAGGTTGAAGTTGTACAAGCTGAGGTTAAACCCGAACAAGTGCACCTTCAGGGTGAGATCTGGTAAGTTGTTGGGTTTCGTCGTAAGTGATAAAGGTATTCAAGTGGATCCTGCAAAGGTGAAGGCTATACAGGAAATGCCAGCTCCTTGAACAGAAAAAGAAGTCATAGGCTTTTTGGGACGTTTGAACTATATTTCCCGATTCATCTCGCACCTGACTGCTACTTGTGAGCCAATCTTCAAGTTACTGAAGAAAGATCAAGTGGTAAGATGGAATGATGAATGTTAGGCCTCTTTCGAAAGGATCAAAGAGTATCTCCAAGAGCCACCTATTTTGATGCCACCAGTTGAAGGGAGACCTCTGATCTTATACTTGACGGTACTCGACAACTCAATGGGGTGCATGTTGGGGCAGCATGACGAGTCTGGCCGAAAAGAGCATGCTATTTATTACCTTAGCAAAAAGTTTACCGACTGCGAGACCCGATACTCGTTGCTTGAGAAAACTTGTTGCGCTTTGGCATGGGCTGCTCGCCGGCTGAGACAGTATATGCTGACTCACACTACTCTATTGATATCAAAGATGGATCCAATCAAGTATATCTTCGAGAAGCCTGCCTTGTTCGGAAGAATAGCAAGATGGCAGATGATCTTGATTGAGTATGACATCCAGTACATGACCCAAAAGGCAATCAAGGGAAGTGTGTTGGCAGATCATTTGGCACATCAGACTGTAGATGATTACCAGTCTATGAACTTTGAGTTCCCGGATGAGGATGTCATGATAGTAACCGACTGTGAAGAACCTGGACCGGATGAAGGACCTGAGGAAGGGTCCCGATGGTCTATGTACTTTGATGGAGCTTTGAACGCTTTAGGAAATGGCATTAGCGCCATGATCATATATCCTAAAGGCTCTCATACTCCGTTTACCGCCCGACTATGCTTCAACTGCACCAACAACATGGCGGAGTATGAAGCGTGCATTATGGGTCTTCAAGCAGCAATTGACCTAAGGATTAAGTTCTTGAGGGTTTTCGGAGATTCCGCTCTCGTGATCAGTCAGATCAAAGGTGAGTGGGATATGAAACACCCAAATCTTATTCCTTACAAGGAGTATGTATTGACATTGCTTCCCCATTTCGAAGAGATAACCTTTAAACACTTCCCTAGAGAAGAGAATCAGTTGGCGGACGCGTTGGCTACAATGTCTTCTATGTTCAAAGTCAATTGGGACAACGAGGCTCCTCGGATTACCATTGAAAGGTTGGACAAACCTGCACATTGTTGCAATAATTGAGACTGAAGAGGTAGCAGATAAGCCCTGGTTTCATGAGGTGAAGAGGTATCTTGAAGCTCAGGAGTACCCCGAGGGTGCATCGGTTAATGACAAGAAGTTCCTGAGGAGGTTCGCAACAAAGTTCTTCATCATAAATGGTATCTGTGATCGGTGGATCTGGAACTGACTGTTTAACGCTGGTTCCTGAAATGTCGCGGAAGCAAGAGTCGCCACCTTCTTTTATTTTCTCCAAATGGAAAGGACAAAAGCACAGAAAAATTCCTTATAGAGATTGCTCTCGGTTCGGGAGGTAGATTATAGAAAGGGAAGGTGTTAGCACCCTTTCTATCCATGGTTATCCATGGGCTCTTAGATACTTGCTCATTTGTGTTTTCAAAATGGTTTGTTTGCTTTTCAACTGTGGGCTTTAAAAAAGTTTCTTTGAAAATTCCAGTTCGACTCTTGTATCGGTCCTCAAGAGTGTTTGAAAAATTGCTTTCGAAAGCTTTTTGAAAAGGTGTCGGTGTGAAAAGAAGTTTTGATTTGTTTTGAAATTTAGAGCAAGTATCTAGAGTCGTCTACCTACCCAAAGGAATTCGTCTGTGTAAATGTCCTTTAAAGTAGTGCCATCCCACCATTGAGAGGTAGGTAGCACCACCGTTGGAGGTGTTCGGGTCAATTCGAGGTTTAGGGACAGTGTGGTCACCGAGCAATGGTAAGATACCTTAGGAGCTACCCTTATTCCATTGATCTTTTATTCCGAGGAAACTATTCCGAGGCAACTTGTTTTGAGGCAACCAGATCAATGGGACATAAGGACTCACTAAGACGTCCTATAGTCGGCGACCACTGTGATCGGTGGATCTGGAACTGACTGTTTAACGCTGGTTCGCGAAATGTCGCGGAAGCAAGAGTCGCCACCGTCTTTTATTTTCTCCAAATGGAAAGGACAAAAGCACAGAAAAATTCCTTAAAGAGATTGCTCTCGGTTCGGGAGGTAGATTATAGAAAGGGAAGGTGTTAGCACCCTTTCTATCCATGGTTATCCATGGGCTCTTAGATACTTGCTCAATGTGTTTTCAAAAATGTTTGCTTGCTTTTCAATGTGGGTTAACAAAGTTTCTTTGAAAAAATTTCAGTTCGACTCGTACGTCAGAGTGTTTGAAAAATTTGCTTTGAAAGCTTTTGAAAAGTGTTGGTGTGAAAAGTCTTTGAATTGTTGTTTTGAAGAGAGCAAGTATCCTTGAGAACCTACCTACCCTAAGGAATTCGTCTGTGTAAATGTCCTTTAAAGTAATGCCATCCCACCATTGAGAGGTAGGTAGCACCACCGTTGGAGGTGTTCGGGTCAATTCGAGTTTGTAGGGACATGGTGATCACCAGAGCAATGGGAAGACACCTTAGAAGCTACCCTCATGCCAGGTTCCCGGATCATGAGGACTTACTAAGACATCCTCTACTCGACGATCACCTTTCGAAAGGCAACAGGTGAGGCGTACCCTAGGGGTGGTGTGTGCGAATTGTGCGTCATGTTTCAGTTATTTGTCTTGTCATGTTTATTTGTGTTCTACGCTTGATTTTAATTAAGACATTCATTCTTGCATGCTTTTTAACAGTTATATATTTGCGGGAAAATAAATCTAAACTATTACAAATGGCGCGGGTCCACATCGCCAAAATTAAACCGGACCCGATTTGGACTGAAAAATAAATAAAGCGAATAAAAGTGCAAGAAATAAAATTATTACAAGGCTTTGGGACATGTACATAATTATAATAAGCGACAAAGTAAAATGCGCGAAACAAAATAATTAAAGCGACGGGCGTTGGACCCTTTTGCAAAATATCAAATTAATGAGGAATTAAAATGAAAGTTAAAAATTAAATGTTTTTTAGTATTTTTGTGTTTTTTAAGATTTAAAAGAAAAAGAACTTTTTAGAATGAAATTTGAAATGCAAATCCTAATTCTAATGTTTTTTAGTTATTGTGAAAATGTTATATTAATCTAAATTAAACCCTAATTTTTACTTATGTACATTTAATTATAAAAATAAAATAAATAAATAAATAATATTGTGATAAAAAAAGGAAAATTTAAAAGGTATAAAAAGTCATTAAACCTAATGCTATATTTTTGGATTTTTTTTAGTTATTAAGAAAGTATTAAAATCTAACCTAAATGCAACCCTAATTAGTTTACAAGTTTAATTATGAAAATTACTAATATTATGGCAAAAAACAAGGAAAATTAAAAGGAATAAAAAAGTCATTAACCTAATGCTATATTTTTGGATTTTTTTTTATTGAAGAAAGAATTAAAGTTAAAACCTATTTTACTAAATTTATTTACATGTTAATTATTTACAAGAAAATAAATAAAATAAATATTTTTTTTATATTTTTATCCTTTTTCTGATTTTTTGATGTTTTTCATATTTTGTAAAAAATGATTATTAAATTAATTGTAATTAAAAATAAAAATAACAATTAAAACAAGAATGAAAATAAATAAGAAAAATTAAATAGTAAAGGCAAACCAGGGGGGGTAGCCCCAAAATTGGAGGTAAGGCCTAGCATTCTGGCCCATTTATCTTTGAGTTCGTTGACTTTTTGAATCCTGTATGATGCGTTGACTGGGAGTATAGCGTGTTCCTTGAACCTTGGCCTTTTGATTGATGGAACTGGACGCGTGTGTTGGCTTGAGATGGTGAACGTATGGTGACCCACAAGGGTGTGCTGCATGAGATTAATTGATGAAAAATGATATGGAACATGTGAAAGACCTGGGGTTCGAACCCAGGTCAAGGGGATTGCTAGCGCTTGCATCAACCACCTGTGCCAATTGACTTATTTGATATATAAATAAACAATGAATATAATAAGAGAAAACGTGGGTTAGTTATTTGGAACGCGCACAAATTTGAAACACCCAACCACTGCTTGCCAACGCATCATCGTCTTCGTTCTCTTTTTTATTTCCTGAAACATGAAAACAAACAGCAACGGTTTTAACCCGTTGCCATAGAGGCCATATCAAAAAATAGCGAATAGGATTCTACTGGTCATAAATTCATCGCGAGTACGCCATTCTAATCGTCCAGACGCGTTGAACTTCGTGGTCTTAGTCTTGGGTCATGATTTTGCCTTGGGTGAAAAACCCCAATTCAAGAACTCTGAAACCCTAAAAATCAGTTATGGTATAATCTCGTATAGCACAGAAAAACGTAATTAATGGTGTTAGTTAGCTTCAAAAACTCACAACAAACATGAATCAACAAATAGAAATGGCAAAGGATGCATAAATCGTGATGTGCAATTCCAAATTTTCCTCTGTACAGTTTTGAGTCATTGTACCAATTCTTGAGGTTTTTGTTGTTGTTGTTGATTGGAACGTGATCAGGAGAGTTTTAGGAAGCTATTAGAATCAATCTTAGGACTTGAATCCACCTCCAACTTTGAAATCAGTTTTGTGTTTTTATCCAAAAATTTCAATGTTGCAATCAGCTTTTTAGCGCAGCCTTTGATGTGTTATGGTTAGGGTTTGACTTGGTGCTTATGATGGAAGAGAATTGGCTTGCTAGCTGACCTAGATTCATGCTCATGAGAGAACTAGTCCTAGGGTTTTTCCATTAACAAATTTTCCCTTCTTTTAAGCCAAGACCAAGACTTAGTGTGCATTTTAACCCTAGCCTGAGTTTTTGAGTTGGCCCATGATATATGGAAGTTGTCCAAATTCAAATGACACTATTCCATTGGTTTTTGAATTTTATTTGAATTTTTAAAGATTTAAAATGAATTAAATTATCAAAAATTAAATAAAATAGAAAAATAAATATTTGGTCTTGAAATTAATCATGGGACACGTGTGTGGCATGACAAGGATGAATCAAATGGAAGAAAGTGGGCCCTTTTGTCAAAAATTGGAGTTTCAAGGATAGTTGACTTTTGCCATTTCACAAAAATTTCCCAACTTCTACAAGGCATAACTTGCTCAATTTTTAAGCTTTTCACATGTTCTTGGACATTTTGGAAAGGTCTTTGAGTCCTCTAACCAATGCCTTTGGTCCCATGTCATTTTGATTTACCAATCTCAAGTTATGGTCTTTGACTTAAAGTCCCTTTTTGTTGACTTTTGAAAATGACCTGTAATGTTGAAATTGATAACTTTTTGTGAGAGCATTTCTTGGACTTGAAGTATGAAGATGAGTTGTAGGAAATGTCTTTCTCTTCAAAATGAGCTTTGGATGGAATTTTTCTGATAATCCATGTGAAAGTTATGCCCTGGTCAATTTCAGTTGACTTTTTCAACTGTCCAAATATAGCAACTTTTGCATCTTTGATGATTTCTGAGCCAAATTTTGAGAATCATGATCAAGCATTGATCAAATGATGTTTGTGGCTTCAAAATGATATGTTGACCAAAAATTTGAACTTTTGACTGTCAAATGACCATTTTGCCCCTACAGTTGACTGTAGTGCAATTTAGGGTTTTGACTGTGCAATCTTGAGCTGAATGTCTTGAAACTTGATATGAGGATGCTTGACCATGTTTGTAAGCATATGAGACTTGATTGAGCCTTTGAAAACTTCTTTTTCTTGATCAGACTCAAAACCCTAATTTTGACTGTATGGGAGACTGTTGCACTGCACAACCCTTGGGGAATTTTGTAGCTTGGCTTGGCAACTTCTTGAGGAATATGGGAGGGCAAATTTTGGGGTATAACAGTTGCCCCTGTTCAATCTTCTTAGACCTGAGGATGCAGATTGGCTGACGTGCCTTTCGTAATCCGAGGGTAAAAGATGATTGGACACTAGAGTGCCCGGAAATTTGCGCTCACATGTTAGCAATGATGGGGGAATGGGCTTATAGATGCCATCTGGATGTTTGGTTGCGTAAGAGATTCCTTGGCGAGAACCTGCATACCTGCAAAACAGAAAATGAGTACCTGACACGTTGCAGGAGCTGATTTTTAGATGCCTGGTATAGACGTGTCCTGACTAGTTACAGGAGCTGAGTCTGGAGCTTCAAACGGCGATGAAAGAACCAGGGATGGTTACTACCTTAGCGTGAACGGTAAGAAAACCTTGGGCGACTTTAATTTCAACGACGCTTGTTGAGAAAAGTCTGGAGTGTATTTAACTTCAACAACGCTTGTTGAGAAAAATCTGGGTGATTTTAACTTCAACAACGCTCGTTGAGAAAAAGCTGGGGTGTCTTCTACTGGGATAAGAATCAGGGAGATCTTAGGGTCGATCTGACTGAACCAGAGAGGCCTTTGACTGGGTAAGAATCAGGAAAATCTTAGGGTCGATTTAACTGAACCGGTCTAGGTCTTGAAATGTCTTCAACTGGATAAGCATCGGGGAGATCTTAGGGTCGATCTGACTGAACCAGAGAAGGCCTTTGACTGGATAAGCATCAGGAAAATCTTGGGACGATTTAACTGAACCGGTCTAGGTCTTGAAATGTCTTCAACTAGATAAGCATCAGGGAGATCTTAGGGTCGATCTGACTGAACCAGAGAAGGCCTTTGACTGGATAAGCATCAGGAAAATCTTGGGACGATTTAACTGAACCGGTCTAGGTCTTGAAATGTAGCTTGAGAACTTAATTGGATCTTTCCTGAAAGATAAAAGTCAGTCATATGCAATGCATGATATGGATCAAGCAATGATGTTCTCAACATAAATGAGACTTGTATGATGCAGTGCGTTATGCATGCTATAATGATGTATGTGATGTTTTATGTATGTTTTCGTCTAGGAAAGTAAATCCTTGACTGGTGCCGGGAAGTCGTATCCTGGGCTGATATTGAGGAATAAACTTGTACTTCCGCTGGGGATGATAGTTGCAAGAATACCGGTAGGAGAAGATGACTCCGTTGCGGGGAGGAAAGATACTCTGACGACCATGCTGGGAAGCAATACTCTGTGGGGAGAGAAATACTTTGTTAAGTGTTGACGATTATTTGCTGAGGATGCCTTTGTTGTTGGAAGTGTTAATGGACTTCGCTGGGGATAGGAAGACTATGTCGACGACGCTCTTTCCGTGGCTTTTGGCTGAGGATAACCCAGTTATATCCTGTTAAGGAAATAACTCTTTGAATAAAGCCGAGCGCGTTCGTGCTCCGCGAGGGATAAGCTTCCAGAATCTACTGGGGATAAGCTTACTGCTTGGGGAGATGGACTCCAATTTTTCTGGGGGAGCTGGATGGGACTCTCCTGGGGAGTTTTGGAATGTAATTTTATAAGTTGAAAAGGGGGAACCTATGTAGGGTTGCATGCTGATGAGTTTGTGTAAAACTGTATCTGAAATGGAGAAGGAACCTGGGTAGGGTTACTTTGATGATGAGTTCGTGTAAAACTTCGTTTTTTTTGGAAAGGGAGAACCTGTGTAGGGTTTCTGGGTGACGAGTCCATGTAAAACTGCATCTTGAAGAGAGGGAACCGATGTAGGGTTGCTTGGTGAGGTAAGTTCATGTAAAACTTCTTGATGAACCGGGGTGAGGTTATCTTGAGCTAAATCCATGTAAGACTTCTGAGGGGAACCAGGGTTAGGTTGTCGCAGGATAAGTTCGTGTAAAACTTCTTGACGAACCGAGGTAAGGTCATCTTGAGATAGGTCCATGTGAGACTCTTGGAGGAACCGGGGTTAGGTTATGGCAGGATAAGTTTGTGTAAGACTTCTCGATGAACCGGGGTTAGGTCATATTGAGATAGGTCCATGTGAGACTCTTGGAGGAACCGGGGTTAGGTTACGGCAGGATAAGTTTGTGTAAAACTTCTTGATGAACCGGGGTTAGGTCATCTTGAGATAGGTCCATGTAAGACTTCTGGAGGAACCGGGGTTAGGTCACTTCGGGATAAGTTCGTGTAAAACTTCTTGACGAACCGGGGTAAGGTTACTTGTGATAAATCCATGTAAGATTTCTGGAGGAACCGGGGTAAGGTTACTTGGATAAGTTTGTGTAAAAACTTCTGGAGGAACCGGGGTAAGGTTACTTGGATAAGTTTGTGTAAAAACTTCTGGAGGAACCGGGGTAAGGTTGCTTCGGGATAAGTTTGTGTAAAACTTCTTGATGAACCGGGGTTAGGTCATCTTATGGAGGAGGAGTCTGTGTATGACTTTGTCTGAAGGTTGAGCAGAAACCGGTGTTGGGTTGCATGATTTTGATTAAGTGGATAATTGTCCTGTTTGGTCTCGGACGTTAGCCCACGATCTGGAATTTGTAAAGGTAGATGGTAATCATTTTTATGTTGATCTGTCCTTTGTAATTTGGTTGACAGAGCAATTGGATCGCCTGGATATCTCATTATTGCCCCTGCTTCGGAGGTGAGGGAAGAGGATACCTGTGCGGGTGATCGACAAATCTTCGGGTAGGCAAGTGACGAGATACCGGAACATAGTCGTACGCTTCGATCCCTAACTTTTGCCTGGACCGCCCTTTCGGGTTTTCAGTCCACCGGGATACCCATTTTTGCCCAAGCCGCCTTTTCAGGTTTTCGACTTGCCGGGTGTACATGTTTTTCGTTTCATCCCTTCATTTTGCCCGAACCCTTTTAGTTCGCCGGGAAGCCCTTATTTTTGCCTAGGTATGTCAACCTAGCGGGTCTTTGATTATGCGCAGTATTTTTCCGACTATGTCCACGCTCTCAGAATGTAGGGAGTTGCCCCTGTTGGAAGTATTTTGCCATGCCCCAGATAATGAGCAATGTGCCCCTTGATTGGAGGTTCTTCTGTTCACAAGGTGTTTATCGTGCGAATTTCCCTGCTTGTTCAAACAAGTAGTCATATGCAAACAAGGTTATTTTAAGAATGCAAAAGTCTATGTCTGTCTTGAATTTTGAAAATGCATTTTTTGTAATACAGTGCGATGTCAACTCAATATTTTACAGCAAACCTTCAGGAGTCAGGATACCTTCGTAACAGTATGCTTTCGAACTAACCCATGCTTCAGCTAGGACTTTTAAGAGTTATATCGTGGCCTGGTTCACGGTTTAAGAAACAAAGGATAAAGGCTCAAATTATTTGTACCCACCCGCTCTTCGTGATGTTCTCCAAACCTAAACTCAGTTGATCGTGCGTTAGACCTTGTTTGAGTCTTTGCTCTGATTTTCCGGTGATGATTCGGATATTGAACATTTATTTGAATAGGCAATCATCCCCTTTTTTGCTGAGGGTTTGTGAGACCTCTTTTTTTTTTTTGATTTAGTTATCCCTTTCTTTTTTTTTTGCCTGAACTGTTTCCTTTTTGGGATTACAGTCAGCGGGATGCCCCAGTTTGGTAAGTCTTCTTTATTGGTTTTGAAATTTTTTTTGATAATGACTGCCTGTCCTTATGATTGTTCGGAACCATCACTGTCTTTTGTTTTTGAAAAACTCATTTAGTGCACTTGGATCGACTGAGAGAACTACCCTGCCCCAGGTTATGATTAAGGGTTTTGATTTTCGAAAATACAAACTCCTACTTCTTTGGCTCTGATGGGTTGACGAGGGATTATCATCCTTATAACTCCAGTGTTTAGGAATTGAAACAATGCCTGTACCTCATCAGCGGGGTCTGTTCAAAAGCATACTGTAAATTGTGGTATTGTTTTCGTCATCCTCCCTCAAGAGGTTTAGAATTTTCAATTAAGAATTGACCATCGCAAAAAATATGAAAGCAGTTTTAAGCATAGTAAACATAATTAATTCAAGACAGACATGTGTAATGCATTCATGAAATAAAAGAGTTTAACACAATAATTGTTTATCTGAACAAGAAAAGGAAAAATACAACTTGAAATCAAATGAACAAAAATTTAGCCATGCTTTGGCAATGGAGCGGTGATCACGTTGGGAGTCTCCGCAGGCTCGAACTCGATCTCTTTGGCATCGATCATGTTCTGAATTTTGTACTTCAGTGCCCAACAGTCCTCAGTATCGTGCCCCGGGCTATCAGAATGATAGGCACACCTTGCTTCTGGATTGTAGCTAGGAGAGGAGGTCTTAGGATTGGCAGGAGGGTTGATTACTGCAATCAGGTTCATCTTCACCATATGCTGCAATGCTTGTGACCAAGGCATGTTAATGTTGGTGAATTGCCTTTTAGGCCCTTCCGGCCTTTGCTGGTTTCCCCTTTGTGGTTGACGGCGTGGTGCAGAACCAGAGATCATGACTGCCCCTGCATGTTGATCACGGCGACTCTTTTGACTGTATACAGCATTGGATTCCTTCTTTCCCGTGTAAGGTTTTTTATGAATATCAGAAGGTGTGGCCTCTTGAATCTTCCCCGACTTGATACCAGCTTCAATTCTTTCGCCAGTCAGGATGAGGTCGGTAAATCCAGCAGATGAGTTACCAATGAGGTGATTGAAGAATGGCCCGGATAGGGTCCCCAAGAACATATCAACGAGTTCCCAGTCAGTTAACGGAGGTTGCACCCTTCCAGCAAGGTCTCTCCATCTTTGTGCGTACTCCTTGAAACCTTCACTTGACCCCAACGACATACCCTGGAGTTGGGTACGTGTGGGAGCAAGGTCGGCATTGTACTGGTACTGCTTATAGAAAGCAGTCGCCAACTCCTCCCAGTTACGAACTTTGGTCCCATCCAGTTGATAGAACCATTCGAGGTGAGTCCCTGAAAGACTTTCCTGGAAGAAGTGGATCCACAAGTTCTTGTCTGCTGAGTATGGTTGGATTTTCCGAACATAAGACCTGAGATGCAACTTGGGACAAGACGCCCCGTCATACTTGGTAAAGGATGGTGCCTTGAACTTCCGAGGAATAATCACACCAGTTGACAAACCCAGATCTCCAAAATCCAGCCCAGGTACCTGTTGGATCTCCATAGCATTCAGCCTATCCTCCAACTGTTTGTACTTGTCCTCAGCCGGAGGGTACTGTTCGTCGTTGAAATCTGTCTCGCTGTCGGAGACCACTGGACTAGGCACCTCTCTCTCATGGTGACTGCTTTCCCTCACAGATGGGGTTGTCCCCTCAGTTTCCTCCTGCGGTGTATTCCCAGATCTGCGTCTAGGGCTGAACAGAACAATCCTCTTCTTCTTCTTGTCCTTATTCAAAAACAAAGCCTTCAGATCTTGTTGACCCTGAGCCAAGCCTTTGATCAGCTCCTGAAATTGGGCGTTCTGCGCCTGAAATTGGGCGTTCTGCGCCTGAAGAGCCTTGATAGATGCCTCGGTTGATGATTCAGGATTCATGACGAGACTGCTGAAATAAACAGCGAAGAAGGTAAGCCACCTGCAGAGGAAGGGTACCTGTTATGTAATGATATGTATGATATGCATGCAATGTTTTCAAGGATCTCGCGGGGTAAACAAGAAAATTTGTTAGCATTGGAATTTAGAGCTTGATTGAAGGACACCCATGTTATTGAGAACTCTTCTTCAAGAGTCAAAGGCTCACCATATCAAGTGGGTCATAGCCCCTGACTTTAGTCATCATGTCTGGTTTTGATTTCCAAACAACCTTGGTTAGGGAACCTTCTTCAGGAGTCAGAGCTCACCATATCAAGTGGGTCATAGCCTCTGACAACATTGGCTAGAGGAAAATAAATCCTCTTTGCCCCTTGCTGGGCAGTTGGTTCATCATGACCTGCATCACAAGCCCTTGAGATCCTTGAAATGGGTTAGGATGTATGCAATGTTATGATGTCATGCTATGCATGGGGTGATGTAGGTAAACCCTGTTATGAGTCCCAATTAAGGACTATAAACATACCCTGCAAGAAATTCAGTATACTTTGTTATGAGTCCTAATTAAGGACTATAAACAAAACCTGCAAGAAATTTGGTAAACCTTGTCATGAGTCCTAGCTAAGGACTATAAACAAAACCTGTAAGTAGTTCATGTGTCAGCTAACAAGCATGCAAGTAGGCAAGTACAAAGGCACACAAGTCACACAAAAGAGCCCTTAGAGTTTAGGCCAGCATGAAGTTTGGGGTACTACCCTCTTGAAGTGGGTGGGTTCAACCTGTCCTAATCAAAGTAACCGGGTTCTAAGGTTCCCAATATCACGGGACTGCTTTCATTGTTCATCGTTTCGATTTAGCCACTGAACTGGCGACCGAAATATTCCAGGAAAGCAACCCTCAATTGAGTGTAGTATCGAGTATCAACCAACCTCGGACTGCACCAAAGTCAGTTATCTCACTACCCTAAAGAGGCCAAGATGGTTCAATTAAGGTTCCTAAGGTCTGTTGATGCTTCACGACACCACGCGGAGGCCCCGTACTCTCCTTGACTGAACTCAAGGGTTACCGGTACACACCAAAGTGCCACATCAACGTAGCAGACTGTTTCAACCATGTCGGTATACCCCGCACAGTTCCCTCACAGCCTTGTTGCTACTTTCTAAGAAGGTATTCCCCCAGATCCGGGTTAGGATCTATAGAACTCCCAAGCAATCCACAATAATAAAGCAAGCAAAGAAGACAATTGAAAACATAGTTATGACCTAGCCCTAAGGTATACCTCACTTTAAGTTTTTATCCCCAGCAGAGTCGCCAGTTCTGTGATCGGTGGATCTGGAACTGACTGTTTAACGCTGGTTCGCGAAATGTCGCGGAAGCAAGAGTCGCCACCGTCTTTTATTTTCTCCAAATGGAAAGGACAAAAGCACAGAAAAATTCCTTAAAGAGATTGCTCTCGGTTCGGGAGGTAGATTATAGAAAGGGAAGGTGTTAGCACCCTTTCTATCCATGGTTATCCATGGGCTCTTAGATACTTGCTCAATGTGTTTTCAAAAATGTTTGCTTGCTTTTCAATGTGGGTTAACAAAGTTTCTTTGAAAAAATTTCAGTTCGACTCGTACGTCAGAGTGTTTGAAAAATTTGCTTTGAAAGCTTTTGAAAAGTGTTGGTGTGAAAAGTCTTTGAATTGTTGTTTTGAAGAGAGCAAGTATCCTTGAGAACCTACCTACCCTAAGGAATTCGTCTGTGTAAATGTCCTTTAAAGTAATGCCATCCCACCATTGAGAGGTAGGTAGCACCACCGTTGGAGGTGTTCGGGTCAATTCGAGTTTGTAGGGACATGGTGATCACCAGAGCAATGGGAAGACACCTTAGAAGCTACCCTCATGCCAGGTTCCCGGATCATGAGGACTTACTAAGACATCCTCTACTCGACGATCACCTTTCGAAAGGCAACAGGTGAGGCGTACCCTAGGGGTGGTGTGTGCGAATTGTGCGTCATGTTTCAGTTATTTGTCTTGTCATGTTTATTTGTGTTCTACGCTTGATTTTAATTAAGACATTCATTCTTGCATGCTTTTTAACAGTTATATATTTGCGGGAAAATAAATCTAAACTATTACAAATGGCGCGGGTCCACATCGCCAAAATTAAACCGGACCCGATTTGGACTGAAAAATAAATAAAGCGAATAAAAGTGCAAGAAATAAAATTATTACAAGGCTTTGGGACATGTACATAATTATAATAAGCGACAAAGTAAAATGCGCGAAACAAAATAATTAAAGCGACGGGCGTTGGACCCTTTTGCAAAATATCAAATTAATGAGGAATTAAAATGAAAGTTAAAAATTAAATGTTTTTTAGTATTTTTGTGTTTTTTAAGATTTAAAAGAAAAAGAACTTTTTAGAATGAAATTTGAAATGCAAATCCTAATTCTAATGTTTTTTAGTTATTGTGAAAATGTTATATTAATCTAAATTAAACCCTAATTTTTACTTATGTACATTTAATTATAAAAATAAAATAAATAAATAAATAATATTGTGATAAAAAAAGGAAAATTTAAAAGGTATAAAAAGTCATTAAACCTAATGCTATATTTTTGGATTTTTTTTAGTTATTAAGAAAGTATTAAAATCTAACCTAAATGCAACCCTAATTAGTTTACAAGTTTAATTATGAAAATTACTAATATTATGGCAAAAAACAAGGAAAATTAAAAGGAATAAAAAAGTCATTAACCTAATGCTATATTTTTGGATTTTTTTTTATGGAAGAAAGAATTAAAGTTAAAACCTATTTTACTAAATTTATTTACATGTTAATTATTTACAAGAAAATAAATAAAATAAATATTTTTTTTATATTTTTATCCTTTTTCTGATTTTTTGATGTTTTTCATATTTTGTAAAAAATTATTATTAAATTAATTGTAATTAAAAATAAAAATAACAATTAAAACAAGAATGAAAATAAATAAGAAAAATTAAATAGTAAAGGCAAACCAGGGGGGGGTAGCCCCAAAATTGGAGGTAAGGCCTAGCATTCTGGCCCATTTATCTTTGAGTTCGTTGACTTTTTGAATCCTGTATGATGCGTTGACTGGGAGTATAGCGTGTTCCTTGAACCTTGGCCTTTTGATTGATGGAACTGGACGCGTGTGTTGGCTTGAGATGGTGAACGTATGGTGACCCACAAGGGTGTGCTGCATGAGATTAATTGATGAAAAATGATATGGAACATGTGAAAGACCTGGGGTTCGAACCCAGGTCAAGGGGATTGCTAGCGCTTGCATCAACCACCTGTGCCAATTGACTTATTTGATATATAAATAAACAATGAATATAATAAGAGAAAACGTGGGTTAGTTATTTGGAACGCGCACAAATTTGAAACACCCAACCACTGCTTGCCAACGCATCATCGTCTTCGTTCTCTTTTTTATTTCCTGAAACATGAAAACAAACAGCAACGGTTTTAACCCGTTGCCATAGAGGCCATATCAAAAAATAGCGAATAGGATTCTACTGGTCATAAATTCATCGCGAGTACGCCATTCTAATCGTCCAGACGCGTTAAACTTCGTGGTCTTAGTCTTGGGTCATGATTTTGCCTTGGGTGAAAAACCCCAATTCAAGAACTCTGAAACCCTAAAAATCAGTTATGGTATAATCTCGTATAGCACAGAAAAACGTAATTAATGGTGTTAGTTAGCTTCAAAAACTCACAACAAACATGAATCAACAAATAGAAATGGCAAAGGATGCATAAATCGTGATGTGCAATTCCAAATTTTCCTCTGTACAGTTTTGAGTCATTGTACCAATTCTTGAGGTTTTTGTTGTTGTTGTTGATTGGAACGTGATCAGGAGAGTTTTAGGAAGCTATTAGAATCAATCTTAGGACTTGAATCCACCTCCAACTTTGAAATCAGTTTTGTGTTTTTATCCAAAAATTTCAATGTTGCAATCAGCTTTTTAGCGCAGCCTTTGATGTGTTATGGTTAGGGTTTGACTTGGTGCTTATGATGGAAGAGAATTGGCTTGCTAGCTGACCTAGATTCATGCTCATGAGAGAACTAGTCCTAGGGTTTTTCCATTAACAAATTTTCCCTTCTTTTAAGCCAAGACCAAGACTTAGTGTGCATTTTAACCCTAGCCTGAGTTTTTGAGTTGGCCCATGATATATGGAAGTTGTCCAAATTCAAATGACACTATTCCATTGGTTTTTGAATTTTATTTGAATTTTTAAAGATTTAAAATGAATTAAATTATCAAAAATTAAATAAAATAGAAAAATCAATATTTGGTCTTGAAATTAATCATGGGACACGTGTGTGGCATGACAAGGATGAATCAAATGGAAGAAAGTGGGCCCTTTTGTCAAAAATTGGAGTTTCAAGGATAGTTGACTTTTGCCATTTCACAAAAATTTCCCAACTTCTACAAGGCATAACTTGCTCAATTTTTAAGCTTTTCACATGTTCTTGGACATTTTGGAAAGGTCTTTGAGTCCTCTAACCAATGCCTTTGGTCCCATGTCATTTTGATTTACCAATCTCAAGTTATGGTCTTTGACTTAAAGTCCCTTTTTGTTGACTTTTGAAAATGACCTGTAATGTTGAAATTGATAACTTTTTGTGAGAGCATTTCTTGGACTTGAAGTATGAAGATGAGTTGTAGGAAATGTCTTTCTCTTCAAAATGAGCTTTGGATGGAATTTTTCTGATAATCCATGTGAAAGTTATGCCCTGGTCAATTTCAGTTGACTTTTTCAGCTGTCCAAATATAGCAACTTTTGCATCTTTGATGATTTCTGAGCCAAATTTTGAGAATCATGATCAAGCATTGATCAAATGATGTTTGTGGCTTCAAAATGATATGTTGACCAAAAATTTGAACTTTTGACTGTCAAATGACCATTTTGCCCCTACAGTTGACTGTAGTGCAATTTAGGGTTTTGACTGTGCAATCTTGAGCTGAATGTCTTGAAACTTGATATGAGGATGCTTGACCATGTTTGTAAGCATATGAGACTTGATTGAGCCTTTGAAAACTTCTTTTTCTTGATCAGACTCAAAACCCTAATTTTGACTGTATGGGAGACTGTTGCACTGCACAACCCTTGGGGAATTTTGTAGCTTGGCTTGGCAACTTCTTGAGGAATATGGGAGGGCAAATTTTGGGGTATAACAACCACGTTTCGAGGGACAAGGCAACAGTGTGATCACCGGAGTAATGGGAAGACACCTTAGAAGCTACCCTCATGCCAGGTTCCCGGATCATGAGGACTTACTAAGACATCCTCTACTCGACGATCACTTTTCGAGGCAAGGCAACAGTGAGGCGTACCCTAGGGGTGGTGTGTCATTTGTGTGTCATGTTCATTTACATTTATCTTGTTCATGTCAGGTGGTCTACGCGTTTGTTTTTATTTAAGGCCATTCATTCTTGCATGCATTTATTTAGCAGTTTAAAAGTGCGAGAAAGGTAAAGTTCTAAACTATTACAAAAGGCGCGGGTCCACATCGCCAAAATTTCTAGGACCCGATTTGACAGAAAGTAAATAAATAAAGTAAAGTAAAGATTAAATTTACACGGCTTTGGGAGAGGTACATGAATAATTAAAAGAAAAAAAATAAATATGCGAATTGAATTAAGATTAGAAACAAGGGCGTTGGGCCCTTTTCGAGGAAATTAAACTAAATGGTTAAATTAATGAAAATTAAAATGAAAGGGAAGTATTCTTGGTATTTTTGTATTTTATGACTTTAATGAAATTGAATGAAATTGAGAAATTAACCCTAATTCTAATTTTTATTTATTAAGAAAAAATATTAAAGTTAAACCTAAATTAACCTAATTAATTACATGGTAATTTAATTTATAAAAATAATAGGAAATATTTAATTATTATGAAAGAAAAGAAAAAAGGGTAAAAATTATTACAAATCCTAATTCTATCAAGTTTTAAGTTTTATTAAAAAAAATATTAAGATTAACCCTAGATTAAAACTAAGTTAATTAATGAATGTTTTTTTTAAAATATGAAAATATTAAATAAAATACTTATTTTTGTCTTTTTTTGATTTTATATTGTTTTTTATATTTTTTATGAAAGTATTTAAATTAAAGAAATTAATAAATAAAAGAAATAATAATCAAAATAAATACCAAAATAATGAAGAGAACAATGCAAACCTAGGGGGGTCTGTCCCCAAATTGGGAGGCTTTAGTCAGTAATTCAGGCCCATTTGTCCTTTGGCCTCTTTGACTTTTCAGCTAGCGTGTACCACTTTTGACTCACGTCCATGATGTTCTTCCAACGATGGCCTTTGGATTAGTATTGTTGACCAGATGGCAAGCTGGATTTGAGGATGTATGATACACCCTAGCCCTGGGATTGCACGCAAGCGTTAATAGAAAAATAACATGAAAGGGGTGGGGGACCTGGGGCTCGAACCCAGGTCCTAGCGAATACCAATGCCAAGCCTGACCAACGGAGCTAGGGATGCGCGTTTGTACCTGAAATAACGCACAAATAATATAATAGAAAAATAAGGATTAGTGGAAATCTGGCGCGAACATTCAAACCAACCACTCACTGCCTGCCACCGAGCCATCGTCTTCCTCTTTCGTTTATTTCCTGAAACACAAAAAAAACATTGGCAACGGTTTTGAACCGTCCCAAAAGGCACCATTCTAGAAAATAGCGAATAGGCCATATGGCCTCATAAATTAGGCGCGAGGGTTGGGTCTAGATCGTCCAAGCACGCTTGTTTCAATGGTGGTACTCAGGAGTCTCAATTTTACAGTATGTGAAAGTTCCCAAATTGAAACCTGAAGAACCCTAAAAATCATTCATGGTGATTCTTCATATAGCGCATAAAAATTCAATTAAATCATATGGTTAGTTCCAGAATAGTCCAATTAGTATGAATCCATGGAAAAAATGCAATAGAAATGCTTGAATATCAAAATACGATTATGGAAAAAATGTGAAAAAGCTTGAATCCCCTATACCGATTCTGGGCGTTAGGAATGTGGAAACCTATTCAGACACGTTGCTTGATGTCTTATGAAGGTGATGAGATGGTTCTTTTTGCTTGAAACCTCTTGGAACCTTGTTTTCAGTTTCAAAAATTTTAGGTAAAAGTGCAAGCTTTTTTCTTTGTCTATGGCGCAGCTGAGAGTTATGGGCACGAGGGTTAGCATTAGTATGTATAGAGGAATGATTAGGTCAAAGCATTTGGTCAGAAAATCCATGAATTGATGAAAAGGATATTTGATTTTTATGCCATAACTTTTCAAATCTTTTTCATGCAAACTTAGTCCAAATCATGTTCAATCACCAAGATACTTTCCAAATCTGATTATACACAAAATCTTGAGATTATTTTATGCACAAAAAGATTTAAAAATTAGGCTTAGTATTTTTTACCTATTTATTTTAATTAAATGAATTATTAATGATTAAAAATCCAAATAAATAAAAAAAAATGATAAAAACTTCCCTTTTGGCCACATGGTCGTGCACATGCCTTGGATGATGAATTGTGGAAGAAAAAGAGGCCCATTAGCAATTTTAGGTCATTTGAATCAATGTTGACTTTTCAAGATATCCAAAAATTTCCCAACTTCCAAAAGGCATAACTTGCTAAATGTTTAAGCTTTGCTCATGTTCTTGGACATTTTGAAAAGGTATTTGAGTCCTCTAACCAATGTCTTTGGTCCCATGTCATTTTGATTTACCAATCTCAAGTTATGGCCTTTGACTTAAAGTCCCTTTTTGTTGACTTTTGAAAATGACCTATAATGTTGAGATTGATAACTTTTTGTGAGAGCATTTCTTGGACTTGAAGTGTGAAGAGGAGTTGTAGGAAATGTCTTTCTCTTCAAAATGAGCTTTGGATGGAATTTTTCTGATAATCCATGTGAAAGTTATGCCCTGGTCAATTTACAGTTGACTTTTTCAACTGTCCAAATATGGAAACTTTTGCATCTTGATGATTTTTGAGCCAAGCTTTGAGAATCATGATCAAGAATTGATCAAATGATGTTTGTGGCTTCAAAATGAGATGTTGACCAAAAATTTGGACTTTTGACTGTCAAATGACCATTTTGCCCCTACAGTTGACTGCAGTGCAATTAGGGTTTTTGACTGTGCAATTTTGTGCTGAAAGTCTTGAAACTTGGTATGAGGATGCTTGAGCATATTTGTAGGCATGTGGGACTTGATTGGACCCTTGGAAACTTCATTTTCTTTGTCAGAACCAAAACCCTAATCTTTGACTGTTAGGAGGCCCTTGAACTGTGCAACTCTTGGAGAGATTTTGAAGCTTTGACTTGGCAAACTTTGTAGAATATGGGAGGGCAAATTTTGGGGTACAACAGTATCCTTTACAAGCGTAACCATGATTCGACCTTACTGCGATGTGTGGATAAGGACGAAGAAGAAAGAATCATGCCAGAGTTACATGAAGGTAGTTTCAGGACTCATTCCAATGGACACACCATGGCAAAGAAAATCCTTCGGGCAGGATATTTTTGGTCCACAATGGAAGCCGACTGTTATCAGCATTCTCGGACCTGTCACAAGTTCCAAGTCTATGCTGATAAGGTGCATATACCTCCAGTACCTCTGAACATCTTGAAAACTCCTTGGCCTTTTGCAATGTGGGGCATTGACATGATCGGCGAGATCAGACCTACGGCATATAACAGGCATCGTTTCATCCTGGTAGCTATTGATTACTTCACAAAGTGGGTTGAAGCAGCTTCCTTTGCTACTGTAACCAAGAACATCGTGGCACGGTTTATTCGGCACAATCTGATTTGTCGATACGGTGTACCAGAGAGGATCATTACGGATAATGGTACAAACCTCAATAATAAGATGATCACCGAGCTCTGCAAGCAGTTCAAGATACAGCATCATAACTCTTCTCCCTACCGGTCGAAAATGAATGGGGTTGTAGAAGCGGCTAATAAGAACATTAAGAAGATTGTGTAGAAGATGACTGTGACATACAAAGATTGGCACGAAATATTACCTTTTGCTCTTCATGGGTACCGTACCTCAGCACAGACGTCGACAGGGGCAACACCCTATTCCTTGGTTTATGGTATGGAAGCCGTATTACCCATCGAAGTTCAGATACCCTCTCTTCAGATTATGAAGGATGCAAGTTTGAGCGAAGATGACTGGATTCAGACCCGGCTTGATCAGCTGAACTTAATCGACGAAAAAAGGCTTACTGCTATTTGTCATGGTTAAATGTATCAAAAGCGGATGATCAAGGCATTTAATAAGAAAGTTAGACGACAAGAGTATCAAGTTGGGTACTTGGTTATCAAGCGCATTATCTTACCTCAAGGTGATCCCAGGGGCAAATGGACCCCTACTTACAAAGGGCCATTTGTGGTTAAGAACATCTTCTCAGGCGGAGCTATGATTCTAACCACCATGGATGGTGACGACCTTCCTCACCCTGTCAATGCAGACATAGTGACAAGATACTACGCATAATCAAAGACCCGCTAGGTCGACTGGCCTAGGAAAAAATAAGGGCTTTCCGACGAACCAAAAGGGTTCGGGAAAAAATAAGGGATGAAAATTTAAAAAAAAAATTGTACACCCGGCAAGTCGAAAACCTGAAAAGGCGTCTTGGGCAAAAAAAGGGTATCCCGGTGGACTGAAAACCCGAAAGGGCAGTCCAGGCAAAAATTAGGGATCAAAGCGTAACACTATGTCTCATTGGATCACCTTGCATCCAGACTTCGGCATCGATTATCAAGCTCGGACGGTACTAATCAATCTGATCTACCTTCAACCAAGTAGCAAAGTGATGAGATGTTCGAGGACATAAAGGCAATAGCAGAGTTGAAACCCAGTGGGATTATTCACATAGCTGTTTTGTTTAGTTTTTCACAAATTGTGTAAATTCTATTATTCGGCGGCGCTCTCTTACTAAGACGTCAACCTCTTGTACAAAAATGCCTATTTACAGGCCAAACTTCAAAATCAATACAATTCATTTTCAGATAAATTTCAAACTATTTTTTCCTTTTTCTATTTTGTTTTGCAAAGAACGTCCAATGTTCATTTTTGATATATGCATTTGACATTAATTGTTGCTCATGAATATTTACATGCGAAACAAAAGACGATTACTGGTAATATCAGAAACAGTGGCAATAAAAAGTGTCCAAGCTTTACAGTTGCTCTGTCCACCCGGTACAAGGTAAATTCAGCTGAAGGATATGGCTAAGGTAATTTCACTCCCCGCAGAGTAAGAGAAAGACAGTAATGATAGCTCTCTCCAGCTGAGACTTGCAACTGTGAATGAATCGGTAATAATCTCCCCAAGCAGAGTTTATCTACCATCAGCACTGAAAAGGTCTTAATATTCCCCAACGGAGTATAAGAATATTCCCCAGCAGAATACAAGATATCCCCGGTGGAATCTGAATTTTTTCCAGCAGTCTGAAAAAGCTTCCCCAGTAGAGCTTGTAGAATCATCCCCAGTAGACTTTGGAAGATTGTCCCCAGCAAATCTAAAAGGATTATCCTCATAAGAGTCTAAAAGGTTATCCCCAGTGAAGTCGCAACTGAAAGATCATCCCCGGCGGAGTTTTTTCCTTTCACAAATAAGAATTCAATCCCCAACAGGATTCGGTATCACCAGCAACGGTAATTCATCCCCAGCGGAATTTATCGGTTGAATCCTCAGCAGAGCATCTCTTCTCCACAGAGTAATCTCCTCATCAGTTTATTCCCCAGCGGAGTTATCCTCTCCTGCAGGTTTATTCTCCCAATTGTCATCGTTCGCCATCCCCAACGGAAATGAAGAATCCAACTCTTTTTTCCATCAGCTATCCGGGATTTATTTTCCCCAGCTAAAAACATTACATACATCATGACACATGCATATACGCATCGTACAACACAATCTCATTTATTTTGAGAACATCATTGCTTGATATATATCATGCATTGCATACGACTGACCTTTACCTTTCAGGAAGGATGCGGTTAAGTTCTCAGCTATGTCGAACTACTGACCAATTCTTAAATCTCAACTAAATTAGTCTCGGTTGAATTACAGATAAGGTTCTAAATATCGACAATTTTCCTCCGTCGAAGTGTGGACGAGTTCTTAAATCTGAATAGAATTATTCTCCATTGAAGTATAGACAGTTCCTAGATCTCGATGAATATGTTTCCCTCAGTCGAAGTACTGACCGGTTCTTAAATCTCAACTGAATTAGTCTCGGTTGAATTACATATAAGGTTCTAAATATCGACAATTTTCCTCCCTCGAAGTGTGGACGAGTTCTTAAATCTCAACAGAATTATTCTCCGTTGAAGTACAGACAGTTCCTAGATCTCGATGAAGATGTTTCCCCAGTCGAAGTATTAACCGGTTCTTAAATCTCAGCTGAATTAGTCTCGGTTGCATTACAGATAAGGTTCTAAATATCGACAATTTTCCTCCGTCGAAGTGTGGACGAGTTCTTAAATCTCAACAAAATTATTCTCTGTTGAAGTACAGACAGTTCCTAGATCTCGATGAAGATGTTTCCCTCAGTCGAAGTACTGACCAATTCTTAAATCTCAACTGAATTAGTCTCGGTTGAATTATAGATAAGGTTCTAAATATCGACAATTTTCCTCCGTCAAAGTGTGGACGAGTTCTTAAATCTCAACAGAATTATCCTCCGTTGAAGTACAGACAGTTCCTAGATCTCGATGAAGATGTTTCCCTCAGTCGAAGTACTGACAGATTCTTAAATCTCAACTGAATTAGTCTCGGTTGAATTATAGATAAGGTTCTAAATCTCGACAATTTTCCTCAGTCGAAGTACTGACCGGTTCTTAAATCTCAACTGAATTAGTCTCGGTTGAATTACAGATAAGGGTCTAAATCTCGACAATTTTCCTCCGTTGAAGTGTGGACAAGTTCTTAAATCACAACAGAATTATTCTCCGTTGAAGTACAGACAGTCCTAGATCTTGATGAAGATGTTTCCCTCAGTCAAAGTACTGACCAGTTCTTAAATCTCAACTGAATTAGTCTTGGTTAAATTACAGATAAGGTTCTAAATCTCGGAAATCTTCCTCAGTCGAAGTACTGGCCGGTTCTTAAATCTCAACTGAATTAGTCTCGGTTGAATTACAGACAAGGTTCTAAATCTCGACAATTTTCCTCCGTCGAAGTGTGGACAAGTTCTTAAATCTCAACAGAATTATTCTCCGTTGAAGTACAAACAATCCTAGATCTTGATGAAGATGTTTCCCTCAGTCGAAGTACTGACTGGTTCTTAAAATCTCAACTGAATTAGTCTCGGTTGAATTACAGATAAGGTTCTAAATATCGACAATTTTCCTCCGTCGAAGTGTGGACAAGTTCTTAAATCTCAACAGAATTATTCTCCGCTGAAGTACAAATAGTCCTAGATCTTGATGAATATATTTCCCTCAGTCGAAGTACTGACTGGTTCTAAAATCTCAACTGACTTAGTCTCGGTTGAATTACAGATAAGGTTCTAAATCTCGACAATTTTCCTCCGTCGAAGTGTGGACAAGTTCTTAAATCTCAACATAATTATTCTTCGTTGAAGTACAGACAATCCTAGATCTTGATGAAGATGTTTCCCTCAGTCGAAGTACTGACCGGTTCTTAAATCTCAACTGAATTAGTCTCGGTTGAATTACAGATAAGGTTCTAAATCTCGACAGAGTTCTCTCAGTTGAAGTACAGGCAAGTTCCTAAATCTCAACCAAGATCAGACTTCCCCAAGCGGAATCTTCCACAATAACAGGTATGCAAGATCTCGCTAAGGAATCTCTTATGCGATCGGCACTCCTGCAGAAGGCATATTTAAGCCTATCCTCCCGCCAGCAATCTCCAAATGGCATCTGTAAGCCCATTCCCGACATCACAAGGCTGATACCACTTCATGCGAGTGCAAATTTCTGGGCACTCTAGTGTTCAATCATCTTCCACCTTCGAATCACGAAAGGCACGAAAGCCAATTTACATCCTCAGGTTTAAGAAGATTGAACAGGGGAAGTTGTTGTACCCCAAAATTTTCCCTCTCATATTCCCCAAGACATTGCAAGAAAAATCTCCAAGTGGCTCAAGTTTGCTCAAGGGTTGACCATACAAGCTATCTCCTAAGCCAGTCAACCCCAAATTAGGGTTTTGTGTTGCATCAAGATCTTTGAGTCCAAATGACCTCAAGTGCTCCCAAATGTCCTAATATGTTCTCAAGGTCATCCATGTCAAGTTTCAAGCCTTGCAGAGGAAGTTTGCTCAGTCAATTGCTCAAAGGTCCAAAAATCGACTGTGCTAGGGCAAAAGTCAACTGTGACCTATATACAGTCAAACTTCAATATTTTTTGTCAACATTCTCATTTTTAAGCATATTTCATCATTTGATCAAGGGTTGATCATTATTCATCAAGGATTGCTCAAAATTCATCAAGACTCAAAAGTTGCTAAATTAGGGTTTTGTAGGAAAAGTCAACTCAACTTTGACAAAGCATAACTTTCTTATACTTTATGATAAATGACCCATCCAAATCTCATTTTGAAGAGGCTGCAATTTCCTACAATCCATCTTCATACCCAAAGATCAAAAAATGCACTCACAAGAAGTTATGAATTTGGACATTATAGGTCATTTTTGAAAGTCAACAAAAACACCTTTTTTTCCAAAGCTTATAACTTGAGCATGGAACATCAAAACGAGATGAGACAAAAATGGTTGGTTATAGGACATTTCAATATTTCTAAAAAGTCCAAGAACACTTCCAAAAGTTCCAAATTGAAGAAGTTATGCATTGTTGAAGTTGGACTTTTTTGCAAATTTGCCAAAAGTCAACTATCCCCAAAACTTCAAATTTTGTCAAATGGGCCCATTCTTTTCCACTTGATTTGAGCTTGCATCATTTCCCACGTGTCCTAGCTTCAGCCATGAGCTCATATTTCATTTTTATTATTTTATTTGATTTTTTATTGAATTTATTCATTTTTAATTAAATAAAATCATATAAAATCCAAAACTTTAATTACCTAAGATTTTTTGGCTGTTTCAGGTTTTGATTATCATCATTATCATCATCAAACTCGAATCAAACCAAATCATGTGCAAAAAGATTGAAATTGGACAAATTTGGAAGGTTTTTAAGAAGAGATCAAATCAAATATGTATGCATTGATATGGGAAGATTCAATCCATAATTCTTACCCTAATACACTATATAGTACATAAGCAAGCCAAGACACACGAGGTCAGGGTTAGCAATTGCAGAGAGAGGAAGAACAAGATTTGAAAAAAGTCACAAAAAGCTTGAGATCGAAATCGTGTTTAGAGGCATTTTCAAGGGCTGGGACTTGTCCCAATCGCTTCCTGGGCATTCACTCAAGACAAACCAATCCAAAGCAAGCTTGTTCATACGCCCAAACGCGTTGTAAGTGTCACGAAACCCAGCTCTGTTCTTGAAATTGTAACTCTCCATTCTTGCATCGTTTGAACAAACTAACTGCATATTTGTAATCCTCACAATATTTCCAAGCTATGTGCATCATTCAATTTTGTTTATCTGACCTGTAATGCAAAACACCATAGCTAGGGTTCTTGGAGCTTTTTTGGGCGTTTTCTTTTTAGGAACAATTGGCCATCAAGAAGGGTATGGTTAGGACCGGGAGGTTGAGACGAGCATAACCATGCCCTTGAAATGCATTTTTGTGGCTCGTAGCAAATTTTGGAGGTGGACTGGCTTATAGCTACGGACTTCTGTCTGTTGGTATAGGTTTGGGATCTTTTAGCCACGGATGAGAGGTTGAAGACAATATGTGGCGTCCATCCATTGCATCATTCAAATGGCACGCGTTTTTTATAATTTTCCTGGCCATTGACTTGTTTTATTTTATTATATACTCTTTGTATTATATTAACAAGCAAACCATCATGGCGTAGTGGCAAGCGTGCATTGGTAATCATTTTCAGGACCTGGGTTCGAATCCCGGGTCCCCCACTTTCCTTAATAATTTTGTTTTTCAGATGATCACGTGCATATTCAAGCTTGCAGTATACCATGCGCCATCAATCATCCAATGGCCAGATGGCCAAAGGCCAAATCTGAGAGTCCAAGGCTGATGGTCCACCATAGGCAAAGTCCATGCATACTCACCAGATCTCAAAAAGTCAAACAAGGGTCAGCGTTTTGGGCTTCAATTTGCTACTCACACTCCCATTTCAGGCCCAATACCCTTCTCTTTTCTATTTTATTTATTTTGTATTTATTAATTATTTAATTGTTTTTATTTCATTTACTAACCAATCAAAAAAATTCTTTTCTTTATCAAATAAAAAACCACAAAAAATATTTTTATTCAATCAATTTTTTTATTTTTATTAATAAACACTAATTAATTAATTTAGGTTTTAATTAGAATAACTTTAACCTATTTTTTGTAAAATAATTAAAATTAAATTAGATTTAATTAGGTTTTAATTACTAACTTAATAATTTTATTTTCTTTCTTAAAATAACAAAAACCCAAAAATAATTTATTTTTGTTAATTAATTTATATAATTTAATTTAGTAATTAATTTAGGTTAATTTCTTTCTTAAAATAAAAACAACAAAAAGATGTCTTCTTTAAAGGGTCAAAACCCTAATTTTGCGTCCGATTAAATTTTGCGCCGCGATTTATTTTCTTTTATCCAATAATGTACTTGCTCCAAGATTGTAATAGTAAATAGGACTTTTATTTATTTTTATCGCTTTATTTATTTTTAAAGGGTTTGTCTTTGACGATGTAAATACCTGACGCCTTGTAATTTAAATTCCGCGTTTTACTTCCGCAAATTATAACTGTTAGATGTTTGATAATAGGGATGCATGACAAGACTGAATGTTTTAACCTAAAATCAAATTAGATCACCCTTAACATGTATAAAGATAAAAATAACTGAAAACGACACACTCGCACATGCACACTCTTAGGGTATACCCCACTTGGTTGCCTTCGTACACGGTCATTGAGTATAGGTCACTTTAGAGGTCATCCTCTTATCCAAAAGATCATAGTCGCCTCGAAATGGTTACCTCGGATATTGTTGCCTCAAACAAATGATCTAAGACATTAGGGTTACCGCTAAGGCGTCCTAACATTGCTTTGGTGACCGCAAGTCCCTCATTTGAATTGACCCTCAAACTCCAACGACGGTGCTACCCACTCATTAATAGTGGGATAGCATTGTCTAAAGGAAAATATCATAGAATGATTCCTTTTTCGAGTAGGTAGATGGTTCTTAGATACTTGCTCTTTCAAAAACAAAAAACTCTTCACACTTACACTTTTCGAACAAAGTTTTCAAAAACACTTCATACGCTCTTGAGGAAAGAAGCAAGAGTTAAATCGAAGTTTCAAAACAAAAACTTTTTCAAACCCACAAGCACAAAGAAAACCATTTTGAAAACAATATGAGCAAGTACCTAAGAGCCCGTGGATAACCACGGATAGAAAGGGTGCTAATACCTTCCCTTTCTATAATCTACCCCCCGAACTCAGAGATAATCTCGAAAAAAGCAATTTTTCTGTGTTTTTTTCCTTTCCTTGTTGGATAAAATAAAAGACGGTGGCGACTCTTTCTTACCGCGACATTTTGCAAAAACAAACGCAAACCAGTATTCCAAAAACAGTCAGTTCTTCCCACCGTATCACAACAACATTCACGATAGACCAGAGAAACTATTACTACGAAGTTATACCGTTTGGCCTAAAGAACATCGAGGCTACTTACAAGAGAATAAAGGACATGGTCTTTGCTCCAAAAATTAGACGGAACATGGAAGTGTATGTAGAAAACATGGTAATCAAGACCGCCGAAGAAATGAAACACATTCAGAACCTGGAAGAAATGTTCACAGAAGTTCGAATTTATAACATGCTCTTGAATCTAGATAAATGCACATTTGGAGTTCAAGCCAAAAAGTTCCTTGGGTTCATGCTGACGAACCGGGGAATAGAAGCTAACCCAGACAAATTCCAGGCGATCATTGACATGAGAAGCCCAAAATCCATCAGTGAAGTCCAACAACTAACTGGCTGTTTGGCCGTCTTATCTCATTTTCTGTCTTATGCAGGTGACAAATCAATTCACTTCTTCGCGACAATAAAAAAGAAGGTTGATTTCGAGTGGACCAACGACTGTGAAAGAGATTTCCAAGAAGTCAAGCAATTCCTGGTAGGTGCCCTAATACTAGTCTGACCTAAAGAAAATGCATCGTTGGTACTGTACTTAGCAGTATCAGACAGAGCCATAAGCTCGGTTCTAGTCCAAGACGGGGAGTCGAGTGAGAAGTCGGTTTACTTTGTCAGCAAGGTATTGCAAGGAGCGGAACTCAAATACAGGAAGATCGTACAGTTATCTTTGGCATTAATCATAACAGCGAGAAAGCTGAGGCACTACTTTCAGAGCCACCCCATCCTGGTGAAAACAAATTTCTCCATAAAACAAATCTACAAGAAGCCGGACTTAGCTGGAAGAATGGTAGCATAGGCTGTAGAGATCTTAGAATATGACATAGAATTCATCCCACGCACCAGTATAAAGTCTCAAGTGTTGGCCGATTTCATGGTAGAACTGAGCGCTCCCTTGAATGAAGAAACATCCTTGAAATGCGTTATATCCGTGGATGGATCATCGAACTTGAGAGGTATTAGAGCTGGCATGGATTTGAAGGACCCAACGATTTAGTCCTAGAATACTCATTACGCTTCAACTTCCAAACTAGCTACAACCAGGCCGAGTATGAAGCTTTGATCGCCATAATGAAATTAGCTAAAGAAATAAGGATAACTCACCTGCTCGTCCAGACCAATCATAATTAGTGGTCATACAAGTCGGGGGAGAGTTTCAGAAAAAAAGATCCAATTCTGCTGAAGCATTTACAGTGGGATTTGTAGCTGACAGAGGAATTTCAAAAGTTCACAATATGTCACATACCGAGAGAAGAAAATACCTGAGCTGACATGTTGGCCCGGCTGGCTAGCACAAAGGGTTGCGGTCTAAACAAAATGGTGATTCAGGAAACATTATAACTACCAAGCATGGAGAAGGGAGAAGTGCTCACTATAGAAGAAAAAGTGGGGTGGATGACTCCCATAATCAAATACTTGCTACAAAATAAACTTCCATCTGACAAAGGGCAGGCCAAGAGCCTGAAAAGGATCTCAGCAAGATACCTCATGGTGGCAGATAAACTATACAAAATGGGAAGATCAACACCCATGTTACGTTGCGTCTTAGAAGACGACATGAGCCTAGTAATCAAAGAGGTGCACGGAGGCATATGTGGGAATCATATCGGAGGCTGGGCCTTGTCCAGCAAGATACTGAGGGTCGGGTACTATTGGCCTACCATGCTTAAAGATTGCATCCGATTTGTAAGCCAGTGTGACAAATGTCAGATATTCTCATCATTCATCCACACCCTGACCGAATTGCTCCATTACGTAGTATCCCCATGGCTTTTTCATCAACGGGGAACAGACATACTTGGACCCTTCCCACTGGAACCAGGACAACTAAAATTCTTAATCATCGCGGTTAATTATTTCACCAAATGAAAAAGAAGTTAAATGAAGCAAAAGGATTATGGGCCGAGTATCTCCACGAGATATTATGGTCTTATCACACCACAGTTCACTCCACGACCAATGAAGCTCCATTCACAGTAGTATATGGGGCTAAGGCCATGATCCCGATAGAAATTAACACTCCGTCCTGGAGAAGAGTAAGCTTTGAAGATAGTATAAATAATGAGCATCTAGCAAACGAAGTTGACCTGTTTGATGAAGTCAGAAACATGGCACATGTTAGTGAGATTGCAGCCAAACAAAGGATATCCCAAAGATTTAACATGAAGGTGAAACAAAGAGGCTTCTTCAAAGGGGATCTGGTTCTAAAGAGAATCACAGATCTAACAAAGAAGGGGAAGCTCTCAACAAATTGGGAGGGACCTTTCCGGGTTGTTGAGAAACTCAGCAATGGAGCTTACAAGCTAGAGACATTAGCAACATAGAAATTCCTAGGACATGGCATGTATCTATTCTTATGATTTATTTCAGCTAAAGTCATATAAGCTCATGTAATAATAAATAAAAAATAGTTGCACTCTTTTCCCTAGCAAGGGCCAGGGTTTTTACCGAGGCAACCTATAAAAGCATCATTTTTGTCAAAATACTCACTTCGAAAGTCTATATACCTTGGTTTAAACCTAAACCTCCCCAGGTATAACCTTTTCGGGTTCCACACCTCGGTTCATATCTTGAGTCGCCTCAGGTGTAACCTTCTCGACGATGAACCTTAAATAGGATTCCACCCCTTCAAAGGCTCTATACCTTGGTTCAAACTTAAACCTCCTCAGGTATATCCTTTCCGGGCTACACCTCGGTTGATATCTTGAGCCGCTTCAGGTGTAACCTCCTTGGCGGTGAACCTTAAATCAAATTCCTCCCCTTCAAGGGCTTTATACCTTGGTTCAAACTTAAACCTCCTCAGGTATAGCCTTTTCGGGTTACACCTCGATTCATATCTTGAGCCGCCTCAGGTGTAACCTTCTCGACAATGAACCTTAAATCAGACTCTGCCCCTTAAAAGGCTTTATACATTGGTTTAAACTTAAACCTCCTCAGGTATAGCCTTTCCGGGTTACAAATAGGTTCATATCTTGAGCTGCCTCAGGTGTAAACTTCTCGACGATGAACCTTAAATTGGATTCTTCCCCTTCAAAGGCTCTATACATTGGTTCAAAATTAAACCTCCTCGGGTATAGCCTTTCTGGATTACACCTCGGTTCATATCTTAAGCGCCTCTTACATAACCTTCTCGACGATGAACCTTAAATCGGATTCCACCCCCTTAAAAATCTATATACCTTGGTTCAAACTTAAACCTACTCAGGTATAGCCTTTCGGTGTTACACCTTGGTTCATATCTTGATCTGCCTCAAGTGTAATCTTCTCGGTAATGAACCTTATATCAGATTCTGCCCCTTCAAAGGTTCTACACATTGGTTCACATCTTAAGCCACCTCAGGTGTAACCTCCCTGGACATCACACCTCGGAACAAATTGGAACCACCTAAAGTATGATCCTCCTTAGCCAACTAGGCATAACCTTATAGCCCATATATCTCGGCTTCCATAAGTACAGGGTCAATCACCCAAAATTGTTTAAGCACATAAAGATGCCTCCCGGCCTCCATAAATCTACACGGTTATTCAAAACAAAATTTTTTGGGTGATGGCTTAAAAATACAAGCAGAACGAATGCTTAAATAAACACTCATATGCCGCACAATGATCTCTCAAACAAAGTTACAAATCCTATGGAGATTAAGGCCGGGATGAAATCATTCCCATGAGAACGGCCAATCTGTTGCAAAGCAGCATCAGACATATCAGAGAGGATTAGGGTCTTTCCTTCAAAACTAATCAATATGGTTTTTGCCAAAACCACGTGACCAGGGAACTACCATACATCCATAATTCTCACACGTGTGGGCATATAAAATACATACAAGTGAAATCCAACATAAATAGAAATTGAAAAACAAAAGAAAAAGTATGATTAATGATAAAAGGCCTATAGGGAAATTCTCAGAGCAGGCAATAATCATTAAAAAGTTATTACAAAAGTGCACCCACCAAAAAAAGGGTGACTAACAATCAAGTATTAAATAAGGAAATCACTTGGTCATATCGACCTGGGAAGCAGCACCGGTGCCCGGCTCACCTGAGGCCAGGGACTCGTCATTGTCTTCATCAGATTCCATGTCCACCAGCTTACCATCCACAATGTTCTTGAAAAATACCACTGAAGAGATGTACAACTCGGGATAGAGGCACAACACATGATCCTTAGCCCGGTCGAAAGCCATTCTCGCTCTCTGTCAGTTGTTGTACGTTCTTCTTAAGGTTTGTACACATATCCTCTAATTCGCCCTCGGGCTCAAAGAAACCTCGGGCAACACATCACACCTCATCGGGTAAGAACTCGGGTTCTAGGTGAGCTTCTGAGGACCAAGGATCTTCACCTTGTTGACATCCTCAGTGGCATTGAGTTGGTCATAAAGAAACTTCATCCTATCAAATCTGTTTGACCAGAACTTAATATTATTGGAGGCTAGAGTTGAGCCCTCACAAGTCTCCTGCATCAGAGCTGAGACTTCCCAATCAACCCGGCAGACCTCATCAGTCATTACGATCTTCATCCTCTTTAGAGATCTCTGAGAGGGATCCTCAATTGTCAGGGAATGCTTGGCCGGTGATTGAGGCACACTGATGATAACGCCCTCCTTCTGGCCATGTCCTTTCTTCTTCTTTTCTACTCGGAGTTCCAAACCAGTCAAGTCGAATTTGGACTCAAAAGGCCTTCATGCCCCTCTCCGGGCAGCACAAGCAGCAACCATCAACTTCTTTTGCTCTTTAACATAGAGATCAGTCCTCTTATATGCAAAAAACATCAAAAAGAGTATGTAAGAAAGGAGTAAAAAGACCCTTAGGCGACAGAAAAATTAAAATGAGCCTTACTAAGAAAGGCTGGAACCTCTTTATGAAGCAAGGGTAACAAGTCCTTGACATTGAACGGGCGGAAGGAGTCTAACACTTGCAAAGATTGAGTCTCAATATTTCTCAATTTACCATAATTGAACCCAGATATGGGTAAAGGACTCCACGTCCAATACAAAGGAAACTTGGGATGACCATCGTTGGCATAAATAACCTGAGGACACCTTGATTTGCACCTAACACGAAGAAACCGATCCTTAAAGCCCTCTTAATTAGTGGTAAAGGCTTGAAGGAAGATCCTACAGGGTACGACACTAATGGAAACCTAGCTCGCAGATTCTACATTCTTAACTTCAAAATAAGAAAAAAAACAAATCAATAGTCGGAGTCACATCCAACGCTTCACATATAATTTAAAAATCTTTGATAAAACCCCAACAGTTAGGGAGAAATTGAGAGGGAGCTACATTCACCGTATTTAACACATCCACTTCAAAATCAGTGAAAGGGATGCGGATAAACATATCCTCCAACACCTCGGCATAGAAATAAAACCACTCGTCCTGTACTCTCTTTGGTCGGGACATACATACCCGTTCTCTAGGGATACATGCCTCTAGGACCACATCGTCCTCATTCCCAGTCGAGGACATCTTTCACAGAGAGCGAAGCTTCACTATCTCCACCTCATCCATCGTAACCCATCACCTCCTTACTAAAAGAGCCAAAAGTTTCCATCAAGACTTCCACGAGACCTGAAGAATCGGGGTCAGAATCAATTTCAGAAGTAAAAACTTCACTATAAACTTTATTCATGACCCATGCATACTCATCTACACCTAAAGCATCTCTCATCTCTTGCATGCACTCCTCCCATATGACTCTCTGCTCCTCATTATTGTTACATATTTTATTTTCAAAATCATCACACTCTCTAATGATAACCATCCCTCGAAAATAAAAATGTGCAAAAAATAAGGTAAACAGAGAGAAGAAATACTTGGTAACAGTGGCGATTGAGAGATTTTTGAAGAAACATACGAGAGCACTTGCAAAGTGAAGTAGGAGAGTCTTTCAGAAACAGAAAAGGAAAGGTTTTTATAAAAGGAAAGTTATGGGAAGTGAAACACTTAAAGAAGAGGAAGAGTGTATAAACATTCAAATTTTTCCTTAGCAATGATTACGCCTAAGGGACCAGGGGACTATTGAGAAACTAGGGCGTGAGTAACACGCACGCTGAGGTATCATCGTCCGGTCTTAGAAGCCCAGCCCAGAGCATAAATCCATTTCTATGTTGATCGACCATAAGGCTTCACATAAAAGCCATATGCTCGTGGGGCTTATGTTCATACATAAATCTATTGTCCGAGCTAGAAAAGATAAAAGGCAAGGCAAGGCATAGACAATCAGTCGGTTACCACCCCGGGTCAAGATCACAAGGCCTAAATCGGGTTGTGTGATCGGAGGGTCATGTAATCGGTCATGGAAGAAGATGAAGAGGTAGCAGCCGGGCTCATACCCTGGATCTAGAGGTTACCTTGAGCCCGACCTTAATAGAGCCATTACGCAATGGCCATACCATTGAGGGTGTAACCGCTCATTATTATACGACAACACATGTTATGATAATAGCTATCATTGGCGACGGCGAATGTTACTTGCCTTTAAAGCAACTCAGTTACGTAACATGGAAGGCCACATCAGTTACATGCAGTAATCAATGAGGTTCATGAACCTCTATATATAGGGCTCTCGATTGAGAGGTAAGTAAAAAACATTGCTTGGAGCTCACACATATTTGTGTAAGCCTCTGAATCCCTCAATATCATAAACAACATCTTATCACTCATGTAAGGATCTTCCTGTCATCCTCCTAGCAGCAGGGAAGTCTCATATTTGGTGTTTAGCAAGAACAAACTGGATGGAAAGTTAAGGAGAAAAATGGGGTTGTACCTACAAGGTACTCTAACGATCAAGTAAGTGTGGGAGCAAAGAGATACAGGCAGAATATTAGGGTTTAAAGTGTGAGATAGTGAATACCTAACCCTCACATGTGTGAGATTTTATATAATGTTCCCCCGACGCATAGCCATTGGTTCCTATTTTTGGACCTAGATATGTGGGTCTGCAAAAATAGGTAACTGTCAGGACTGAGTCAACACAGGTAGGTATGCTCGTAAGTAGCCGTTTGTTCGGGGAGGAGGATTACGGGCATATGGCCATTTTGGTCGTTTCCTAGGTGTCTGACCGACTCGTGTTGGGCCGACAAGAGACATTCGTTGATCTGGTCAGGCGTGCATGTCGGGAAACAAGCGCCATGATCGACCAGAGTGTTGGGCCGTTGTCATCGGATAGTGCCAAAGGTAGGAGCGGATTGGGTCAATTCTAGTCATTGTGCCAGTCCAGAACAAATTCCTTATTCAGTATATCATTCCAATTACAATTACTCATATAATCTTACACCATAACACAATGATTACATTGCTCATAACTGATAAACTCAACAATTACATTTGCATAGTAGGTACACATTAATCAAAAGAGACACTAAAAAACATATAAACTTGATTTTTTTTCCAGTCCATGCCTCTGATATTAATTTCATTTGCAGCTTCATGTTCTTCTTCTTGGACGCTTCATACAACTCTCTCAGCAATTCAACAGTCTCCGGTTCCTTTAGCTTGTTGACATCTACCTGTTCGACACCAACACCATCATCTTCAATCATATCTTCGTCCCATACAAATAAATTGCAAGTATCTCCATTCTGCCAAAAAAGACACCTCTAGAAAAGCCTACCTTTATTTCGACCGTTCTTGCATATGTATGAAACCATCCGTGCTTCACAGCCACACTCCATTCCTCGTCTGCATTGCATAGAAGACGACGCGTTGTTCATGAGTTTTGAAGCAACAGTTATGAAATAAGACATCAATGTTCCTTAGATGAAGAAGACGAAGGACGATTTTGATTTGTTGGATTAACTTAGGTCGATTCGGCCAGTAACGAAAAATAAAGAAGACGAAGAGGAATTAGGGAAAGGAAGAAAATATGTGTAGATATACAAAAGGATTAATATAAATATTGACTTGTAATTTAATTACACACTTGAAAAATAATTATTGACCATTTATTTTTAAAAAAATACCACATCTACGTCTATTAAGTGAAATTGACGATATAAATAAAAAAGGAAAACTTTATAGAAATAATTCTTTTAAACAAAAAATATTACTGAAACTAAAACCAAATTTTAACATACTCACATAGACCAGTAAGATATTTAACCCATAAAAAAAAAACATTATCATGTCATTGCATTTTTCCCTTAGATTCTGTCATCTCTGGTTGAAGGAGGGTTTCATTGAAAAATTTAATTTTATTCTTGAAATGAATTTTATTTTCTTGTCGGTATTTCATTACGGATATCTAAATTCAAGTTAAATAAATGTGACGATCAAAGTATTAGAGTAGTTAGTACTAGTAAAAAACAAAAAATAACTCTTGGTCAAAATAAATTCGTAAAGCCTAACCTTAAGCTAGAAATAAATTCTAGTAACATCCCATTCCATCCCATGCTATCTATTATTGATGGTCTTGTTAGCATTCAAGAGTCAAGACGCGTTATTATACGCGTGTGAATAAAAAATAACGCCGCCGCACATTGATTTTCCTTGGTCCACCCTATTCCTCGAACGTTTCTTTCTCATGTCCGTCCACAAACAATAGCAGCCAGCCACTTTCTTTCCATTCAATTCAACCAACAACACTACACAACACACTTCCTAATAATTCATTCTTAAATTAACTTAATTAATAATCTATTTTGTCTGTTTCCAATTATCAACTCACGCGGCGAGCTAGAAGATTCCGCCGACAACTTTTCTACGTACTCACTCCACTATCCATTTTTTTCCTATCCTCTCTTTACGTTTTTTTCTTTCTATAGTTAGAATATGTTTATTATTTGTAGTAATACAATGCTCTTTTTTCTTTATTAAAGTAGTTATAGTACAATTTCACCAACGTGCTGTTGCTTGTTGACATTGCGGAGCCATCAAGTAAAAAGCTTCCTATATTCCGACAAATCGCTACCTAATTCCGTGCGCAATAAAATCACCTCTCTCAAGTTCCACTTTTTCTTAACAAATCAACACGCTAACAAGGATAAAGCAAAACTTAGCAACTTCAACACTAATTTTCTTTTATTCTTATCCACTAAAAATTGTAGTTTTGAAGTCAATTTTAATTTAAAATCATTTATTTAAAAAAAAATTCATTTTCATTAAAATAAGTGTTCTTACATGTATTTTTAGTTTTTTTTATGTGATTTCGTCGTCTTAGTGCGGTGTTGTATTAATAGTCATCTTATTGTAATATTATTTTGTTTTCCATCTTGGTACAATGTTTGTTCAATTCAAATTAATATATTAGTTTTGATTTGATACATATTCAACTAATAATTTTGATGTTGTCAACACTACAGACTCAGAGACATGAGTATTACGAACATTTCAAGTTCATCATATTTGTAGAATTTCTCACATTTGTAAATATTTTACTGTTATATGCTTGTTCTGGACTGGGCCTGCCCTTGACCCAACTCCACATGAGACCCAATCCAATTATATCGGTCAAAGCATACTGGCCAGTTCTGCCCTTGACTACGTCGGACACCAACTTCCACTCCCCGCGAGGAGGCAATCTCATCACATGGGGATAAACTCAGTTAGTCTTAAGAAGATCATCGTCGGTCAAGAGGACATCGAGGTCATCTTCTGCTCCTCTTCGTGACCAAGAATATTCCCCTAACACGACCTCGCGCATGGCGGGGAGCAACCACGACGAGCAGAAGCACCTCACGAGCATTCTCCTCGTAGGGCTGACTATCAACGTCTCAGAATATCAGTCTTTGTGGCCCCGGAAAAACCACATCCATATCCTCCTAATCTTGCAGAGGAAGTCATCCAGGTGGGGGATCACGTGCTGGTTCCCACTACTCACGTAGGACCTGGAAATCTCCACTTTGGGTCTGCTTGACCAACCCAATGAGGAGACCATGACCTGTAAGCTGTGACGGTCCATTCTGGTCAGGTACAATCAATGGCGCAGTCTGTGGAATGCCAAGAGGGGTTGGGTTGAAGAACTACACAACGTTCTGTGGGCTTATCGAACAACGCCTCATTCGACGACTGGCGAGACACCATTCTGACTAACCTACGGCACTGAGGCCGTCATCCCGGTGTAAATCATGGAGCCATCCAAGAGAACTGAAATGCCCTTCGACAAGGAGATGAACGACGAGGCCCTCAGAGATGAGCTTAACCTATTCGAAGAAATTCGATCAGGAGCAGCTCTTCGCGAGGCCACACTAAAACAGCAGGTAGCCCTACACCATGACAACAAAGTCATAAAGCGCGAATTTCGGGTCGGCAGCCCAGTCTTGCAAAGAAACTAGAAGGATTCCCGCGAAGGGAAGCTGGTCGCAAACTGGGAAGGGCTTTACCGCATCCAAGGAGATACGGGTACCAGAGCATATTACCTCGAACAATTAAATAGAGAACCACTACCTCGACCCTGGAATGTTGTGAAGCTAAAATAATACTACAGTTAAGTCCTTCACCCACTAAGAACATTAGCAGTCAACCAATCCTCTCTAACCGATGAGGGGACGCGCTCAACCATGTAGGCGTGTCTAGGTACGAACATGGCCTCCAAACATCAGCAAAAGGCGAGATTTGTTCAGTTCACGAGCAAGATCTTAGCCCGACAGGGACACCTCAATCGAGCTCTATTGCCGAAGTACTCAACATGGCAGAACACTAAGCTCACGATGGGCAGTTCACGCCACAGGTTTAAGATCTTGACCGCAATCTTGCACTCGTTCCGCTGATCCCTACTCTACCTCCTCGACACATCCCAACATGTGCCGAATATATGAGGGTCGAGCATACATCTCCGCACACGAAAAAACAAACTTGCGTCGACCACAACAAAGGTCGAGCATACATCTCCACACGTGGAACTTACAAATATTCATGGAATAAATAAGTCAAAAACAGCGATAGGCAAAAAAAAAATAGGCAAGCATCAGCAAAAACATAAAGGCATTGAAACAAAGTAAAACATTTATAAATGTTGACCGCCAGAGCAGACGATGTCTGAATGTTACAAAAAATCACGGTCACACAAGCCCAAATACAAATAGCTGAGTTACCTAAAAAATGATAATCACTCCTCAGAGTGACCACTTCGACCTCGGGAGAGTCAGGAGGAGGAACCACCTGGACGTCAATCACCTAGGATATAACCCTTATTCCTTCGGTGTTGAGTCTCGGGTTCAACACAGACAGCTGGTTTACGGCAGCCTCAAAACCATTAACTAAAGCATCGACACAGTCCGACTCGAGGATTTGAATCTGAGCAACAAAATCGACTCGAGTGTGCAAATCAGTTACCCCCTTGAGTTCTCCCTCCACGGGAATCATGGCAGCCTTCAGGTCAGCGACTTCCCTCTCCATCCGTTCCCTTTCTCTCTCCCACAGTTCTTTGTCGAGCAGGAGACAATCCTTTTCCTCGAGGGCTTTTTCAGCTCTCTCTTTCTCCCACGCCAGCACATCGGCCTGCTCCCGAAACATCTCCTAACTTTGTTCGAGGGAGTTCTTCAACTTCTGTGTCTTGGCTTGAAGAGTCGCTTACTCTGACTCCAGTTCCTTGACCCTACAAGAGGAGTTGGCCCCTTCGCCCGCAAGGACCACGACCATTTCTTCCACCTTCATCATCCCGACCATACTGGAAGCCAAATGCTTCCTTCGACCCTCTTCGTCGAGTCGCCTTATGATGTCAGACTCATTGTCAGACATAGTCAGAGGGAAGCCCTCGAAGAAATCCTTCTCCATGAAACAGGGCGCGAGGCTGAAGGCTCGGGAAGTCGCCCCTCCCCTAGTCACATCAGCAACCCCACCTTCGGGGCGACTCCTTTTCTTGCTCAAAACAGCAGCTTGTTGATTAGCATCGCGGATTCTCGACGACCCACTTGATCCATCCTTGACCGGTTCAGAGACTGAACCCATGCATGTAGCCTGGTGCGGCTTCACCAACCTCTTATGGCTCTTTTTCTCTTGGGTCAGTTTCAACAATCTCTCACGGTACTCCGCCATGTTACCTGCAAAAACAAAAACGGTATCCTCGGGTCAGCCTCGACGAGAAAACAAAATAAGTCAAGTCAAGAAGTAAAAATATAGTAAAATCAAGCGAGCAGAAACCTAAGGGATTCACGACTTGCCCGTAAGAACAACAATCGATGAGCGCCTTGGTGTTGATCGGGCGCGCCTCGATCATTGGCTCACCACCTTCATCGAGGATGTCATGTCCTTCCCTCGTGACCCACCTGGCGGGGAAGAACCTGTAGACGAACCGATTAAGGACACCATAGGCCTCTTCATCCTCAATGCTCATGCCGTCGGCGGGAGTATGGTAATGCTCGGGACCATGATCGTAGTGACCCAAACACTAATGGATGGGAAACTTCGAGACTCGCCCAACCTCCGGGTTACCCTCCGCATCATAACACAGTTAACCATTTTCATCCACAATTGTGGTCGGGTCGAACACGGCGTCCACGACTTCCTGAGTAGAATGTTGCACGACATACCATTTGTATTTGAAGTCACAGACAGAGTCTATGTAGATCCTAAATAGCCTCTTCGACTATTTGAGGGAGACCCAACTGGGTTTCCCACTCCGGGACTACCGTTGTATATGAAAAACCCCGAAGAACAGGGGGATGGTCGTCCCGATCCTCAGGAACCGGCAAGTAATCTCAAATGCCCGAATAAAGGCAATGGCGTTGGGGTGAAGCTGAGAGGGTGTTAGGTTCAAGTGATTGAACACCCCACCTAGAAATATTTGAAGGGAAGGCGAAGCCCCAACTCTTTGAATACGACCCCGTACATGGGGAAACGGTCTTCCTCGAACTTCGAGCATATTCGAGCGGTGGGAGTTGGTCGCAAGATCTTGAAGTTCCTTTGGAAACCTTCCTGATTGTCATCATACTCGACGACAGTGTAAGCCTGCCTCCTGCTATAATTATATATCGAGGCTATTCCTCGAGGCTCTGCCCCAACCCAAACCAATGTTGGATCATCGACCGTGTCAACCAAGTTGACACTTTCCTCGGCTATGTTGGTCTCTTTGACGTCCATGTGCTCGGAAGATTCGGGAGTGTCATCCATTTTACCTGTAAAGCTGAGGAAACCAGTGAATTCGATACCAAATCCAAATTCATCCCTCCACGACGCAGGTGAAAAGGTTATGCGACGCCCAGACTAAGTCGACACTCACTCAGGCAGAAAAGGGAAGTACACGGCCCTCTATCAGGGCATGAAAATCATGCCAGTCTTATAATACCATACAACGGTTATAACGACAAAAATTTGTTTTCATGAACACCCCGGGCACATGATGAATACAGCGAGGAAAATATGAATTTCTCGGCCAAAATCATGAATTCTCCAGGGATTGCATCAATTTCTTGTGCAAAATTCATGAATTTTGCGGGGACGTGTGGAGACCACGAGGTAAATTCACCTAAGTGTCGGTGAAAAGATGAATAACACGGACTCAAACACAAAAAGTACGCATGAATACCCCGAGCAAAACCCCCCCAGGGGTGAAATTATACAATTTAAACATCATCAAAGCCAATCTAAATAAGAGTATCACGAAAAATACTTACTTGAACAAGAATAGATGAGGAATAACGAGGGTAGATGAAAAACACGTGGCGGATTCTGCAGTGGCATTGGCGATTGAAGAAAACGGCACTGTGTTGGCAATAGGGAGAGTGGAGAGCGCGAGAATGTAAATGTGAATAATGGGCCTTAGGGCGCTATATATAAAGCTGGCGTGGAATGTGAAACGTCACGTCGGGCAGCTCAACAACCCCCTTTCTCATCGACACCTACACGCTCAGCTAATAATGACCCCTACTCCATAGGCCATCATTACAATCCCAAAGGTCACACCACGTGCCTAACCCTGCAGGCTTTCTCCTCCCCGCGACTAGAATGATCCCACCTCGAGTTCATTCTGAACGCTGCTTGGGTAAATCCATATATCAACGACTTTCTCAGTCAACACAATGAAAGATCCTCGTCGATCAATGCACCACGTAAAAGAAAAAGTTGGACTTAAGTCATAACTCCTTCATCAGGAGCAATGACTTGGGGGGCCCATATTCTGGATTGGGCCTGCCCTTGGCCCAACTCCACGTGAGACTTAACCCAATAATGTCGGTCAAAACATACTGGCCAGTTCTTCCCTTGACTACGCCAGGCAACAATTTCCACTCCCCGCAAGGAGGCAACCTCATCACACAAGGATAAACCCAGTTAGTCTTAGGAAGATCATCGTTGATCAGGAGGACATCGAGGTCATCTTCCGGTCCTCTCCGTGACCAAGACTGATCCCTTCACACGACCTCGCGTTTGGCGAGGAGCAACCACGATGAGCAGAAGCACCTCACAACGTTGGGGTTTATACATATCCTCTCTTTCGAGAGGATCAGAGATGGAACATTTCTCACTCTCTTACTTGCTTGCTCATTCCGAATCTCACTTTGACGTCAGAGTGTCTTGCAGATACCCTCACCTCACTCTCAAGTTCTGCTCGACGTAAGTTGTGACGGTCCATTCTGATCAGATACGATCAATGCTATTAACATGAATGTTGTAAATTTATTTACAAATTCATCTTAAATTTATATTTTATTCGATATATTCTATCAATTTGAATGTTTTAACTGCTTATTTAATATGTCACACAATATACTTATTAGTTGTTCCGTCTTTAGAATGTCACACAATATACTTATTACTTGCTCCGTCCAAAGTATTTTCATTTCTTTTATATAACACCTCTAACAAACACCTATTTGTGGTTAAATATATGTTTTATATAATTTAATATAAACTAATTATTCTAAAAAAAACTTTTTCTAAGAAAACAATTATACAATTAACATGGATTGCATGAGAAATAATAAAATAATATTATTGATATTTAATTAATATTATAAAATAACTCTTTTATTGAAATAACAAACTTAAATTCCTTCGATCTTTATTATAATTTATTTAATATTTATTGAATAAATAATAAATAAAATTTTGACACACACAAGTTTTAGATGGGTATATATATCTTTAAAGCAAAAAAAATTATTTTTTTAATTCATTTAAGAATAAATAAAATATGTCATAGTAAAATACCGAGACCCAACTAAATTGAAAAATATCATAGTATCCAACTAAATAATATATTTATTTTATATTTAGTTTAGAATATTTTAATTATATAATAGATTTAAAAAATAAAAAATTATAATTATAATATAGATTAATAGAGTTTAAGATGATAAACACGTAAGTTCATCTTGTATAAATCATCTTATAAAAAATCATAAAAATCAAATAAAACGAAGAAAAGACATAATTAAACGTACAAATTTAAAATCTTAATTTACTTTAGAAAAATGAGATTGAAATCGAAAAGACTTAAATGAACGGCTGAATCTCTAAATTATAAAAATATAAAAATTTATATTAATATGAGTGTTTACAAAAGTATATCTAAAACATGAAGTGGACACATTAGAGAATATTAATCTAAAATTTTGATTATTCCTACTACTCACATGTCCGACCAATAGAATCCATTTTATCATATAGTGTGTAGATTATTATAGTGTAGAAATTTATATTAATATGAGCGATTATAAAAACATACCTAAAACAATATGAGACTAGGTGAAGACATTGGAGAGTATTTACCTAAAATCTTGATTATTCCTATTATTGACATGTCCGGCCAATAGAATCCATTTAATTATATTATAGAAGACAAAAACAAAGAAGAAAATATGACACAACAATATCTTTTTAATCAGTAGTTTTATATTTAATTTAATTTGTAGTAACCCATTTTTCTTTCTTTAGAAAGCATAAGATGTTGATGAGACGAAACAAACTCATTTGGCTGCTATATCCTACATAGAGGGCCCACATTCCACGTAGACAGATGACTAGCATATAGTAATTAGCCTCCACGTTCTATTATGTATCCCACCCAACCCAACATTTCACAGTCAAATCCATTGTTGACTATGTATCCACCCTTTCTCTTTCTTTCTTTATTATCATTTACTTTCAACCACATCATCATCATCGTTCATCATGACCCATAACATACATACATACATACATCCATTATCCCCTTCTATAAAATAAACACATTCTCCTCACTAATCCCATACTTTCTTCCTCCTCTTCTTTACAACCTAAGAAGAAGAAAATTTACTTTTCTCAAGTTTCAATAAAATAAAAACAAAAACTGAAGCAGTATATTTAATAAAAGTTAGTTACGCTAGTATCGTAACATCGTTAATATTATCATGGCGCCGAAGGTTAAGAGCGGTGACATCAACGTAACCAGTAACGGCAACATTAACGGCGTCGTTAAAGAGCCGCATTTTCGTGGCGTGAGGAAGAGGCCATGGGGAAGATACGCCGCCGAGATCAGAGATCCAGGAAAGAAGAGCCGTGTTTGGCTCGGAACCTTCGACACGGCGGAGGAAGCGGCGAGAGCCTACGACACCGCCGCACGTGAATTCCGTGGTCCCAAGGCTAAAACAAACTTCCCTTATCATACGGAAACTCTCAAGATCCATAGCCCTAGCCAAAGCAGCACCGTCGAATCCTCGAGCCGCGACCGTGACGCCGCCGCCGCTGACTCTTCTCCTCCTCTTGACCTCAATTTGGCTCCTCCAATCAGAGGTCCGGTACGTTTTCCGTTTCAGCATCGCTTCACTCTGAATCCGATGCCGGCGGTAAACCAGGCGCAGGCGTTTTACTTCGACGCTAATCTACGCGCCGGTAAGGGTTACGGATTCGAATATTTTCCCTCCGTGACAGCGAGTGGAATCCACGAGACGACCACCGGTGCACACAGTGATTCCGACTCTTCGTCGGTGATTGATCTGAACCACCGTGAAGACGGTGTAAAAGACGGTAGAGATTTCGATTTCGATCTTAACTATCCTCCTCCAGAAGACATGCTATGATTCAGAATCTCAAACTTTGGTTTTATTTTTGTTTTTGTTTTTGCGGATTACGAATTTCTCTTTAGTTTTTAATAGTAGAGAAACACAGCAACGTCCGATAAAGAAGAAAACGAAACATGTGTGTCTATTTTTTGCGACAGAGAAAGAAACCATAGGTTTCAATCTGTTGTTCCGAAACTTCACCAGTTTGTTTCTTTTTAGATTAATTATAATGTTTTTGGGTTTGTAGCCAAAGTATAATTGAAATTAACACACCGAATTTGCAGTATTTGATTTTTAGTAGTATCTTATATGATATATCCAGAATACATTCATAGTATAAGTTTGGTTCAATTTTGGACTTCATCATTTTAAAATTATTCATAGTATAAGTTTGGTTCAATTTTGCAGTATTTGATTGTTTAGATACTAATTTTTAAAAATCAATTTTTTAACTTTAAAGTAATCATATATATGATTAAAATTGTATCTTATGCGCGACAAGGAATGATGAAGTTGATTATACTCTTTGTTGATTGATATTGATAGGGTGTTGGGTGGATTGACCTGCCGCCATGTGACAAGTGGCTCTTGGCTCTTGTTGCTTTGCTTTTTTTGAAGATATACCGTCACTTAAAATATTAATAATTTTATTTAATTATTCTACAAATACTCTCTCCGTTTCAAAAATACGTTCACTAAAAATGTGTAATACCACTGCCATTTTTATGCTCTTGCACTATCTAAATTTTGGGGTAAGGTCGATCTATGTTCTTTGAGTGATCAACCATCACGGGACTTGTTTTATTCTTCACATATGTTATTAAAAAACAAAGTATTTGAAGTGTTATTCCTACTGAGTGAACCTTACTTCCGTCACTATGAATCATGTGATTTGAATTTTCTTTTTTTCTTTTTTAAACTTTTTTTCGTTTTATATGGACAATAGTGATATTTTGAAACTTGAGTGTAATCCTCTAGATCTAAAGAAGCACTTTAGTAAGCATGATTAAGTTATTGTTCTTCCAAGGCTTTGTCAAGGGTTTCTAAAAACATCAGGGACTAGTTAAAAGAAAAGTGATGCATGCCATTGTGGACTTTCATCGTGATACTCTTGAAGTCGGCACTTCCATTGTTGGGTCATATACGCTAAATGGTGTTTCCTTTTTCATCGCTACGATAGCTGTTCCAACTTAAAGTTCTTATGTTCTTGTAAATCTCACCATACCTTTACGGTAGATGTTTTAAGATGTTTTTTAAAATGAGAATAACCGAGGTTATTATGTTTGTCTCTTAACAAAAATTTATTGGTTACATCGATCAGAGAATCTCAATACAATGCTTTAATTTTCGAGTATTTTTATAAAGTGTGTTCAAAAAGGATTCGTCTGACTGATGACAAACAAGTTTATAAGTAATAAAGCAAGACTTATAAAATAAAACAAAAAGTGTTTTAACCTGTAAACATAAATGACATAACATCAAAATAGTTGAAAATAAGTTGATTCAAACATATATTGCCCTAGCTTGACTCATTTTGCTCGTTCGTTTGGATACTCTGGGTAACTAGCGTATAGGAATGTAAAAGTTTGACTCTTAACACTATGTACTAAGTGCTTTATTTATAATACACAAAAATAATTACTTTCTAGTAGACTTTGCTTCTTTGTACGCCAGATGTATCTTGTAACTCCTCTCCGTGATCCCACGTTCTCCATTCGTACTCTCGAACTCACGTTCTCCAAGTTTCCCTCCAAAACGCTTCGCTCGCTTGATGGATCTTTTGGGTCTTTTGACGTTTCTAGGTCCAATGACTTATGTGGTCTTCCCTGGTCGACTGTTTATATTTTCAGACCTAATCACTTACTTGTAGAATCTCTCTAGGCCAATTGCATCAGTATTTGAATACTTGTAGAATCTCTCTAGGTCGACTGCATCAGTAGTTGAATCACATAAATTACCTTTTCCAAAGAACCTTCTTGATCCTTTTCTTTATGTTGGATTTTGGTCCTTGTCGAAAATCCCAGCCAATAAATTACCTCCCAAAATGTCCTTTTCGACTGAAAAAAGGTAGACATGGACATTTTAGTCCTTCTTACTTAGTACGAACTGACATCATCGTAATCATGACTTTTATCTCAAACGTCACGTCTGCGAATAAATGGCCACTACCCTACTTTTTAGCTTCAACTTCCTAGGATAAACGTGGCATCTAACTCAATAACTTCTTCAATCAATCGCCACCTGCTTGATACGTGCTGGTCGTGTAGCCACATCTTTTCCACTTTCTTCCCAAACGTTTAGTTTTCTTGATGGTATAAATACCCTTCTCATCTCTTCAGTTTCCTTTTTACGCCCTCTCTGCATTCTCAAACTCTCTATTTCAATCTCAAAGGCAACTTCTTGCTTCCGTTTTTTTTTTCAGAAAAATTTTCAATCATCCTCATGGCCACTTCAAGCCAGCTTACTGAACACATTCAAACACCTGATGAAATTGAACTAGTCTCCACATGGATGATTTCTTCATTGATATCCAAAATACTTTCATTTTGGAACCAACGACGTCACAAAACCTTCTAACTTTTCGTTTTTAAGTGTTGCTCCCTTTAATCTGTAAGCAAACCGCTTATGCTCTTTTGGAACCTATTCCTGATGAAATTAAAGCACCTAAACAATTGGAATACCGTTTCCCCACTCATAAGGCCAAAAAACCTCCCATTAACAGAGATTGCCCATAGATTTTTTGCACATTTACCGAACTACTAAGATTTCCGTTCTGCTCGTACTGTCAACCAAGATTACATTGCACGGTTGAAAAAAGTTGAGGAAGTTAAAGGTGATGTTTAGAAAGCTCAAGGCATTTTTTATTTGATTCGGCTTTCTAGGGTTTGCCCCAGTTATTGCAATTACATGCTGATTTCTGTACTTTATTTATGGGAAGGCTCCACAAACACCTTCCATTTTGCAATTGGTACGCTTACCCCCACCTTATTCGACATTGCGGCCATTACTGGCATTCGTCTCATAGGTGAAGCTTTTCTTCCTACTGAAGCCTACAAAAATGTCATCCCTTTTGAAAAGGACATTGTTGGCTTCACCAAATACATGGAGCGCTTTCATGCTAAAGATGTTGACACTGCATCTGACGAAGAGAACATTGCTTTCTTCGCTTTTTGGCTTTCCAAGTATGTATTTTGCAGCCGATCTTTGAAGGTAGCTAAAAGAAAAGTGATGCATGCCATTGTACTTTCATCGTGATACTCTTGAAGCCGACACTTCCATTGTTGGGTCATATACGCTAAATGGTGTTTCCTTTTTCATCACTACGATAGTTGTTCCAACTTAAAGTTCTTATGTTCCTGTAAACCTCACCATACCTTTACGGTAGATGTTTCAAGATGTTTTTTAAAATGAATTTATTAGGAATTTCATGGTACCTGGTGTCGTATGAAGGTAATCTTTCTTAATTTAGATGATTGTATTTTTTAGACTAATGACTCCAAATACAAGAGAGATGGTGAGTTTTGTGGGTTTGAAAAATCATTTTCAAATAATTTTTTTGGACAAAAACTGAGTTTCAAATACCTTTGTAAAATAAACAAGATAAAAGTAATGGAACACAAAAAAATCAGTAGATAGAAATGCAACAAAAATAAATAATTGAAATGAGAATAAACTTTTAAAACAAAATCAATTGATTCTTGAAATGAGAATAACCCGAAGTTATTATGTTTGTCTCTTAACGAAAGTTTACTGGTGAGATCGATCAGGAAATCTCAGTACAATGCTTCAATTTTCGAGTATTTTCACAAAGTGTGTTAAAAAAGGATTCGTTCGACTGGTGCCAAACAAGTTTATAAGCAATAAAGCAAGACTTATAAAATAAAAAGCATTTTAAACTGTAAACATAAATGACATAACATCAAAATAGTTGAAAATAAGTTGATTCAAACATATATTTCCCTAGCTTGACTCATTTCGCTCGTTCATTTGGATACTCTGAGTGACTAGCGTATATGAATGTAAAAGTTTGACCCTTAACACTATGCACTAAGTGCTTTATTTATAATACACAAAAAATAATTACTTTCTAGTGGTCTTCGCTTCTTTGTACGCCACATGTATCTTGTAACTCCTCTCCGTGATCCCATGTTCTCCATTCGTACTCTTGAACCCACGTTCTTCAAGTTTCCCTCCAAAATGCTTCGCTTGCTTGATGGATTTGTTGGGCCTTTTGACGTTTCTAGACCCAGTGACTTATGAGGTCTTCCCTGGCCGACTGCTTATGTTTTCAGACCCAATCACTTACTTGTAGAATCTCTCTAGGCCAATTGCATCAGTAGTTGAATACGTGTAGAATCTCTCTAGGTCGACTGCATCAGTAGTCGAATCACATAAATCACCTTTTCCAAAGAAACTTTTTGATCCTTTTCGAAAATCCCAACCAACAAATTATCCCCCAAAATGTACTTTTCGACTGAAAAAATGTAGAAATGGACATTTTAGTCCTTCTTACTTAGTACGAACTGATGTCATCGTAATCATGACTTTTATCTCAAATGTCACGTCTGCGAACAAACGACAACTATCCTACTTTTTAGCTTCAACTTCCAAGGATAAATGTGGCCTCCAACTTAACAACTTCTTCAATCAATTGCCACTTCTTGATACGTGCTGGTCGTGTAGCCACATTTTCCCCACTTTCTTCCCAAACATTTGGTTTTCTTGATGGTATAAATACCCTTCTCATCTCTTCAATTTCCTTTTTACGCTCTCTCTGCATTCTCAAACACTCTGTTTCAATCTCAAAGACAACTTCTTGCTTCCGTTTTTTTTCCAGAAAAATTTTCAATCATCCTTATAGCCACTTCAAGCCAACTTACTGAACACATTCAAACACCTAATTGAATAAGTGAAAAACACAAGAAGGGGGGTTGAATTGCTTGATCTCAAACTACTCCAGTCCACCCGCCAAGGTGATTTCGCCTCTCTCCAACGAGGTCTTAATTCACTAATCAAAACCGATTACAATTCTACTTCGACAACTGCCAATGTCTTCTTGAGTACAACCACAACCCGATTATCTCAAGAAAATTCACTAATCAAAAATAAGAATTCACTGTGTACTAGATGTTTTTCGTTACAAAAACTGTATCACAAACTTGTGATGTATTACACAATTTTAGAGTATAGTATGAATGTAATTTGCATCGATGAAAGATTGTATGAAGTAGTTTTGTAAAATCGTGAACGATTTAGCCTTGTAGCTTGTTTAAATAGACATGGCAAACCGTACAAATGGAAACATGATAATTGACACTTAATGCATTTTCCATAATATGAAGATCCTTGTCTGATTGTAACCGTTGTAAATGATACTTCTTTGATGGAAAAGTAACGCGTTAGAACTTAAGGAATCTTGCTTGCTGCTTTGCTTCAGCACTTGGAAAGTCAGAATCATAAGATTCTGTTTGCACGTTAGACTTCTGTTCAGAATTAAGATGTCTTTCTCTTTAGCGCAAATTCTGATCTTCATTCTTCAGAACATTCTGATATCAGTCTGCTTACTCAGCTTGAGCACTTTTGTAGCTTAACTTCTGATCCACTTTTGTCAGAACTTCTGTACACAATAGAACACAAATTTAGAGAGCATATTCGTTCTTTGTGTTTGTTATCATCAAAACTCTTATGAGGGTTGTAGAATCAAACTATGTTCTAACAATCTCCCCCTTTTTGATGATGACAAAAACTAGGATTTTTCAATAAAAATAAACAAAACAAAAAGCTTAAGAGAGTCTCCCCCTGAGTTGAGTACTCAAATAGAGATGAAATACTTCCCTGAAGTTCCTTCTCATCAGTTCTTTTGATGCATCTCCTTCTGTCTTTATTAGAATTTGTTCTTGTTCATGCTTTCAGAAAAACATAAGAAGTTAAGATATCCAGAATGTTTGAGACTTTGTCCCAGTATACTGTTATTGAAAATACCTTACGTTCTCTCCCTTTTTGTCAAGAATAAAAAAGAAATATAATCACAAGTAATCAGAGTCAAAAAGGATGATTTGTATTAAAATATATTTCAATAAGATTGCAGACTTAGATAAAGCAAGGTGCAGAAAACAAGTTAAAAAAATCTAAGATGGAGGGGGAAGACGTGTGAACAACGCTTCCAACAAGCTCTTAATCTGAGTGCTTGATTCTTCTTGCTTTCCCAGCATATCCTTGATTTCTTTGGTTGTGTCTTCTTGCTTATCCATCTTGCGTGAATTACAATATTTTCCTTCTTTAACTCTTCCAGAGTTTGCATGACCAGAGATGGAGCCGGTGTTTCCTTAGAGGATGCAAGTCTTTCAGAACACTCTACAACATCTTTTGATTCAATTGCTTCTTCAGTTGCATTTTCCTTTTCTTGAACAATAGCCAGAGGGTGACTATTAGAACATGGTTCATTAACTTCTGAAGGTTGGTTCTCTTTCCAGGGAGCATTGTCCAGCAGAAGAATTTCTTTCTTTTCCCAGTGACTCGGAACTTGGTCTTTGAAAGATTTCAGATGATCACTGAAGTTCTGCTGAGCCATTTCATAACTTAATTCTTTCAGCCTCTGGGATTCAGAGTTGAACCATTTTCTGAATCTATCCCAATGAGAATCAAAAGCAACGTGATTTGAATTTTCAAGACTTGCTTGTTTCAAAGAATTAACCCATTCCTGTAATTATGTTTCAAAAATCAACAAGTTCTTACCAACATCTATTTTGGTTATGGTTGGTTTAGGTTTGGGAATGACAATTTTATTTGAGGTTGAAGTTAGATGGTCCAGTGCTTCTAAATCAATTATTGTTCTGAGATGATCAACTGGACGGTTAATGGGAGAGGGAGTAGGAGAATAAGGAATTATGATTGGTGAACGGGGAGTGTTTGGTGGTGTGGAATGATAGGGTGATGGTATTTCTGGAATGTCTAATATGGAGGGAGGTTGACGAACCATAAGAGGTTCTGTTATTCCAGGAATATGGGTAGTGGTATCAGAGTCTGAAAGAATCTTCTGATTGGTTTGCGGTAGCGTGTTGATATTCTGGTTTAGGGGTTTCAAAGTTTGGATTTTCAGTTTGGATAGTGTGAGGGTTTTCATTTTCTGGTTGAGGAGAATGGAGGTTTTGATGTTCTGGTTGTGGAGAAGGGAGGTTTGGATTTTATGAGATAGGTGATTTAAATTCTTGATCAAATAGTTCAATATCTGAAAGAAATCTTGCAAGTTCTGGCTGATTTTGTTCTAGATTTGGATTAGGGGAGTGAGGTTCCTTTAGGAAGTTGCCAAGGGTTATAGAAGGATCAAATTCTATGTCAAAATCCTCAAAAGTTTGAGGTGAGGGATCTTCTATTTGATGAGGGGGGATGGTTTCAGATGTTGGAAAAACTATAGATTCTACAACAGAAACAAAGGAAGTGTTACCTTTCTTTTTAGCAGATTTGGGTGTCCTCTGAGAAGATCCTTCTCCTGCTGCCTTTCTCTTTCTGGATTTCTTCAACACAACATCTGGAGTTGGCTTGTGCAGATCACAAATGTTAAGTTCTGGATCTGTTCCATCTTCCTTGCAAGCTTCTAGGTATCTGACCATAATCTCTGGTGAAGCATCAATCTCAGAAAATAATGGAAAACCTTTCAGAGGGATTCTGCTTGATGTGATGACTTCACGAGTAGCAATTGTTGACTCCTTCTTAATGCTTTCAATAATCTTCATTTTCTTCAGATTTTTGGCATTAAGAGGTTTACCAGCACATGCCTCCAGCGTGATGATCTGGTGAGCTTCTGTCAGATGCTGTATCAACCTGTTCTCCGTCAGAATATCATATATTAATCTGCCCAGAGGAATCCAATCCCTCTTTGTCCTTTCTTCTTCCCTGGTTTCTTTCACGCTTGTTCTCAGATGATTGAAGAGCAAGTATGGAAGATTTATTCTGGTCTTCTTAGAAATAAAATACAATAGAAATTTTTGATCAATATTGATGTAGTCAGGAGAGCTTGTTGGCTTCCTGTGGTTTATATATCCCGGAATGATCCTGGCCCAGATTCTGTAGTAATCCTTCAAATCCCTTATCTTGCAGGATGGTTGTCCAGAAGTAAAAATAACTCTAGCAATGGTTTTTAGGTCATAACACTTTTCAGCCATGTCGCTGCACCTAACTCCGCCGCCATTGTACCCAATAAATTTTCCAATCAAGTCTTCTGTAATCACAATCTTCTTCCCCATTACGTAAGACGTAACTTGATGATTAAATGAAGTAGCATGAATCCAGAATTCCTTAACAAGAATGGGGAATACTGGACCTATCAAACGATCAAAGTACCCATTCCAGCCTTGAGCCGTTACATCTTCATACAAATCAAAGCCATTTTCCTTTAAGCTTTCAAAATCGATGATTAACTCACATAAAACTTCAAGAGAATAGACCGGAGTGAGCAAATTTCTTATGGGTTCCTCATACTGCTCAACTATTGAAGAATAACCAAGAGCACTTTGGATATTTTTAATGCTTGAGGAAGATGCCATTGTTCACACAGTTTGTTTTGAAATTTCTAAGAAAAGGGTTTTTGAAAAACAAAGACTAGAGAAAATAATAGATGCGGGAAGAAGTCAATGAAATAGTGATTGAGTATTTATAAATAGTTTTGAAAACTTAATCAGTAAGAAAGAGAAAACAAAATAATGATTACACTGCAATTATAAAACCTGAAATTAGGGGGTTGCGTGTAGATACTGAACAGTTACCATTGACGTGTGTCTCAATGCATCCAATCAGAGCCTTAGACCCTTCAGAATTTGAACGCGTGTTCAACCTTAGAAGGTAGCTTATGAGAGGATGACAGATGTTTGATGGTGTGAACTACACGCCTCTATCTTTGAAATGAAAGGTTCAGATCTTCTTAGATAGATTCTGAAGCAACTGTACTCCTAACTTCTGAAGACATGTTGATCAGATGTTCACAGAAAAAATATAAAGTTCTGAGGGTTACATAATATGTAAATAAAACTTCTTATTCTGGACATAATTTCATGCTGAGATGTTTCAGAATGAAATTAAACCTATCTTCAGAAAGGGGTTTTATAAAGACATTAGCCCATTGATGGTCTGTGTCAATAAATTTTAAAGTAAGAATTCCTTTCTGAATATAGTCCCTAATAAAATGATGTTTTATTTCTATATGCTTAGCCCTAGAATGCAAAATTGGATTTCTAGATAAACATATTGCAGAAGTATTATCACAGAAAATAAGGATGTTACTCTCAAATATGTTGAAGTCTTCAAGCTGACTTTTCATCCAAAGCATATGTGTGATGCATCCAACAACTGCAATGTATTCAGCTTCAGCTATTAAAACGCAATTGTGGACTGCCTCTTGCTGGTCCATGAGATCAGATTGTCTCCCAGAAACTGGCAGCTTCCAGATGTACTTTTTTGTTCTGCTCTGTCTCCAACAAAATCAGCATCACAGTACCCTACTAAACTGTATTCACTGGTTTTTCTATAAAATAAACCCATGTTAGTAGTACCTTTCAGATACTTAAAAATTCGCTTAACTGCTATTAAGTGAGATTCTCTAGGATCTGATTGGAATCTGGCACATAAGAAAACACTAAATAAAATGTCAGGCCTTGAAGCTGTCAGATAAAGGAGAGAACCAATCATACCTTTGTAGATCTTCTGTTCTACCTTTTTACTTACCTCTTCCTTTTCCAGAATTCATGTGGGATGCATTGGAGTCTTTGATGGCTTACATTCTGATAGATCAAATATCTTCAGAAGTTCTCTGACGTATTTTCTTTGGTGAATGTAAGTTCCTTTTGGAGTTTGATTGATCTGAATGCCCATAAAGAATTTAAATTCTCCCATCAAGCTCATCTCAAACTCTGCATGCATAGACTTAGAAAATTCTCTTCCTAGAGAAGGTTTAGTAGATCCAAATATAATATCATCTACATAAATCTGACAAACTAAAATGTCATTCTTAAATGTCTTACAGAACAAGGTTGTGTCCACTTTCCCTCTGGAGAATTCCTTTTCTAACAGAAAGTTACTTAGTCTTTTATACCAAGCTCTGGGAGCTTGTTTCAGACCATAAAGTGACTTCTTTAGTTTGAAAACATATTCTGGGTGTTTGTAATTTTCCAACCCAGGGGGTTGGTGCACATATACCTCTTCATCAATGTAACCATTTAAGAAAGTGCTTTTGACATCCATCTGATACAGAGTGATGCCATTATTTATAGAAAAAGAGGTTAAGAGTCTGATAGATTCTAACTTGGCGACTGAATCAAAGGTTTCTATATAGTCTATCCCCTCTCACTGACTATAACCTTGTGCAACCAGTCGTGCCTTGTTTCTGACGAATTCTCCTTGTTCATTAAGTTTGTTTCTTAACACCCACTTTGTTCCAATGGCGTTGAATCCTTTTGGTTTGGGGACCAGATCCCATATGTCATTTCTGGTAAATTGATTTAAATCCTCCTGCATAGCCAGAATCCAGTCATTGTCCAGAAGAGCTTCATCAATTGTTGTTGGTTCAATCAGAGATACCAATCCCATGAGGGATTCTTCAAAATTTCTAAATGTTGATCTTGTTCTGATTGGATCATCCTTCTTTCCCAAAATTTTATCTTCAGGGTGAGCTATGCTGCTTCTGGATAGTCTTTTCTGGAGTTGTTCTACAGAAGTTGCTGAACTGTTTGTGACATTTCCTTCTGATGTAGTTGGAGCGTCTCTGTTGGGAACTTCTGATGAATTGCCTTCAGCACCTGTGAATTCAACTTCTATATCTGCAAAAGATTCATTCTACTTTGCCTTTTAAGGGCCAAGCTTATCATCAAATCTAACACTGATTAACTCTTCTACAATCTATGTTTCTGTATTGTATACTTTGTACCCTCTTGAGCATTCAGAGTATCCTAACATAATACACTTTTGTGCTTTAGAGTCAAACTTGTTCAGATGTTCTTTAGTGTTAAGAATAAAACAGGTACATCCAAAAGGATTGGAATAAGAAATGTTGGGCTTTCTGTTCTTCCACAGTTCATATGGAGTCTTATCTAGAATAGGTCTTATAGAGATTCTATTCTGAATGTAACATGCTATGTTAATCGCTTCTGCCCGGAAGATCTTAGCAATGTTAGTCTCATTGATCATGGTTCTGGCCATTTCTTGCAATGTTCTGTTCTTTCGTTCTACAACTCCATTCTGTTAGGGAGTTCTAGGACAAGAGAAATCACGAGAAATTCCATTTTCATTAAAAAATATTTCGAATTTTTTGTTTTCAAATTCTCCACCATGATCACTTCTGACTTTGACAATTCTAAAATCTTTCTCATTCTGTACTTGGTTACAGAAAGCAACGAACACATAATGTGACTCTTCCTTGTGTCTTAAGAACTTTACCCATGTCCATCTGCTATAGTCATCTACGATCACTAACCCATACATCTTACCACTAACAGACGTAGTTTTCACTGGTCCAAATAAATCTATGTGCAGAAGTTCTAATGTCCTAGAGATAGAAACAACATTTTTTGCTTTAAAGGAGTGTTTTGCAAATTTTCCTTTATGACATGCTTCACACAGAGCATCTGAGTTGAACTTCAGATTAGGAAGTCCTCTGACCAGATTGAGTTTGTTAATCTAAGATATTCTTCTCATACTAATATGCCCCAATCTACTGTGCCAGACCCATTGCTCGTTGTTAACAGAAAGAAGGCATTTTACATTTTGACTCTTTAGTTCAGAAAGTTTTATCTTATAAATGTTGTTTTTCCTCTTTCCATTAAATAGGATAGTTCCATATTTCTGACTAACAGCTTTGCACGAATTTTGATTAAAGATTATATCATAACCGTTATCACTTAATTGACTTATGGATAACAGGTTATGCATCAATCCATCTACTAACAGAACATTATTGATAGAAGGGAGGTTACCATTACCTACTTTTCCAGAGCCAATGATCTTCCTTCTTTGATTGCCTCCAAAACCCACGTAGCCTCCAGGTTTAAGTTCTAGACTTTGGAACATATGCTTTCTTCCCGTCATGTGTCGAGAGTATCCAGAGTCCAGATACCATGATTGGTGTTTTAGCCTTGCTGCTAAAGATATCTGCTACATATATAATTTTGTCCTTAGGTACCCATATCTTTTTGGGTCCTTGTTTGTTAGTTTTACCAAAATTCTGTTTGAATTTTGGTTTGGCAGAATAATCATTACTAGTGTATTTCAGATCATGTGTGTGCCCATAAGTGAAGTGAGATTTTAATGGTGTGCGTTTAATTACTAAATCCATGCCTTTCTTAGGGGGGATACTTTACCTTGGTATCCTATTCCTTTTCTGCCATTTCTGCTAACTCCATAGATCATTGAAGCCATCTTGCTTCTATCTATGTTTTTAGACAGAAACTTCTGAAAGCTATGATCATATTCTTTTATGATCTTATCAGCATTACTGGGAGCCTCTGAGATTATTTCCTTATGAGAGTTTTGTAAATCATTTTCTAGTTTTGAAATCTTTTCTTTTAACTCATAATTTTCTAATCTCAGACTCTCAGTTTCTTCAGAGTCAGAAACAAGATCCTTTTCCAGGTTCTTGAATTTGACTCTGAGTTGCTGATACCTTTCCAGAATTTCACTCAGACTTTCTCCTAATTCAGCTTTAGTAAAATTAACAGTAAAGTCAAGAAATACCTCTTCTGTGTCTTATTCTGATTTTGACCCAGATGCTTCGCTGTCTTCTGTCACATTTTCCATAAGAGCAATGTTGGCTCTTTCATCATCTGACTTTGTGTCTGCATCAAAAGCATTTGAATCATCCCATGTTGCCATGAGACTTTTCTTCTTCTCCTTGAAAAACTTCTTTTTGGGTTTCTCCTCCTGAAGCCTTGGACAATCACTTTTGTAGCGCCCTTGTTCATTGCACTTATAGCAGATGATGTTCCTATTGCTTGACTTTCTATGACCAGAAGAAGACTCAGACTTTGTGTCCAGAGGAGGGTTCAGACTTTCTGTATCCAGAGGAGGATTCATACTTTCTGTATCCAGAGGGTGATTCATTCTTATTCCCTGTTCTTCTGGAGTTTCTGAATTTTCTTTGCCTCTGCTTCCATAGCTGATTGACTCTTCTAGAGAGAAGAGACAATTCATCTTCTTCTGATGAGGATCCATCAGAGGTTTCTTCCATAGCCTATAAAACTTTAGAATCAATTTTTTTGTTAGATTTTAACGCTAAAGGCTTACCTTGCTTCCGAGGCTCGTTATTTTCTAGCTCTATCTCATGACTTCTGAGTGAGCTGACAAGTTCCTCCAGAGATAACTTGTTGAGATCTTTTGCTAGCTTGAGAGCAGTGACCATTGGACTCCATTTCTTCGGTAAAATTCTGATGATCTTATTTACGTGATCAGCAGTTGAATACCCTTTGTCAAGAACTCTCTTCCCAACAACTAGAATATGGAATCTTGAAAACATTGCTTCAATGAATTCACTTTCTTCCATCTTGAAGGCTTCGTATTTCTGAATGAGCGCAAGGGCCTTGGTTTCTTTAACTTGTATGTTTCCTTCATGCGTCATTCTCAGAGAGTCAAACATGTTTTTAGCTGTCTTCCTATTTGAGATCTTCTCATACTCTAAATATGAGATGGCACTAAGAAGAATTATTCTGGCCTTGTGATGATTTCTAAAGTCACGCTTTTGTGGGCATACATTCTTTTTCTATCAATCTTCTGACCACTTTCATCCACAAGATGCATGTATCCATCAATTATCATATCCCATAAATCAGCATCATGAGCCAAAAATAAGCTCTCAATTCGGTCTTTCCAGTAGTCAAAGTTTTCTCCATCAAAGACTGGAGGTTTGCCGCTGATTCTGTCCTTATCATCATGATAGTCATTGTTGATGTTCTGACTTGGTCCCACCATATTGTTTTTCTAAGCTTGGATCTTGTACTGACACAGTTAAGTGTATGAAATCAAAACCAGTCGCTCTGATTCCAATTGAAGAAGTGAAAAACACAAGAGGGGGGGGGGGTTGAATTGAAACTTAAAAATAAAAAGCAATTGACACGGTGATTTTTATCCCGGTTTGCTTGATCTCAAACTACTCCATTCCACCCGCCAAGGTGATTTCGCCTCTCTCCAACGAGGTCTTAATGCACTAATCAAAACTGATTACAATTCTACTTCGACAACTGCCAAAGTCTTCTTGAGTACAACCACAACCCGATTTATCTCAAGGAAATTCACTAATCAAAAATAAGAATTCACTGTGTACTAGATGTTTTTCGTTACAAAAACTGTATCACAAACTTGTGATGTATTACACAATTTTAGAGTATAGTATGAATGTAATTTGCAGAGATAAAAGATTGTATGAAGCAGTTTTGTAAAACCTTGAACGATTTAGCCTTGTAGCTTGTTTAAATTGGCGTGGAAAACTGTGCAAATGGAAACATGATAATTGGCACTTAATGCACTTTCCATAATATGAAGATCCTTATCTGATTGTAGCCGTTGTAAATGATACTACTTTGATGGAAAAGTGACGCTTCAGAACTTAAGGAATCTTGCTTGCTGCTTTGCTTCTGCACTTGGGAAGTCAGAATCATAAGGTTTTGTTTGCACGTTAGACTTTCGTTCAGAATTAAGATGTATTTCTCTTTAGCGCAAATTATGATCTTCATTCTTCAGAACATTCTGATATCAGTCTTCTTACTCAGCTTGAGCACTTTTGTAGCTTAACTTCTGATCCACTTCTGTCAGAACTTCTGTACACAATAGAACACAAATTTAGAGTGCACATTTTTTCTTTGTGTTTGTTATCATCAAAACTCTTATGAGGGTTGTAGAATCAAACTATGTTCTAACAAAACATAAACTGGATCAAGCGCTTACCACTGCGCTAAGAGCAATTGGTTGTAGCTAATGTGCTACTCTATTTCCTTATAGCGAATCCAATAAGGGGCCTACCTGGACCACCTAACACACCTATGTAGGCGCCCATGGAGGGATGTTAAGCCCTTCGAATCCATAAGGTTGACGTTGGATATTTTAATCCAACACTAATGAAATTGAACTGGTCTCCCACATGGATGATTTCTTCATTGATATCCAAAATACTTTTGTTTTGGAACCAACGACGTCAAGAAACCTTCTAACTTTTCGTTCTCAAGTGTTGCTCCCTTTCATCTATAAGAAAACCGCTTATGCTCTTTTGGGACCTATTCCTGATGAAATTAAAGCACCTAAACAACTGGAATACTGTTTCCCCACTCATAAGGCCACAAAACCTCCCATTAACAGAGATTTCCCATGGATTTTTCGCATATTTACCGAACTTCTAAGATTTTTTGTTCTTCTCCTACTGTTAACCAAGATTACATTGCATGGTTGAACAAAGTTGAGGAAGTTAAAGGTGATGTTTAGAAAGCTCAAGGCATTTTTTATTTGATTCAGCTTTCTAGAGTTTTCCCCAGTTATTGTAATTACATGCTGATTTCTGCACTTTATTTATGGGAAGGCTCCACATACACCTTCCATTTTGCAATTGGTATGCTTACCCCCACCTTATTCGAGATTGCGGCCATTACTGGCCTTCGTCTCATAGGTGAAGCTTTTCTTCCTACTGAAGCCGGCGAAAATGCCATCCCTTTTGAAAAGGATATTGTTGGCTTCACTAAATACATGGAGCGCTTTCATGCAAAAGATGTTGACACTGTGTCTGACAAAGAGAACATTGCTTTCTTGGCTTTGTGGCTTTCCAAGTATGTATTTTGCAGTCAATCTTTGAAGGTAGGTAAACGGTTTATTGCATCAGCTCACCACCTCCATCTGGGTCGAGACATATGCCTAAGCAAACTCATTTTGGGGTCTCTATATGAATCACTTAGCGTGGGAGTCAACCATATGACCTCACTCTCTCCTGCGTCTAGTTATCTGCTTGATGGACCTTTTTGGCTGCTTTAATTATGGTTAAACGCCAGATTGGCACCCACTTGCACCTCCCTCCGGTCTTCCTCGGTTCCTAAGTTGACAGTTTCCAATGACTCTTCGTGAGGTAAGATGGACCTTTCCTCTTGATGTAGAAGTCTGGCTAGTTCCCCTGGTACTTCACAACCTTCGTCATCTTCATACTCGGCTTGATTGACCAGATCTTCAGAGTTATTGAAGGATATAGCAGAATAGTCACCCATGGAATCCGGAGTGGATGGGTACCTGCATTTGTGAGTGTGGGTGTGTGTAAGGGATAGCCATCCTTAAACAAAAATGCAAAAGGAAAGAAAATGAACACAGCAGTTTATCAAAAGAAAAACGTCCAATGAATCATTAAACATGGCATATGGATATGAAAATAATCAAAACCCTTACAAATGGGCCTACATGCCCCGGGCAAGGCATGAGGTAAAAAGATAGTGTACGAATTGTTCGAAAATAAATATTACAGACCAATAGGAAATGTTTGACAGATAAATTACTGATGAATAAAAGTGATGGGGACAAAGTCTTTTGCCTCCCAGTTGCATAATCCTCCTTTGATAGTTGGGTAAATCCACTCTTCGATGTTGCTCTCTTTTTCTTCATCCTCCAAAGCGTTGATTCCGTAGGGAGAAATTTTGATTGGCGCTCTTTCAATCTTCGAACGACGCATAGCTTTCTGGCCCGCGGCAGTGAACCCTAATCCAAATTTGTCTGTTTTATGTGGAATATCAGGCAACTGCCCCCATGCTGACTTCTTCCCCTCCTTTATTGCGGCCTTTGCGTCTTCCAGAGATGCCATCCTGGCCATCTGCTTTGGTACTTCAGCCACCAACTTTGCTACTGTTATCTCAGGAGGGACCTCTTCGAAATGCTGGAAAGGCGTCTCAATGAACTCACCCTCTACCTCCACATACCGGAAGGAGTTCAGGTGGCTGATCATATACTCCTCTTCACCATGGACAATTATGATCTTTCCCTTGACAGGATACTTCAACATTTGATGTAAGGAAGAGGTGACTGCCCCGACATTGTGTATCCAAGGCCTACCCAACAAGCAAGAGCATGACGGACGGATGTCCATCACATAGAAAGTAGATTTAAACACCTCAGTGCCCACCTTGATGGGAATATCAATCTCCCCATGGACCATCCTCTTCGAACCATCGAAAACTCTGACAATAATATCACTCGGCTTCAGCTCTAACCCTTCATAATCTAGTCGGTCCAAAGCTTTCTTAGGTAGTACATTCAGCGACGAACCAGTGTCGACCAAGACATGTGCGAGAGTAGTTCCTCGGCACTCGACTGAAATGTGCAAAGCATCATTGTGGTTTCTACCTTTAGGAGTTAGGTCGGCATCAGAGAAACCTAATCCATTGTCTGCAGTAAGGCTGGCCACGCAATTTTGGAATTGATCTGCAGAGGTTTCCTGGGGCACATGGGCTGCCTTTAGGAATTTTATCAAAGCTTTGGCGTGCGCTTCTGAGCAAAGTAGTAGTGCCAACATGGAGATCTTTGAGGGGGTTTGCCCCCAGTTGTTCTACCACATCGTAATCACTCCTTTTGATTATCTTCAAGATCTCTTCCATTTCTTTCTTGGAGGTTTCCGGGATGACCAAGGGTTGAGCCCTCGTCCTGACGAGCTCAACTTGGGTTCCCTTACCTTTATCAGCAGCGGTAGGAGGGACAATACTAGGAACGACAACATCTTCGATCAATGGGGTTCTAGCGGAGAGTTTTATTGGTGCAGGAATAACCTTGTCAGCAGATGAGGGTCCAAAGATTGCTCTTGGAGGGGCAATCTCTGGAGAAAATATTCTCCCGCTCCGGGTGATTTTGCTTGTGCCCGCAATGTTTCCAATGATGGCTTCTTCCTCATCCGAGCTTTCTTCAGTTATTTCAATTTTTTTAATACCATGATAGTAGACGTCACCGCCGTAGTTCCATGGTATTGACTTCTCAGAAATGTAGGGGACAGGCCCCGACATTGTTATCTTCAAAGGAACAGACTTCGTAGCTGGCGTAATCTTAACAGGCTTTCTGACGGCCTTGGAAAGATTGGCGTGAATGGTTATGATTGAGACATCTTCAGTATGGGTTCGAATAGCGGAAACCTTTTCAAACAAAATTTGTTGACTGTCCATTAGGCCTTGGATGCCTTTCTTTAGTAACGGACAATCAAACGGCAGAGAGTAACAGCAGTAGCAATCTTCTTTACATCCCGGGAAAATCCCGACCTTTAACAGATTCAACTTGATGGTTAGCAACGGAGTTATCAGATCATTGACATCAGCAACATACAAATCTTCTTCAATGGCATTGACATTTCGGCCGTGCTTCGGCATTGGAGCAGATATCACGTTTGGCTTCTCTGGATCGTCGAACTCCACCTCCTTTGCCTCTATCAGGTCTTGGATTTTATGCTTGAGTGCCCAACAATCGTTGGTGTCGTGCCCGACACTGTCAGAATGGTAGGCGCATTTAGCATTAGGATGATAATGCGAAGAGGACATATTCACATTTTTTGGTGCCTCTTTGATAGTGGCGAGATTCAACTTCAACAGATGGGGAAGCACTTGCGCTGGCGTCATATTAATGCGGGTGAACTACCATTGTGGCCGTTCCACCCGTTGTTGATTTGGTCTGGACTGGTTATAGCGAGGCTGCTCACTTGAAGGGTTTTGAATCATTACGGCCCCCACAGTTGGCCGGCGTTCAGTCTTCCCTGCTCTTCTCTGAGAGTATACCACAGCCGTTTCCTTCTTGAAAGGCTTCTTCTCAACACTTGCAGCGGCACCCTTCTGAATCTTCCCTGACTTGATGCCAGCTTCTATTCTCTCGCCTGTTAAGATTAAATCGGTAAACCCCGCGGAAGAGTTACCAATTAGATGGTTGAAAAATGGACCAGACAGGGTCCCTAGAAACATGTCAACAAGTTCACGGTCGGTTAAAGGAGGCTGCACCCTGCCAGCCAAATCCCTCCATTTTTGTGCATATTCTTTGAGTCCTTCGCCTGTTCCCAGTGACATACCCTGAAGTTGGGTACGCGTGGGAGCAAGGTCAGAATTATACTGATATTGTTTGTAAAAGACGGTGGCCAAGTCTTCCCAGTTTCGGATGCTGGTTCCCTCTAGCTGATAGAACCACTCCAGTTGAGCCCCAGAAAGGCTGTCTTGAAAGAAATGGATCCAAAGGTTCTTATCTGCCGTATAAGGTTGGATCTTCCTTACGTAGGACCTGAGATGCATTTTTGGACAGGACATCCCGTCATACCTCACAAAAACTGGCACTTTGAACTTTTGGGGAATCACAATCCCGGCAATTAAACCCAAGTCTTCGAAATCCAAACCCGGCACTCTCTGTAGCTCCATGGCTGCCAACCTGTCTTCTAAACCTTTGTATTTATCATCAGTCGGAGGGTATTGTTGATCAGAGTAGTCTTCATCCTCTTTAGCCTCCTCTTCTTCCATATCGGACTCGGAAGGTACCGCAGCCGCACCCCCTTTACTGGTTCCCTCCTCAGAAGTAGGAGGAAATTCAAGCACTCTTCTGGCCTCTCCTTCAAATCTTCTCCCTAAAGTAGCCACCCCGAGTCTCTTCTTCTTCTTTTTCACTGCGTCCTTATTCCCCAGTAGGGTCTTTAGATCCTCCTGACCCTTAGCCAAGGTCATCAGGAGTTGCTGAAACTGTGCATTTTGAGCCTGTAGGTCTTTGACTGTTTGCTCGAGATCCATCTTACTGAAATAAACAGCAGACAGATAAGGAAATCTGGCGTGAGACCTGCTTATGCACATGATGAATGGTATGCTTATGTATGCAATGCATTCAAGGATTTAGAATATTCAAAATTGTTGCAAACAAAAGAGAACGCACGTCATATTAATAAGAAGAAATTTGTCAGTACATAAATGCCCCATGGGCCAAATATTACAAAAACTTCTCAAGGTAAAAAGACGTTGCGCATCCTCTTTGGCGCGATGTAGGTGTTGAGAGTCTCTTCCTCATGGAGTCGGCAGGTAAGCTTTAGAACCTTCTTCTCGTTGGCGTAGAAGCTGGCTTCAAAAGTGTTCCGTTCCTCCTTGAGCTGAATCCAACTCTTTTGCATTTCCTCCCACGATGTAGGCATGTCAGGATATAGGATGGTGTAGGGAACCTCTCCTTCCTTGACGGGCTCTTTAATCACAGGGAGAACATGAGGATAAGGCATCATTAGACTCTGGGCTCGGGCTCGTACCCACTTGAGATAAGGCTCAAGAGGGATGGAGTTCTTGTGCCCCAGTGTCTTGCTATCAACCTTGTTGGGCATCCTCCAAGCTCTGATGAATCTTTGGCGAAGTCCTTGCGCATCGTTGTCGAAGTCAAAAACTAGGTCAGGAATCAACATGTCGTGAGGGCCATCCCTCCGTGCATATCCAAATTGCCTCAAAGCTAGGCAAGGGTTGTAGGTAATGCCCCCTCTAATGTCAAGTAATGGAACATTAGGGAACTCTCCACAACGATCGACGATGATGACATTTTCTCTGGACCGAGAACACCAATGTACATCAGAGTGAGTAAGAGTCATCAACCGTTGGGACCACCTTGAGCCTTGGTCATTCTTCAAGATAGATTGTGGAAGGTGCGAAATAAACCACCTTGCAAGGAGAGGAGTACAGCACATGAGAACACCCCTCTTTCTCATTGTTCGTGTGTAAAATGAGTGAAGGATGTCCCCAAGTAATGTTGGTATTGGATTTCTGGACAAGAAGATTTTGACAGCGTTGACTTCTACAAGCTGGTCAGGATTTGGGAACAAAACCAACCCATAGATAAGGAGTGCCACAATTTCTTCAAAGGCTTGTAGGTCCAATAAGTTCCAACACTCTTGTGCCTTCTCAAACAAGAATTTTGCTAAGAAGCCTTTGACACCGCTTCTAGTTTCCCAATGCCCCTTGATGTCAGAAGGTTGTAGATGTAATGCTCGAGCAACATCTTCCGGCTTTGGTTCCTTTTCCGTACCGTTGAAAGGTAGTTGATTAAGGATAGGAATTCTCAGGAGTTGAGAAAACTCCTCCAAAGTAGGCACCAACTGGTAATTAGGGAAAGTGAAACAGTGGTGAAGAGGGTCAAAGAACTGGAATAACACTTTCATCATATCCTCTTCAATGTTGGTGTTGACTAAGATGAGCAGTCTACCATGTCTTTCACTGAAGGATGAGCTTTCCGGAATTCTTGATGTGAGCTCTTTGAGTTGAGGAGAGATTCTCTCAAGGTTGACTTGGATGGTTTTTCTACGAGGAATTTCCATGACCTACAAAACAAGAACAAAGATGAAGATCTAAACCCTTGAAGTGGTTAGTAAATGCATATGATGCTTTATGATGTTCATGATGTATGCACAAACATATGTACAAGCAATTCACACCAAACCCTAGTTTCAGGCTTGCATGGGGTTTCATAGGTAAGTACCCTCTTGAGTGTAGTTGGCTTAAAAACCTATCCTATAAATAGTAATCGGGTTCTAAGGAGCTCAATATCATTGGATTGTTTTCATTGTTCATTGTTTTGGTTTAGCCACTTAACTAGCGACCAAAATATTCCAAGAAAACAACCCTCAATGAGTGTAGTATCGAGTATCTACCAACTTCGGACTGCACCAAAGCCGGTCATCTCACTAACCCTAATAAAAGGCCAAGATGGTCAAGTAAGGTTCTAGGTCATTAGTGCTTAGTGACATCACTCAGCGGCCCCGTACTCTCCTTGATTGAACTCAAGGGTTACCGGTACTCACAAATATGTCGCACTAATATAGCTATTGCTTCAACCGTGTCGGTATACCCCGCACAGTTTCCACAACGTATTGCTATCTATGAATGTTTCCCAAAATCCGGGTGTAGGATTGCAAACCCAAACAAGAGAGCCAAGATATAAAGCAATCAAATCAAACAATTAGTCATGCAAGAGGGTGATCTAGGCCCTAAGGTTACTCCACTTTTAAATTTCTCCCCAGCAGAGTCGCCAGTTCTGTGATACGGTGGGAGAACTGACTAGGATTTTGCGTTTGTTTTCGCAAATGTTTCGGTTGAGCAAGAGTCGTTACCGACTTTTTATTTTTATACTAAGGAAAGGTTTAAAAAGAACAGCAAAAACCTTTGAGATATTTCGTGGGTTCGGGGAGTAGATTATAGAAAGGGAAGGTATTAGCACCCTTTCTATCCATGGTTATCCATGGGCTCTTAGTTACTTGCTTAGATCAACTTGCCTTGGTTTTCAATTGTTTGAAATGGTGCTTTGTGCGTGGTTTTGAAAATGTTTTGAAAAAGATGCCTTGTCTAGGCTACCCTTGTAACGATTCTTTACTCGAATGTTTTACAAAAGGTGTTTGTCTTTTTGAAAAGATGTTTCAAGGTTTTTGAAAGTTTGTTTTGAAAGTGTTTGTGAAGTGTGGTTTGAAAAATAGGCAAGTGTTTTTGTTTTGCAAGTTGACAAGTACTTAAAAGCCATCTACCCTAAAGTTCTCAAGGATTTTTGTTATGTTTTAACCCTTTTAACAATTTTGTTCCACCATTGCATTTGGTGGACAATCTTGTGTTAGGATGTGAAAGGGACGGGCGCGGGTCATCGTTTAGACCATAGTTGCAATGGTGCCAAGTATCTTTGGGCAATTTTTCCTTCAAGGGACTTGATCATTATTAGGGAACTTTCGAAAGCGTCATCGAGGGACTATGATCATTTGATTGTTTTGTTTTGCCCAAAGAGACCTAACATGCAATATGGCCCATTATTGAAGGCAACAAGTGGAATACCCTAGGGGTGCAAGTGTGATTGGTGTTGTCCATTTTCATGCTTGTTTATCTTGAATTTAGGTCAAACTATTTTTTGTTGTTTTTGATTTGCATACAAACCCTAATTCTAACATGGCATAATTAGAAAGCATTACAATGCAAAAAATAAAGTTCCTAAGTTATTACAACACAATATATGGGAAGGGGGGTACAAATGTTCAAATGAGGGGTATTTTGACAAGGAATTTAAACCTAGACTATTACATCAAATTGGGAATTATCAAATCATTTAATATACAATAATTAAACAAAAAGGGAATAAATATGCAAGATGCAAAAATGTTTTTTTTATATGTATGAAAAAAGTGTTTTTTTAAATAAACAAAATAAAAGGTATTAATTTTTTGGAGTTTTTATGTATTTAGGGCAAAACCCTAATTTATTAGGTAAAAAGTATTAATTATTTAATATGTACAATGCTTAATAATTATGTACAAAAATAAAATAAAAATGAAGTATATTATGAAAAAGTGATTTTTTAGGTTAAATATTAATAAAAATAAAATGTATATATTTTGTATTTGTCCTAAATATTCTAATAAATATACAAATATTTATATTATATGATGAATATATTAAATATGTATAAAAAAAATATTTAATATTTACAAAAAAAAGTATATTTTCATAAAATATTTTCAAGAGATAAAATAAAATAAAAATAAAAATAAATAAAATGTATTGGTATTTATTTTAGTATTTTTTAATAAAAGTATTTATGTATTATTTATGTACAAAACATCTATTTAAACAAATAAATACCTAATAAATATAAAAATGGTGTAAAAAATATTTTCTATATTTTTAATATTATGAGAAAAAATAAATAAGTCAGAAAAAAAAAGAAAAGGTCAAAAAATCATAAAAATAAGCACAATGGGCCAAGGGGGTGCAGAAGTAAACATAGGGTGCAAATAAGAAAAGTGGAACAAGCCCAGCCCAAAGACCAGCTTCTTCAACCTCCAGCCATCTCTGTTTGAAAAAACACGCGCCTCTTTGCTTCCACAACAAGAACCCGATTCTTTGACTTTTAATGAAAACTTACAACACAAAAAATGTAAAGCATCATCTCACGATTTCATACATATAAAGAACATGATCTAACTCTCAGAAATGAGAGAGAATTTCTTCTCCCCCAATTCCTGACCTAAATTTTGTTCAATGTTCAGACTCAAAATTCTCTATGTACACATAACATAAATGAAAACTAATTATATGGGCATGTTCAGGGCCATGAATGTGGCATAATTTCTTCACAAACCTAAAGCTAACAATGCCTGGATAGAGAGATACGAGTTCATGAACTTACCTGTTCATCTTGAATCGTATATGGCAATGAAGGTGTTTTCAGGGTAAGATAAGGATTTGGATAGCTTGCTTGATGTATGAGGATGCTATTCCAATACTTGGTATGCTTTGAAACCTTCTATATCAAACTGCAGAAGTCAACCTGCAAGAGGAAGAAATGAAAATGGCAAAATTGATTAGAGGTGTTACAGTCTACTCCTAATGCTTTGGACAGTTTGTATGGATGGTAGGGAAAGTGTTTGAACTGGTTTTGGCCAAGATGCACGATGGAAATGAACTATGCCACTCAAACTGCAGGGATGCCCTATTTTTGTGCAGTTCAATGGTGATTCTGTGAATGGAGGTATTGGAGGTGATAGGCTTGTGTCTCAGGTCAGGATGGAGGTTTAGAATGTGTTTTACAAGTTTGCTTAAGTTGGTCTTGACAGAAATGAGAGTTGGTCCAAGTTATGGCAAGTTTCTTCTCTCTTAAGCAACAAAATGTCCACTTGAGTTTTAGACTGATAGAGGCCCCCATAATGTGCTTCTAAGCTTGCCCTTGATCAGTGGGATTAGTCTAATAACTTGTGCCAAGGAGATTTGTTGTGTACCTCTTGATTTGCTAATTGACATAAAGTTCTACTTTTGCAAAAATGGACATTATGCTTTTTCTATTTTGGGACTAAACCTTTATGTAATGCTTGAACACATAAAATATGGTCTTGGCACAATGAGTTAGCATTAAATTTATGAGTGTAAATGGGATATAGGACCTGTAATCAAGAAATGCAAGCTGAGTTCAAAATTGCCTAAGTGTATGGACATGTAATTTGGTCATGAACAAAGTGAGTTTTTCCCATATTGCCAAATTCGATTCTCCCTAACCATGAGATTGTTTGATGAGTTCTTGGACATTTTGGAAATCTTGGAATGAGTAATACAATCCATCTTTGAAATGCAAATTGAAATTCCAAGTGGAAGCATGTGAAAAATGGTCTTGAAGTTAGGCAAAAATCCTGCCTAAAATGGTTCAAAATTTCTCTAAGTTAAGAATGGTTTGGTACCCTTGTTCCAAAAATTGTAACTTGAGATACAAGCTTCTTTTGGGAAAACTTTGTGAATCAAAGTTGTAGATTTTGCAATGGACTACAAATTTCATGTTTTGACTTTTGCTTGAATCCAAATGAATCTTGGTGAGAAAGTGGGACCAAGTTAGGAAAAAATTAGGGTTTTTCATAACTTTAGAAAAATTCTAAGTTATGAAAAATCTTCATTTCAAACCCTAATTTGCAATTCTTGATTTCTTGATGAACAAGTTTCATGATTTGGCATGTTTTGATGAAAAATGAATCTTGACATTTGATTTTGACCAAAAAAGTCAAAGTTTGACTTTTCAGTATACAGTCAAAATTGATCAATTGACTGGGAAATTCAACTGTCAATCTTGTGCATTTGGGATCTTTTGAACTTGTTGAGTATGTCAAGAAAATTCCATGAGGTCCTTGAGTCCATATGTGAGCTTGGTTTGCCATTGGCTGGGTCAAACAGTCAAAAATTGCCTTTGTGCAGTCAAAACCCTAAAAATGACCATTTTGCCCTTTTGGTGATCTGATCAAATTTCTTGTGGAATTGTGATCCAAACTTGATCAAATGGTCCATGTGAGTTCATAATGTTGATGTGGGTCAATTTTCATGAGATTTGACTGTCAATTGGCCAAATTTGACTTTTTCCCCAATACAGTTGATTTCTAGGTCAACTGTCCAATTGACTGGGCAAAATTTGGAATCAAGACTTGAAACTTGGTATGGATAAACTTGGGAGTCCAACATGAAGCATGAAAGTCATCTTAGGCATTTTAGGTCAAAATATCTTTGTTCAAACACAAACCCTAATTTGGGTCAGCAATGCAGGGAGAAGTCTTGAGCAGAGGAAACCCTAACTGGATCTTGAGCTCCAAGGGTCTTGTAATGAGAAAATGTTGAGAAAATGGGAGGGCAAATTTTGGGGTACAACAAGAGGGTATCTGAACTTCGATGGGCAAGACGGCCTCCATGCCATATACCAAGGAATAAGGTGTTTCCCTTGTTGACGTCCGCGCAGAGGTACGGTACCCATGAAGAGCAAATGGTAACATCTCGTGCCAGTCTTTGTATGTCACCGTCATCTTCTGCACAATCTTCTTAATGTTCTTATTAGCTGCTTCTACAGCCCCATTCATCTTCGGTCGGTAAGGAGAAGAGTTGTGATGCTGTATCTTGAACTGCTTGTAGAGCTCGGTGATCATCTTATTATTGAGATTTGTACCATTGTCCGTAATGATCCTCTCTGGTATACCATATCGACAAATCAAATTGTGCCAAATGAACCGTGCCATGACGTTCTTGGTTACAGTAACAAAGGAAGCTGCTTCAACCCACTTCGTAAAGTAATCAATAACTACCAGGATGAAATGATGCCCGTTGGACGCAGTAGGTCTGATCTCACCAATCATGTCGATGCCCCACATTGCAAAAGGCCAAGGAGCTGTCAAGACATTCAGAGGTACTGGAGGTGTGTGCACCTTATCATCATAGACTTGGCACTTATGACAGGTCCGAGAATGTTGATAACAGTCGGTTTCCATTATGGACCAATAGTATCCTGCCCGAAGGATCTTCTTTGCCATGGTGTGTCCACTGGAATGAGTTCCAAAAGTTCCTTCATGTAACTCTACCATAATCCTTTCTGCTTCGTTCTTATCCATACATCGCAGTAGGGTTGAATCATGGTTACGCTTGTAAAGGATGTCGTTACTGATGAAGAACTTCACCGTGAACCTCCTCAGAAACTTCTTATCATTAACAGATGCACCCTCGAGGTATTCCTGAGCCTCAAGATACTTCTTTACCTCATGGAACCAGGGTTTATCTGTTACCTCACCAGTCTCAATGTCACAGCAATGTGCAGGTTCGTCCAACCTCTCAATGGTAATATGGGGAGCTTCATTATCCCATCTGACCTTGAACATAGAAGACATCGTAGCTAGCGCGTCCGCCAACTGATTCTCCTCTCTAGGGAAGTGTTCAAAGGTTATCTATTCAAAGTGTGGAAGCAACGTCAACACATACTCTTTGTAAGGAATAAGATTAGGGTGTTTCGTATCCCACTCGCCTTTGATCTGACTTATCACGAGAGCGTAATCTCCGAATACACTTAAGAACTTTATTCTTAGGTCAATAGCTGCTCGAAGACCCATAATGCATGCTTCATACTCCGCCATGTTGTTGGTGCAGTTGAAACATAGTCGGGCGGTGAATGGAGTATGAGAGCCTTCAAGAGATATGATCACGACGCCAATGCCATTACCCAAAGCATTCGAAGCTCCATCAAAGTACATAGACCATCAGGATCCTTCCTCAGGTCCTTCATCCGGTCCAGGTGTTTCACAGTCGGTCACCAACATGATATTCTCATCCGGGAATTCAAAGTTCATAGACTGGTAATCGTCCACTGCCTGATGTGCCAAATGATCTGCCAACACACTTACCTTGATTGCTTTTTGAGTCGTGTATTGGATGTCATATTCAGTCAAGACCATCTGCCTTCTTGCTATTCTTCCGGACAAGGCGGGTTTCTCAAAGATATACTTGATTGGATCCATCTTTGATATCAATAGAGTAGTGTGAGTCAGTATATACTGTCTCAGCCGGCGAGTAGCCCATGCCAAAGTGCAACAAGTTTTCTAAAGCAACGAGTATCGGGTCTCGCAGTCGGTAAACTTTTTGCTAAGGTAATAAATATCATGCTCTTTTTGGCCAGACTCGTCATGTTGCCCCAACACACACCCCATTGAATTATCGAGTACTGTCAAGTATAGGATCAAGGGTCTCCCTTCAACTGGAGGCATCAGAATAGGTGGCTCTTGGAGATATTCTTTGATCCTTTCGAAAGTGGCCTGACATTCATCATTCCATCTTACCAGTTGATCTTTCTTCAGTAGCTTAAAGATTGGCTCACAAGTAGCAGTCAGGTGTGAGATGAATCATGTAATATAGTTCAAACGTCCCAGAAAGCCTCTGACTTCTTTTTCTGTTCGGGGAGCTGGCATTTCCTTTATAGCCTTCACCTTTGTAGGATCCACTTGAATACCTTTATCACTTACGACGAAATCTAATAGCTTACCAGACCTCACCCCGAAGGTGCACTTGTTCGGGTTTAACCTCAGTCTGTACAATTTCAATCTGTCAAATAGCTTCTGAAGATGATCTAGATGCTCTTCCTCACTCTGGGACCTTGCAATCATATCGTAAACATATACCTCAATCTCATGATGGATCATGTCATGGAACAAAGCAACCATGGCACGTTGATACGTTGCTCCAACATTCTTCAATTCGAAAGGCATGACTTTGTAGCAAAAGGTACCCCATTGAGTAACAAAGGTTGTCTTCTCCATGTCTTCGGGAGCCATTTTAATCTAATTATAACCGGAGAAACCGTCCATAAAGGATAAGACCTTATGTTGTACGGTGTTGTCAACTAGAACGTCGATATGAGGTAGAGGGAAATCATCCTTGGGGCTTGCCCTGTTCAGATCCCTATAGTCAACACACATTCAAACCTTACCATCCTTCTTCGACACTGGAACCACGTTTGCCACCCACTGTGGGTAAGAAGTAACTGCTAGAAAACCGGCATCAAACTGTTTAATAACTTCAGCCTTGATTTTCTCAGACATCTCTGGGCGCATTCGGCGAACTTTCTGTTTCACTGGAGGACAGTCTTCCTTAGTGGGCAATCGGTGAACCACGATATATGTATCCAACCCAGGCATATCTTCATAATACCAGGAAAAGATCTCAACATAGTCACGCAACATCTGAATCAACCGTTGCTTAACACTAGACTCCAGATTTGCACAGATCTTGACTTCTTTCTTGTCTACCTCCGTACCCAGATTTACTGTTTCCACTAGCTCTTCATGTGGCTGTATAGCCCTCTCTTCCTGAAGTAACAATCTAGCAAGTTCACCAAGCACTTCGCAATCATCCTCACCTTCGTCCTCGGCTTGGTTGATCGAACTTTCGAAGTCATAACTGGCAGTAGAAGAATCATTATCAGTGGGATCCAGAGTGGATGTAGACCTGTATATGTGAGTGTGTGTAAAATAGCTATTTTGCAAGATAGAAAAGAAAAACAAAGAGCACAAAATTTGTAATGCAAGAAAACGTCCAATTCTTTTATTAATGATATATGGAAATGACACATAACAAGCCCTCAAATAGAGCCATGGTGTTGTACCCCAAAATTTGCCCTCCCATTTCCTCAACATTTTCTCACCACAAGACCCTTGGAGCTCAAGATCCAGTTAGGGTTTCCTCTGCTCAAGACTCCTCCTTGCACTGTTGACCCAAATTAGGGTTTGTGTTTGCACAAAGATGTTTTGACCTAAAATGCCTAAGATGACTTTCATGCTTCATATTGGACTCCCAAGTTTATCCATACCAAGTTTCAAGCCTTGATTCCAATCTTTGCCCAGTCAATTGGACAGTTAACCTAGAAATCAGCTGTATTGAGGAAAAAGTCAACTGTGGTCAATTGACAGTCAAACCTCATGATTTTTGACCCACATCAACATTATGAACTCATATGAACCATTTGGTCAAGTTTGGATCACAATTCCACAAGAAATTTGATCAGATCACCAAAATGGGCAAAATGGTCATTTTTAGGGTTTTGACTGCACAAAAGCAATTTTTGACTGTTTGACCTAGCCAATAGAAAACCAAGCTCACATATGGGCTCAAGGACTCAATGACATGGTCTTGACACATTCAACAAGTTCAAAAGATCCCCAAATGCACAAGATTGACAGATGAATTTTCCAATCAATTGATCAATTTTTGACTGTATACTGAAAAGTCAAACTTTGACTTTTTGGTCAAAATTAAGTGTCAAGATTCGTTTTTCATCAAAACATGTCAAATCATGAAACTTGTTCATCAAGAAATCAAAAATTGCAAATTAGGGTTTAAAATGAAGAATTTTCATAACTTAGAAATTTTTCCAAGTTATGAAAATCCCTAATTTTCCCCTAACTTTGTCCCACTTTTTCATCAAGATGAATTTGGATTAAAACAAAAGTCAAAACATGAAAGTTGTAGTCCATTGCAAAATCTACAACTTTGATTCACAAAGTTTCCTCAAAAGAAGCTTGTATCTCAAGTTATGATTTTTGGAACAAGGGTGCAAAATATTCTTAACTTAGAAAAATTTTGACCTATTTTAGGCAGGATTTTTGCCTAACTTCATGGCCACTTTTCACATGCTTCCACTTGGAATTTCAAATTGCATTACAAATATGGATTGTATTACACATTCCAAGCTTTCCAAAATGTCCAAGAACTCATCAAACAACCTTGTGGTTAGGGAGAATCGAATTTGGCAATATGGGAAAAACTCACTTTGTTCATGAACCATTTCCATGTCCATAACTTTGCATTTTTGAACTCAGCATGCTCTAAGCTAGATTACAGGTCTTTTATCTCATCCACACTCCAAAATTAAATGCTAAACCTTTGTGCCAAGATGTTATTCTTTGAGTTTGGTCATTACATGAAGGATTAGTCCTTAATTAGAAAAAGCAATATATCCATTTTTGAAAAGTGGAACTTTATGTCAAGATTATAATCTTTGAAGTACAATGCAAATCCTTTTGGCACAAGTTCAGGAACATATCACACTGATCTAGAGGGATGGTTGCAGCATGATTAGGGGGCCTGCACAAGTCTAGAAACCAAGTTGACATTTTTGCTTAAGTTAGAAGAAACTTGGCATAACACACGACAACTCTCATTTTTCTGCCAACACAAGCTAAGACAAACTTGTTGTACACCTTCCAAACATCAAACCTAAGCTAAGGCACGAGCAAAACACTTTCAAAACCTCACCATTCACAAAAACACCATCCTACTGCAGAAAATAGGGTCACCTCTGCAGTTGGACTTCCATAACTCAATCCACTCGTGCATTCTTGCTAAAACCAGTTCATACACACTCCTACCACATATACAAGCTATCCCAAGCATTGGACACGACCTGTAACACCTCTAACCAACTTCACCATTTTTGCTTTTTCTGTTTTGCAGGTTGATTGCCATAGCTTGATTCACTTGGTTTCAAAGCAAGCTAAAGGTTGGAATAGCATCCCTGGACTTAAAGCAAGCTGTACCAATCCTCACCTTGCCTTGAAAGTGCCTCCATTGCCAGACACGATCCAAGCTGAACAGGTAAGTTCATGGACTTCTATCTCTCAATATAGGAAGAGTTAGCTTTAAGTTTATGAATGAAAAATGTTCTACTCATGGCCCTGAAGCTATACATATCTTCACTTTCCATTTATATTGCATGTGCTGAGAGAATTTAAGACCTAAACATTGACAAAAACTTAGGTTAAGAATTAGGGATGGAGAAATTCTCTCTCATTTCTGAGAGTTAAGTTAAGTTTTTTATATGTATGGAATCATGGCTTGATGCTTGACATTTTTCATGTTGTGAGTTTGTGCTAAAAGTCCAGGAATCATGAGATAGCAGGAAGCACGTGTTGCTCTGTTTTTTTTTGTTCAGAGGTTGAAGACAAAGTCTTCTTGGGCTGGGCCTGACTCTTTTTCCTTTTTGCACCATGTTTTTACATTTGCACCCCCTTTGGCCCATTGCATTTTATTTTCATTTTTTTTGACTTTTGATTTTTGTTTCTGACTTATTTATTTTTGTCAAAGCATAAAAAATATTAAATTTATTTTTCCATATTTTTTTGCATTTTATTTGATATTTATTTAGTTTCATTTAGTTTTTTGTACATAAATAAACATAAATTTACTTTTATTTAAAATAACTAAAAATAATACAAACACTTTTATTTTCTGATTTTTATTTTATTTTATCTTTGAAAAACATTTTTATAAAAAATACACTTTTTTTGTAAATATTAAATATTTTTATTTTTGTATATATTTAATATATTTAATAAATAATACAGATACTTATATATTTATTATAATATTTAGGTTAAAAATACAAAAAAATACTACATTTTTATTGTTATTAATATTTAACTTAAAAAATCACTTTTTGACAATATACTTTCTTTTCTTTATTTTTTGTACATGATTAATAAATATTGCATATATTAAATAATTAATACATTTTATTTAGCAAAATTAGGGTTTTGCCCTAAATACCTAAAAATACCAAAAATTAATTCATTTTATTTTTGTTTATTTGACACATGAAAAATACTTTTTTACATACATATGAAAACCATTTTTGCATTTTGCATATTTATTTTATTTAATTTAATTATTGTGCAATTAAATCCCTTGTAGAATTTCAATTTGGATGTAATAGTTAGATTTTAATTTCTTGCTAAAATATCCCCATTTGAACATTTGTACCCCCCATCCCACATATTGTGTTGTAATAACTTAGGACCTTTTATTTTCCGCATTTTAAAAGCTTTCTAAATATGCCATGTTAGAATTAGGGTTTGTATGCAAAAATTAACCAAAAATAGTTTGACCTAAATTCAAGATAAACAAGCATGAAAATGGACAACACTAATCACACTTGCACCCCAAGGGTATTCCACTTGTTTCCTTCAATAATGGGCCATATTGCATGTTAGGTATCTTTGGCAAAAACAAAACAATCAAATGATCATAGTCCCTCGATGACGCTTTCAAAAGTTGCCTAAAAATGATCAAGTCCCTTAAAGGAAAAATTGCCCAAAGATACCTGGAACCATTGCAATCATGGTCTAAATGATGACCCGCGCTCGTCCCGTTCACATCCTAAGACAAGATTGTCCACCAAATACAATGGTGGAACAAAATTGTTAAAAGGGTTAAAACATAGCAAATCTTTGAGAAATTTAGAGTAGACAAACTCTTGGTTACTTGCCAACTTGCAAAACAAAAACACTTGCCTATTTTTTCAAAACCACACATCACTACACTTTCAAAACAACTTTCAAAAACATTGAAAACCTTTTCAAAAGACATACACCTTTATATACATCCCAACATGGATCATTACAAAGGTTGCCACCACATTGGCCTCTTTTCAAAACATTTTTCAAGCCCACACACAAAGCACCATTTCAAACAATTGAAAACACCATTTCAAACAATTGAAAACACCATTTCAAACAATTGAAAATCAAGGCAAGTTGATCTAAGCAAGTAACTAAGAGCCCATTGATAACCATGGATAGAAAGGGTGCTAATACCTTCCCTTTCTATAATCTACTCCCCGAACCCAAGAAAACATCTCAAAGGTTTTTGCTGTGCTTTTTAACCTTTCCTTAGGATAAAATAAAAAGTCGGTGGCGACTCTTGCTCAACCGAAACATTTGCGAAAACAAACGCAAAACCTAAGTTAGTTCTCCCACCGTATCACAGAACTGGCGACTCTGCTGGGGATTTCTTTTAAAGTGGAGTAACCTTAGGGCTTAGATCACCCTCTTGCATGACTAATTGTTTGCTTTGATTGCTTTACATCTTGGCTCTCTTGTTTGGGTTTGCAATCCTACTCCCGGATTTGGGGAAACATTCATAGATAGCAATACATTGTGGAAACTGTACGGGGTATACTGACACGGTTGGAGCAATAGAAATATTAGTGCGACATATTTGTGAGTACCGGTAACCCTTGAGTTCAATCAAGGAGAGTACAGGGCCACTGAGTGATGTCACTAAGCACTAATGACCTAGAACCTTACTTGACCATCTTGGCCTTTCATTAGGGGTAGTGAGATGACCGGATTTGGTGCAGTCCGAAGTTGGTAGATACTCGATACTACACTCATTGAGGGTTGTTTTCTTGGAATATTTTGGTCGCTAGTTAAGTGGCTAAACCAAAACAATGAACAATGAAAGCAATCCAGTGATATTGAGCTCCTTAGAACCCGGTTACTATTTATAGGATAGGTTTTTAAGCCAACTACACTCAAGAGGGTACTTACCTATGAAACCCCATGCAAGCCTGAAACTAGGGTTTGGTGTGAATTGCTTGTACATATGTTTTGTGCATACATCATGAACATCATAAAGCATCATATGCATTCACTAACCATTTCAAGGGTTTAGATCTTCATCTTTGTTCTTGTTTTGTAGGTCATGGAAATTCTTCGAAGAAAAACCATCCAAGTCAACCTTGTGAGAATCCCTCCTCAACTCAAGGAGCTCACATCAAGAATTCCAGAAAGCTCTCCCTTCAGTGAAAGACATGGTAGACTGCTCAGCCTAGTCAACACCAACATTGAAGAAGACATGATGAAGGTGCTGTTCCAATTCTTTGACCCTCTTCACCACTGTTTCACTTTCCCCGACTACCAGTTGGTGCCCACTTTGGAGGAATTTTCTCAACTCCTGAGAATTCCTATCCTTAATCAGCTACCCTACAACGGTACGGAAAAGGAACCAAAGCCTGAAGATGTTGCTCAAGCACTACATCTACAGCCATCTGACATCAAGGGGCATTGGGAAACTAGAAGCGGTGTCAAAGGCTTCTTGGCAAAATTCTTGATTGAGAAGGCACAAGAGTGTTGGAATTCATTGGACCTACAAGCCTTTGAAGAAATTGTGGTACTCCTTATCTATGGGTTGGTCTTGTTCCCAAATCCTGACCAGCTTGTAGATGTCAACGCCGTCAAAATCTTATTATCCAGAAATCTAATACCAACATTGCTTGGGGACATTCTTCACTCATTTTACACTCGAACAATGAGAAAGAGGGGTGTTCTCATGTGCTGTACTCCCCTCCTTGCAAGGTGGTTTATTTCGCACCTTCCACAATCTGTGTTGAAGAATGACCAAGGTTTAAGGTGGTCACAACGGTTGATGACCCTCACTCACTCTGATGTACATTGGTGTTCTCGGTCCATAGAAAATGTCATAATCGTCGATCATTGTGGAGAGTTCCCTAATGTTCCATTACTTGGCATTAGTGGAGGCATTACCTACAACCCTTGTCTTGCCTTGAGACAATTTGGATATGCACGAAGAGATGGCCCTCACGACATGTTGATTCCTGACCTAGTTTTTGACTTCGACAACGATACGCAAGGACTTCGCCAAAGATTCATCAGAGCTTGGAGGATGCCTAACAAGGTAGACAGGAAGACACTGGGGCACAAGAACTCCATCCCTCTTGAGCCTTATCTCAAGTGGGTACGAGCCCGAGCCCAGAATCTAATGATGCCTTACCCTCATGTTCTCCCTGTGATTAAAGAGCCCGTTAAGGAAGGAGAGGTTCCCTACACCGTCCTATACCCTGACATGCCTACATCGTGGGAGGAGATGCAGAAGAGTTGGATCCAACTCAAGGAGGAACGAAACACTTTTGAAGCCAGCTTCTACGCCAGTGAAAAGAAGGTTTTGGAGCTTACCCGCCGACTCTATGAGGAAGAGACCCTCAACACCTACATCGCACCAAAGAGGATGCGCAACGTCTTTTTACCTTGAGAAGTTTTTGTAATATTTGGCCCATGGGGCATTTATGTACTGACAAATTTCTTCTTATTAATATGACGTGCGTTCTTTTTGTTTGCAACAATTTTTAATGTTCTAAATCCTTGAATGTATTGCATACATAAGCATACCATTCATCATGTGCATAAGCAGGTCTCCACACCAGGTTTCCTTATCTTTCTGTTGTTTATTTCAGTAAGATGGATCTCAAACAGACGGTCAAGGACTTGCAGTCTCAGAACTCACAATTTCAACAACTCCTGATGACCTTGGCTAAGGGTCAGGAGGATCTAAAGGCCCTGCTGGGGAACAAAGACCAAGTGAAAAAGAAGAAGAAGAGAATCGGGGTGGCTACCCTAGGAAGAAGGTTTGAGGGTGAAGCCAGAAGAGTGCTTGGATTTCCCCCTACTTTTGAGGAGGGAACCAGTAAAGGGAATGCGGCTGCAGTACCTTATGAATCCGAGGTTGAAGAAGAGGAGGCTGAAGAGGACGAAGACTACTCTGATCAACAATACCCGCCCGCCGATGATAAGTACAAAGGCTTGGAAGACAGGTTGGCAGCTATGGAGCTGCAGAGAGTTCCCAGCTTAGATTTCGAAGATTTGGGATTAGTTGCTGGAATTGTGATCCCCCCGAAGTTCAAAGTGCCAGCCTTTGCAAGATATGACGGGCTATCCTGCCCGAAGATGCATCTCAGATCATATGTAAGGAAGATCCAACCTTACACGGCAGACAAGAACCTTTGGATCCATTTCTTTCAGGATAGCCTTTCTAGGGCTCAACTCGAGTGGTTCTATCAGCTGGATGGAGCCAGTATCCGAAACTGGGAAGACTTGGCCACCGCATTTTATAAACAGTATCAGTACAATTCTGACCTCGCTCCCACGCGTACTCAACTTCAGGGTATGTCACTGGGGACGGGCAAAGGATTCAAGGAGTATGCGCAAAAGCGGAGAGACTTGGCTGGCAGGGTGCAGCCACCTTTGACTGACCGTGAACTTGTTGACATGTTCTTAGGGACCTTGTCGGGCCCATTCTTTAACCATCTGATTGGTAATTCTTCTGCTGGGTTTACAGATTTGATCTTGACTGGTGAGATGATAGAAGCTGGTATCAAGTCGGGGAAGATACACAAAGGTGCCGCCGCGAATGCTGAAAAGAAGCCTTTCAAGAAGGAAGCCAGTGCTGTTTATGGTCCCAGAAGACAAATTAAGCCAGAACGCCGCCAAGCTGTCAATGCATTGGTAATCTCAAAGTCTGCTGCTGCTCCTCAGCAGTATAATCAACAAAGAGGTGAGAGACCCAAAAGGCAGTACACTCGGCTCAGCATGACCCTATCTCAGATTTTGCCGCAACTACTGTCAACCAATCTGGTAACTGTCAAAGAAGCTCCAAAAGTAGTGAACACAGCTTCTCCAAAGTACAACCCCAACGCCCGTTGCGCTTATCACTCTGATAGCCCCGGGCATACTACGGACGATTGCTGGGCTCTGAGGAATAAGGTTCAAGACCTTATTGATACTAAGGAAATACAGTTTGAGGCGCCCGAAAGGCCCAATGTTGTGAATGCTCCCATGCCCCATCATGGAGTGAATGCTGTGGAAGAAGACCGATATGTAGCCTCCGTGGAAGAGATTGTTACTCCGTTATCAACTGTTAAAAGGAATCTGTTGCTAGCCGGTTTATTTCCGGGATGTGCTGAAGATTGCCTTCTATGTGCTGTTTCCCCTTTTGGTTATCCTTTGCTAAAATTAGGTATCCAAAGCCTGATGGATAGTAAAGAGATCTTATTCGAGAAGATTGTCGTTCCTGCTGTCCCTGCCGAAGAAGTTTCTATTGTCACTATTTTCAACAAACCTCCCAAGGCTACTTCAAAGAAGCCTGTCAAAATCATGTCCACTCAGAAGATTGCTCCTGTCATCATTACTGTTTCGGGGCCCCTCCCCTATACGTCCGACAAAGCTGTCCCATGGCACTATGTGGCAGATGTTTATGTGCTTGGAGTGAAGCAAGAATTTGATACAAATACTGGTGTCAGTAACATCACCGGGCCTGCCAAAATTACTCGCAGTGGTAGGTTGTTTTTGCCAGATATTGCGTCACCAGCTATTCAGAAACCCCTTATCATCACACCTGCAAGTGTGCATGTTCCACTTCCTAATCAAGTTCCTGTTTCTACCCCTGCTTCCGAGTCCTCTGATGCTCGGAGCAAAGGGATTGCCACTGATTTGCCTGCCCTGACGGAGGCGCCGAAAACAACCACTGTTGAAGCCTCCCAGCAAGAGATGGAGGAAATTCTCAAGATTATCAAGAAAAGTGATTTCAATGTAGTTGAGCAGTTGGGGCACACCCCATCAAAGATTTCTATGCTATCACTGTTGTTGTGTTCAGAGGCCCATGCCAAGGCCCTGATCTCCTTCCTGAAGACGGCCCATGTGCCACAAGAAACGTCTGCTGATCAATTTACTGATTGTGTGGCCAACTTGACTGCCGATAATGGTTTGGGCTTCTCTGACGCTGATCTGACCGCCAAAGGAAAAAACCATAACGACGCCCTGCATGTCTCCATCGAATGCAGGGGCACTACTCTTGCCTATGTGTTGGTGGACATCGGTTCTTCATTGAATGTATTGCCTAAGAAAGCCTTAGACAGGTTTGATTGTGAGGGTTTGGAGCTCAAGCCTAGTAACATTGTTGTCCGAGCCTTTGACGGTTCGAAGAGGATGGTACATGGCGAAGTTGACATTCCAATCCGGGTTGGTTCTCAAGTCTTTGATTCTACTTTCTATGTGATGGACATCCGTCCATCATACTCTTGTTTGCTGGGTCGTCCATGGATCCACAAGGTTGGAGCTGTGACCTCCACACTGCATCAGAAGCTTAAGTACCCGGTTAAGGGGAAGATTGTTACAGTTTAAGGGGAAGAAGAGTATATGGTCAGCCACTTAAACTCGTTCTGGTACATAGAGATGGATGGGGAATTCATTGGAACCCCCTTTCAACACTTTGAAGAGGTGCCTCAGACGTTGGCATCAGCTGAAACTATGATTGAAGACCCTCCTTTGAAGATGGCTTCCTTAAAGGATGCCCGGGCTGTGATTGAGAAGGGCGAGTGCGCAAACTGGGGCCGACTTCCTGACTTCACTCCGAAGACCGACAAGTTTGGTTTGGGCTTCACTGCAGAGGCTCAGAGGGCTGTTCGTAAAGCAAGGATTGGAAAACCTCCTGTATTCATCACCAACCCGGGAGTAAATTCTATTGAAGACGATGTGGAGGAATCTGAATTCGACAGCTGGATCTACCCAACAACCGACGATGGACCAAGCAACTGGACTGCCAAAGACTTCACACCTATTACTTTTGTCACTCAGTAATGAACTCTTTTGTTTTCAATTTGTAACAGACAATATGTTGAAACTTTTATGGCTCGGTGTCCTACACGGGGCACCGTGGCTCCATTTGTGAGGGCTTTTGTATGACATTTTCATATATCATTAATCAAAACATTGGACGTTTGTTGCATTTCAAATCTTGTGCTCCCTTTCTTTATTTATTATATATTGCAAAACAACTATATTTACACACACTCACTTATACAGGTTCCAATCCACTATGGATCTCACTGGTAACGACTCTGCTACTGCCAGTTATGACTTTGAAAATCCGATCAACTTAGCCGAAGACGAAGGTGAAGATGATTGCGAAGTGCCTGGTGAACTTGCAAGACTGCTACTCCAGGAAGAGAGGGCCATTCGGCCACATGAAGAGCCAGTGGAAACGGTAAATCTGGGTACGGAGACAGACAGAAGGGAAGTCAAGATTGGTGCCAATCTAGAGCTCAGTGTGAAACAACGGTTGATTCAGATGCTGCATGACTATGTGGAAATCTTTGCTTGGTCTTACGAAGACATGCCTGGGTTGGATACCGACATTGTGGTTCATCACCTGCCTACCAAGGAAGACTGCCCTCCGGTAAAACAAAAGGTCCGCCGTATGCGTCCAGAGATGTCCGAGAAAATCAAAGCTGAGGTTATGAAACAATTTGATGCCGGGTTTCTGGCAGTAACTTCTTACCCTCAGTGGATTACCAACGTGGTTCCGGTGCCAAAGAAAGATGGTAAGGTCCGAATGTGTGTTGATTACAGGGATTTGAACAGGGCCAGCCCCAAGGATGATTTCCCTCTGCCTCATATCGACGTCCTGGTTGACAACACTGCTCAGCATAAAGTTTTCTCCTTCATGGACGGCTTCTCCGGTTATAATCAGATCAAGATGGCTCCTGAAGATATGGAGAAGACCACTTTCGTTACTCAGTGGGGCACCTTTTGCTACAAGGTCATGCCATTTGGATTGAAAAATGCTGGGGCAACTTACCAACGTGCCATGGTTGCTTTATTTCATGACATGATCCATCATGAAATAGAAGTGTATGTCGATGATATGATTGCAAGGTCCCAAACTAAGGAGGAACACCTTGACCATCTACGGAAGCTGTTTGAACGTCTGAAGTTGTACAAGCTGAGGTTGAACCCAAACAAATGCACCTTTGGGGTGAGGTCTGGAAAACTACTAGGTTTCATTGTAAGCGACAAGGGTATTCAAGTGGATCCTGCCAAGGTGAAAGCCATACAAGAGATGCCAGCTCCCAAGACAGAGAAAGAAGTCAGGCTTTTTAGGACGGTTGAACTACATTGCCCGATTCATCTCGCATCTAACTGCTACCTGTCAACCAATCTTCAAACTGCTGAAGAAAGATCAAGTAGTACGTTGGAATGATGAATGTCAGGCCGCTTTCGAAAAGATCAAAGAGTATCTCCAAGAACCACCCATTCTTATGCCACCGGTTGAAGGGAGACCTCTAATCTTATACTTGACAGTACTTGACAACTCAATGGGGTATGTGCTGGGGAAGCATGACGAGTCTGGCCGAAAAGAGCACGCTATTTTTTACCTAAGCAAAAAGTTTACCGACTGTGAGACTCGGTACTCACTGCTCGAGAAAACTTGCTGTGCTCTGGTATGGGCTGCTCGTCGGCTGAGACAGTATATGTTGACCCACACTACTTTGTTGATTTCAAAAATGGATCCGATAAAGTACATATTCGAAAAGCCTGCTCTGTCCGGAAGAATAGCAAGATGGCAAATGAACTTGACGGAATATGACATCCAGTACACGACTCAAAAAGCAATCAAGGGAAGTGTATTGGCAGACCATTTGGCACACCAACCAGTGGATGATTACCAGTCGTTGAATTTTGAATTTCCAGACGAAGATATCATGGTAGTGACTGATTGTGAAGTACCTGGACCAGATGAAGGACCTGAGGAAGGATCCCGATGGTCTATGCACTTTGACGGAGCCTCAAACGCTTTGGGTAATGGTATCGGCGTTGTGATCATATCCCCTAAAGGCACTCATACTCCCCTCACCGCCCGACTGTGTTTCAACTGCACTAACAACATGGCGGAGTATGAGGCATGTATTATGGGTCTTCATGCTGCAATCGACTTAAGGATCAAGTTTCTGAGTGTCTTCAGAGATTCCGCTCTCGTGATCAATCAGGTCAAAGGCGAGTGGGATATGAAACACCCGAATCTTATTCCTTACAAGGAGTATGTATTGACATTGATCCCCCATTTTGAAGAGATAACTTTTGAGCATTTCCCAAGAGAGGAGAATCAGTTAGCGGATGCGTTGGCTATGATGTCTTCTATGTTCAAAGTCAAATGGGATAACGAGGCACCTCAGATCATTATCTGGAAACTGGATGAACCTGCATATTGTTGTGATCTTGAGACAGAAGAGGTAACAGAAAAACCATGGTATCATGAAGTGAAAAGGTACTTGGAAGCTCAAGAATACCCCGAGGGTGCATCTGTTAATGACAAGAAGTTTCTAAGAAGGTTCGCAACTAAGTTCTTCCTCAGCAATGGCATTCTTTACAAGCGAAACCATGATTCAACCTTACCGCGTTGTGTGGATAAGACTGAAGCAGAAAGGATCATGAAAGAGCTGCATGAAGGTACCTTCGGGACGCATTCCAGTGGACATACCATGGCAAAGAAAATCCTTCGGGCAGGATATTTCTGGTCCACAATGGAAGCCTACTGTTATCAACACTCGCGAACTTGTCATAAATGCCAGATCTATGCTGATAAGGTGCACATTCCTCCGGTTCCTCTAAACGTCCTGACGGCACCTTGGCCTTTTGCAATGTGGGGCATTGATATGATCGGCGAGATCCGACCTACGGCATCCAACGGGCATCGCTTCATCCTAGTCGCGATTGATTACTTCACAAAGTGGGTTGAAGCAGCTTCCTATGCCACCGTAACCAAGAGCGTCGTGGCACGGTTCATTCGGCACAACCTGATCTGCCGATACGGTATACCTGAGAGGATCATTACGAATAATGGTACCAATCTTAACAACAAGATGATCATTGAGCTCTGCGAGCAATTCAAGATACAGCACCACAACTCTTCACCTTACCGGCCGAAGATGAATGGGGCTGTAGAAGCAGCAAATAAGAATATCAAGAATATTGTGCAGAAGATGACAGTGACCTACAAAGATTGGCACGAAATGTTACCGTTTGCTCTTCATGGGTACCGCACCTCAGTACAGACGTCAACAGGGGCAACTCCCTTTTCCTTGGTCTATGGCATGGAGGAAGTCTTGCCTATTGAAGTCCAGATACCCTCTCTCCGGATAATGAAGGATGCAGACTTGAGTGAAGATAACTGGATCCAGACTCGACTTGATCAATTAAACCTAATTGACAAAAAGAGACTCACTGCTATTTGTCATGGTCAGACGTACCAAAAACGGATGATCAGGGCATTTAACAAGAAGGTCAGATGACAAGAGTATCAAGTCGGAGACCTGGTAATCAAGCGCATCATTCTTCCTCAAAGTGATCCCAGGGGCAAATGGACCCCTACGTACGAAGGGCCATTTGTGGTTAAACATATCTTCTCAGGAGGAGCAATGATTCTAACCACCATGGATGGTGACGACCTTCCTCACCCCGCCAATGCAGACATAGTAAAAAGATACTACGTGTGAATTAAAGACCCGTTAGGTTGACACACCTAGGCAAAAATAAGGGCTTCCCGGCGAACCGAAAGGGTTCGGGTAAAAATAAGGGATGAAACAAAAAAATTTGTACACCCGGCAAGTCGAAAACCTGAAAAGGCGGCTTGGGCAAAAATGGGTATCCCGGTGGACTGAAAACCCGAAAGGGCGGTCCAAGCAAAAGTTAGGGATAAAGCGTAACACTATGTCTCATTGGATCACCTTGCATCCAGACTTCGGCATCAATTATCGAGCTCAGACTTCGGCATCAATCAATCAATTTCATCTTCAACTAAGCAACAAAGTGATGAGACGCTTGAAGACATAAAAGGCGATAGCAGAGTTGGAACCCAGTGGGATCTTTCACATGGCTGTTTTGTTTTCCTTTTTCAAAGTTTGTATAAACTCTATGTTGTTCGGCAGCGTTCTCTTACTAGGACGTCAGCCTCCTGTACATAAACGCCTATTTACAGGCAAATTTCAAAATCAATACAAGTTTAATTTTTCAGACAAGTTATCCATTGTTTTTCTTTTTCCTGTTTTGTTTTGCGAAGAACGTCCATTGTTCATTTTTGATATATGCATTTGACATTAATTGCTAATCATAAATACTTGCATGCGAAACAAAAGACTAATTACAGATGACATCAGAAACAGGGGCAGTTTAGAATTGTCCAAGCGATCTAGTTGCTCAGTCCACCGAGGTACCAAGGTAGGTTCGACTGAAGAAAATGACCAAGTTACCTCAACTCCCCACAGAGTAAGACAAGATTCAGCAATACTTTCCCCAAGTAGAGTTGGTTTCCTATCAGCCCTGGAAAGGCACAATATTCCCCTAGCAAGTCAACAATATTCTCCTCAAGCAGAGTTAGTCTACGGCCAGCCTAAAGGAAGTTGGGTATTCCCAGAAGATCTCAACATTCCCCAGCGGAGTATAGACATTCCTCAACAAGCATCCCCGACAGTCTTAATATGAGATTGTTCCCCGGCAGAATACCAACACCCCAGTACAGTCTGAAAAGTTTCCCCAGGAGAGTTGAATCCATATCCCCAGCAGGTTTTGAAGCTTACCCCCAGTAGATTCTGGAAGCTTATCACCTGCAGAGTACGAACGTCTCTCCCCGACTTGATTCAAAGGTTATTTTCCTCACCAGGGTATAACTGGGTTATCCTCAGCTAATAACCATGGAAAGATCGTCCTCAGCGAAGTTCTTCCTATCCCCAGCGGAGTTCATCAAAGTTCTCCAACATAACTTATCAGCAGAATCCCCAGCGGAGTTTATCGTTGAAATTCCCGGTGGAGTCTATCGTTGAAATCCCCAGCGGAGCTCTCATCAAAACCTCAGCGAAGTATCTCTTCCCACAGAGTGATTCCCCGCAGAGTAATTTCTCCAACAAGTTTATTCCCCAACGGAGTCATCTTCTCCTACCGATTTATTTTTGCAACCATCATCCCCAGCGGAAACGAAGAACTCTACTCTTCAACATCAGCCCTGGATTTGATTCCCCGGCCAGTCATCAAGGATTTATTTTCCTAGACAAAAATACATTCATAAACATTTCACATTTCATACATCCTGCCTGCATGCATGATAAAGTGCATACAACACTATCTCATTTTGAGCATCATGCACATCATGACATTGCATACAACTAATGTTTTGCCTTTTCAGGAAAAGTCAATCCAAAGTTGATCACTATCAACTATCACAGTTCCAGATTCAATTCCTGTATCTAGCCAGGGCACATATGTGAGTGATTGATTGTAGATTCGATACCTGTATCTAGCCAGGGCATATCTGCATGAAGAGTTCGAAGATCAACCCCTGTAACAGGCCAGGAAATTATCTTATTCTCAGGACGAAGGCTTACACCTGTATCCAGCCAGGAAAGCTATCTCTACCAACCTTTTGCAATTCCAGATTCGATTCCTGTATCTAGCCAGGGCATATCTGTAGACGACAATTCCAGATTCGATACCTGTATCTAGCCAGGGCATATCTGTAGACAACAGTTCCAGATTCGATTCCTGTATCTAGCCAGGGCACATCTGTGAGCAACCAATTGTAGATTCGATACCTGTATCTAGCCATGGCATATCTGCATGAAGAGACTGAAGATCAACACCTGTAACAAGCTAGGAAAACATCTTCCTTTCTCAAAGTACGCAAGTTCTCGCTAAGGAGTCTCTTACGCGATCAACACCTCCAAATGGCATCTATAAGCCCATTCCCTACAAGGTTCTGTCACGTCTCCAGATGGCATCTATAAGCCCATCCCCCTATCCATCCTATCTCCAAATGGCATATATAAGCCCATTCCCGCCATCACATTGCTGATACTCTACCATGCGAGTGCAAATTTCCGGGCACTCTAGTGTCCAATCTCCTTCCACCCTCGAGTCGCGAAAGACAAACTTGCCAATCTAACTCTTCAGGTCTAAGAAGATTGAACAGGGGCAACTGTTGTTCCCCAAAATTTGCCCTCCCATTTCCTCAACATTTTCTCACCACAAGACCCTTGGAGCTCAAGATCCAGTTAGGGTTTCCTCTGCTCAAGACTCCTCCTTGCACTGTTGACCCAAATTAGGGTTTGTGTTTGCACTAAGATGTTTTGACCTAAAATGCCTAAGATGACTTTCATGCTTCATATTGGACTCCCAAGTTTATCCATACCAAGTTTCAAGCCTTGATTCCAATCTTTGCCCAGTCAATTGGACAGTTAACCTAGAAATCAGCTGTATTGGGGAAAAAGTCAACTGTGGTCAATTGACAGTCAAACCTCATGATTTTTGACCCACATCAACATTATGAACTCATACGAACCATTTGGTCAAGTTTGGATCACAATTCCACAAGAAATTTGATCAGATCACCAAAAGGGAAAAATGGTCATTTTTAGGGTTTTGACTGCACAAAGGCAATTTTTGACTGTTTGACCTAGCCAATGGCAAACCAAGCTCACATATGGGCTCAAGGACTCAATGACATGGTCTTGACACATTCAACAAGTTCAAAAGATCCCCAAATGCACAAGATTGACAGATGAACTTTCCAGTCAATTGATCAATTTTTGACTGTATACTGAAAAGTCAAACTTTGACTTTTTGGTCAAAATCAAGTGTCAAGATTCATTTTTCATCAAAACATGTCAAATCATGAAAATTGTTCATCAAGAAATAAAAAATTGCAAATTAGGGTTTAAAATGAAGAATTTTCATAACTTAGAAATTTTTCCAAGTTATGAAAATCCCTAATTTTTTCCTAACTTTGTCCCACTTTTTCATCAAGATGCATTTGGATTCAAACAAAAGTCAAAACATGAAAGTTGTAGTCCATTTCAAAATATACAACTTTTATTCACAAAGTTTCCTCAAAAGAAGCTTGTATCTCAAGTTATGATTTTTGGAACAAGGGTGCAAAACATTCTTAACTTAGAAAAATTTTGACCTATTTTAGGCAGGATTTTTGCCTAACTTCATGGCCACTTTTCACATGCTTCCACTTGGAATTTCAAATTGCATTACAAAGATGGATTGTATTACACATTCCAAGCTTTCCAAAATGTCCAAGAACTCATCAAACAACCTTGTGGTTAGGGAGAATCGAATTTGGCAATATGGGCAAAACTCACTTTGTTCATGAACCATTTCCATGTCCATAACTTTGCATTTTTGAACTCAGCATGCTCTAAGCTAGATTACATGTCTTTTATCTCATCCACACTCCAAAATTAAATGCTAAACCTTTGTGCCAAGATGTTATTCTTTGAGTTTGGTCATTACATGAAGGATTAGTCCTTAATTAGAAAAAGTAATATATCCATTTTTGAAAAGTGGAACTTTATGTCAAGATTGCAATCTTTGAAGTACAATGCAAATCCTTTTGGCACAAGTTCAGGAACATATCACACTGATCTAGAGGGATGGTTGCAGCATGATTAGGGGGCCTGCACAAGTCTAGAAACCAAGTTTACATTTTATGCTTAAGTTAGAAGAAACTTGGCATAACACACGGCAACTCTCATTTTTCTGCCAACACAAGCTAAGACAAACTTGTTGTACACCTTCCAAACATCAAACCTAAGCTAAGGCACGATAAAAACACCTTCAAAACCTCACCATTCACAAAAACATCATCCTACTGCAGAAAACAGGGTCACCTATGCAGTTGGACTTCCATAACTCAATCCACTCGTGCATTCTTTCTAAAACCAGTTCATACACACTCCATACCACATATACAAGCTATCCCAAGCATTGGACACGACCTGTAACACCTCTAACCAACTTCACCATTTTTTCTTTTTCTGTTTTGCAGGTTGATTGCCATAGCTTGATTCACTTGGTTTCAAAGCAAGCTAAAGGTTGGAATAGCATCCCTGGACTTCAAGCAAGCTGTACCAATCCTCACCTTGCCTTGAAAGTGCCTCCATTGCCAGACACGATCCAAGCTGAACAGGTAAGTTCATGGACTTCTATCTCTCAATATAGGAAGAGTTAGCTTTAAGTTTATGAATGAAAAATGTTCTGCTCATGGCCCTGAAGCTATACATATCTTCACTTTCCATTTATATTACATGTGCTGAGAGAATTTAAGACCTGAACATTGACAAAAACTTAGGTTAAGAATTAGGGATGGAGAAATTCTCTCTCATTTCTGAGAGTTAAGTTAAGTTTTTTATATGTATGGAATCGTGGCTTGATGCTTGACATTTTTCATGTTGTGAGTTTGTGCTAAAAGTCCAGGAATCATGAGATAGCAGGAAGCACGTGTTGCTCTGTTTTTTTTTTGTTCAGAGGTTGAAGACAAAGTCTTCTTGGGCTGGGCCTGACTCTGTTTCCTTTTTGCACCATGTTTTTACATTTGCACCCCCTTTGGCCCATTGCATTTTATTTTCATTTTTTTTGACTTTTGATTTTTGTTTCTGACTTATTTATTTTTGTCAAAGCATAAAAAATATTAAATTTATTTTTCCATATTTTTTTGCATTTTATTTGATATTTATTTGGTTTCATTTAGTTTTTTGTACATAAATAAACATAAATTTACTTTTATTTAAAATAACTAAAAATAATACAAACACTTTTATTTTCTGATTTTTATTTTATTTTACCTTTGAAAAACATTTTTATAAAAAATACACTTTTTTTGTAAATATTAAATATTTTTATTTTTGTATATATTTAATATATTTAATAAATAATATAGATACTTATATATTTATTATAATATTTAGGTTTAAAATACAAAAAAAATACTACTTTTTTATTGTTATTAATATTTAACTTAAAAAATCACTTTTTGACAATATACTTTCTTTTCTTTATTTTTTGTACATAATTAATAAATATTGCATATATTAAATAATTAATACATTTTATTTAGCAAAATTAGGGTTTTTCCCTAAATACCTAAAAATACCAAAAATTAATTCATTTTATTTTTGTTTATTTGACACATGAAAAATACTTTTTTACATACATATGAAAACCATTTTTGCATTTTGCATATTTATTTTATTTTATTTAATTATTGTGCAATTAAATCCCTTGTAGAATTTCAATTTGGATGTAATAGTTAGATTTTAATTTCTTGCTAAAATATCCCCATTTGAACATTTGTTCCCCCCATCCCATATATTGTGTTGTAATAACTTAGGACCTTTTATTTTCCGCATTTTAAAAGCTTTCTAAATATGCCATGTTAGAATTAGGGTTTGTATGCAAAAATTAACCAAAAATAGTTTGACCTAAATTCAAGATAAACAAGCATGAAAATGGACAACACTAATCACACTTGCACCCCTAGGGTATTCCACTTGTTGCCTTCAATAATGGGCCATATTGCATGTTAGGTATCTTTGGCAAAAACAAAACAATCAAATGATCATAGTCCCTCGATGACGCTTTCAAAAGTTGCCTAAAAATGATCAAGTCCCTTAAAGGAAAAATTGCCCAAAGATACTTGGCACCATTGCAATCATGGTCTAAACGATGACCCGCGCCCGTCCCGTTCACATCCTAAGACAAGATTGTCCACCAAATACAATGGTGGAACAAAATTGTTAAAAGGGTTAAAACATATCAAATCTTTGAGAAATTTAGAGTAGACAAACTCTTGGTTACTTGCCAACTTGCAAAACAAAAACACTTGCCTATTTTTTCAAAACCACACATCACTATACTTTCAAAACAACTTTCAAAAACATTGAAAACCTTTTCAAAAGACATACACCTTTATATACATCCCAACATGGATCATTACAAAGGTTGCCACCACATTGGCCTCTTTTCAAAACATTTTTCAAGCCCACACACAAAGCACCATTTCAAACAATTGAAAACACCATTTCAAACAATTGAAAACACCATTTCAAACAATTGAAAATCAAGGCAAGTTGATCTAAGCAAGTAACTAAGAGCCCATGGATAACCATGGATAGAAAGGGTGCTAATACCTTCCCTTTCTATAATCTACTCCCCGAACCCAAGAAAACATCTCAAAGGTTTTTGCTGTGCTTTTTAACCTTTCCTTAGGATAAAATAAAAAGTCGGTGGCGACTCTTGCTCAACCGAAACATTTGCGAAAACAAACGTAAAACCTAAGTCAGTTCTCCCACTGTATCACAGAACTGGCGACTCTGCTGGGGATTTCTTTTAAAGTGGAGTAACCTTAGGGCTTAGATCACCCTCTTGCATGACTAATTGTTTGCTTTGATTGCTTTACATCTTGGCTCTCTTATTTGGGTTTGCAATCCTACACCCAGATTTGGGGAAACATTCATAGATATCAATACGTTGTGGAAACTGTGCGGGGTATACCGACACGGTTGAAGCAATAGCTATATTAGTGCGACATATTTGTGAGTACCGGTAACCCTTGAGTTCAATCAAGGAGAGTACGGGGCCACTGAGTGATGTCACTAAGCACTAATGACCTAGAACCTTACTTGACCATCTTGGCCTTTCATTAGGGGTAGTGAGATGACCGGCTTTGGTGCAGTCCGAAGTTGGTAGATACTCGATACTACACTCATTGAGGGTTGTTTTCTTGGAATATTTTGGTCGCTAGTTAAGTGGCTAAACCAAAACAATGAACAATGAAAGCAATCCAGTGATATTGAGCTCCTTAGAACCCGGTTACTATTTATAGGACAGGTTTTTAAGCCAACTACACTCAAGAGGGTACTTACCTATGAAACCCCATGCAAGCCTGAAACTAGGGTTTGGTGTGAATTGCTTATACATATGTTTTGTGCATACATCATGAACATCATAAAGCATCATATGCATTCACTAACCATTTCAAGGGTTTAGATCTTCATCTTTGTTCTTGTTTTGTAGGTCATGGAAATTCTTCGAAGAAAAACCATCCAAGTCAACCTTGTGAGAATCCCTCCTCAACTCAAGGAGCTCACATCAAGAATTCCGGAAAGCTCTCCCTTCAGTGAAAGACATGGTAGACTGCTCAGCCTAGTCAACACCAACATTGAAGAAGACATGATGAAGGTGCTGTTCCAGTTCTTTGACCCTCTTCACCACTGTTTCACTTTCCCCGACTACCAGTTGGTGCCCACTTTGGAGGAATTTTCTCAACTCCTGAGAATTCCTATCCTTAATCAGCTACCCTACAACGGTACGGAAAAGGAACCAAAGCCTGAAGATGTTGCTCAAGCACTACATCTACAGCCATCTGACAACTATTCTTCAAAATGTTGACACGGGGTTTCAATGAACTCCCCGTCCATCTCCATATACCGGAAAGAGTTGAGGTGGCTCACCATGTACTCCTCTTATCCTCGTACCGTAACAATTTTCCCCTTCACAGGGTACTTTAACATCTGGTGGAGCGTAGAAGTTACTGCCCTAACTTTGTGGATCCACGGGCGGCCCAACAAACAAGAATAAGATGGCCGAATGTCTATCACATAGAATATAGACGTGAAGATCTGAGAACCGACCTTAACCGGAATATCCACCTCTCCATGTGCCATCCTTTTGGACCCGTCAAAGGCCCTAACCACGATGTTACTCAGCTTCAACACCAACCCTTCACAGTCCAACCAGTCTAACGCTTTCTTGGGTAAAACGTTCAACGAGGATCCAGTATCCACCAATACGTGAGCTAGAGTAGTGCCCTTGCACTCAATGGAGACACGTAGGGCATCATTGTGATTCTTCCCCTTAGCAGTCAAGTCTGCATCGGAGAAACCCAACCCATTATCTGCTGTCAGACTAGCCATATAATTTTTGAACTAATCAGCTGACGTCTCCTGCGACACATGCGCAGTTTTCAGGAAAGTAATCAGAGCCTTATCATGGGCCTCTGAACACAACAATAAAGACAACATAGAGATCTTTGACAGGGTTTGCCCCAGCTGTTCGACTACATTGTAGTCGCTTTTCTTGATGATCTTTAAAATTTCCTCTATCTCTTATCTAGAGGATTCAACAGTAATCTTCCTCGGTGCCTCCGTCTGAGCAGGCTCACCGGTAATCCCTTTGCCCCGAGTGTCAGATGACTCGGCGACAGGGGTAAGGATTGGAACATGAACAGGGACAGTAGCAGACGTACTGGCAGGTGTAATAACAACAGGCTTCTGAACAACTGGTGGAGAGATATCAGGGGAGAAAAGCCTTCCGCTTCGGGTGACTTTACTAGATCCAACAATATTGCTGACATCAATATCAGCCTCTTTATCTTTTAAGTCTTGTTTAACCACGTGATAATACACATCAGCTCCATAGTGCCACGGGACAGCCTTATCTGACGTGTAAGGGATAGGTCCAGGAACAATAATAATCAATGGAGCGATTCTCGGAACAAATGTAATTCTAACAGGCTTTCTCGAGGAAGCCTTGGAAGAATTGGAGAAAATGGTGATTATAGAAACTTCTTCAACAGGAACCAAAGGAACAAAAGTTTTCTCGAACAAGATTTCTTTATTATCCATCAGGCGTTGGACACTTGACTTCAATAAATGGCAACCGGTAGGTAGGACGGAACATAGATGGAAACCTTCGCCACAACCCGAAAATAAACCGGTTAACAGAAGGTTCTTCTTCATAGTCATCAATGGAGTAGCAATGTCTTCCACAGAGGATACAAACACATCATCATCCACAACATTCACTCCATGATTTGGCATAGGAGCAGTCATAACATTAGGTTTTTCTGGCGCTTCGAACTCAATCTCCTTAGCGTTAATCAGATCCTGCACTTTATTCTTCAAGGCCCAACAATTATTCGTATCATTCCCCGGGCTATCAGAGGGATAAGCACAGTGGGCGTTTGGATTGTACAGTGGTGAGGTGGTGTTGGGATTCTTTGGAGCTTCCCTCGGAATCACCAAGTTAATCTTCAACAACTGTGGCAGAATTTGAGATAAAGTCATGCTAAGCCGAGTAAACTGTCTTTGAGGCCTCTCTTCCCTTGGCTGGTTATTGCATTATGGAGAAACAGTTGGTCTTGAAATAACTACCGCATTAACTGCTTGGCGGCGCTCGGGTCGACTTTGGTTCCTAGAGTTGTAAACTGCACTAGACTCCTTCTTGAAAGGCTTCTTCTCGGTACTTGATGAAGCACCTTTCTGTAACTTTCCGCTCTTGATATCGGCTTCCACCCTTTCCCCAGTCATGATTAACTCAGTAAAACCTAACGATGAACTTCCGATCAAATGGTTGAAATACGGACCAGAAAAGGTCCCCAAAAACATATCCACCAACTCCCTATCCACCAGCGGTGGTTGGACTCTACCAGCGAGATCTCTCCACTTCTGAGCGTAATCTTTAAAACCTTCGCTCGCACCCATAGACATACCCTGAAGTTGGGTACGAATGGGAGCAAGGTCGGCATTATATTGGTACTGCTTGTAAAAAGCAGCAGCAGGATCCTCCCAATTATGGACACTAGATCCTTCTAGCTGATAGAACCACTCAAGTTGAGTCCCTGAAAGACTATCTTGAAAGAAATGGATCTAGAGGCTCCTGTGAGCGGTATATGGTTGAATATTTCTAACATACGAATGAAGGTGTAGCTTTGGGCAGGAGACCCCGTCGTACTTAGCAAAGACAAGCGGCTTGAACTTGTGGGGAATCACCACCCCAGATGCCAGACCTAACTCACCAAAGTCCAATCCAGGTATCTTATGGATCTCCATCGCGCTTAACCGGTCTTCGAGTTGCTTATACCTGTCCTAGGCAGGAGGATATTGGTCTTCATCAAAGTCAGTCTCATTATCAGAAACAACAGGGCTAGGAGCCCTCCTTTCTTCCTAATTCTCCCCCCTCCAGATGAGTGGGACAAATCAACCTCTTCGCGCAGCCTGTTTCCAAACCTATGACCCATGTTCAGGAGGACTGTCTTCTTCTTCTTCTTCTTCTTCTTCTTCTTCTTATCCTTCGAGATACGAGTCTTCAGATCTTTCTGCCCCTTGGCCAGGTTCATGAACATTTCTTGGAACTGAGCGTTTTGAGCTTGAAGAGCCTTAATAGCTTGATCAATGGATGTTTCAGCAGACATGATGCTGAAATAAACAGCGAAGAAGATAAGAGACCTGTAAGGGTACCTATGATGAGGTGCATGGGAATGGAATGTGTATGATATGATTTCAAAGACATTAGGGAGATCAAATTCGTAAACCAAAATGGAACACACTTTTATTAGATTAAAAACTTGAAACAAAGTTTGACAAATTCATTTAAGGCGTTACAAAGGGAAAAACTGAAAAGTAAATCAAAACTAAAAATAGTCAAAGACATCAGCGCTCCCATGGTCATTTTCCGTTGGTGTTGACATAGTCATTGAGGACCTTCTCATTCTCCAACTGTCTTGTAAGCTTTAGAATCTTCTGCTCCTGCTGATGATACTTTTCTCTGTAAGTATCCCGTTATTCTCTTAACTGGATCCACGATCTCTTTAATGCCCCAATGTCAGTAGGCATGTATGGATGGAAGACAGTATGAGGAACCCCTTCTTCATCAGCATTCTCAACAATTACCGGTAAGACAGCTTCGTACGACATCCCTAGATTTTGGGCACGGGCTCGAACCCACCGGAGATACGGCTCCATTGGAAGAGAAGTCTTTGCTCCTAGCTCATGCGGATCAAACCTGTTAACCCTATTCCAAGCTCGTATAAATCTGCGGTGATGTCCCTCACAATCCCCTTGGAAGTCAAAGACAATGCTCGAAATCAGCAACTCATGAGGACCGTCCTTTCTAGCTTGCCCAAACTGTCGTAAGTCCAGACAAGGATTATAGGTGATCCCTCCCCTAATTCCAAGCAAAGGAACATTGGGGTATTCTCCGCACCGGTCAATAACAGCTACTTCTTCCACGTCTTTAGTGCTCCGGATGATATCCATATGAGCAAGGGACATAATTCTGTAGGCCCAACCCATACCTTCCTTGTTCTTCAAAACAGATTTGGGGAGGTGAGAAATAAACCACCTCACCAGCAATGGTGCACAACACATAAGGGTTCCCCGTTTCCGATCCGTATGGGCATAAAGAGCATGAAGAATGTCACCTAAGAGAGTGGACACCGGATTACTGGACATGAAGATCTTCACTGCGTTCATGTCGACGAAAGAATCTGAATTAGGAAACAGAACCAGGCCATATATGAGAAGTTCCAGGATATCTTCGAATGCTTGAAAATCCAAACTGTCCCAAAACTGTTGAGCCTAATCAATCAAGAACTTAGCCAGGAAGCCTTTTACCCCACTCCGAGTCTCCCAGTTAGACATTACTTAGGCCTTTGTCAGATGTAGGGCTGTAGCAACATCCTCTGGCTTAAGAGCTATCTCCCAACCTGTAAATGGCGTCTGCTCTAGAATAGAAATACCAAAGTCAGAGAACTCTTCCAAAGTAGGGACCAACTGATAGTCCGGGAAGGTGAAGCAGTGGTGCAACGGGTCAAAGAAATGGAACAAGACACTCATCATCTGCTCATCCATCTTAGAAGTGACCAAACCAAGGAGGTGACCATGTATTCTGATAAAGGAGGAAGTATCAGGAACCTTTGCAACCAAATCTCTAAGTTGAGTAGGAATCTGTACAAAGCTAATCCGAATAGTGTTTCTGCGCATAGATGCCATGACCTACAAAACAGAACAAAGATGAATCCCCTCGGTCTTTGAAATGGGTTAGTCTGATGCAAGATGCATGCAATGTCATGATGCATGATGTTATGATAGAAACACACCACAAGTATTCACAGATAGCAAACATGGTAAGGGCAAACAAGTCACACAACAACCCTTAGATTTCAGGATGGCATGGAGTTTAGGTATTACCCTCTTTCAGTTTAGTTGGTTCAACCTGTCCTAGTAATAGTAATTGGGTTCTAGAGGATCTCAATATCACTGACCACCCTCGATCGATCATAATTCCAGTTTAGCAACCTTTTCTTGCGGCCGGAATCATCGCGAGAGTTTGGTCTCAATGAGTGTAGCATACTGCTACTTTTCTATGGCCAAGTTGGTCAATTATAGGTTCTAAGGTCAGTTGGTGCTTAATGACCCCTTAGCAGCCCCATAATCTCCTTGTTCCACCATAAGGGATATCGGTACAAACTAAAGTGCCACACCAACGTAGCTACTGCTTCAACCGTATCGGTCTATGCCGTACAGTTCCCTCATAGTCTATTGCTACTTACCTAAAAGGTATCCCCAGATCCGAGTTAGGATCTATAGTAACTCTGATTCAAACCCACAAAGATAAAGCACACAAATCAAGCAATTGAAAACTTTATGATGAACTAATCCTAAGGTACACCCCACTTATTAAATCCCCAGCAGAGTCACCAGTTCTGTGATACGGTGGAAGAACTGACTGTTTTTGAAATGCTGGTTTGCGTTTTGCGTTTTATATTCACAAAATGTCGCGGTAAGCAAGAGTCGCCACCGACTTTTATTTTATCCAACAAGGAAAGGAAAAAAGCATAGAAAAATTCGTTTTTCGAGATATTTCTGAGTACGGGGGGTTAATTATAGAAAGGGAAGGTATTATCACCCCTTCTATCCGTAGTTATCTACGGGCTCTTAGGTACTTACTCATCATTTTCAAAATTGTTTTCTTTGTGCTTGTGGGTTTTGAAAGGTTTTTATTTTAACTTCGATTTAACTCTTGCGTCTGTCTTCAAGAGTGTAATGAAGTGTTTTTGAAAAACTTGTTTGTAAAAGTGTAAGTGTGAAAAAGTTTTGTTTTGAATGAGCAAGTATCTAAGAACTAATCTACCTACTCGAAAAAGGAATCGTTCTATGTTAATTTCCTTTAGACAATGCTGTCCCACTATTAGTGAGTAGGTAGCATCGTCTTTGGAGTTTGAGGGTCAATTCGAAAGAGGGACATACGGTCACTAAAGCAATGTTAGGACGTCTTAGCGGTAACCCTAATGTCTTAGATCTTTTATTCGAGGCAACAATATCCGAGGCAACCATTTTGAGGCAACTATGATCTTATAGACAAGAGGGCGACCTCTAAAACAACCTATACTTAATGACCATTTACAAAGGCACCCAAGTGGGGTGTACCCTAAGAGTGCGCATGCGCGGGTGTGTTGATTTCAGTTATTTTTCTCTTTGCACATGTTTAGGGTGATCTAACTGATTTTAGATTAAACATTCAGTCTTGTTATGCAAACCCTATTACCAAACATCTAGCAGTTGTATATTTACAGAAATTAAAATGTGGAATTTAAACTAAATTATTACAAGGCGTCGGGTATTTACATCGCCAAAAACAACCCTTTGAAAATAAAATAAAAGCGGTAAAAGTAAATGTCTTAATTAAATGTTACAAACCGGGAGCAGCTACAATAATTGAATAAAGAAAAATAAATCGCGCGGGAAAATTGGATTGAATGCGAAGCTAGGGTTTTGACCCTCCTAATTAAAGAAAATGTTTTTTGTTGTTTTTATTTTTAAGAAAAGAAATTAAATCCTAAAATTAAATGATAAATTAATTATTAAATAAATTAATTAATGAAAAATATTAAATGATATATTTTTGGAGTTTTTGTTATTTTAGGAAAGAAAATAAAATAATTAAATTAGGGTTAAAACCTATTAATTCTAATTAGTTTTAAATATTTGCAAAAATCATTCAAAGTTATCTAGCATTAATATCCTAATTAAATTAATTAATATTTATTAATGAAAAATAAAATTCTAAAATTCAATTGGGTAAAAAATATTTTTGTGATTTTTGATAAAAAAGAAAAATTAATTTTGGTTAGTAATTAAATAAATAAATAATTAAATGAAAATAAACAAAATATAAAAAAAGTAGAGAATGGGCCTGATTTAGGGGGTGCAGAATGTAGGAATTCTGGCCCATTTGTGAAGTCCATTTGACTTTTTGCAATCCATTGCGTGTGCATTGACTGGGTCTTTTGGTGCACCTTCAGTGATAGCCACCAGATCTGGCCATCTGGCCATCTGGCATACTGATAAGGAAGGCATATGGTGGTCATCAAGCTCATGCGCACACTAGATTTCCTGCAAGAAAACATTATTGAGAAAATAGGGGGACCTGGGATTCGAACCCGGGTCCTGAGGCAAATTCCAATGGCTTGTGACCAGCTGGGCTGTTGGTTGTCTTTGTACATATGCTAAGAATTAAATATAATATAAAAAAACAAAGTTAGTGGACAAAAAAATAAAAAACGCGAGCTCGTTCAAACAAGCCAATGGGGTCTGGCCACGTCTTCGTCCCTGTCATGGTACCGTCTCTAAAAGTCCAAACATCTATACCTACGGACAAATGTCCGTCGCTACAAACCTGTCCATTCTCAAAATCTCGTACAGGCCATGTAAACGAATTCTAAGACCATGGTTGAGGTCGTCTCATCCTCCTGATTGCAACCATGCCCATTATGAAGGCTAATTATTCCTGAAACAAAAAGCCCTAAAACCAAATACAAAACCCTAGCAATGGTGATTCACGATATAGGTCATATAAATGAAATTAGCTATTGTAAAAAGCTTGCAATTGATATGGTGATCAAGAATATGCCACTAATTCATGTTAACAATGCCTAAATTTCAAAATATGGAATCAAGAACAGGGGTGTATCGTGAAGGACTTACAGCGCGTGGGAGGGCTTGAAAACGTGTGGTTTTGCTTGCTTTAGGTTCCTGAGATTTCCAGGAAGAGATTGAGACAAGTATCAAGCCTTGAGGACGCCCCTAACCTCTGTTTCGATCTCACACTTTTTGCTTCTTTTTGCAAAATCTGTTCTTGCTCTATGCTTGATATCCAACCTTGTTTTTGATATGCCTCGCCTCCTTATGTATTGTACAATGCATTAGGGTTGCAAATTCAGTCCAAATCCCTCTCCATCAATGCTTTGGATATTGATTTGATTCCCTTTAACAACCTTCCAAATTTGGCTTATTTTGCAATCTTTTTATACACAATTGCCTTGATACGAGTTTGATTATACCTAGCTATGTAATAAGACCTGCAATCATCACCAAATCCTTTGTTTCAATGTTTTTGGATTTTATTTGATTTAATTTGATTTAAATCAAATTAATTCAAATAAAAATCAAAATAATTAATAAAAATATGATATGGACACATGGCCAAGGCTAGATCACTTGGGCTATAATTCCAACTCAAAACAAGTGAAAAATAATGGGCCCATTTGGCAAAATTTGAAGTTTTGGGCATAGTTGACTTTTGGCAATTTTGCAAAAAATTCCAACTTCAACAATGCATACCTTCCTCAATTTTGACTCTTTGGAGGTGTTCTTGGACTTTTTAGAAAGCTTGAGATGTCCTCTAAGCAAACCTTTTGGTCTCATATCAATTTGATATTCCATGCTCATGTATGAAGCTTTGAAAAAAAGGTGTTTTTGTTTACTTTTCAAAATGACCTATAATGTCCAAATTCATAACTTCTTGTGAGTGCATATTTTGATATTGGGAGATGAATATGGATTGTATAGAATTGCATCCTCTTCAAAATGAGCTTTGGATGGGTCATTTCTCATAAAGTATGAGAAAGTAATGCTTGGTCAAAGTTGGGTTGACCATTCCTACAAAACCCTAATTTAATAACTTTTGAATCTTGATGAATTGTGAGCAATCCTTGATGAATCATGATCAACCCTTGATAAAATGATGAAATATACTTCAAAATGAGGATTTTGACCAAAAATCTTGAAGTTTGACTGTATGTGGGTCACAGTTGACTTTTGCCCTAGCACAATCGATTCTTGGACCTTTGAGCAATTGATTGAGCAAAATTCCTCTGCAAGGCTTGAAACTTGACATGGATGATCTTGAGAACATATTAGGAGATTGGTGAGAACTTGGGGTCACTTGGACTCAAGGATCTTGATGCAACATGAAACCCTAATTTGAGGTAGACTGCCTTAGGAGAGAGCTTGTCTGGCCAATCCTTAAGCAACTTTGAGCAACTTGGAGATCTTTCTTGCCATGTTTTGAGAAATATGGGAGGGAAAATTTTGGGGTACAACAGTGACCTATTTGGCTCGTGTGTGATGGAGTTCATGGTGTTGGGGTGGTCTCGCATGATCAGGAGCGTCTTATTAAGATCAAAGGGCGGGGGTTAATGGCGCATGGTAAGGGTGATGCTTGGGATCCAGGAGGGGTTATATTTTAGTTTTTCCTTGTTACCTCTTCACTTTACTTGTTATTTCTCTCTCTCTCTCTCTCTCTCTCTCTCTCTCTCTCTCTCTCTCCTCTTGTTCTCTCGTTCTCCTCTCCACAAACAAAAACAACAACCTAGAAACCCTAATGGCGATGCCCTAACAACGGCGGTCTCAACCTGTCCAAACCCTAAATCTAACCCCGCCCCAAATTGCAACAAGAGATCAATATAAAAACCCTTAAACTAAGATTTCGGATGTTACCTCTCCTTTCTGTGATTATTCTGTGCTTATTCCTCTGATTCTTTCCATGATCTTGTCTCTGATCTTCTTCTTTTATGTAAATCGCAGATGCCAAGAAACAATGGAGATGATGGTTGCGCGAGAGTCAACAGATCTAGGGTTTTAGATTTGAAACCCAGATCTCAAGAAAGGGAGTGGAGTCTTGGCCGACAAAGCTTCAGGATCTCCTTCTTCTTCTTCTTCTCCTTCTTAATTTTCGGTCCATACTCTCTTAGATTTTAGGGATAATAGTTTTTAGGAATAGATGAATTATGAGATTTTGTATATTGATTTATGTTAGAAATTAGAGATTGAAAAAGATTGTGTTAGATTAGGGATTGATTTGAAGAATTAGATCAATTAGAAATTAGTCTGATATGTAATTTATGGATTAGGTTTTAGATTGATTGTAATTGAAATTTGTTTCAGATTTATACGATTTTGGTGTTATAATTTGATTGTTGATTTGATTCAATTTTGTTATGATTTAATTTAATTTTGTTATGATTTAATTTAATTTTTTTCTGAATTTTTTGTGCTTTTGTTTCTTGGCTCGTATGCATTTTGGGTGACTTAGAGATGAAGGGAAAGATGAACAGGGCGTCGTTGCAACATTAGGGTTTTTTGGCCCTTAGTTGACTTAGTCAATGTTACAAAAAATAAATAAATAATATTTAAAAAATAGAGTTATAATAAAAAAAGTTGACTCAGTCAACTCTCTAAAAAATTAATTAATAAAAATCAAATATTAATAATATAACAACAATACCCTATGATACAAACTGGGCCACAACTTGACTTATTGGGTCATCGATTTACCAAGCGCACCCCCTTTCATGTATGATCCAAAAGAGTTTAAAAAATGGGCTTCAACTATAATGTGCCCTTCTGATTAAAGACACCTCCCTTTATGTTATTATAAATGGGCATCCAAGGTCCTAATGGGCAATCAGATCTTGATGGACCACTCTGAAACAATAAAACCCCTAAAAAAACAAAACACCCATTTTGATATTTGAAATGGGCTTTAGTTATTGGGCCATCATATTTTAAAAACGCATTCCCTTAGTAATTAAAAAGAAAATGGGTGCACTCCCCCCATTTTATTTAAAATGGACTCCTAAACTTCTTTAATGGACCATCACATTTTGATGGTCCATACATCCCTCTCACGAATTTAAAACCCCTATTAGAATAAGACCCAAAAATAAGAAAATTATAATCTAGAAACATAGTAATAATATGACAATTGAAATTGATTGGGAAAATTTGGGATATGGTTGCTGCCCTTATTTAATTACTCTTCGATTAAACGGTGCGAGAATACGAATGTCTCACATATTCGGGTCAGAGGGTTGTTAAATAGTGGAAGACCCCAAAATTTGACCAAAAGAATTATAAGATGAGGATACACTGTAAAGTATACTCAATAGTAAAAATAGTAAGCAGAGATGACATAGTCAACCCATCAAAGTTTAAACAAGGAGTATAATTGAAGAGTACGATTGACCTAGATATGACGACACAAATAACTCGCCAATATCTAGAAAAGATATCATAGATTTTGTGCATTTACCATAGCCTAGGAGGTAAATAACACAAGTTTTGAAGATAAATAACTTATTGCTGCTTTGAGACTGATGCAACAAAATATATCACAATTACTGCATATTTACCAAGACCTAGAGGGTAAATATCACCATGTCATACAGTGGGAGAACTGACTTGTTTAGTGTTTTATCGCAAATATTGCAGTTAGCAAGAGTCGCCACCAATTTTTCTTTTATCCAATATAAGGAAAGGGTGAATAGAACAGGAAAAACCTTGATAGATTTTGAGTTCGGGGGATAAGTTATGAAAAGGAAAGGTGTTAGAACCCTTTTCATCCGTAGTTATCTACAGGCTCTTAATAGCTAGCTCACTTTTTGAAATTTTTCTTTGTGTGTGTGATTTGTTTGAAAATAATTTGAAAAGCTAACTTTGTAATGATTCTTGTATCAGTCCTCAAGAATGAGTACAAAGTGTTGAAAATATTTTGTTTGAAAAAGTGTGATGTGTAAAGGTGTTTTGTTTGTGAAAAAGGTTGTGAGCAAGCGATTAGAAGTTCCTTACCCACTAAAGGTCGTTCTTATTCTTTTCCTTTTCTGTTAGAGATAGTACTACCCATACCATTAGTTGGTAGGTAACTCTATCTATTAGATGCGAAGGGACAAGCGTAAGATCGTCATATGGTCATAGAAAGCAACTTGTAAGGATACTTTAGCAATTCGAAGGGTCTGTCATCATATTATTCGTAGACAACAAGTGACTAGATCATCTTTTCATAGGCAACTCGAAGGGTCGTTGAGGGATTATGATCTTTATTCGAAGGGACTATGATGATTTAATCGAGGGTCTTTTCTAAAGTATCCATACTTTTGAGGGACATGACCAAATATCCCAAGGAAACAAGAGGGAATTGCTCTAGAGGTGTATGTGTGCAAAGTGATTCACTTACAATTATGTTATCTTGGAATTGTTTAAAGTTATCTACCGATTAATTTTATCTTGCCATACAAGCCTATTACTACACAGTTATATATATACATGGCATAAAGTATAAGTGCAGAAAAGGAAAATGCAGAAGATGAAACCTAACACTATTACATGGCCTCGGAACGGTTACATGATAAAGAAATTGTGGGGAAATCTAAACTAGGTTATTATGAAATTTGTACATCCTATACAGTTTTCTAATAAAATAAATATCAAAATAAAATAAAATATTAGTAAATTGTTTTTAAAATCCTAAAGTCTAAAATATTGAAAGTCAATTTTTTTTGTGTATTTTTGGTTTGATTTTATATGTTAATAATAATTTTAAAAAAACCTAATGTCTAAAATATCACATTTTACTTTTGTATTTTGGATTAATTTTAAGCATTTAGAAAATAATTAGTTATTTAATTCTAAATTAATTACAAAGGTTAATTAATTAAAAAAACTAAGTCTAATAAAATTGAATTAAAAATATGTCCAAAATTAGATTAATTAATAAAAATCTTAAGACTATTTTTTTATGGATTAAACAGATTAGTAGAAAATTAAATAAGAAAATAAGTAAAAATAATGGAAAGTGGAAAAGATTATAAAACACATAAAATATGGTTGTAAGCACCCAGGCTCGAACACACACCCTCTCCTTTGCCAAGCAAGAACACTACCACTGTGCCATGAAACAAACCGAATTTTATGCCCTATCAATGGCATCTCGTATTCCTCATGTTCAAACTTGCATGTAAGGCTTCAAACTTGTTTTAAACAATCATGCTAAGCGATCTGCATTGATAGAATCAGTTAACAATGCGTAGAATTTGTAATACGAATAATAAAAAATAATGCAAACCGGACATGGCATGTATGCAAGTTTTATGTACAAATAGGAATGGAAAGTTACCCATTGTGATGCGGTGGGAGAACTGACTTGAGGTTTTGCGTTTGTGTTCACAAATGTTACGGTTTAGCGAGAGTCGCCACCGACTTTTATTTTATCCAAAAGGAAAGGTAAAAAAGCACATGAAAGACCTTTGAGATGTTTTCTTGAGTTCGGGGGGTAGATTATGAAAAGGGAAGGTATTAGCACCCTTTTTTATCCATGGTTTTCCACGGGCTCTTAGTTACTTGTTTAGATCACTTGCTTTGCTTTTGAAATTGTTTGAAATGGTGCTTTGTGTGGTTTTTTGAAAGTATTTTGAAAAGAGATCATCGTTTAGGCAATCTTTGTAATGATTCTCGTTCGTGAGAATGTATACAAAGATGTTTGTCTTTTAAAAAATGTTTCAATGTTTTGAAAGGTGTTTGGAAATGTTTTGAAATGTGTGTGTGTTTGAAAATAGCAAGGATTGTTTACAAATTGATCAAGTAACTAGAAGCTATCTACCTACTCAAAAGTCTTTCCTATGCATTTTTATTCCTTTGACATTGTTGATTTACCATTGATTTGGTAAACAACCCTATCTTTGGATGTTAAACGGGACGAGCGTGGGTCATCGTATGACCATGATAGCAATGGTGCCAAGTATCTTAGCATGTTTGAGAGACCAAGATTGATTTGTTTTAGGCAACCTTTTGATAGCGTCATCGAGGGACTATGATCTTTTGTTTTGTTTTGTTTTGCCAAGATATTTTGCATGCATACCATGGCCATTTTGTTTTAAGGCAACCAAGTGGGTGAAACCCTAAGGGTGTTTGTGTGCAATGTGTGTCATTTTACATGCATTTTGATTATCTTTGATTAGGTCATTCTATTTGTTTGATTTTTGTCTTATCATGCAAAACCCTAGTTTTACTACACAAGTATAAATGCGATAAGTTGCGTAAAAGTAAACTAAACTATTACAACAATTATTATGGGATGGGGGATACAAGTTTTTGAATGGGGATATTGCACAAAATAAACCCTAAAATAACTATTACAACCCAATTGAATTATTGTGCAAAATAAATAAATAAACAAGTATTTAAATATGCAAATAAAATGTAATCATGCAAAAATGTTTTGTATTTGTTTTATGTATGAGAAAATAAAATTATTTAAGTCCTAAAAATAAGAAAAATAACATTATTATTTTTGAAAGGGAAAACCCTAATTTTTTTGATTAAAAGGGAAAATATGTTTCCTAATATTTATTTTTATCCATTTTTGTACAAGGAATAATAAATAATATTATTAACAACTATTAAAAATTAAAATATGTATGAAAATAATATTTTATGTGAAAAATAATTAAAAAAAATAAAATTGTATAGTATTTTTATTAAATGTATTTACAAATAAATAAGAAAATAAGTTATATTTATTAAAATAAAACTATTTTATATGCCAAAAAATAATAAAAAAAAATAATATTGCAAAAAATTAAGAAAATATTTTTGTGATTTTTTAATGTTCAGAAAAAATTATTAAAATCAATAAACATAAAAAATGAGAAAATATGCAAAAAATATAAAATATGAAGTAGGGGGGTGCAAAAGTAAACTTGGGGGTGTGAAAAGCAAAACCAAAAAAGGCCAGAAATGCAAAAAGCCCAAGCAGCCACTTCGTCCCTGTCCTTCAGCTTGCGCGCGTTCCATGTACAAACCTGCAACTCTCTATTCTTTGCACAAAAACAAAAACTTGCAACATAAAAAATGTAGCTTGGAATCTCACGATTCCAATGATATAAAATTCATAATCTAACTCTCAAAGATCATGGAGAATTTCAGTAGCCCTAATTTCTGACCTAATTTTTTCAGCATGTTCAACATTCAAATTCTCTTAGCTCAGTTAAAATAAATGACAACTATGCATATGTACAGCTTCAGCAAGTTAAAGACTACATTTTTGCTTCACAAATCGTGGCTTGAGGATGCCTAAATAGAGAGATAAAGTTTTGAAAAATACCTCCTTCAGCTGGATTTGGATATGGCAATGTGAGGGCTTTGAGTGAGGCCTGAGGATCGTGTGAGCTTCCTTGAAATTCCCTCAAGCTTTTCCAATGTTTAGCTGGCTTTGTGGATGGCTGAAACTCCCTGTAGAAGTCAAGTTGTAACCTTCAAGTTTGAGAATGGCGATGTCTGAAACAGAGGTTACAACAACAGGACAAGGGCTTGGATAGTTTTGATATTATGTGGATGAAGTGTTTCAAAGGTTGAAAGGCAAAACGCGCGAGCCAAAATGAAGTTGGCAAGGATTTTGCAGAGGCTGCCCTGTTTTGGCAGAAAAATGTGTTTTTTGAGTTTGAGAGTGTTTGGGATGTTATCAATTCATGTTCTAGCTTGAGATAAGTTTGTGAAGTTGTTTTGAATGAGACCAAGTCCACTCTTTAACAGATGTGCAAGTTCTGACTTCTTTTGCAACCTTTCTTGTATTTGAAGAAAAGTGAAGTGACTTGTGCCAAAGGCTTGTACTTGCTAGTTCTAGGGCTGCCAAGGGTTGGTAAACATTGCTTGATATCTATGGACATTGCTTGTAACAAAGAAACAGGTCCATGGCTCAAGAATTGTAAAGTTGCAAAAAGCTTGCTTTATGAAAATGGCAATGTGCCCTTTATGCCATTTATGGATTAATCTCTTGTACAATGCTCCAACAGCCAAAATAAAGCCATTATCCCATGAGTTTGCATTTAATTATGGAGTGTAGAAGGGATTTAGGACCTGTAATGCAAGGTACAAGCATGATAGGATCTGATTTGCAACTTGGTGTATTGTGAAAATGGCTTGAACAAAAGTGACAAAATGACATTTTCTCTTCTTTGATTCTCCCTAACCACAAATGATCTTGGAGAGTTCTTGGACATTTTGGAAATATTGCAATGTGCTCTACAATCCATATTTGAAATGCATTTTGAGATACCTCTTGGAACTAGGTGAAAAATGTCCATGAAGTTGGGTCAAAAACCTGCCTAAAATAGAGCAAATTTTCACTAAGTTATTTAGTTCATGGACCCCTATTCACAAATTCATAACTTGATATCCAAGCATCTTTTGGGAAAACTTTGTGAACCAAAGTTGTAGATTTCATAGAAGACTAAAACTTTCATGTTGGAAGTTTTCTTTGAATCCAATTGTATCATGGTGAAAAAGTTATGAAAAGTTGGGAAAAAATAAGAAAATTTCCATACTTAGAAAAATTCTAAGTTATGAAAATTTTCAAATTAAAACCCTAATTTGAAAAATTGATTTTTTTGGTGAACAAGTTTCATGTTTCGACATATCTTGTTGAATTATGACCCTTGGCACTTGATTTTAACCAAAAAGTCAAAGTTTGACTTTTCAGTGCACAGTTGACTTTTGATCAGTTGACTGCAAAATTCATCTGTCAATCCTATGTACTTGAGATCTTTTGAACCATGTGATTAGGTCAAGATAATGCCATTGAGTCCTTGAAATCATGTTTGAACCCAATTGGTCATTGGCTAGGTTAAAAATCAGAAATTGCCCTTTCTCAGTCAAAACCCTAATTTTGACCATTTTGCCCTTTTGATGATTTGATCAAATTTCTTAAGGAGTTGTGATCCAAACTTGATCAAATGGTACATAGGAGTCTAAAATGTTGTTGTGGATAAAAAATTATGAAGTTTGACTGTAAATTGGCCATAGTTGACTTTTTCCCCAATACAATTGATTTTTAGGTCAACTGTCCAATTGACTGGGCAAAAAAATGTGATCCAAGGCTTGAAACTTAACATGAGCAATCTTAGGGGTCCAAGATGGTGTATGAAATTCACATGAAGCATTGAAGGTCCAAAAATCCTTGTGCAAACTCAAACCCTAATTTCAGGTCATCAGTGCAAGATGAGGTGTCTTGAGCTGACCAAACCCTAATCTTGTCTTGAGTCCAAGAAGTCTTGTAAGGAAAATCTTGATAAATGAGAGGGAAAATTTTGGGGTACAACACCTATTCTTACCTTAGATATGTTCTGGAAGTGATTTGAGGTGGTGGTTTGGACTGAATCAAACTGGAACTTGATATTCAATGGTGCATTTTCTTTGAAAATTTGTGATTTTTGACACTTTTCTTGAGGAATTTTTTTTTGTCATTATAATGTGAGGGCTTGAGTATTTATAGAGGAGGAGATTTAAGTCACCAAAGAAGGAAAGAATCAAGTGATCACGGTGTTACTAAAAATCAATGAAACATGTTTTCTAACTTTCCATTTTTGAAGATCCTTGTCTCAAACATGTCTCTCACGGTTTTGGCAAGCTTTTATGAGGTCGTGGGCCTTCTAGAAGATGTCCAAATGATCATATTCCAACATTAATCCAACTATTTATTATTTTTAATTTAATTCTTTTATAAAAATTAAATAAAAATTTAAATAAATAGGATAAAAAATATGACTATGTACCAATGGACTTAGAGGTCTTCTATCATGTCATAAACATGTTTGATCCTCAAAAGTTAGGCTCATTAGTCCAAAAATTCAAAATTGCTCAATTGAGGTTTCATGCATTTCTCAAAAATTGTCCAACTTGTGCCAACCATAACTCTCACAATTTGTCATATGAAGGTGATCTTTGACTTTTTGGAAACCTCAAGATGTCTCCTATAACTTTCACGTTGGTCATTTTTTCATTTGAAGTCTTTAACTTGATGTAAATTGCCTTGACAAAAAATGTCTTTTTTTTTACTTTTAAAATGATATGTAATATTTTGATCCATATCTCTCAAAAGAAGCATTTTTGTCCTTGAGCTTAGAGAGACAAAGTTGCAGAGAATTGAATTTCCTTCAAAATGGGCTTTCATTGAGAAATTTATGATGAAGCATGTGAAAGTTATGCTTGGTCAAAGTTTAGTTGACTTCTCCTTAAGAAACCTTAATTAGTAATTTTTGAATTTTGATGAATCTTGATTTTTCTTGATGAATCATGATCAAACCTTGATAAAATGATGAATGTGACTTCAAAATATTGATGTTGACCAAAAATATTGAGTTTTGATTGTATGTTGACCATAATTGACTTTTTATCCAATACAATTGATTTTCAATCATCTGAGTAATTGAATGAGCAAACTTGTGATGCAAGACTTGAAAGTTGACATGGGTATTCTTTGAAGCATATGAGGATCCATAAAATTCACTTGATGCATTAGAATCTCAATCTTCTTTGAGAAAACCAAAACCCTAATTGTAGGCCATTGCTTAGGAGGAGGGTTCATCTGATTAATTCTTGAATAGTCTTGAGTGTTTGATACCCTTAGGAGCATGATAAGGTATCTTGAATCAATTTGTCTTGAAAAATGGGAGGGCAAATTTTGAGGTACAATGCACCAGTTTGAAAAATGACTTACTAATGCTTGGGGACTAACTTAGTAAACTATAATGCATATTTTGTTTACTCATCACAACCTAGGTAATGAATAAAATAGAGTTTGATAATCCATTTCTGCATGGAGACTAACACAATGAATTATATCGCAGAGAGATAAATAACTTATTGCTGCTTCGAGACTAATGCAATGAGTTATATCGCAGATTTCACACATCTACTACAACCTAGGGAGTAGATGATACAATTTTGAAATATCTTACTGTTCTAACCCAAAATTTTGCCTCTCACTTATCAAGAATTTTCTCACTAGATCTCCTTGGGCTCAAGACTGCACTAGGGTTTGATCAGCTCAAGACACCTCCTTATGCACTGATGACCAAAATTAGGGTTTGAGTTTGCACAAGAATTTTTGAACTTCCGATGCCCAATATGACTTTCATGGATCATTATGGACCCCCAAGATTACTCATGCCAAGTTTCAAGCCTTGGATCACACTTTTGATCAGGCAATTGAACAGTTGACCTAAAAATCAGTTGTATTGGGGGGAAAAGTCAACTATGGCCAATTTAAAGTCAAACTTCATAATTTTTGATCCACATCAACATTTTAAACTCATATGTATAATTTTATCAAGTTTGGACCATAATTCCTCAAGAAATTTGATCAAATCTCCAAAAGGGCAAAATGGTCAAAATTAGGGTTTTGAATGGGAAAGAGCAATTTCTGATTTTTGACCTAGAAAATGGTCAATTGGTCTAAGGCATGACCTCAAGAGTCCAATTGCATCATTTTTACCTAATAACATGATTCAAAATATTGCAAATCCATTGGATTGACAGATGAATTTTGCAGTCAACTAATCAAAAGTCAACTGTATACTGAAAAGTCAAACTTTGACTTTTTGGTCAAATTTAAGAACCAAAGATCACAATTCATCAAAACATGTCAAAATAGGAAAATTATTCATCGAGAAATCAAGAAATCAAGATTTCATTTTGAAAAGTCAAAATTTCTAAACTTAGAAATTTTTCTAAGTGTCAAAAATTTCTTATTTTTTCATAAATTTGAGAAAATTTTTCTTTATGATGCAAGATGATTCAAAGGAAACTTCCAACATGAAAGTTGTATATCTCCATGAAATGTACAACTTTTCTTCACACAACTTCTCCTAAAAATGCTTGGATCTCAAGTAATAATTTTATGAATACATGCTCATGAACTAAAAAAGACTTAGTGAAATTTTGTCCTAGTTAGGCAGATTTTTGACCTAACTTCATGGAAATTTTTCACATAGTTCCAAGGGTAATATTTAAAATCAATTCAAATATGAGTTGTAGAGAACATTTCAAGCTTTCCAAAATGTCCAAGAACTCCTTGAGATCATTCTTGAGTATGGAGAATCGAAGAGATGAAGTTGGGGTTTTGTCACTTGAATTATAGGTCATTTTCATGATGAACACAAATGCAAATCAATGTTAGGCTGCATAATATTTTCTTTGCAGGCCTCAAACTTGTTTGTCACTCCATAATTAATGTATTACACAAACTTTTGAGCTATAATCCAAGTGATTTAAGCTTTATCCAATTCACATTGCCATTTTGGGAAGAAAGTTAACAATACCATTCTTGAAAAGCAAGCTTTATCCATAAAGTCCACTCTTGAGACTCTAACTTGTTCCCTCTGATCACACTTCATCTACCAATTCATAAGCAAGTGTGTTTAAAGAATAACCACTCTATCTTAGCAAGTACACAAGGCATTGAAACTTGTTTTTCAAAAAATCACATGTTTAGCTTAAGGATGCAAATTCTAATTCTGATTAACAACAAATCTCCAAACTTATTGCTTATAAATAGGAGCACTATTTGTGAGCTAGGACACAAGTTGAAGCTCCTGAAACTCACTAAAACTCCCTCTAATCAGAAATTGTCTCAAAACACCATTGTTGTGCAAGTTCTGACTTTACATACCAAACTCCAAATCCCCTCGTACGTTCTTTGGCCTTTCACTTTCAAAAGCTTCTAAACATCAAATACAAACCATCCAAAGTACATTTGCTCAACTGTAACACCTCCATCATCAAGTTCCATTTTTAAAAACAGGGATCTTCAACTTGACTTCTCCAGAGCTTCTCAACCACTTTTAGCTCAAGCCAACCGTTGCATTAGCTTCCTAGAGGTCCAAGAAAGCTAACCTGATCATCAGCACTGCCTGAAACAAGCTCAAATCCATTTCATGATTTCCAGTTTTGAGGTATTTTTCTTGAACTTCTATCTCATTACTTAGGCATTGTTAGGCTTGCATTTGTGAAGATAAAATGTAGACCTCATTGCCACGAAGCTGTACATACCCATAGTTTGCACTTACAGGGCATGAGCTTAGAGAATTTTAGAGTTGAAGTTTCTGAAATTTTTAGGGTTCAAATTAGGGCCAGAGAAATTCTCATTTATCTTTGACTTTTAGCTTTAGTTATTTACATGGTTAGATTCGTGAGGAAGAATGCAGCAACTTTCATTTTGTCATCTTCTATTTTTGTTGAGAAATGAAGAAGTTACAGGTACACCGACTGGAGGTTGAAGATGAGGTCATCAAGACCTGATTTGCCTTACATATTTATTGTTTTGTTTATATAAACGGATGTATAGCCACCCCAGTGGTAAAGTGCGTGCCTGTTAACCTATGGGACCAGGGTTCGAGCCCCAGTGGTACCCTTTTTCATTTTTCATATTTTTTTGACATTTCTGATTTATTTTGTTTGCAAACGCAAAATGCCCAAGTCAGTTCTCCCACTGCATCACAGAACTGGCGACTCTGCTGGGGAAAACTCTAAAAGTGGGGTTACCTTAGGGATAAATCATATTTATTTGTTTACATTGTTTGACTTATATGCTTTACATTATGGTTCTTTGTTTGAGTTTGAATCCTCTACCCGGATTTGGGATACATTATTGGTAAGTAGCAATACATTGTGGAAACTGTGCGGGGTATACCGACATGGTCTAAGCAATAGCTATGTTAGTGCGACATATTTGTGGGTACTAATGAACTTTTAGAACCTTTACTTGACCAACTTGGCCTTTAGGATGTAGTGAGATGACCGACTTTGGTGCAGTCCGAAGTTGGTAGATACTCGATACTACACTCATTGAGGTTTGGTTTCTTGGGATATTTCGGTCTCCATTAAAGAGGCTTGTGCTGAAACAATGACCAAGGAAATAAACCAGTGATATTGAGCTCCTTAGAACCCAGTTACTATTACTAGGACATGTTTAAGCCAACTAAACTTCAAGAGGGTACTTACCTATAAAACTCCATGCAATCCTGAACCTAAGGATTTGTTTGTTTTGTTTGTATATGCATACTTGTACATAACATCATGAACATCATGAACATCATATACATCCACTAACCATTTCAAGGATTTTTGAATTCATCTTTGTTCTTGTTTTGTAGGATATGGATTCACTTCGTAGGAAAACTATTCAAGTCAACCTTATAAGAATCCCTCCACAACTTTAGGAGCTAGCCTCAAGGATTCCTGAAAACTCTCCATTCACCGAGAGACATGGTCGCCTACTCAACTTGGTCACCTCCAACACAGATGAGGATATGATGAAGGTGCTCTTTCATTTCTTTAATCCTTTACACCATTGCTTCACATTTCCCGACTATCAACTTGTGCCTACTTTGGAAGAATTCTACCAACTCTTGAGGATTCCCATTCTAAATCAACTACCTTTCAACGGTACAGAAAGAGACCCAAATCTAGAAGAGATTGCTCAAGCTCTACACTTGAACTCATCTGATATCCCAACTCATTGGGAAACAAGGAGTGGTGTCAAAGGTTTCCTAGCAAAGTTCCTGTTTGAGAAAGCCCAATGCTGTTGGAATTCCTTGGACTTGCAAGCCTTTGAGAAAATTATGGCTCTCCTCATCTATGGGATGGTTTTGTTTCCAAATCCTGACCAACTCATAGATGTCAACACCTTCAAAATCTTCATATCCCGCAACCCGGTGCCTATATTGCTAGGAGATATCCTACACTCTTTTCACACTCGCACGATGAGGAAAAGAGGTGTCCTTATGTGCTGCACTCCTCTCTTGGCAAGATGGTTTATTTCGCATCTTCCCCAGTATATATTAAAAAATGAGCAAGGTTCAAGGTGGTCACAAAGGTTGATGACGCCCAAACATTCAGACATTCATTGGTGCTCCCGATCCAAAGAGAATGTTATCATTGTCGACCGTTATGGAGAATTCCCTAATGTCCCTTTACTTGGCATTAGGGGAGGTATCACCTACAACCTCTGCTTAGCCTTAAGACAATTTGGTTATGCCCGATGGGATGGCTCGCACGAGATGCTGATTCAAGGTTTGGTAATTGAGTACGACAACAACGATCAAGGTCTTTACCAGAGATTTATCTGAGCTTGGAGGATGTTAAACAAGGTGGATAACAAAACTTTGGGGCACAAGAATTCCATCCCTCTTGAGCCTTACCTCAAATGGGTACGAACTCATGCTCAGAGTCTTATGATGCCTTACCCCTCCATTCTCCCGGTAATCATTGAGCCTGCCATAGAGGGAGATGTTCCATACACTATCCTACATCCTGATATGCCCACCTCTCTTGAAGACCTAAAAAGGGATTGGATACAACTCAAGGGAGAGCGAGATACTTTTAAAGCCCAATTCTATGCAAGTAAGAAGAAGGTTTTGGAACTCACTAGACTACTTCATGAGGAGCAGACTCTGAATGCCTGTGTGATACAGTGGGAGAACTGACTTGAGGTTTTGCGTTTGTGTTCGCAAATGTTTCGATTTAGCAAGAGTCGCCACCGACTTTTTATTTTATCCTAAGGAAAGGTCAAAAAGCACAGGAAATACCTTTGAGATGTTTTCTTGGGTTTGGGGAGTAGATTATGAAAAGGGAAGGTGCAAGCACCCTTTTCATCCATGGTTATCCATGGGCTCTTATTTACTTGTTTAGATCACTTGCTTTGCTTTTCAATTGTTTGAAATGGTGCTCTTCAATTGCTTGAAATGGTGTTTTGTGTGTGGTTTTGAAAGATGTTTTGAAAAGAGGTCATCGTTGTGGCAACCTTTGTAATGATTCTTGTTTGAATGTATACAAAGGTGTTTTTGTCTTTTGAAAAGGTTTCAATGTTTGAAAGTCTTGTTTTGAAATTGTGTTTGTGAAGTGTGTTCGAAAATAGCAAGGATGTTTTGCAAGCTTTTGATCAAGTAACTAAGAGTTGTCTACCCTATTTTACTCAACGATCTTTCTTATGTTTTTAACCCTTTTAACAATGTTGTTTCACCATTGTATTTGGTGAACAACCTTGTGTTAGGATGTTAAACGGGACAGGCGCATGTCATCGTATAGACCATGATAGCAATTGTGTCAAGTATCTTTGGCAATTTTCTTGAGGGACTTGATCATTTTTGTTTAGGCAACTCAGATAGCGTCATCGAGGGACTATGATCTTTTGTTTTGTTTTTGTTTTGCCAAAGTACCCAACATGTATACCATTGCCCATTTTTTGAAGGCAACAAGTGGATTGTAACCCTAAGGGTGCAAGTGTGCATTGTGTTTGTTTTTCATGCATTTTTGTCTTTGATTAGGTCAAACTATTTTTTAATTTGATTTTTTCATACAAACCCTAATTCTCTAATCATGGCATAATTGAAAGCGTAAAAGTGCGAGAATTTAAATTCTAAGCTATTACAACATAATTATGGAGATGGGGGTACAATTTTGAATGGGGGATATTTTGACAAGAAATATAAACCCTAGTTACTATTACATCCAAATTGAATTTACAATGCAACAATATTTAAATGTACAATATTTAAATAAACAAAATAGATAAATATTGAATAAAATGTATTATGCAAAAAGAAGTTTTTATTTTGTTTATGTAAGTAAAGTATTTTCAATGTGAAAAAAGTATAAAGAAATAAAATAAAATAAAAAATCAATTTTATTTGTTAAAGGGGTAAACCCTAATTTCTTTAAGAAAATAAATATAATCTATTATTTATATACAAAAAATATATTAATATGTACAAAAATGAAATATACTTAAAAAAGATATTTTTTAGTGTAAATAATAATAAAAATAAAAATGTAATATTTTTGTATTTTTATTCTAAGTATTTAATAAAATAAAAGTATATATATATATATATATATATATATATATATATATATATATATATATATATATATATATATATATATATATATATATATATATATATATATATATATATATATATATATATATATATATATATATATATATATATATATATATATATATATATATATATATATATATATATATATATATATATATATATATATATATATATATATATTAAATGTGTTAAGTATGTATAAAATAAAATAAAATATTTACAAAAATAAATTATATTTTATTATAATATTTTCAGTGTGAATAAAATAAGAAATAAAGATAAAAGTATATATTTACATATTATTTTCAAAGTTTAAATAAATTACAAAAGTATTTAAAGGCCTTTAATATTAGAAAAATCAAAATAAAATACCAAATAAATGTGAAAAATTATGAAAATATTTTTTAAGCATTTTTTATGTTTGGAAATAAAATAACAAAGTCAGAAAAGAAAACAAAAATTCAAAAATGCAAAAATATAAGAAATTGGGCCAGGGGGTGTGAAACTGAAAAAAGGGGTGTTAGAAGCAAAACTAGTTAGGCCCAGCCCAAGCCAACTTCATCTTCTTCCTCTAGACAGAAACGCGTGCGTGCCTGGTTTAAAATGCTACATCCTGTATACGTGATCTTTTGTCAAAACTCACAACATCAAACTTGTAGAGAATTTCAATACGAATCTAACCATATAAAGCATTAATCCTAACTCTCAAAGACCAGAGAGAATTTCTCTGGCCCTAAAATCTGACCTAACTTTTTCAGCATGTCCATGGATGAAATTCTCCTAGCACACTTAATATAAATGAAAACTGAGAATATGTATAGCTTCATGGCATTGAATACAACATTTTTCATTCACAAACCTAAGGCTAAATGTTCCTAAATAGAGAGATAGAAAGTGATGAAAAACCTGTTTCAGTTGGATTCGAGTTGGACAATGTAGAGCTTCTCAACAAGTTTTGAGGTGTCTGGTAGCTTGCCTGAACTTCACTTGATCTTTTCCAATAGCTAGCTTGCCTTGAATGTCCCTGAATCAGCTCCTAGAACTCAACCTGCACAAGCTTGAAATGAAAATGGTGAACACTGTAAATGGAGTTACAGTTGGCAATGGAGGTTTGGGATAGCTTGAGTGAGTTGAATGGAAGGTGTTTGAAGTGGAAAGGGGAAAAACGCACGAGTCAAATGAGCTATGGCACTCAAGTTGCAGCACCTGCCCTGTTTTGCCAAAGAAGAGTGATTTATGGCTATGGGAGGTTTTGAGGCTCAAACCCTCGTGTTTCTTGCTCAAAGGATGGTATGAAAGTTGTTCAAAAAGTTTGTGTAAGTTGTTCTTTACTGGTTTTCAAGTTGGGAGGATTTTTGCAAGTTTTCTTCTTTATGAAGCAAGAATGTGTAACTTATGAATACATGCATGTACAAGCCCTCAAGTATGCTGCACACAATCCCCTTGGTTGCTGGAATTTGTGGATTTGATTTGGCTTCTGAGATCTTGTCCCTATGCTTCAAAGATCATGTTTTGACATAAAGCATACCTTTTCCAAAATGGAAATCTACCTTTTTCTAATTAGGGATTAGTTTTGTGTGCAATGTCCAAATGGCCAAGATAATGCATTAGCTCAGTGGATTTGCATTCAATTAAGGAGTGTGAATTGGTTTAGAGGCCTGCAAACAAGTACAAAGTATGCTGGTTTGAAAATGCAACTTGTATGAACATGAATTTGCCATGGATACAAAGTGAGTTTTTGCCAACTTCAAGCATTCGATTCTCCCTAACCAAAAATGTGTTTGAGGAGTTCTTGGACAATTTGGAAATCTTGCAATATGCACTATAATCCATATTTGAAATGCAACTTGAGAATCCAAGTGGAACTATGTGAAAAATGGCCAAGAAGATAGGGCAAAATCTTGCCTAAATTAGGGCAAAATTTCTCTAAGTTAAAAGTTTTAGAGACCTTTGTTCCAAAAATCATAACTTAATATCCAAGCTTCTTTTGAGAAAACTTTGTGAATAAAAGTTGTAGACTTTGTGGAGGAATACAACTTTCATGTTTTAAGTTTTGTTTGAATCCATTTGCATCTTGGTGAAAATATGGGACAAAGTTAGGAAAAATTAAGAAAAGTTCATAACTTAGAAAAATTCTAAGTTATGAAAATTTTCAATTTCAAACCCTAATTTGCAATTTTGGGTTTCTTGGTGAACAAGTTTCATAATTTGACACATCTTGATGAAAAATGACCCTTGGCACTTGATTTTGACCAAAAAGTCAAAGTTTGACTTTTCAGTATACAGTCAAATTTTGATCACATTGAAAAATTCATCTGTCAATCCATAGCATTTGAGATCTTTTGAACTTGTTGAATAAGTCAAGATGATGTAATTGAGTCCTTGAGTCCATGGTTTAGCTTTATTTTCCATTGGCTAGGTCAAACAATCAAAAATTGCCTTTGTACAGTCAAAACCCTAAAAATGACCATTTTGCCCTTTTGGTGATCTGATCAAATTTCTTGTGGATTTGTGGTCCAGAATTGATCAAATGGTTCATATGAGTTCATAATGTTGATGTGGGTCAAAATTCATGAGGTTTGACTTTAAATTGACCACAGTTGACTTTTTCCCCAATACAGCTGATTTCTAGGTCAATTGTCCAATTGACAGGGTAAAATTTTGATTCAAGGCTTGAAACTTGGTATGGACAAACTTATGAGTCCATTATGAAGTATGAAAGTCACTTTGGGCATTGCAAGTCAAAATATCCCTGTGCAAACTCAAACCCTAATTTAGGTCAACAATGCAAGGAGGTGTCTTGAGCACATCAAACCCTAGCTTGATCTTGAGTCCCAAGAGCCTTGTGATGAGAAATGTTGATAAAATGAGAGGGCAAATTTTGGGGTACAACAGTTTCCCCTGTTCAATCTTCTTGAACCTAAAGAGTTAGATTGGCAAGTTTGCCTTTCGTGACTTGAAGGTAAAAGAGGATTGGACACTAGAGTGCCCGTAAATTTGCACTCGTCAAAATGTATCTGAGGGAATGGGCTTAAAGATGCCATTTGGATATGGTAGAATCTTGCTGGAGATGGGCTTAGAGATTCCATCCAAAATGGTTTGTTGAAAATCAGTAGAATGAACATCAGAATGGTACCCGTATTTGGAACGTATCTGAGCTGTATCTGGAGATTGGGTTCGTATAAGCAATGGAATGGCGTCCGTGTCTAGAGCGTATCCAAGATGTAACTGTATTTGATTCTTGAATGAATATCAGAATGAATGATGTGTCTGGAGTGTATCTGTATTCTGAATGGGCGACAGAGAAATATCTGTGTATGAAGCATCTATGCGTTGGGGATAAATTCTGAATGAGTGACATAATGGCAACCGTGTCTGGAGCGTATCTGGACTGTATCTGAAATTTGAGATCTGTATGAGTAGCAGAATGACTTCCGTGTCTGGAATGTATATGAACTTGATAGTTGAATCTGAATGAGAGATAGAATGGCAACCGTGTCTGGTGCGTATCTGGACTGTATCTGAAATTTGCGATCTGTATGAGTAGCAGAATGACTTCCGTGTCTGGAATGTATCTGAACTTGATAGTGGAATCTGAATGAGAGATAGAATGGCTTCCATGTTTGGAGCATATCTAGTCTGTATCGGATCGTTGAAATCTGAATGAGTAGTAGAATGACCGCCGTGTCTGGGGTGTATCCATACTGTATATGAACTTGAAATGAGTAATAGAATGGTCGCCGTGTCTGGGGTGTATCCATACTGTATATGAAATCTTTGAATAGTTATTAATGATGGCTTTTTAGTCTTATCCTGAAAAAGGATAAAATGTTAGCTAAAATAACAAAGTTATGTTGCATGATATGTATGATGCAATAGAATGTGTTTCATCAATGTTTATGATATATGAATGTAATGGATGTGCATGTAAGTTGATTAGCTGTCTTGCTGAGGAAAAATAAATCCTTGATAACTGGAGATAATGAAATCTTTGACTGCTGCCGGAGAAAGTAAATTCCTGACCGATGCTGAGGATTCAAAAATCTTTGATTGTTAAAGATGAGAAGTCCTTGCTGACTGCTTGGGGATTAAAGATCTTTGATTGTTGAGAATAAGAAATCCTGGGACCACTGCTGGGGATTGAAAATCCTTGGTGACTTGTGGGGGATTTAACAAGAGCTTTGACAACTTCTGCGGGGAATGAGAATCCTTCATGACTTTCCTGGGAAATAAGGAAAAATCCGATGACCTCTACTGGGGAGTTAAAACCTGGGAGGCTTCAGATGGAGAAACTGGAATTAGAATCCTTGTTCTATTGGGAAATAACTCTGTGGGGAGAGTGTTTATTCTGTCGGGGAAATCAAGAGCTTGGGTTGTACGCCAATCTACTGGGAAGTCATCCTAGTCGGGAATAAGACAAGAAGTCAACTGTTATCTGGTTGATTCTTAGACTTTTAAGATAACATGCTGGGGAATTTGGGGAAAGTTGAATGGTTCCTGCTGGGGATTGATAGTTGGAAATTTGACTTCGCTGGGGAAGAAGGTTTTAGAATATTCTAGCTCCACTGGGGATATGTATTTCAGGGTTTTCGGGCTCCGCTGGGGATCTTGAAATTTAACTCCGTTGGGGATATATGCTCTAAGGTTTTAGCTTTGTTGAGGAGCTGGATGATGTACTGCAGGGGATTTCTTCTGGAATAGCCTAAATACGTCTTCCTACACTTCGAACTACCAGTAATTATCCTTTCTCAATTCGTTTTATTTGTAAGCAATGATTATATTCAAATGCACATGCCTATTTATCAAACCATTGGACGTTTTCAAATAAAACATAAGTGTAAAAAGAAAAGAAAGGCAAGCAAATTTCTGCACTTTGAAGTATTTTTGTATTAACTTTTGTAAGTATTTTTGTACAAAGGAGACAGACATCCTAGTAAGAGAATGTTGTCGTAAAAATTGAGAAAATTTTTATACAAAAGAAAGATGGCTATGTGTAACAATTCCATGGGGTTCCCATTCTGCTATAGCCTTCATAACTCTGAGTGTCTTGTCCATTCATTGCTTTGTCCATAAATGATTGGATAGATCAGAAGCTTGGAGCTTGTTGGTGAAGATATTGTCCTTAAAGTGATCCGACGAGACATAGTCATACGCTTTAATTCCCTAACTTTTTCCTGGACCTCCCTTTCGGGTTTTCGATCCACCGGGAAACCCTTTTTTGCTCAAGTCGCCCTTTCGGGTTTTCAACTTGCCGGGTGTACAGATTCTTTTGTTTATCCCTAATTTTTGCCTGAACCGCCCTTTCGGGTTTTCGATTCACCTGGATGCCCATTTTTTCTCAAGTCGCTCTTTTGGGTTTTCAACTTGTCGGGTCGTTTTATGCGTAGTATCTTTTGACTATGTCTGCGTTCGCAAGGTGCAGCAAGTCGTCGCCATCCATGGTGGTCAGAATCATTGGCCCACCAGAAAAGATGTTCTTGATCATAAATGGTCCTTCGTAAGTAGGAGTCCATTTTCCCCTGGGATCACTTTACGGCAAGATGATACGCTTGATTACAAGATCTCCGATTTGATATACTTGACGTCTAACTTTCTTGTTGAAAGCCTTGATTATCCGTTTCTGATACGTCTGACCATGACAAACAGTAGTAAGTCACTTCTCATCGATCAAATTAAGTTGGTCAAGCCGGGTCTGAATCCAATCGTCTTCACTCAAACCAGCATCCTTCATAATCCTTAAGGAAGGAATCTGAACTTCCATAGGTAAAACAGCTTCCATGCCATATACCAAAGAAAAGGGGGTTGTCCCTGTTGAAGTACGTGCCGTGGTACGATATCCGTGCAGAGCAAACGGTAACATCTCATGCCAGTCTTTGTAGGTGACTGTCATCTTTTAAATGATCTTCTTGATATTTTTGATCGCGGCTTCACCAACACCGTTCATCTTTGGCCGATAGGGAGATGAATTGTGATGATAAATCTTGAACTGCTCGCACAGAGCGGTGATCATAGTGTTATTCAGATTTATACCGTTGTCCGTAATGATCCTGTCGGGGATACCATACCGGCATATGAGGTTCGGCTTGATGAAGTAGGCAACCACATTCTTTGTAACGGAGGCGAAGGAAGCTGCTTCGACCCACTTGGTGAAGTAATCAATAGACACTAAGATGAAGCGATGTCCATTGGATGCCGTTGGCTTGATCTCTCCAATCATGTCGATTCCCCACATTGCGAATGGCCAAAGAGCTGTTAGAACGTTGAGAGGAACAAGAGGAATATGTACCTTGTCAGCATAGACTTGGCATTTGTGACAAGTACGGGAATGTTGATGACAATCAGCTTCCATGGTAGACCAGTAGTAGCCTGCCCTTAGAATCTTCTTAGCCATCGTATGTCCGCTTAAATGGGTTCCAAAGGTGCCACTATGTATTTCAGTCATGATCAACTCTGCTTCAACCTTGTCCACACAATGAAGTAGAACACAATCATGGCTGCGCTTATAAAGGATACCATTGCTCAGGAAGAACTTGGCAGCAAATCTCCTAAGAACTTTTTGTCATTGACTGAAGCTCCTTCAGGATATTCTCTAGTCTGGAGATACCTTTTGATTTCATGAAACCAGGGTTGTTCCACTACTTCTTCGGTATTAATCTCATGACAGTGCACAGGTTCGTCCATTCGCTCGATGGTGATTTGGGGAGCCTCATTATCCCAGTTGAATTTAAACATGGAAGACATTGTAGCCAGAGCATCTGCTAGTTGATTTTCTTCTCGCGGGAAGTGCTCGAAAGTAATCTGCTCGAAATGAGGCAGCAATATCAGGACATGTTCTTTGTATGGGATAAGATTAGGATGTCTAGTGTCCCATTCTCCTTTGATTTGACTGATAACCAAAGCTGAGTCCCCAAATACAACCAAAGATTTGATTCCCAAGTCAATAGCAGCCTTGAGACCAAAGATACAAGCTTCATATTCAGCCATTATGTTGGTACAGCTGAAGCAAAGTCGGGCAGTGAAGGGTGTATGGCAACCTTCCAGAGAAATAAGTACCGCACCGATACTGTTTCCAAGTGCATTTGAAGCACCATCGAAGTACAGGGTCCATCGGGATCCTTGATCAGGTCCGTCATACGGTCTGTTACCTTCAATGTTGTCCAATGTCATGATGTCCTCGTCAGGGAAGTCGAACCTCATAGATTGATAATCTTCGACGGCTTGATGAGCTAGATGGTCAGCTAGTACACTACCCTTTATAGCTTTTTGGGTAGTATACTGGATATCATATTCAGTCAGGATTATTTGCCATCTAGCGATTCTTCCAGATAAAGCAGGCTTCTCGAAGATATACTTGATCAGATCCATTTTAGAAATCAGCAAAGTGGTATGTGTCAACATATACTGCCTTAGCCGGCGAGCAGCTCATACCAAAGTGCAACAAGTTTTCTCGAGCAGTGGGTAGCGAGTCTCACAGTCGGTAAACTTTTTGCTAAGGTAATAAATGGCATGCTCTTTTCGGCCAGACTCGTCATGTTGGCCCAGTACGCACCCCATTGAGTTATCCAAAACAGTCAGATACATTATTAACGACCTTCCTTCAATGGGTGGCATCAAGATAGGAGGTTCCAGCAAATAATCCTTGATCTTATCAAAAGCAACTTGACAATCATTGTTCCATTCAACCACCTGATCTTTCTTCAATAGCTTGAAGATTGCCTCACAGGTAGATGTTAGGTGAGAGATGAATCTTGCGATATAGTTTAAGCGTCCCAAGAAACCTCTAACCTCCTTTTCAGTGCGTGGGGCAGGCATTTCTTGTATAGCTTTGACTTTAGCAGGATCAACCTTAATGCCTTTGTTGCTGACAATAAATCCCAAAAGTTTACCAGACCTGACTCCAAAAGTGCATTTGCTTGGGTTCAGTCTGAGCTTATATTCCTTCAATCTGACAAACAGCTTTTGCAGATGATCAAGGTGTTCTTCTTCTGTCTGTGAACGGGCTATCATGTCGTCTACGTAGACTTCGATCTCAAGATGTATCATATCATGAAACAAAGCTACCATAGCGCGTTGATAGGTTGCCCCGGCATTCTTCAGTCTAAATGGCATCACTTTGTAGCAGAAGGTACCCCACTGCGTAACAAAAGTAGTCTTCTCCATATCTTTGGGGGCCATTTTGATCTGGTTGTATCCCGAGAATCCATCCATGAAGGAAAATACCTTGTGTTGAGCTGTGTTGTCAACCAAGATGTCGATGTGTGGCAGTGGAAAATCATATTTAGGGCTAGCCCTGTTTAGGTCCCTATAGTCCACACACATTCTGACTTTGCCATCCTTTTTAGGCACGGGCACAATGTTAGCAACCCATTGTGGATAGGAAGTAACAGCCATAAAGCCAACATTAAATTGCTTCATCACCTCAGCTTTGATCTTTTCAGACATGTCAGGCCTCATTCGGTGGACCTTTTGTTTGATCGGTGGACAATCTTCTCTTGTAGGGAGACGGTGAACCACGATATCTGTATCTAATCCCGGCATGTCTTCATAGGACCAGGCAAAGATTTCAACATATTCGTTCAACAACTGCACCAAGCGCTCTTTGACACTTGGTTCCAGGTTGGCACCCACTTTAACCTCTTTCTTGTCTTCCTTTGTTCCCAAGTTGATGGTTTCTATCAACTCTTCATGGGGCAGAATAGCCCTTTCCTCTTGTTGCAGAAGTCTGGCTAACTCTCCAGGCACTTCACAGTCTTCATCACCTTCGTACTCGGCATGATTGACCAAATCTTTAGAGTTACCGAAGGCTAAAGCATAATAGTCACCCATGGAATCCGGAGTGGATGGGTACCTACATTTTTTGAGTGTGGGTGTGTGTAAGGGATAGCCATCCTTAAACAAAACAAAAATGTAAAAGGAAAGAAAATGAACACAACAGTTTATAGATGAAAACGTCCAATGATTCATTAAACATGACATACGATAATGAAAAAATCAAGCCCTTACAAATGGACCTTTATGCCTCGGGTAAGGCATAAGGTGAAAATAATGTACGAATTGTATGATCGGTGGATCTGGAACTGACTGTTTAACGCTGGTTCGCGAAATGTCGCGGAAGCAAGAGTCGCCACCGTCTTTTATTTTCTCCAACATGGACCGGACAAAAGCACAGCAAAATTCCTTATGAGATAGTTTCTCGGTTCGGGAGGTAGATTTATATAAAGGGAAGGTGTTAGCACCCTTTCTATCCATGGTTATCCATGGGCTCTTAGATACTTGCTCATTTGTGTTTTCAAAAGTGTTTGCTTTTCAATTGTGAGTGGGTTTGGAAAATTTTCGTTTAAAGATTTCAGATCGACTCTTGTATCAGTCCTCAAGAGTGTTTGAAAAATTGTTTTGAAAGCTTTTTGAAAAGTGTCGGTGTGAAAAGAGTTTTGTTTTGTTTTTGAAATAGAGCAAGTATCTACGAGTCATCTACCTACCCTAAGGAATTAGGCTGTGTAAATGTCCTTAAGGTAGTGCCATCCCACCATTGAGAGGTAGGTAGCACCACCGTTGGAGGTGTTCGGGTCAATTCGTTTGTAGGGACAGTGTGGTCACCAGAGCAACAGTAGGACACCTTAGAAGCTACCCTTATGCCATTGATCCTTTTTAATTCCGAGGCAACCGTTTCGAGGTAACTGGATCATGTCATGGACATAAGGACTTACTAAAACGTCCTATACTCGACGACCACGTTTCGAAGGCAAGGCAACAGTGAGGCGTACCCTAAGAGTGGTGTGTGAATTTGTGTGTTATTTTCAGTTATGTTTTATCTTGTACATGTATCATGGTGATCTACGCTTGTTTTTATTTTAGGCCATACATTCTTTCATGCAAAGTTTAGAATTTAAAAGTGCGGAAATTTAAATGACGGAAAGGTAAATCCTACGCTATTACAAGGCGCGGGTCTATACATTGCCAAATTAACAAAGACCCGTTTTAATAAAAGTGCGGAAAGTAAAACCTAGTTACTATTACATGGCTTGAGCAATTACATAATATTCATAAAGGAAAATAAGAATAAATGCGCGAAAGGAATAAAGTTGAACGTTCGAGGGCGTTGGACCCTTTTGAAACTAAATTGAAATAAGAAAGTTAATTATTTATTTATTAAAGAAAAGAAATGTTTTTTTAGTTTTTTTGTATTTATGAAATAAAGAAATTAAAATTGAAGAGAAACCCTAATTCTAAGTTGTTTTTAATTATTAATGAAAAAATATTCAAGTTTAACCTAATTTACTAAATATTTAATGTACATGTTTATTTACAAAAATAATTAATAATTAATAATAATAATAATAATGACGAGAAAATTATTTATTAAAAAAATAATGAAAAGTTAAAAACCCTAATTTCTACATATTTTAATTTGTTAAGAAAAAGATTTAAGTTTTAAAACCTAATTTAACTAAATTAATTATTTAACATTTATTTACAAAATAAATTAATAGAAATTAAATATAATTAAACATATTTTAATTTTTCTGTATTTTATATTGTGAAAATTAATTTATGTGGATTAAATAAAACAATTAAAAAGAATAATTGAAAAGAATAAAAGAAAAGAAAATTAAAAGAAGGAATACAAACAAGGAGAGGTGTCTCGCCCTTTTTTGGAGGTTTTTGTAGAGTAATTTGGGCCCACTGAATCAAAGGCCTGCTTGACTTTCTGGCGCGTGTGTATGAGCATTGACTGAGGTACATGGTGGAATTCACGTTATGGCCATTGGATTGATCACTCAGATTATGTGGCAAGCTAGCGCTAGAGGATGTATGATGAGCCCTGGGACGTGCACTGCATGGAAACATGTTGGGAGGAAAAATATGAAATATGTGGGGGGACCTGGGAATCGAACCCAGGTCCCAATACTTGCAAGCCACCTCAGCCACTAACTGAGCTATTGAGCGCATCTGTTAATATACTGAAGCGTAATTATTATAAAAGAAAAAACAAGCGTTAGTGGGAGAAAACAAAAAGCGTGCTGATTTATTTGAATCGTCCAACCATATGAAGCCACGCATGCGTCTTCTTCCTTTTGTACCTGCAAATATAACCAAATAGCGGGGGTTTTAAACCCCCACTAAGTACCACCAGGAAAAATAGCGATTAGACGATGCCCAAATATAAATTGAGCGCGAGGTGTTGGTTGGTCTTGTCTTGAGGTCACAAATCCAATGGCATAGGTTTGGTGGTTCAATTTTGCCATATGTGTAAACCCCTAAATTTGGAGCTCTGAAAACCTAGCAAACGTTAATGGCAGATTTTGATATAGGCATTATTAATTCAATTAATTGGTACCATTCGCTTCAGAACATCAATATTAACAAGAATCAACAAATGAAATACATGAACAATGCATAAAAAGTAAAACACGATTATGGAAAAGTTCAAGAAGAAAGCAATTTTGTTCTACCAATTCTTTGTGCGTGGAGACTGGAAAGGGATTGAAACACGTTCAAGGAAGTCCCAACAAGCGTTTGGAATAGGTTTTAGGCTTTGAATCACGCTGTAACTATGTTTTCAGTTTTCAAAAATTTGATGAAAATTTGCAATTTGGTGTGCAGCTTGTATGCAATATTTCATGTTCAATGCATTAGGTCTTAGTTGTGCATATGTAGATGAAGCAAATTAGGTTAAAAAACCAAGCCCAAAGTCCATGTATTAATGTTTTCAATCTTTGATTTTTTCACATCTTTTTTCAATCTTTTTCCATGCCAATCATGCCAAATATGGAAGATATTGTCCCTTTTGATTGATGCACGAGATCTCTTACATGTGCGGAGGATATTTGCTGCATTAAAAAGATTTAAAAACATGATTTGGTATTTTTCTTATATTTAAATTTAATTAAATGAATTAATGATAATAAAAATTCAAATAATTAATCAAAAATAAGAAAATAACTCCCTTTGAGGTAAATGGGTCGTGCATAGCCTTTGGGTAATGATCCATGAAAGAAATTGAGGCCCATTAGCATTTTTGAAGCCTTTGAAGCAAAGTTGACTTTTCAAAATTCCCAAACATTTCCCAACTTCTACAAGGCATATCTTGCTCAATTTTGAAGCTATGAACATGTTCTTGGATATTTTGGAAAGTTCTTTAAGTCGTCTAACCAATGTCTTTGGTCCCATGTCATTTTGATTTACCAATCTCAAGTTATGGTCTTTGACTTAAAGTGCCTTTTTGTTGACTTTTGAAAATGACCTATAATGTTGAAATTGATAACTTTTTGTGAGAGCATTTATTGGACTTGGAGTGTGAAGATGAGTTGTAGGAAATGTCATTCTCTTCAAAATGAGCATTGGATTGGATTTTTCTGATAAACCATGAAGAAGTTATGCCCTGGTCAATTTGCAGTTGACTTTTTCAACTGTCCAAAAATAGAAACTTTTGCATCTTGAGACTTTTTGAGCCATGCCTTGAGAATCATGATCAAGAATTGATCAAATGATGTTTGTGGCTTCAAAATAAGATGTTGACAAAAAAATTTGACTTTTGACTGTCAAATGACCATTTTGCCCCTGCAGTTGTCTGTGAAGCATTTAGGGTTTTTGATTGTGCAATTTGATGTTGTGAGTCTTGAAACTTGGCACATGGATGCTTGACAATGTATATGGGAATGTGGGACTTGATTGGACCCTTGAAAACCTCATTTTCTTTGTCAGAACCAAAACCCTAATTTTGACTGTGTTAGGAGGCAATTGGACTGTGCAATTTTTGAGGGATTTTGAACCATGATCTTGGCAACCCTTGAAGAATATGGGAGGGAAAATTTTGGGGTACAACAGTTGCCCCTGTTCAATCTTCTTAAACCTGAGGATGTAGATTGGCTGGCGTACCTTTCATAATCCGAAGGTGGAAGATGATTGAACACTAGAGTGCCCAGAAATTTGCACTCACATAGCAGAATGTCAGCAGTGTGATGATGGGAATGGGCTCACAAATGCCATTTGGAGACTGATGGATAGGAGGATGGGCTTATAGATGCCATTTGAAAGTGTGACAGAACCTTGTCGAGAATGGGCTTACAGATGCCATTTGGAGACTGTTGGTATGTGGATGGGCTTATAGATGCCATCTAGGTGTTGATCGCATAAGAGATTCCTTAGAGAGAACTTGTGTACCTGAGAAAGAAAAATAATTACCTGGCCTGTTACAGGAGTTGATCTTCAAACTCTTTATGTAGATGTGCCCTGGCTAGTTACAGGAATCGAATCTTTAAACTCTTCAGACGTGCCCTGGCAAGATACAGGAATCGAGTCCGGAGAATATAATCGTCAACAGATACACCCTAGCAAGATACAGGAATCGGATCTTCGAACTCTTCAGACGTGCCCTGGCAGGACACAGGAATCGAGTCTGGTAATGTTAGTCGTCAACAGATACACCCTGGCGAGATACAAGAATCGGATCTTCAAACTCTTTAGACGTGCCCTGGCAAGATACAGGAATCGAGTCTGGTAATGTTAGTCGTCAACAAATACACCCTGGCAAGATACAGGAATCGGATCTTCAAACTCTTCAGACGTGCCCTGGCAAGATACAGGAATCGAGTCTGGTAATGTTAGTCGTCAACAGATACACCCTGGCGAGATACAGGAATCGGATCTTCGAACTCTTCAGACGTGCCCTGGCAAGATACAAGAATCGAGTCTGGTAATGTTAGTCGTCAACAGATACACCCTGGCAAGATACAGGAATCGGATCTTCAAACTCTTCAGACGTACCCTGGCAAGATACAGGAATCGAGTATGGTAATGTTAGTCGTCAACAGATACACCCTGGCGAGATACAGGAATCGGATCTTCAAACTCTTCAGACGTGCGCTGGCAAGATACAGGAATCGAGTCTGGAACATAGTCGTCAACAGATACACCCTGGCAAGATACAGGAATCGGATCTGGAATCACGACTATTGATAGTAATTATCTTTGTATTAACCTTTGTCCTGAAAAGACAAAACGTTAGTGGTATGCGATGTCAGGATGTATGACATGCGTGATGTTCTCAGAATAAGTGAGATTGTATGTTCATGATGCGTATATGCATGCTATAATGTATGAAGATGTGATGTTTATGAAATGTATTTTAGTCTAGGAAAGTAAATCCTTGACGAGTGTTGGGAAGTTGAATCCTGGGCTGATGTTGAAGAATAGAGCTTTGTTTCCGCTGGGGATGATGGTTGCAAGAATACCGGTAGGAGAGGATGACTCCGTTGGGGAATAAACTTGGTGAATAGATTACTCTGCGGGGAGATGCTCTGTGGGGAAAGAGGCACTTTGCTGAGATATGATGATAACTCCGCTGGGGATACCTTTGCTGAGTTATGTTGAAGGAATTGATGAACTCCGCTGGGGGATGGGAAGACTTCGTCGGGGACGATCTTTCCGTGGCAATTAGCTGAGGATAACCCAGTTATATCCTGGTAGGGAAATAACCTTTGAATAAAGCCGGGAGACGCGTTCGTGCTATGTGGGTGACAAGCTTCCAGAATCTACTGGGGATAAGCTTCCTGCTGGGGAGATGGATTCCACTTTCCTGGGGAAACTTTTGGATTGGACTGGACTTTCCTGGGGAATTTTTGAGATGTACTGGGGAAGTGGCTCCACTGAATGTCTGGTAAACCGCCGGGGAACAATCTTAGATCAAGACTGCCGGGGATGCTTGTTAGGGATGTCCGTATACTCCTGGGGAATGTTGAGATCTGCTGGGGATACCCAATTTCCATAAGGCTGACTGAGTAGGCTAACTCTGCTTGGGGATAGTATCACTGACTTGCTAGGAGATATTGTGCCTTGTTAGGGCTGATGGAAGACCAACTGCTTGGGAGAGAATTGTTGGATCTTGGCTCACTCTCTGGGGAATTAAGATATCTTGGTTATATTCTTCAGCTGAACTTACCTTGGTACCTTGGTGGACAGAGCAATTAGATCGCTTAGACAACTCATTATTGCCCCGGTTTCTAATGTTACATGTAATTAATCCTTTATTTCGTATGCAAATATTTATGAGTTAGAAATTAGTGTCAAGTGCATACATCACAAATTGAACCTTGGACGTTCTTCGCAAAACAAAACAGAAAAGGAAAAACAATTGGCAATTTTAGCTGAAAAGTGAATTTGTATTGATTTTTGAATTTGCCTGTGAATGGGCGTTTATGTACAAGAGGATGACGTCCTAGTAAGAGAACACCGCCGAACAACAGATTTTATACACTTTTATGAAAAAGGAAAACAAAACAGCTATGTGAAGAAAGATAATCCCCACTGGGTTCCAGCACTGCTATCGCCTTTATATCTTCGAGCGTCTCATCACTTTGCTGCTCAGTTGATGATGAAGCTGATTGATCGACGCCGTTTGAACTTGATAGTTGATACCGGATTCTGGATGCAATGTGATCCAATGAGACATAGTATTACGCTTTAATCCCTAACTTTTGCCTGGACCGCCCTTTCGGGTTTTCAGTCCACCGGGATACCCATTTTTGCCCAAGCCTCCTTTTCAGGTTTTTGACTTGCCGGGTGTACAGATTTTTTTCATTTCATCCCTCATTTTGCCCGAACCCTTTTGGTTCGCCGGGAAGCCCTAATTTTTGCCTAGGTATGTCAACCTAGCGGGTCTTTTATCATGTGTAGTATCTTTTTACTATGTTTGCATTGGCAGGGTGAGGAAGGTCGTCACCATCCATGGTGGTTAGGATCATGGCTCCTCCTGAGAACACATGTTTAACCACAAATGGCCCTTCGTATGTAGGAGTACATTTTCCCCTGGGATCACTTTGAGGAAGAATGATGCGTTTGTTTACCAGGTCCCCAACTTGATACTCTTGTGGTCTGACTTTCTTGTTAAATGCCCTGATCATCCGTTTTTGATACGTTTGACCATGACAAATAGCAGCGAGTCTCTTTTTGTCAATTAGGTTTAACTGATCAAGTCGAGTCTGGATCCAGTCATCTTCGCTCAGATCTGCATCCTTCATTATCCGGAGAGAGGGTATCTGCACTTCAATCGGTAAGACTGCCTCCATGCCGTAGACCAAGGAAAAGGGAGTTGCCCCAGTTGACGTTCTTGCTGAGGTCCGGTACCCATGAAGATCGAACGGTAACATCTCATGCCAATCTTTATAGGTCACTGTCATCTTCTGCACAATCTTTTTGATATTCTTATTCGCTGCTTCTATAGCCCCATTCATCTTTGGCCGGTAAGGAGAAGAGTTATGGTGTTGTATCTTGAATTGCTCATAGAGCTCAGTGATCATCTTGTTGTTAAGATTGGTACCATTGTCCGTAATGATCCTTTCCGGGACGCTGTATCGACAGATCAGGTTATGCCGAATGAACCGTGCCACGACGTTCTTGGTTACTGTAGCATAGGAAGCTGCTTCAACCCACTTCGTAAAGTAATCGATCGCTACCAGGATGAAGCGATGCCCGTTGGATGCTGTAGGTTTAATCTCGCCGATCATATCAATACCCCACATTGCAAACGGCCAAGGTGCAGTCAAGACATTCAGAGGGACTGGAGGAACATGCACCTTATCTGCATAAATCTGGCACTTATGACATGTCCGAGAATGTTGGTAACAGTCGGCTTCCATTGTGAACCAGAAATATCCTTCCCGAAGGATTTTCTTTGCCATGGTGTGTCCACTGGAATGTGTCCCGAAGGTGCCTTCATGTAGCTCTGCCATGATCCTTTCTGCTTCAGTCTTATCCACACAACGCAGTAAGGTCGAATCATGGTTTCGCTTGTACAGAATACCGTTGCTAAGGAAGAACTTCGCTGCGAATCTTCTCAGAAACTTGTCGTTGATGGATGCACCTTCAGGGTATTCCTGAGCTTCCAAGTACCTCTTCACCTCATGATACCAGGGTTTTTCTGTTACTATCTCAGCCTCAAGATCACAATAATATGCAGGTTCGTCCAGTTTCCAGATGATGATCCAGGGAGCCTCATTGTCCCATTTGACTTTGAACATGGAAGACATCGTAGCTAACGCGTCCGCCAACTGATTCTCCTCTCTTGGGAAATGTTCAAAGGTTATCTCTGTGAAATGGGGTATCAATGTCAACACGCATTCTTTGTAAGGAATAAGATTCAGATGTTTCGTATCCCACTCGCCTTTGATCTGATTGATCACGAGAGCGGAATCTCCGAAGACACTCAGAAACTTGATCCTTAAGTCGATCGCAGCTTGAAGACCCATGATGCATGCCTCATACTCCGCCATGTTGTTGGTGCAGTTGAAACATAGCCGGGCAGTAAGTGGAGTATGAGTGCCTTGAGGGGATATGATCACAGCGCCGATACCGTTACCCAAAGTGTTGGAGGCTCCGTAAAAGTGCATAGACCATCGGGATCCTTCCTCAGGTCCTTCATCCGGTCCAGGTACTTCACAATCAGTCACTACCATGATGCTCTCGTCTGGAAACTCGAAGTTCATTGACTGGTAGTCATCTACTGCCTGATGCGCCAAATGGTCTGCCAATACACTTCCTTTGATAGCTTTCTGAGTTGTGTACTGGATGTCGTATTCCGTCAAGATCATTTGCCATCTTGCTATTCTCCCAGACAGAGCAGGCTTTTCAAATATGTACTTTATTGGATCCATCTTTGAAATCAACAGGGTAGTGTGAGTCAGCATATACTGTCTCAGCCGTCGAGCAGCCCATACCAAAGCGCAACAAGTTTTCTCGAGCAGTGAGTATCGGGTCTCACAGTCGGTAAACTTTTTGTTAAGGTAATAAATGGCATGCTCTTTTCGGCCAGACTCGTCATGCTGCCCCATCACACACCCCATTGAGCTGTCAAGTACTGTCAGGTATAGTATTAGAGGTCTCCCTTCAACCGGTGGCATAAGAATGGGTGGTTCTTGGAGATACTCTTTGATTCTGTCAAAAGCGGCATGACATTCATCATTCCAACGTACTACCTGATCTTTCTTCAACAGCTTGAAGATTGGTTCACAGGTAGCAGTCATATGCGAGATGAATTGGGCAATGTAATTCAGACGTCCTAGAAAGCCTCTGACTTCTTTCTCTGTCTTGGGAACTGGCATCTCTTGAATAGCTTTAACCTTGGCAGGGTCCACTTGAATACCCTTGTCACTCACAACGAAGCCTAGCAACTTTCCAGATCTTACCCCAAATGTGCACTTGTTTGGGTTCAACCTCAACTTGTATAACTTCAGACGGTCAAACAGCTTTTGCAGATGGTCAAGGTGTTCCTCCTCCGTTTGGGACCTTGCAATCATATCATCCACATACACTTCAATCTCATGGTGGATCATGTCATGAAATAAAGCAACCATGGCACGTTGGTAGGTTGCCCCAGCATTTTTCAATCCAAATGGCATGACCTTGTAGCAAAAGGTGCCCCACTGAGTAACAAAGGTAGTCTTTTCCATGTCTCCAGGAGCCATTTTGATCTGATTGTACCCTGAAAAACCATCCATGAAGGAGAACACCTTGTGCTGAGCAGTATTGTCAACCAGAACGTCAATGTGAAGTAGGGGAAGTCATCCTTGGGGCTGGCCCTGTTCAGATCCCTATAATCGACACACATTCTGACCTTGCCATCTTTCTTAGGTACCGGCACCACGTTGGCAACCCACTGAGGATAAGAAGTCACTGCAAGAAAACCGGCATCGAATTGCTTCATAACCTCAGCTTTGATCTTCTCGGACATCTCTGGACGCATACGGCGGACCTTTTGCTTAACCGAAGGGCAGTCTTCCTTGGTAGGCAAGTGATGGACCACAATGTCGATATCCAACCCAGGCATGTCTTCGTAGGACCAGGCAAAGATCTCCACATAATCATGTAACATCTGAATCAACCATTGTTTCACACTGAGCTCCAGATTGGCACCAATCTTAACTTCCTTTCTGTCTGCCTCAGTACCCAGATTTACCGTTTCCACTGGCTCTTCATGTGGCTGAATGGCCCTCTCTTCCTGGAGTAACAGTCTTGCAAGCTCGCCAGGCACTTCGCAATCATCTTCACCTTCGTCTTCGGCTAAGTTGATCGGATTTTCGAAGTCATAACTGGCAGTAGCAGAGTTGTTACCAGTGAGATCCAGAGTGGATTGAAACCTGTATGAGTGAGTGTGTGGAAATATAGCTGTTTTGCAATATATAAAGAAAGAAAAAAAGAAAGGGAGCACAAGATTTGAAATGCGAAAAACGTCCAATGTCTTTATTCATGATATATGGAAATGACAAGTAATGCCCTCACAAATGAAGCCACGGTGCCCCGGGTAAGACACTGGGCTATAAAGTTTCAATTTATTGTTTATTACAAATTAAAAAAAACAAAGGAATTCATTACTGCGTAACAAAAGTAACAGGTATGTGATCTTTTGCAGTCCAATTAGTCAGTCCACCATCGGTCGTCGGGTAAATCCAGCTGTCAAACTCTGATTCCTCCGCATCGCTCTCAATAGCATTCACTCCCGGGTTGGTGATGAACACGGGAGGCCTTCCGATCTTTGCTTTGCGTACAGCCCTCTGAGCCTCTTTCTCAATTACAGCCCGGGCGTCCTTTAAGGAGGCCATCTTCAAAGGAGAACCCTCTTCAGTCATTGCTTCTGCTGCTGCCAATGTTGGAGGTACCTCTTCAAAATGTTGAAAGGGGGTTTCAATAAACTCCCCATCCATCTCAATATACCGGAATGAATTCAGATGACTAACCATGTATTCTTCCTCCCCCTGTACTGTAACAATCTTCCCTCTGACAGGGTACTTGAGCTTCTGGTGTAGAGTGGAGGTCACTGCCCCAACTTTGTGAATCCAAGGTCGACCCAGCAAACAGGAATAAGATGGACGAATGTCCATCACATAGAACGTTGAATCAAAGACTTGGGAACCCACACGAATAGGAATGTATACCTCACCATGCATCATCCTCTTCGACCCGTCAAAGGCTCGGACAATGATGTTACTAGGCTTCAACTCCAGGCCCTCACAATCCAATCTGTCTAAGGCCTTCTTGGGCAATACATTCAGGGAAGAACCGGTGTCCACCAACACGTGAGCGAGAGTAGTGCCCCTGCATTCTATGGAGACATGCAGAGCATCATTGTGGTTCTTTCCCTTAGCGGTAAGATCAGCATCCGAGAAACCCAAACCATTGTCAGCGGTCAAATTGGCCACACAGTCAGTGAATTGATCTGCATATGTCTCTTGTGGCACATGGACCGTCTTCATAAATGAGATCAGGGCCTTGGCATGGGCCTCTGAGCACAGCAGTAATGATAGCATAGAGATCTTGGAGGGGGTATGCCCCAGCTGTTCAACGACGTTAAAATCGCTCTTCTTGATTATCTTAAGAATTTCCTCCATCTCTTGCTGGGAGGCCTCAACATTCACAGTCTTTGGTGCCTCCATCCGGGCAGGCTCATCATCAATCCCTTTGCCCCGAGTATTAGATGACTCGGCAGCAGGGGTAGAAACCGGATCAGAAGTGGAAACAAGCGCACTTGCAGGCGTTATTATAAGAGGTCTTCGAATAACTGGTGGCGCAATGTCAGGCGAGAAGAGCCTGCCACTGCGAGTAACCTTGGCGGGACCAGTGATGTTGCTGATACCGGTACTGGTGTTGAACTCCTGCTTCACTCCAAGCACATATACATCTGCCCCATAGTGCCATGGGATAGCCTTGTCAGATTCGTAGGGGAGGGGCCCCGGAACAGTAATAATGATGGGTGCAATAGACATGATCTTGACTGGCTTCCTCGGGGGAGCCTTGGTAGGATTATTGAAGATGGTAACAACGGACACTTCTTCAATAGGAACAAAAGGAACAGCGGTCTTCTTGAACAAAATCTCCTTGCTATCCATCAGGCTTTGGATGCCTGACTTCAGCAACGGACAACCAGTAGGGGAAACAGCACATAGAAGGCAACCCTTGCTACAACCCGGAAATAAACTGGCCAGTAACAGGTTCCTCTTAACAGTCAACAGAGGGGTAGCAACATCATCCACAGAAATGGCATACAAGTCTTCCTCAGCGGCATTTACTCCATGCTGGGGCATAGGAGCAGTCACAACATTTGGCCTCTCAGGTGCCTCAAACTGTATCTCCTTCGCATCGATAAGGTCTTGAACCTTATTTCTCAGGGCCCAGCAATCATCAGTAGAATGCCCCGGGCTATCGGAGTAATAAGCACAACGGGAATTTGGATTATACTTAGGAGAGGTAGTGTTCACAACTTTCGGAGCCTCTCTGACGGTCACCAAGTTGGTCGATAGCAATTGCGGCAAGATTTGTGACAAGGTCATACTCAGCCGAGTATATTATCTTCTGGGTCTCTCACCCCTTGGTTGGTTGGGTTGCCGAGGAGCGGCAGCAGGCTTAGCAATCACCACTGTGTTGACAGTTTGGCGGCGCTCTGGTTTGTCTTGCCTCCTAGGCCCATACACAGCACTGGCCTCCTTTTTAAAAGGTTTCTTCTCAGAACTTGAGGACGCACCTTTCTGAATTTTCCCTGATTTCATGCCAGCCTCTATTCTTTCCCCAGTCAGAATGAGGTCTGTGAACCCTGCAGATGAATTGCCAATGAGATGATTAAAGAACAGCCCAGATAGGGTCCCCAAGAGCATATCTACTAGTTCACGGTCTGTTAACAGTGGCTGCACCCTGCCAGCCAGGTCCCTCCACTTCTGCGCATACTCTTTAAAACCTTCTCCTGATCCTAGCGACATACCCTAGAGTTGGGTACGTGTAGGAGCGAGGTCGGCATTATATTGATACTGCTTGTAAAAAGCAGTATCCAGCTCCTCCCAGTTACGAACCTTGGTTCCATCCAGCTGATAGAACCATTCGAGATGAGTCCCTGAAAGACTCTCCTGGAAGAAGTGGATCCAAAAGTTCTTGTCCACAGTATATGGCTTAATCTTCCGCACATAAAATCTGAGATGTAGTTTAGGGCAGGACGCCCCGTCATACTTTTCGAAAGATGGTGCTTTGAACTTGTGTGTGATGACCACACCAGAAGATAAACCCAAGTCTCCGAAATCCAAACCAGGCACTTGTTGAATTTCCATGGCATTCAAACGATCTTCCAACTGCTTGTACCTGTCTTCAGCTGGAGGATACTGCTCCTCATTAAAATCAGTCTCGTTGTCAGAGACTACCGGACTAGGAACCCTTTCCCCCTGGGGACTGCCTTTTCCTACATAAGAACCAGCTTGATTAACCTCATTCTACAGTGCATTACCAAACCTCCGGCCCGTGTTGAACAACACAGTTCTCTTCGTCTTCTTCTTAACCAGCAGAGCCTTCAACTCCTCTTGACCTTGGGCAAGACTCATGATCAGCTCTTGGAATTGGGCGTTCTGAGCCTGAAGGGCCTTGATGGACTGCTCGGTAGATGATTCAGGGTTCATGGTGCTGAAATAAACAGCGAAGAACATTAAGCAACCTGAAAAGAAAAGTACCTACTATGCACATGATGAATGGAATGCGTATGATTTATGTTTTCAAAGACAATCGGGAATCAACTTTGTAAACAAAAAGGAACACACTTCATTAGATTCAACTTTGAAATTTAAATTGTTCAACAGGTTGCCCTTAGGCGTTGCATAAAAGCGAAAATACTGAAAAGGGAAATAAAACTGTAAAAGAATATCCAAAGTTCATCATTGATCCCAGGGTCTCCTCTTCTCAGTACGGATGTAGTCATTCAGAGCTCGCTCATTCTCCAACTGCTTTGTCAGCTTCTGGATCTTCAATTCCTGCTCGTTGAACTTTTCCCGATAAGAATCCCGTTCTTCTCGTAGTTGCGCCCAAGACCTCTTTAGTGTATCAATATCAGTAGGTATCTGAGGAGGGAGAACAGTTGGAGGAACCCCATCTCTATCAGGATACTCAAGAATGATGGGTCTGACAGCTTCGTACGGCAAACCTAACGTCTGAGAACGAATGCGGACCCATTTGTAGTAGGCTTCCATAGGTAGAGAAGTCTTTGGTCCCAACTCTTGTGGGTCAGCTTTGTGAATTCTGTCCCAAGCCTTGATGAACCTACGACGCAGCTCATCACTATCCACTTGAAACTCAAAACTGATGTGAGGCACCAACATCTCATGAGGCCCTGCTCTTCTGGCCCTTCCAAACTGACGGAGAGCTAGACATGGATTATAAGAGATTCCTCCTTGGGTACCAATCAAAGGAACATTAGGATATTCTCCGCAACGATCAATAACAGCTACCTCATCCAAACCCCTGAAAGTCCAAATGATGTCTTTATCAGTGAGAGACATTAACCTATGAGCCCAACCTCTTCCTTCTTTGTTCTTCAGCACGAACTTAGGGAGGTGCGAAATAAACCACCTCACTAACAAAGGAATACAACACCACAGATTTCCTCGTCTTCGGGCAGTACGAGCATAAAGTTGTTGCAGGATATCACCCAAGAGAGTGGGCACAGGGTTCCGAGACATGAAGATCCTTATGGCATTGACGTTAACAAAGTTGTCAGGATTAGGAAACAAGACTAGACCATATATTAAGAGAGCCAGAATGTCTTCATACGCCCTAAAGTCCAGGTCATTCCAGAAACTATTAGCCTTACCAACCAGAAACTTGGCCAAGAAACCCTTAACTTTGCTTCTAGTCACCCAGTTGTCCATTACTTCTTTGTGGGTCAAAGGAAGAGCTGCAGCAATCTCCTTAAGCCTAAGAGTCTTTTCCCAACCAGTGTAGGGAGTCTGATCCAAGATAGGGATGCCAAGAAAATCAGAGAACTCTTCCAGGGTAGGGACCAGCTGGAAGTCTTGAAAGGTGAAGCACTGGTACAGAGGGTCATAAAACTGTGTCAGGACACTCATCAGTTGTTGGTCCCACTTTGCCGTGACTAAACTGAGAAGAGAACCATACCTCTGGATGAAGGAAGTAGTATTTGGGATTCTGCTAACCAACTCTTCAAGCAACTCAGGTGGGTGAACAAAATTGAACCGGATAGTATTCCTTCGCATAGGCATCATGATGTCCTACAAAACAGAGCAAAGGTGAAACCCTCTTGTCTTTGAAATGGTCAGTCCTTATGCAGGATGCATGCAATGTTTATGATGGCATGATGTTATGATAAAGCACACCACAAATATTCACAAAGGCAAACATGATAAGGCACACAAGTCACACAAGACAAGCCCTTAGAGTTTAGGCCAACATGGGGTCTAGGTATTACCCTCTTTCAGTTTGTTGGTTAAGACCTATCCTATCAGAAGTAACCGGGTTCTAGAGGATCCCAATATCACTGACTACCCTCAATCGGTCATAACTCCAGCATCGCAATCTTTTCTTGCGGCCAGAACCATCACGAGAGTTTAGCCTCAATGGGCGTAGCATACTGCTACTGTTCTATTGGCCAAGTTGGGTCATTTAAGGTTCTAAGGTCGGTTGGTGCTTAATGACTCCTCAGAAGACCCATATTCTCCTCGTTGCGACACAAGGGATATCGGTACAGACCAAGGTGCCACACCAATGTAGCCACTGCTTCACCCATGTCGGTCTACGCCGGACAGGTCCCTCACAGCTTATGCTACCTAACAGGGTATCCCCAGATCCAGGTTAGGATCTATGAAACTCCGATGCAAGCCCACAAATATAAAAGCAATCAATACATACAATTGAAAACATAAGAGTGTTCTAATACTAAGGTACACCTCACTTATTAAGTATATCCCCAGCAGAGTCGCCAGTTCTGTGATTGATGGATCTGGAACTGACTGTTTAACGCTGGTTCACGAAATGTCGCGGAAGCAAGAGTCGCCACCGTCTTTTAGTTTCTCCAACATGGACAGGACAAAAGCATAGCAAAATTCCTTATGAGATAGTTTCTCGGTTCGGGAGGTAGATTTATAGAAAGGGAAGGTGTTAGCACCCTTTCTATCCACGGTTATCCATGGGCTCTTAGATACTTGCTCATTTGTGTTTTCAAAAGTGTTTGCTTTTCAATTGTGAGTGGGTTTAGAAAAATTTCGTTTAAAGATTTCAGATCGACTCTTGTATCAGTCCTCAAGAGTGTTTGAAAAATTATTTTGAAAGCTTTTTGAAAAGTGTCGGTGTGAAAAGAGTTTTGTTTTGTTTTTGAAATAGAGCAAGTATCTACGAGTCATCTACCTACCCTAAGGAATTAGGCTGTGTAAATGTCCTTAAGGTAGTGCCATCCCACCATTGAGAGGTAGGTAGCACCACCGTTAGAGGTGTTCGGGTCAATTCGTTTGTAGGGACAATGTGGTCACCAGAGCAACAGTAGGACACCTTAGAAGCTACCCTTATGCCATTGATCCTTTTTAATTCCGAGGCAACCGTTTCGAGGCAACTGGATCATGTCATGGACATAAGAACTTACTAAAACGTCCTATACTCGACGACCACGTTTCGAAGGCAAGGCAACAGTGAGGCGTACCCTAAGAGTGGTGTGTGAATTTGCGTGTTATTTTCAGTTATGTTTTATCTTGTACATGTATCATGGTGATCTACGCTTGTTTTTATTTTAGGCCATATATTCTTTCATGCAAAGTTTAAAATTTAAAAGTGCGGAAATTTAAATGACGGAAAGGTAAATCCTACGCTATTACAAGGCGCGGGTCTATACATCGCCAAATTAACAAAGACCTGTTTTAATAAAAGTGCGGAAAGTAAAACCTAGTTACTATTACATGGCTTGAGCAATTACATAATATTCATAAAGGAAAATAAGAATAAATGCGCGAAAGGAATAAAGTTGAACGTTCGAGGGCGTTGGACCCTTTTGAAACTAAATTGAAATAAAAAAGTTAATTATTTATTTTATTAAAGAAAAGAAATGTTTTTTTTAGTTTTTTTGTATTTATGAAATAAAGAAATTAAAATTGAAGAGAAACCCTAATTCTAAGTTGTTTTTAATTATTAATGAAAAAATATTCAAGTTTAACCTAATTTACTAAATATTTAATGTACATGTTTATTTATAAAAATATTTAATAATTAATAATAATAATAATGACGAGAAAATTATTTATTAAAAAAATGATGAAAAGTTAAAAACCCTAATTTCTACATATTTTAATTTGTTAAGAAAAAGATTTAAGTTTTAAAACCTAATTTAACTAAATTAATTATTTAACATTTATTTACAAAATAAATTAATAGAAATTAAATATAATTAAACATATTTTAATTTTTTTGTATTTTATATTGTGAAAATTAATTTATGTGGATTAAATAAAACAATTAAAAATAATAATTGAAAAGAATAAAAGAAAAGAAAATTAAAAGAAGGAATAAACAACAAGGAGGGGTGTCTGGCCCTTTTTTGGAGGTTTTTGTAGAGTAATTTGGGCCCACTGAATCAAAGGCCTGCTTGACTTTCTGGCGCGTGTGTATGAGCATTGACTGAGGTACATGGTGGAATTCACGTTATGGCCATTGGATTGATCACTCAGATTATGTGGCAAGCTAGCGCTTGAGGATGTATGATGAGCCCTGGGACGTGCACTGCATGGAAACATGTTGGGAGGAAAAATATGAAATATGTGGGGGGACCTGGGAATCGAACCCATGTCCCAATACTTGTAAGCCACCTCAGCCACCAACTGAGCTATTGAGCGCATCTGTTAATATACTGAAGCGTAATTATTATAAAAGAAAAAACAAGCGTTAGTGGGAGAAAGCAAAAAGCGCGCTGATTTATTTGAAACGTCCAACCATATGAAGCCACGCATGCGTCTTCTTCCTTTTGTACCTGCAAATATAACCAAATAGCGGGGGTTTTAAACCCCCACTAAGTACTGTTGTACCCCAAATTTTGACCTAAGATACCATCTCCCATCTGCATCATTACATTGCGAGTGTTTTGACCTATTTTTATCAATTTTCAAAGCGGATTTTAAATTCATAACTTTTTCAAGTCGAGAGCTGTTTATTTTTTGAACGCTAAATTTATTAATCGATCAATGCTAAAACAATGTTTATTTAATTATTTATTATTCTGAATTTAAATAATTGGAACTTATTTTTCAGTTATTATATAAATTAAAGAATTATAAATAGTAAAGAAAATATTTGAAAAGAAGGTTATTAATTGATCAAACAATGTTTATTTAATTATTTATTATTCTAAGTTTAAATAATTGAAATTTTATTTTCAGTTATTATAATTTAGAAGAATTATAAATAATGAAGTAAATAATTGAAGAGAAGTTAATTGATCAATGATATGTATTTGATTATTTATCATTCTAAATTTAAATAATTGGAATTGATTTTCAGTTATTATATAATTTAAAGAATTATAAATGATAAAATAAATAATTGCAAAGAAGAAAAGAATTAATTGATAAAATATTGGAGTTTTATTCATTTTATTCTAATTGTTACAATTGTTGTTTAAATACCGTATTTATTTACAACGTATTTACAAGGATAATTTTTACAATGTTTAAAATGAAATAAAAGCTATCCTAATTTTTTCCTAAGTTCTAAATCTTCATCTTCTATCCAATACTTCTTTGCTCATTTGATTTTACCTGCAAAAAATTAAAAGAAAAAGTCAGAAATGAATATATAATTAAAAGAAGAAAATTAATTTAGCGTTTATCATTAAAAGCAAACGGCTGGAATCAGTTTTTACCCTCTTTACAAATCACGAGATTTCTCCCGGTTCACAAAAAGGGATGAATTTTATTGACAAATATGAATGCACAAGTTAAAATTATGCACAAATTCAATATTTCAAAATAAACTGCATATTTCAAAAACCAATAGGCACAAATTCATTTTTTGTCAAAACTGCATATTTCAAAAGCAAAACATCATATGCATAGTTCAACAGCACATGCAATTTTCAAAGCCAATATGTAACGTAAACTGCCAAAAATGTGGGAAGAAGTCAAAACACAAGGCTCCATGCTGTACATGCAGTTGACAAAGAGAAATGTGCAGTTTAAAACCAAATATGCAAGCAATATATTTCTAATTTTCATCATTTTCCAGCTTTCACTTTTTCAGAACAAGTACATAACATCACTTTTTTAATGTCAAACAGTACTAAGGAGAGAGAAGAGAGAAAGAGTCTGGGTTTTACAGGTTTTGGCTTAGGCAGAAAAGGGATAGAAAACAAAATAGCAGTAACACAATAAGAAAAGGAAAGCATGAAAAATGATACCAGACAAACTGAATGGAGCAGTATAGAGTGCAGAAGCATCAAAGAAAATATGGTAAAAATATTCAAAACCTGAGCCCTCAAGAATAGGAAGCCAGCAACTATTATAACAAGAACAAACCCCTTCAAAAAGTAGAGAGATCATAACCGTTTGGAGGCCTAAAACCAAAACTGAGTTCAAATAACTCAAACCTGCAACATAAACCAAAACATACATACAACCTGCATTCAAAAACCCCACCATAACCATGTCAAACTTGTCCAGCCCTAAAGCCTAAGCCATAGAAACCATAACTAGTAAACACGACCCGTTAAACCATGCCAAACCTGAAACGAGTTTCACCAACACAAAAACCATGATCAACAGCATAAACCATCACCAAACCTGTACCATCCTAAATAAAACCTGTTCAAGCCTTACCAAAGCCTTGGTTCAAAAACCTGTAATGGCCTAAAAAACCCAAAACCAGTAAACTCAAGCATACTGTCAAACCATTTCAAGAAAGGCCTAAGCTTATACCAAGGCATCCAGGCAACTCAAAGTCCGAAAAGAGGCATCAAGGAAACCAAACCCAAGCATACAGAAGCAAAGCAAAAGGAAGAAGAAGTCAAGCTAGTCAAAACAAATATTTCAACAATAGCATGTTCAAGGCAACGCAAAAGCCTCACAAATATTCATCATAGTCCAGTAAAAAGAAGCAACTGAAGCACATCACAGAAGAAGAGAGGAAAAGTATTCGAAGGCAACAGTCAAGCATCAAGCCCACAGAAGAAGAAGGAAAAGAAGCGTGTGTAAGCAAAGTAAGGCAGGGTCAACAGAAAGAAGTGGAATCAACAAAAAGGTTTTCAATTTTATTCATCATCAAACCAAAAATAAGAAACGAAATACCAGGAGTCCAGCCAAAGCCCAGCATCACGCGCCATCCCCTCGCCTTGGCCTCCTACGCACATCCCCAACCTTTCTTCCTCCGTCTCCAAAGGTAACGATTTCTCCCTCTCCTTTTTTTTCAAATACCTCAAATAACCATAATAATTTGAAGTCAGAATCAAATAGATGAAAGATCATAACATGCAGTAACAAAAAACTTAACGAATAAAAAATTGAAAGTTTACCTTGAATTTGTCGCCCTGGCATTCTCGTTAGAGGGAAGAGGAGGTTGAGGACGCCGGTGGCCTTTGGGCAAGGGAGAACTCAGGCGAAGGTGGGAGAACGCACAAAGAAGACGAAGATGAATCAAGAACGAAGGAGCGCCGCTCTGTACCTCTTTCGCCTAACCCTAACGAAAAATGAAGTAAAACCTTAACCCCTTTGCTAACCCTAATTCAACTAAACCAAGACAAATTGTTTAACCTTTAAACAAGTTGTGAGAATTGGGCTCAACCCGTTTCCCTTAGCAAAACCCAACGAATTCCATAAAGCACCCCCCATTTCTGCTTGTTTCTGTTTGGGCCCCCTTAGAACCCCTTTGGCCCATACATTTATTTATCTAACCCTTTATTTCTAATACACCTCTTTCTATTTATTCTCTTTTAGTTTTTTAGGAATTTTATTAATTTAGTTTAATTATAAAAGTTAATCAAATAAGAGGTGTATTTAATTAAAACATTTTTAAATAATGTGACCAATTTTATTAGTTTAACTTTAGGTTTAATTTAGTAATTTTAGTATTTTTTTATTAGGTTTAATTAATAGCTTTTAAGTTTTTAATTTGGTTTAGATTTATTTAATAATTTTCAAAATAATACTTTATATTAATACTAAAAAAAAACTTATAAAAATAAAAACTCTAAAAAACATATAAAAATAGAAACTTAAAAAAACATTTTATTTTCTTTAATTAATTCCCTCGCTTTAATTAATATTAAACAAAAATACAAAAATGCATGTTCACATCCTTTAGTTTGTTATTTGATCATTGTTGTGGTTATCTATTACTTAGCTATTTAATCATTATCTATCTACTATTCTGTTTGATTATTTCATCGTTATTTGGTTATTCTATTTACGTCAAAAATCCAAGAGAAAAAACGATTAAATTTGTTGACTTCATGTCCTCAAATCCAGTCACGCGAATATCTTCATTTCATTAAAACTTAAGATATTTTTTCCCCAAATATTCAATCTTTTCAAAACTTATACCTTTTAAGCCAAAACTTCGACATTAGGTCGTCGTACCTTCAAAAAACCGTCTGTACCCCTTTTCGGCCAAAACAATTTATTTTTAAATCAAACGAACATTTTAATAAACAGATATTTCAAAAGGTTCCTATAGAGTACTATAGATACATTGGGTGCTAATACCTTCCCACTGTATAACCAACCCCCGAAGGATAGATCTCTTTTCAAAAACGCCTTGTATTTTTATTACTTTTAGAAAGTATTATTTTACATTGCATATTTAGGGTTTTATTTCGCTCTTTCCCCTTTTCCCTTGGAAATAATAAAGCGCGGTGGCGACTCTTGCTTTTGTGAGACGAATTAATCAATAATTCGATCTCCGATTTACCCCGCTACATTTTTTATCGCTACAGAATTGGCGACTCTGCTGGGGAAAGATTGACCTCTTGTTGGTCCATCCCTAAGTGGGTTAAGCCTAATTTGTTTTATCTGTGTTATTATTATTTGTTTTGTTTGAATATGTGTTTAAATTGGGGTTGTTTGGGTTTTTTGCAAAGGACGAATCCTATACCCGGATTAAGTTACACTTAAGAATAGGATGGGCGGAATAGTCATGTTAACTTTGAGGGAGTAATCCCGAAGAAGGAGGCATGAGATCCCCCACTCAATGGAAGGCCCTCTTGAACTTAATATTTGATTACCGAGTAATCGGGAAGACATTATTATTTTCGACCTGGGAGCCAGAGAAATTGAGAACCGTAGAACCCTAACCCATCTTGGCCTTTTTAGGTGTAGCGCGGAGACTATAACGGAGTAATTCGGAAGTAGTTGTTACGCGATGCTACGCTCGGATGAGTTTCTCTTGAGAATATTTCTAATTATTGAGTAATCAAGACGTTGGCAATATCCGAAGGAGGAATGTAGACTCTGGGAACTCTTAGAACCTTGTCTTACAGGTGTGATGGAACCGTTAGTACATACCTTGGGGTGGGATTTACCTTCGACTCCATGCTGAAACGTTGAACCTTTAAACCCCATGTTTGTGAACTTGTGTGTAACTGTTGCATTATCATTCATTCATGCATTCATCAACATTTTTGTAAAAAACTTGTTTTTCAAGGAACTTAGGAATGATTTTTGCAGACATCTCAGGTACTATTATTATGGAATTTGGAAGGAGAAACACTCAAAGTTTTAGTTTTAAGGAGCCCGAGATTGAAGAACTGAAGAGTTTAATTCCTAAGATCAAGAACCCGACGGATTTTTAGAAAAAGTATGGGTCCATTATACCTCTCATGAAGCGCAAGATGAAGGAAGGCATCCTTAATACGTTGGTCCAATTCTACGATCCTTTGTACCGATGCTTCACCTTTCCGGATTACCAGTTAATGCCCATCTTAGAAGAGTACTCCTACATACTTGTTTGCCGATCACCGACTGTGTTCCTTTTTCTGGCTTAGAAGAGGAACCCAAATCTCACGAGATAGCGACCATCACCCATTTGAAGAAATCAGAGATAGAGGAGAGCATGACTACAAAAGGGGGAATCCGAGGCTTGTCTGCGCAGTTTTTGTTGAGGAAAGCTCGTCATTTCGCTGAGATAAAAGATACTGTTGCCTTTGAAGACGTCTTTGCTTTACTCGCTTATGGTCTATTCTTGTTCCCCAACGTTGATAAGTTTGTGGATATCAACGCCATCAGAATTTTCTTGATTGGAAATCCGATCCCTACGCTGCTAGGAGATACCTACTACTCCATCCATCTTCGAAACTCTTATCAAGGAGGGATGATTATTTGTTGTGCACCGTTGCTGTATCAGTGTATGTTTCTCATCTACCTAGGTCTGATGTTTTTTGGGATCTCGAGAAGGAGCCGCGATGGGCGCCAAAAATTATGGCTCTCACTCATTTCGACATTGATTGGTATAATTGAGTTTACTATGACGTGAAGATCATCGATAGCTGTGGTGCTTTTCCTAACGTGCCTCTTCTTGGTACGAAAGGTGGAATTAACTATAATCCAGTTCTCGCGCGCCGTCAGTTTGGATACCCGATGAGGGACAAGCCGAACAACATCCATGTGAGTGGTTTCTTTCTACAAGAAGGACAAGATCACCAGGCAGCTAAAAGGGAGATCGAGGGAGCTTGGCGCCACATCCATAGGAAAGGGAGAGATATGTTAGGACATAGGGGTGCCGTTTCTTTGGAGCCTTACCTACAATGGGTCCGTGCTAGGGCTTGTGCTCTCAAGATGCCCTATAAACCTGAGAAACCTTTATTCCCCACCGTTGCATAGTCATCTGTTGATATCCCTATCGAGAATATGGGAGAATACCAAGGAAACCTAGCTAGGATGAAGTCCGAGAGAGATGCTTGGAAAGAAAAGTATAATATGTCTGAATATGAGAATCGGGTCCTGGCTCGACAACTAAAGGAAAAGGAGGATTTGTTATTTATTCAAGATGGCTGGTTCATTGATCATGATGAGAAACTTCGTCAAAAGGATGCTTTACTGAAGAAGTATGCCAGTGAAAGGAAGAGAAAGAAGGAAGGTTCGGTAAGCGTTGCTCTCGTTCCTAATCCGCAAAAGGAAATCACTGATCGACTGGTAGCTGAGAAGAAAGAGATGGAAGACTTTTATGAAGAGAAGATCAGGAAGCTCCGGTTATAGCTGGCATTTGGTCCTTCATCTAATGATTCTGAGTGATCTTTAGCTTTTAGTTTTATTTTACTAATGTCATTTTGTAAAACTCTGTAAAAGGGCTTCATGTTCCAAAGTTGTAATTTGCTGCTTTTATTATGGGCTTCATGTTCCAAAGTTGTAATTTACTGCTTTCATTATGGGCTTCATGTTCCAGAGTTGTAGTTTACTACTTTATTATTGGGTTGTTACCCCAAAGTTGTAATTTATCGTTTTATTGTTTCAAAGTTGTAAGTTGTAATTTACCGCTTTTGATTAATGGATGAGTTTTTGTTGTTCCAAATTCCTTTACCATTGATGTGTGCAAAATTATCGAAGTTCCTTGAAAAATTATTAAAATGAATTATCATTTGCATCACATATCATGCATCATCCAACATTCCACTTCACATGTTTTCTAGAGTCTCATCCTTGTTTCTTTTTCCACTCCGATAGATTGTCAAGCTGTCTCATCGATACGATACTCGAGCCAATCGTCAGAGGAAGATGGAAGATCTGGAACAGGAAAACCACGAGCTTCGTGAGGAGGTCGCTACCCTTCGTGTCGGTATGGAAAAGTTAACTGCGCTAGTGGAAAGTTTGATGGCTGCTCAGAATCAGCCATCGACTACAGCTGCTGAGATTCAGACTTCAACTATTGTGGTTCCCGAGATTGTCACCGTTCCAACATCTGTGACTCAAATCAGCTCTCCGCTTCAACATCAGATGCCAAAAGGTTTTCCATGGGGAATGCCTTACAACTTTGTGCCAGAGGGGTATCAGCCTGTCGTACAACCTTTGTTTCAACCTACTTTGTCTCTTCCTCAACCAGAGACAACTGCCATGCCGCCGGTAATCCCGTCTGTAACACCTTTCCCGCAACCGGTAATGACAATTGTCGCTCCTGTGGTTCACTCCGTGCCATACTTGAATGAACCTACTTATCCTGCCGAGCCTGCTGAAAGTTTGGGTCTTTTTGATAGAATGGAAGAATTTCAAGACCAATTCCAAGAAATGCAGAGGGAGCTCAGAGCGTTAAAGGGGAAGGATTTGTTTGGAAAGAACACTCATGACCTTTGTTTAGTTCCGAATGTCAAGATTCCAGCAAAATTCAAAGTGGCAGACTTTGAGAGGTATAAGGGTGATTCGCGTCCTCGAAGTCACTTGACTATGTACGTGAGAAAGATGTCTACGTATTCTGATGATCATGACTTGTTGATTCACTATTTTCAAGACAGTTTGACGGGTGCTGCTCTAAAGTGGTATATGGGTTTAGACAGCATTCGGATCCGCAACTTCAACGATCTTAGCGAAGCTTTTGTTCACCAGTATAAGTACAACGTTGACATGGCGCCGGACAGGGATCAACTCCGGGCGATGTCCCAGAGAGACAGAGAATCTTTTAAGGAATACGCCCAGAGGTGGCGTGAAATAGCTGCTCAAATATATCCTCCTCTTGAGGAGAAAGAGATGACGAAGATATTCTTGAAGACTTTAGGTTCCTTTTACTATGAAAGAATGATCGCCAGCGCACCCAGTGACTTCACCGAAATGGTAAGCATGGGCATGCGGTTGGAGGAAGGGATTCGTGAAGGGCATTTGGTTAAAGAAGGAAGTCCATCTAGCAGTACTAAGAAGTTTGGAAGTGTTTTCCCAAAAAGAAAAGAGCAGGATGTCAGCGCAATCTTCCCAGGGAGACCAAGGAGAGGTTACTCACACGTTGCGGCAGTCACTCCGGCTGTCCGCCCAGCATTGATGACCCCAGCTCATCAAACCCCACCAACTCAACAACGGCCATTTCAGCAGCAGCCTCGACAACAGGCTTATCCATTCAACAACCAGAACCGTTCACCAAGAAAACCGCAATTCGATGCCATTCCTATGACTTATACTGAATTGTTCCCTGCTCTTATCAGAAAGAACCTCATAACGACGAAGCCTCCTCCTGTCGCACCAAACAGTACTTCTCCGTGGTACAAGGCGGATCAGTTTTGTGAATATCATCAAGGGTCGCCGGGGCACAACATTGAGAATTGTTTTGCTCTAAAGGCGGACGTGCAGAGGTTGATTAAGAATGGTATCTTGTCTTTCAAGGATGTTAACCCAAATGTTAGAGATAATCCTTTGCCTCGACATAGGGCAGCCTCAGTGAATATGGTGGAAGGTTGTCCGGGAAAGTTTCGAGTTTTTCAAGTTGAACACATAAGAGAGTCGTTGATCAGGTTACATCAGAGCTTAAGAAGACTTGCCTTTGTTAGGCATCAGCATGATTATGATGTTTGTGAATTTTGTTCAAGAGAGGTTGATTGCCCTATTGTGAAGGAGGATATTCAAAAGTTGTTAGACCAGAGAGTTATCACCATTACCTATGACAGAGATCCGGAGGATGAAGTGAATGTTATAATACCACAATTCAATTTTCCTGAATCAGTAGAGATCGTTTACGACAGTCAGACTACACCTGTTGCTCCTTTGATCATTTACCCACCTGGTCCTGTGCCTTACAACTCAGACCAAGCTATAACGTATAAGTATAATGCCACAATGATTGAGAATGGGGTAGAAGTCCCTATACCAACCAGGTCGTCTTTTGTTAACATCGCTGATGTGAGCAGAGTTACGAGAAGTGGGTGTGTCTTTGCAGCAGTACCTTTGAAGAGACAAGAAGTTCAAGTCAGGAGGCCCATACCGGCAGAAATTCCAGCGAGAAATATTGAACCAAGGGTTGAGATAGGCCGATCCAATGAACCTATCCCACATCCCGATGATGACGAGATTCTGAAGCTCATCAAGAGAAGTGAATATAAGATTGTGGACCAACTACTGCAAACTCCTTCCAAGATTTCTTTGCTTGCTTTACTGAGATTCTGGTGCCCATAGAGAAGCTTTGATGAAGGTCTTGGACCAGGCATTCGTGGATCATGATGTGACGGTGGACCAATTTGATGGAATTGTGGGAAATATTACTTCGTGTAACAATCTTGGTTTCAGTGATGAAGAGCTTCCGGAGGAGGGAAGAAACCATAATATGGCTTTGCATATCTCAATAAGTTGTGGAAATGATACTTTATTAAGTGTGTTGGTAGATACAGGCTCGTCGTTAAATGTAATGCCCAAAACTACATTGTCTCGACTCTCATATCAAGGTGCTCCCATGAGACCTAGTGGAGTAATTGTTAAAGTGTTTGATGGTTCTAGGAAGACTGTCATTGGTGAAGTGGATCTTCCTATAGTAATTGGTCCTCATACTTTTCAGATCACTTTTCAAGTAATGGATATTCGTGCCGCCTACAGTTGCCTATTGGGTCGTCCATGGATCCATGATGCAGGGGCAGTCACTTCCACGCTCCATCAGAGATTGAAGTTTGTAAGGCATGGAAAGCTGGTAATGATTGGTGGAGAGCAGGCTATGGTGGTAAGCCATTTGTCATCTTTCTCTTTTATTGATGCTGATGAGGATGTTGGAACCAATTCCAAGCTCTATCTGTTTCTAATAATGAAGTGAAGAAGCAAGGGACATCTATTTCTTCTTTTGAGGATGCGCGACGAGTGGTTGAAAGTGGTTCGGCTGAAGGTTGGGGCCAGGTGTTGACTTTGCCCGAGAACAAATCTGGAGAAGGTCTTGGTTTTCATCCCGTGTCTACAAGAGTCAAGCAGGAAGTAGTTACTCGTCCGATACAAGAAGTTTTCCGAAGTGCAGGTTTTATCCATCCAACTCCTCCTGAGGTTGATGCTATAATAGGAGACGATTCTGAAGAGGATTTACCCGATTTTGTAACGCATGGAGTGGTTTGCCAGAACTGGATTGCTGTTGATGTTCCTGTTGTGATGCATATTTCTGAGTAATGTTTTGTTTTATTTTTTGAAAAATTTTCGCTCTGCCCAAGGCGAAAAGTATTTGTGTCGGGCTATGTTGAAAATAAATCCTTTTGCTCTGCCCAAGGCAAAAGAGAAAATGTCTGGGCTCTTTGTTTCAAGTATTTCCCCTCATGAATAAAAATGTTATTTTGTCCACTACTGTTTTATTTTTTCACTTTTTCTGGGAAATAGTAATGAAAATTAATTGGTAGTAATAGGAAAATATAATAATTTTTTTTGTTTTATTTGTATAAATTGATTTCTAAAATAAAGCATAATCATATGTGCAGATTAATCCATGACTTAACCATTGAAAACAATGATCCTATGCCCTCTCCCAACTTTGAATTCCCTGTGTTCAGAGCCGAAGAAGAGGATAGTGAAGAGATTCCTGATGAAATTTCCCGTTTACTTGAGCTTGATGAAAAGATTATTCAGCCGTTTGAAGAACCTATAGAGATGATCAATTTGGGTGATGAAGAAGATAAAAAGGAAGTCAAGGTCGGAGCATTGCTTATCCCAGAGGTCAAAGAGAAAATGTTGGAGCTTCTCAAAGAGTATGTTGATGTGTTTGCTTGGTCCTACCAAGATATGCCAGGTTTGGACAACGATATCGTGGAGCATCGTTTACCGTTGAGACCTGAATGTCCGCCAATTAAGCAGAAGTTGAGAAGGACTCGTCCCGATATGGCTGACAAGATCAAAGAAGAAGTTCAAAAACAAATTGATGCAGGTTTCCTTGTTACATCGGTCTATCCTTAATGGTTAGCCAATATAGTGCCTGTTGCTAAGAAAGATGGCAAAGTTCGGATGTGTGCAGACTATAGAGATCTGAATAGAGCTAGCCCAAAGGATGACTTCCCATTACCGCACATTGACGTATTGGTCGACAGTACCGCAAAGTTCAAAGTCTTTTCTTTCATGGATGGTTTCTCTGGTTACAATCAAATCAAGATGGCACCAGAAGATATGGAGAAGACAACTTTCATTACACCTTGGGGAACTTTTTGTTATCGGGTTATGCCGTTTGGTCTGAGGAATGCTGGTGCAACATACCCAAGAGCCATGACTGCTTTGTTCCATGACATGATGCATAAAGAGATATAAGTGTATGTAGATGACATGATTGCCAAATCACAAACTGAAGAAGATCATTTGGAACATTTATTGAAGTTATTCCAGCGTTTGAGAAAGTATAAACTCCGTCTGAATCCCAACAAGTGCACTTTTGGTGTTCGTTCTAGAAGACTTCTGGGTTTCATTGTCAGTCAGAAAGGTATTGAGGTAGATCCTGATAAAGTCAAAGCTATTCGGGAAATGCCCGCACCCAAGACGGAAAAACAAGTAAGAGGATTCCTTGGGAGACTGAACTATATTTCTAGATTTATATCTCATATGACTGCTACCTGTGGGCCGATTTTCAAGCTTCTCCGAAAGAACCAAGGATGTGTGTGGACAGAAGATTGTCAGAGAGATTTTGATAGCATCAAAGAATATTTGCTTGAACCTCCCATTTTGATTCCTCCGGTGGAAGGAAGACCTTTGATTATGTACCTGACTATATTGGAAGATTCCATGGGATGTGTGCTTGGGCAACAAGATGAGACTGGAAGAAAGGAACATGTCGTATATTATCTGAGTAAGAAATTCACAGACTGTGAGTCTCGATACTCATTGCTTGAGAAAACCTGTTGTGCTTTAGCTTGGGCTGCTCGCCGTCTGCGCCAGTATATGATTAACCACACCACTTGGTTGATCTCCAAAATGGATCCGATCAAGTATATCTTTGAGAAGCCCGCCTTATCTGGAAGAATAGCCCGTTGGCAGATGTTGTTATCCGAATATGACATTGAGTATCACACTCAGAAAGCAATCAAAGGGAGTATTTTAGCCGATCATTTGGCTCACCAACCAATTGACGATTATCAATCCATCAAGTTTAATTTCCCAGATGAAGATGTTATGTACTTGAAAGCTAAAGATTGTGAAGAGCCGTTACCCGAAGAAGGACCTGATCCCGAATCCCATTGGGGTTTAATATTTGACGGAGCTGTGAATTCTTACGGAAATGGAATTGGGGCAATCATCGTCACTCCCCGAGGTACTCATATCCCGTTCACGGCGAGATTGAAGTTTGACTGCACGAACAACATGGCTGAGTATGAGGCATGTATTATGGGTCTCGAAGAAGTAGTGGATCTAAGGATTAAGATTCTTGATATTTACGGAGATTCGGCATTGGTAATTAATCAAATCAAAGGAGAATGGGAGACTCGTCATCCTGGTTTGATCCCTTATAGAGATTATGCTAGAAGATTGTTAACTTTCTTCAACGAAGTGGAATTACATCATATCCCTAGAGATGAGAACCAAATGGCTGATGCTTTAGCTACTTTGTCTTCAATGTTTCAAGTGAATGGTTGGAACGATGTGCCTACAATCCGGGTTATGCGCCTCGACAGACCTGCTCATGTGTTCTCAGTAGAAGAGGTCACCAACGATAAACCATGGTTCTATGACATTAAACGTGTTCTTCAAACTCAAGAGTACCCGCCTGGGGCATCCAATAAGGATATGAAGACGTTGAGAAGATTAGCAAGCAGTTTCTTCCTCAATGAAGAAGTTTTGTATAAGAGGAATTACGACATGGTCCTACTCAGATGTGTAGACAGACATGAAGCAGACATGCTGATGCAAGAAGTACATGAAGGATCCTTTGGCACTCATGCCAACGGACATGCAATGGCTAAAAAGATGTTGAGAGCTGGTTACTATTGGATGACGATGGAATCTGATTGCTGCAAATATGTGAAGAAATGTCATAAATGCCAGATTTATGCGGATAAGATGCATGTGCCACCGACTCTCCTCAATGTTATCTCTTCACCTTGGCCTTTCTCTATGTGGGGCATTGATATGATTGGAATGATTGAACCCAAAGCTTCAAATGGTCATCGTTTCATCTTGGTAGCGATTGATTATTTTACTAAATGGGTGGAAGCATCATCTTATGCTAATGTAACCAGACAGGTGGTAGTCAGATTTATCAAGAATCAGATCATTTGTCGATACGGTATCCCGAGCAAGATTATCACTGATAATGGTTCGAATTTGAATAACAAGATGATGAGAGAACTTTGTGAAGAGTTCAAGATCGAACATCATAATTCTTCTCCTTACAGACCGAAGATGAATGGGGCTGTTGAGGCTGCTAATAAGAATATCAAGAAGATTGTCCAGAAGATGGTGGTAACTTTTAAAGATTGGCATGAAATGCTTCCGTTTGCTCTGCATGGATACCATACTTCAGTTCGCACTTCAACAGGCGCAACCCCTTTTTCCCTAGTTTACGGTATGGAAGCGGTACTCCCCATGGAGGTTGAGATTCCGTCTCTGAGAGTGTTGATGGAAGCTAAACTTTCCGAGGCTGAATGGTGTCAAAGTAGATATGATCAGTTGAATTTAATTGAAGAAAGAGATTGACAGCTTTGTGTCACGGTCAATTGTATCAGCAGAGAATGAAGAAGGCTTTTGATAAAAAGGTTCGACCATGCGAGTTCAGAGAAGGTGACCTTGTGCTCAAGAAGATATTATCTTTCCAACCTGATTCTAGGGGCAAGTGGGCTCCGAATTATGAAGGACCGTATGTCGTTAAGAAAGTTTTCTCTGGAGGTGCCTTGATTCTCACCAATATGGACGGTGAAGAGCTCCCGCGCTCCATGAACGCCGATGCAGTCAAGAAGTATTTCGCTTAGATTTGAGTTGACAGTTTGTTAGGTTGAAAACCCGAAAGGGCGGCTTAGGCAAGCTTTTGGTCAGACTGGTCTTGGCATTTGAGCACATTTCGGAATTCGAAGTTGTTAGGGAGAATAATGATCATTGTTTTTGTGTAACCTTTTTCTTTTATGTACTATTTCCCAAACTTTTGTAAACCATTGGAGTCGCGTTGTTAGCGAACTACCATCTTATTAATGAAATTTGAGCATTTACCTTTTGTGGGCAAAATTTTAATTTTTTACGGAAATATTTGAAACAAAGTTATTTAAAGTATTCTTATTTTAAAAATGTGTCGTGAATAATGAAAGGAATATTAACAGTTGTTCCGAGGATGGTCAAGCCACGAAATGCAAAACGATACGGTATCTTATCCTTGCATGATGAACATGTTTTATTTCAAAATCGTCATGAGGTGTTGGTTGTGTTAAACTTACGTTTCTCGTGGTACTAAGTTTGGTGACTCCCCAGCTGTTCCAGTTAAGCGTTGTTTTGGTTATCTTTATTTGAGCAATTTCTGAAGTGTGGTACGCTTTGTCTCATGCCAGTAGTCTATTGGTATTAGAAGATTGGATTTGAATACTTTTCTCCTCAGAAGACTTGAACCTTGTGGCGTGTTACGCTCCGACGTTGCTTTGGGGTTCCAGTTCCAGTTATTTTCCGTCTTTTTAAGATTGGCCGAGTATCTATTATGTCGTGACATCTTATTGTCTTCAAGTTATTCCATCTGATCCGTTTTGTCAGCATAACATTCATCAGTATGCATATTCACATTTGTCGTTGATTTTGGGTTGTTTTACTTTGTTTTAATACAATGTACACGTTCTTTCCAAGTAGAAGGTTAGCTTAGACAGAAAATGTGTGTTGTACCCCAAAATTTGCCCTCCCATATTCTTCAAGAAATTGCCAAGTCATGCTTCAAAATTCCCCAAGGGTTGCACAGCTCAAGGGCCTCCTAACAGTCAAAATTAGGGTTTTGGTTCTGATCAAGAAAATGAAGTTTCCAAGGGTCCAATCAAGTCCCACATGCCTATAAATATGGTCAAGCATCCTTATACCAAGTTTCAAGACTTTCAGCACAAAATTGCACAGTCAAAAACCCTAATTGCACTACAGTCAACTGTAGGGGCAAAATGGTCATTTGACAGTCAAAAGTCCAAATTTTTTGACAACATCTAATTTTGAAGCCACAAACATCATTTGATCAATGCTTGATCATGATTCTCAAAGCTTGGCTCAAAAATCATCAAGATGCAAAAGTTTCCTTATTTGGACAGCTGAAAAAGTCAACTGTAAATTGACCAGGGCATAACTTTCACATGGATTATCAGAAAAATTCCATCCAAAGCTAATTTTGAAGAGAAAGACATTTCCTACAACTCCTCTTCACACTTCAAGTCCAAGAAATGCTCTCACAAAAAGTTATCAATTTCAACATTATAGGTCATTTTCAAAAGTCAACAAAAAGGGACTTTAAGTCAAAGGCCATAACTTGCGATTGGCAAATCAAAATGACATGGGACTAAGGGCATTGGTTAGAGGACTCAAAGACCTTTCCAAAATGTCTAAGAACATGAGCAAAACTTAAAAATTGAGCAAGTTATGCCTTGTGGAAGTTGGGAAATTTTTGGATATTTTGAAAAGTCAACATTGATTCAAATGACCTAAAATTGCTAACGGGCCTCTTTTTCTTCCACAATTCATTATCCAAGGCATGTGCACGACCACTTGGCCCAAAGGGAAGTTTTTCTTCATTTTTATTTATTTATTTGGATTTTTATTATTAATAATTCATTTAAATTAATTAAAATACATGAAAAATATAAAACCTAGGTTTTTCAATCTTTTTTTTGCATATAATATCTCCAATATTTCGTGCAAATCAAATTAGGGAAGAATTAGGATGATTGGATATGATTGAGAGCTAAAAAGCATGAAAAAAGATTGAAAAATTATGGTTGGCAAATCAAATATTTTTCACATCAATGCATGGATTTTGATCAAGTTTCTTAACCTAAAACACTCACCCATAAGTACAGAACAAAACCCTCGTGCTCACTGACTAGAAGCCGCGCAGAAAAAGCATATGCAAACTTGGAATTTTTCAAGAAAACTCAAAATCTGAAAACCTATTTCTAAGACGATTCAAGGCAAAAGAACGATTTCATTAGCTTGCTGAGGCTTCAAAGAAGAAATTTGGATCAAAACCATAAGCTTCCACCCCCAGAAACGTGAGAACGACCTCACCCTGTACAGAAAAAATTTGATATTCGTGCATCTCAATTCATGCATATTTAGTAATTTTTAATATGTGATTTGTGTTCATTATTCAATTCTGAAGCTAACTGTGTGGTTTGATTTTGTTTTCGTGCCCCATATGAGGATTCACCATTAAAGACATCTAGGGTTTCCAGGTTTTCAATTTAGGCATTTTCTCATACTGTAAAATTAAGGAATCACAATGACATAACTGAATCAAGCATGCTTGGACGAAGAGAACGAGACCCTCGCGCCTAATTTTTGAGGCCCCAGGGGCTAATCGCTATTTTTCAATAGGGTGTCTATGGGGACGTTTGAAAACCGTTGCTGATTGTATTTTGTTTCAGGAAAAAAAATAAAGCCATGAAGAAGATGACTCGGTGGCAAGCTATGAATGGTTGGTTCAAATTTTCGCGCGCGGAGGCCCCACTAACCATTGTTTATTTTATATTCATTGTTTGTTGTTTAATGTACAAGACGCGCGTTTGGCTTGGTTGGTTGGGCATGTGTGTGGTGACATTCAGGACCTGGGTTCGAGCCCCAGGTCCCTTACCCTTTCCATGTTATTTTTTCACTAATATTCTGATGTAGTATTTCTCTTGAAGACCACCATGCATCCACGCTACCAAACGTCCACGCGTCCCACTGGACTCACTCAAAGGCCAGGATCTGAAGACTGTGGTGGACCTGAGTCAACACCCCACACGCTGGCCAATGAAAGTCCACCAGGCCAAAGGCCATTGGGCCCAAATTGCTAAAGAAAAACCTCCAAATTAGGGGCAGAACCCCTAGGTTTGCAAACTTTTTTTTATTTCTTTATTTTTACTTTCTTTCAATTATTGTTTTTTCAATTAATTTAATATGTTCACAAATAATATAAAAAACACCAAAAAAATCAGAAAAGATAAAAAATAATAAATATTTTTATTTAATTAGTATTTTTGTAAATAAATTGCATTAATTAACTTTAGTTATTAAATTAGGTTTAATTGTAATATTTTCCTTAATAAAATCTAAAATTGGTAGAATTAGGGTTTATAATCATTTTTATCCCTTTTTATTTTCTTTCATAATAATTAAGTATTTCCCATTATTTATTTTTATAATTAAATGGCATGTAAATAATTAGGTTAAATATTGGGTTAAAATTTAATCTTTTCTTAATAAACTAAAAACAACTAGAATTAGGGTTAGCATTTTATTTTAATTAATTCTTTTTCATTAAAATCATAAAATACAAAAATACCAAAAAAACAAATTTCTTTTCCTTTTAATTTTATTAATTTAATAATCATTTAATTTAATTCCATTAAAAAGGGTCCAACGCCCTCGTTCTTAATTCTTATTGAATTCGCATATTTATTTCTTTTTCGTATAATTTTCATGTACCTCTCCCAAAGCCGTGTAATTAATTTCTCGCACTTTACTTTTCATTATTTCTTTATTTTTCTGTCAAATCGGGTTCTGGAAATTTTGGCGATGTGGACCCGCGCCTTTTGTAATAGCTTAGAACTTTACTTTTCTCGCACTTTTAAATGTTAATCAAGGCATGCAAGAATGAATGGACAAAAATAAAAACAAACGCTAGATCACCTATACCATGACAAGATAAAATATCTGAATCTGACACACAAATCACACACCACCCCTAGGGTACGCCTCACTGTTGCCTTGCCTCGAAAGGTGATCGTCGGGTAGAGGATGTCTTAGTAAGTCCTCATGATCCGGGAACCTGGCATGAGGGTAGCTTCTAAGGTGTCTTCCCATTGCTCTGGTGATCACCATGTCCCGAATCTCGAATTGACCCGAACACCTCCAACGGTGGTGCTACCTACCTCTCAATGGTGGGATGGCACTACTTTAAAGGACATCTACACAGACGAATTCCTTAGGGTAGGTAGACGACTCTAGATACTTGCTCTAATTTCAAAACAAATCAAAAATACTTTTCACACCGACACCTTTTCAAAAAGATTTCGAAAGCAATCTTTCAAACACTCTTGAGGACTGATACAAGAGTCGAACTGAAATTTTCAAAGAAACTTTTTAAAACCCACAGCTGAAAAGCAAACAAACTATTTTTGAAAACACAAATGAGTAAGTATCTAAGAGCCCATGGATAACCATGGATAGAAAGGGTGCTAACACCTTCCCTTTCTATAACCTACCTCCCGAACCGAGAGCAATCTCTTTAAGGAATTTTTCTGTGCTTTTGTCCTTTCCATTTGGAGAAAATAAAAGACGGTGGCGACTCTTGCATCCGCGACATTTCGCGAACCAGCGTTAAACAGTCAGTTCCAGATCCACCGATCACAGAACTGGCGACTCTGCTGGGGACTATTTTTAAAGTGAGGTGTACCTTAGGGTTAGTTCATAACTGTGTTTTCAATTGTATTGACTTGTCTGCTTTAAATTTGTGGGTTGCATGGGAGTTACATAGATCCTAACCCGGATCTGGGGATACCCTGTTTAGGTAGCATAAGCTGTGAGGGACCTGTCCGGCGTATACCGACATGGGTGAAGCAGTGGCTACGTTGGTGTGGCGCCTTGGTCTGTACCGATATCCCTCGTGTTGAAACAGGGAGAATATGGGTCTTCCAAGGAGTCATTAAGCACCAACAGACCTTAGAACCTTAAATGACCCAACTTGGCCATTAGAACAGTGGCAGTATGCTACGCCCATTGAGGCTAAACTCTCGTGATGGTTCTGGCCGCAAGAAAAGATTGCGATGCTGGAGTTATGACCGATTGAGGGTAGTCAGTGATATTGGGATTCTCTAGAACCCGGTTACTTTTGATAGGACAGGTGTGAACCAACCAACTTCAAGAGGGTAATACCCAGACCCCATGCTGGCCTAAAACCTAAGGGCTCTCTCTTGTGTGACTTGTGTGCCTTCGTACTTGACTACTTGCATGCTTTATCTGACACATGAACTATTTGCAGGTTTTGTTTTAGTCCTTAATTGGGATCCATGACAGGGCTTACTAAGTTTCTTGCAGGTTTTGTTTATAGTCCTTAATTAGGACTCATAACAGGGTTTACTAAGTCTCTTGCAGGTTTTGTTTATAGTCCTTAATTGGGACTCCTAACAGAGGGTACTGAGTTTCTTGCAGGTTTTGGTTTGCAGTCCTTAATTGGGACTCGTAACAGGGTTTACCTACATTACCCCATGCATAGCATGACATCATACCATTGCATACATCCTGCATGAAAAACTAATTCATTTCAAGGATCTCAAGGGGCTTGTGATGCAGGTCATGGTGAACCAATTGTCCAACAAGGGGCAAAGGGGATTTATTTTCCTCTAGCCCAAGTTGTCAGGGGCTATGACCCACTTGATATGGTGAGCTCTGACTCTTGAAGAAGGTTCCCTTAACCAAGGTTGTTTGGAAATCAAAACCAGACATGATGACTAAAGTCAGGGGCTATGACCCACTGGATATGGTGAGCCTTTGACCCTTGAAGAAGAATTCTCAATAACATGGGTTTCCTTCAATCAAGCTACCGGACCCAAATTCTAACAAATTTTCTTGTTTACCCCGCGAGGTCCTTGAAAACATTGCATGCATATCATACATATCATTGCATAACAGGTACCCCTTTGACAGGTCACTTACCATCTCCGCTGTTTATTTCAGCAATGGCTTCCCAACAAGATAACCAGGACCTTCTTGCTCAAGAGGCTCAGTTCAAGGAGATCTTTCTAAGCCTATCCAAGGGGCATGAAGAGTTGAGGACACTCCTCATGGGGAATCTGATCAGAAAGAGTCCTGAAGATGACAAGGACGAACAACTGAAACGTCTACAAGATGAGGTAGACACATTGAAAACCCAGATGTTGGGGCAAAGGGCCCTCATTCAAGGTCTAGCTCAGGAGCAAGGAGAGTTGAGGGCCATGATCAGTCAGCTTCCTCAAGGCATGAAGCAACCAGCCCAAATCAGGGACCAGGTCATGGAACAGCTTCCAAGAGGGCAAAGGTCGGGTCCAATGAATAGACCTCCCCGAGTTGCTACTACTTCACAGGTCCAACAACGACCTCGCCAAAAACAGCGGGTTAATCAGAACAGGTCGGACGAGCCTAAGAGACAATTCACCAACATCAACATGCCATGGTCACGAGCTTTGCAGCACATGTTAAGGATGAACCTGATTGCGGTGATCAACCCTCCTGCAAATCCAAAGACTTCCTCTCCAAATTACAACCCAGAAGCAAGGTGCGCTTACCATTCTGGTAGCCCGAGGCACGATACTGAGGATTGTTGGGCACTGAAGTACAAGATTCAGAACATGATCGATGCTAAAGAGATCGAGTTCGAGCCCGCCGAGACTCCCAACGTGATCACTGCTCCCTTGCCAAAACATGGCTAGGACTGAGAAATTTTTGTTCATTCGAATGTTCAAGTTGCAATTTTCTTTTATTCAAACATTTACTCATGTTAAACATTGTTATTTCATTAATGCATCGCATATGTCTGTTCTGAAACAATATATTCGTATTCACTAAATGCAAATTATTTTCATATTTTTTCTGATGATCAACTCTTAAATTCTAAGCCTCTTGAGGGAGGATGATGAAAACGATACCACAATCTACAGTATGCTTTTGAACAGACCCCGCTGATGAGGTACATGCATTGTTTCAATCCCTAAACACTGGAGTTATAAGGATGATAATCCCTCGTCAACCCCTCTGAGCCAAAGAAGTAGGAGTTTTTCTTTTCGAAATTTAAAACCCTTAATCATAACCTGGGGCAGGGTAGTCTCTCAGTTGATCCAAGTGCATAACAAATGGCACCAAAGAAGTCCTTACAAAACGAAGAAAGACAGTGATGGTTCCAAATAATCAATAAAGAAAGGCGGTCATTATCTCAAAAAATAAAAAAACCCATTAAGTCGAAACCCATGAAGGAGACTTACAAAACTGGGGCATCCCGCTGACTATAATTCCAAAAAGGAAACAGTTCAGGCAAAAAAGAAAGGGATAACAAAAATCAGACAAGAAAAAGGTCTTACAAACCCTCAACAAAAAAGGGAATGACTGCCTATTCAAAATAAGTTATCAACACCCGAATCATCACCGCAAAATCAGAGCAAAGACTCAAACAAGGTCTAACGTATGATCAACTGAGTTTAGGTTTGGAGAACATCACGAAGAGCGGGTGGGTACAAATAAAATTTGAGCCTTTATCCTTTGTTTCTTAAACCGTGAACCAGGCCACGTTATAACCCTTAAAAGTCCTAGCTGAAGCATGGGTTAGTTCGAAAGCATACTGTGCCGAAAGGTATCCTGACTCCTTAAGGCTTACGGTAAATACGGAGTTGACATCACGTTTTACAAACATTCACTTGTTTTATGAAAAAGAATGCATTTTCAAAATCTTCAAGACAGACATAAGCTTTGCATTTTAACATAACTTTGTTTGCATATGACTTTTTGTTTGAACAGCATAGAAATTCGCACGACGAATGCCTAATGAACAAGAGTACTTCCAATCAAGGGGCAGACATGACCGTGGTCCATTATCTGGGGCAATCCAGTCAAGATTCAAAGGTCAAATAGCCTGGGGCAAATCTCCGCATGAGTCACCTGGGGCATTTCAACAATAAATCTTGCCTGATCAAACACCTTCCGGTGGCATGACAAAACACTTCTAACAGGGGCAACTCCTTACATTATGAGAACATGGACATAGTCGAAAAGATATTATGCATGAAAAAAGACCCGCTAGGCTGACATGCCTAGGCAAAAATAAGGGCTTCCCGGCGAACCAAAAGGGTTCGGGCAAAATGAAGGGATGAAATGAAAAAATCTGTACACCCGACAAGTCGAAAACCTTAAAAGGCGGCTTGGGCAAAAATGGGTATCCCGGTGGACTGAAAACCCGAAAGGGCGGTCCAGGCAAAAGTTAGGGATCAAAGCGTACGACTATGTCCTGTCATCTTGTCACCTGCCTACCAGAAGAAGGTTTGACCCTCAACAATTATCAGCATCCCACATGTGCCTCCCCCATAGAAACAGGGGCAATAATGGGTGGTCTAAGCAATCTGACTGTTCTGTCCTCCAGGGTATCAAGGTAGGTTCTGTTGAAGAACATAACCAGTACATCCCAATTCCCCAAAGAGTGAGCCAGCAAGTCAGTACACTCTCCTCGAGCAAAGTTACAGTCAAAACTTAAGGAAGTTGAGTATCCTCCAGCAGATCTCAACATTCCCTAGCACGATATGCAGACATTCTTTACAAGCATCCCCGGCAGTCTTGACCTAAAGATTGTTCCCTGGCGGTATAGCAAACATTCAGTGGAATCACTTCCCCCGCAGTTCAAAACTTCCCCAAGAGAGTCTAATCTAGTTTCCCCAGGGAAGTTGGAATTCATCTCCCCAAGCAGCAAGCTCATCCCCAGTAGATTCTGGAAGCTTATCCCCGCAGAGCACGAGCGCGTCTCCCGGCTTTATTTAAAGAGTTATTTTCTTACTAGGATATAACTGGGTTATCCTCAGCCAAAAGCCACGGAAAGGTCGTCGTCAACACAGTCTTCTTATCCCTAGTGAAGTCTATTAACACTTCCAACACAACAAGGGTATCCCCAGCAAGTTATTATCGACACTCAACAAAGTCTCTCTCCCCACAGAGTATTGCTTCCCAGCAAGATTGCTAGAGTACTTTGCTCCCCGCAGAGTAATCCATTCGCCAGGTTTATTCCCCAACGGAGTTATCTTCTCCTACCGGTATTCTTGCAACTATCATCCCCAGCGGAAGCAAAATCTATTCTCCAACATCAGCCCAGGAGTGACTTCCCGGCACCCGTCAAGGATTTACTTTCCTAGACGAAAAATACATTCATAAACATCTTCATACATTATAGCATGCATATACGCATCATGAACATACAATCTCACGTATTCAGAGAGCATCTCGCATGTCATACCACATGACATCGCATACAACTAACGCTTGTCTTTTCAGGACAAAAGTACAAAAATGAGTACCATCAATGGTCGCAACTAAAGATCCGATTCCTGAATCTTGCCAGGGTGTATCTGTTGATGACCAATTACCAGATCCGATTCCTGTATCTTGCCAGGGTGTGTCTGAAGAGTCCGAGGATCCGATACCTGAATCTTGCCAGGGTGTATCCGTTGAAGACTAACATTACCAGATCCGATTCCTGTATCTTGCCAGGGTGTGTCTGAAGAGTTCGAGGATCCGATACCTGAATCTTGCCAGGGTGTATCCGTTGAAGACTAACATTGCCAAATCCGATTCCTGTATCTTGCCAGTGTGTGTCTGAAGAGTTCGAGGATCCAATACCTGAATCTTGCCAGGGTGTATCCGTTGAAGACTAACATTACCAGATCCGATTCCTGTATCTTGCCAGGGTGTGTCTGAAGAGTTCGAGGATCCGATACCTGAATCTTTCCAGGGTGTATCCGTTGAAGACTAACATTGCCAGATCCGATTCCTATATCTTGCCAGGGTGTGTCTGAAGAGTTCGAGGATCCGATGCCTGAATCTTGCCAGGGTGTATCCGTTGAAGACTAACATTACCAGATCCGATTCCTGTATCTTGCCAGGGTGTGTCTGAAGAGTTCGAGGATCCGATACCTGAATCTTTCCAGGGTGTATCCGTTGAAGACTAACATTACCAGATCCGATTCTTGTATCTTGCCAGGGTGTGTCTGAAGAGTTCGAGGATCCGATGCCTGAATCTTGCCAGGGTGTATCTGTTGGAGGCTAACATTACCAGACTCGATTCCTGTATCTCGCCAGGGCACGTCTGAAGAATTCGAAGATCCGATTCCTGTAACCAGTCAGGATATATCTACACAAAGCATCTGAAGACCAGCTCCTGCAACATGTCAGGTACTCATTTTTCTTATGCGGGTACGTAAGTTCTCGCCAAGGAATCTCTTATGCGATTGACACCCAGATGGCATCTATAAGCCCATCCACCTTCCATCATCTCTGAGCATGGCATCTATAAGCCCATAATCCTATCCATCAATCTCTAATCTCTAAATGGCATCTATAAGCCCATTCCATCATCACACTGCTACTATGTGAGCGCAAATTTCTGGGCACTCTAGTGTTCAATCATCTTCCACCTTCGGATTACGAAAGGCACGTCAGCCAATCTGCATCCTCAGGTCTAAGAAGATTGAACAGGGGCAACTGTTGTACCCCAAAAATTGCCCTCCCATATTCTTCAAGAAATTGCCAAGTCATGCTTCAAAATTCCCCAAGGGTTGCACAGCTCAAGGGCCTCCTAACAGTCAAAATTAGGGTTTTCGTTCTGATCAAGAAAATGAAGTTTCCAAGGGTCCAATCAAGTCCCACATGCCTATAAATATGGTCAAGCATCCTCATACCAAGTTTCAAGACTTTCAGCACAAAATTGCACAGTCAAAAACCCTAATTACACTACAGTCAACTGTAGGGGCAAAATGGTCATTTGACAGTCAAAAGTCCAAATTTTTGGTCAACATCTAATTTTGAAGCCACAAACATCATTTGATCAATGCTTGATCATGATTCTCAAAGCTTCGCTCAAAAATCATCAAGATGCAAAAGTTTCCTTATTTGGACAGCTGAAAAAGTCAACTGTAAATTGACCAGGGCATAACTTTCACATGGATTATCAGAAAAATTCCATCCAAAGCTAATTTTGAAGAGAAAGACATTTCCTACAACTCCTCTTCACACTTCAAGTCTAAGAAATTCTCTCACAAAAAGTTATCAATTTCAACATTATAGGTCATTTTCAAAAGTCAACAAAAAGGGACTTTAAGTCAAAGGCCATAACTTGAGATTGGAAAATCAAAATGACATGGGACCAAGGGCATTGGTTAGAGGACTCAAAGAACTTTCCAAAATGTCCAAGAACATGAGCAAAGATTAAAAATTGAGCAAGTTATGCCTTGTGGAAGTTGGGAAATTTTTGGATATTTTGAAAAGTCAACATTGATTCAAATGACCTAAAATTGCTAATGGGCCTCTTTTTCTTCCACAATTCATTATCCAAGGCATGTGCACGACCACTTGGCCCAAAGGGAAGTTTTTCTTCATTTTTATTTATTTATTTGGATTTTTATTATTAATAATTCATTTAAATTAATTAAAATACATGAAAAATATAAAACCTAGGTTTTTCAATCTTTTTTTTGCATATAATATCTCCAATATTTCGTGCAAATCAAATTAGGGAAGAATTAGGATGATTGGATATGATTGAGAGCTAAAAAGCATGAAAAAAGATTGAAAAATTATGGTTGGCAAATCAAATATTTTTCACATCAATGCATGGATTTTGATCAAGTTTCTTAACCTAAAACACTCACCCATAAGTACAGAACAAAACCCTCGTGCTCACTGACTAGAAGCCGCGCAGAAAAAGCTTATGCAAACTTGGAATTTTTCAAGAAAACTCAAAATCTGAAAACCTATTTCTAAGACGATTCAAGGTAAAAGAACGATTTCATTAGCTTGCTGAGGCTTCAAAGAAGAAATTTGGATCAAAACCATAAGCTTCCACCCCCAGAAACGTGAGAACGACCTCACCCTGTACAGAAAAAATTTGATATTCGTGCATCTCAATTCATGCATATTTAGTAATTTTTAATATGTGATTTGTGTTCATTATTCAATTCTGAAGCTAACTGTGTGGTTTGATTTTGTTTTCGTGCCCCATATGAGGATTCACCATTAAAGACATCTAGGGTTTCCAGGTTTTCAATTTAGGCGTTTTCTCATACTGTAAAATTAAGGAATCACAATGACATAACTGAATCAAGCATGCTTGGACGAAGAGAACGAGACCCTCGCGCCTAATTTATGAGGCCCCAGGGGCTAATCGCTATTTTTCAATAGGGTGTCTATGGGGACGTTTGAAAATCGTTGCTGATTGTATTTTGTTTCAGGAAAAAAAATAAAGCCATGAAGAAGATGACTCGGTGGCAAGCTATGAATGGTTGGTTCAAATTTTCGCGCGCGGAGGCCCCACTAACCATTGTTTATTTTATATTCATTGTTTGTTGTTTAATGTACAAGACGCGCGTTTGGCTTGGTTGGTTGGGCATGTGTGTGGTGACATTCAGGACCTGGGTTCGAGCCCCAGGTCCCTTACCCTTTCCATGTTATTTTTTCACTAATATTCCGATGCAGTATTTCTCTTGAAGACCACCATGCATCCACGCTACCAAACGTCCACGCGTCCCACTGGACTCACTCAAAGGCCAGGATCTGAAGACTGTGGTGGACCTGAGTCAACACCCCACACGCTGGCCAATGAAAGTCCACCAGGCCAAAGGCCATTGGGCCCAAATTGCTAAAGAAAAACCTCCAAATTAGGGGCAGAACCCCCTAGGTTTGCAAACTTTTTTTTATTTCTTTATTTTTACTTTCTTTCAATTATTGTTTTTTCAATTAATTTAATATGTTCACAAATAATATAAAAAACACCAAAAAAATCAGAAAAGATAAAAAATAATAAATAATAAATATTTTTATTTAATTAGTATTTTTGTAAATAAATTGCATTAATTAACTTTAGTTATTAAATTAGGTTTAATTGTAATATTTTCCTTAATAAAATCTAAAATTGGTAGAATTAGGGTTTATAATCATTTTTATCCCTTTTTCTTTTCTTTCATAATAATTAAGTATTTCCTATTATTTATTTTTATAATTAAATGGCATGTAAATAATTAGGTTAAATATTGGGTTAAAATTTAATCTTTTCTTAATAAACTAAAAACAACTAGAATTAGGGTTAGCATTTTATTTTAATTAATTCTTTTTCATTAAAATCATAAAATACAAAAATACCAAAAAAACAAATTTCTTTTCCTTTTAATTTTATTAATTTAATAATCATTTAATTTAATTCCATTAAAAAGGGTCCAACGCCCTCGTTCTTAATTCTTATTGAATTCGCATATTTATTTCTTTTTCGTATAATTTTTATGTACCTCTCCCAAAGCCGTGTAATTAATTTCTCGCACTTTACTTTTCATTATTTCTTTATTTTTCTGTCAAATCGGGTTCTGGAAATTTTGGCGATGTGGACCCGCGCCTTTTGTAATAGCTTAGAACTTTACTTTTCTCGCACTTTTAAATGTTAATCAAGGCATGCAAGAATGAATGGACAAAAATAAAAACAAACGCTAGATCACCTATACCATGACAAGATAAAATATCTGAATCTGACACACAAATCACACACCACCCCTAGGGTACGCCTCACTGTTGCCTTGCCTCGAAAGGTGATCGTCGGGTAGAGGATGTCTTAGTAAGTCCTCATGATCCGGGAACCTGGCATGAGGGTAGCTTCTAAGGTGTCTTCCCATTGCTCTGGTGATCACCATGTCCCGAATCTCGAATTGACCCGAACACCTCCAACGGTGGTGCTACCTACCTCTCAATGGTGGGATGGCACTACTTTAAAGGACATTTACACAGACGAATTCCTTAGGGTAGGTAGACGACTCTAGATACTTGCTCTAATTTCAAAACAAATCAAAAATACTTTTCACACCGACACCTTTTCAAAAAGCTTTCGAAAGCAATCTTTCAAACACTCTTGATGACTGATACAAGAGTCGAACTGAAATTTTCAAAGAAACTTTTTAAAACCCACAGCTGAAAAGCAAATAAACTATTTTTGAAAACACAAATGAGCAAGTATCTAAGAGCCCATGGATAACCATGGATAGAAAGGGTACTAACACCTTCCCTTTCTATAACCTACCTCCCGAACCGAGAGCAATCTCTTTAAGGAATTTTTCTGTGCTTTTGTCCTTTCCATTTGGAGAAAATAAAAGACGGTGGCGACTCTTGCTTCCGCGACATTTCGCGAACCAGCGTTAAACAGTCAGTTCCAGATCCACCGATCACAATGTGCTTCCTTTCTAAATTCCCCAACTGAGCTAATCCTCGTGGATGATTTTTGATTTAGCCTACCTTGTCCATTTCTGGATAGGATGAATCCCCAATCGAGTTACTTTCTCATTGGGTGGAGTCTTGTTTGACTGTTTTCTCTCTAGTTTATTCCTGGATGAAATTGTTGTCTCTTGCATAGGCTATCTCATGATTTCCCCAGTGAAGTCGCGACCTAGACGAATGGTGCATTTATTTTGCACATTTAAGTATGTGATCTCCTCGGGAAGGATTGATTCATGTTTCTCTTTGACGAAGATTTTATTCTCTGCCAGTGTCATCGCAATTTCCTTCTGAATTATTTTTGGAAAACGACAAGCGGCAGCTCTTCACGAGTAACTTGTACGTTATTATTTTTGGAAAACGACAAGCGGCGGTCTCTTCATGAGCAACTTGTACGTTATTATTTTTGGAAAACGACAAGCGGCAGCTCTTCACGAGCAACTTGTACGTTATTATTTTCGGAAAACGACAAGCAGCGGTCTCTTCATGAGCAACTTGTACGTTATTATTTTTGGAAAACGACAAGCGGCGGTCTCTTCATGAGCAACTTGTACGTTATTATTTTTGGAAAACGACAAGCGGCGGTCTCTTCATGAGCAACTTGTACGTTATTATTTTTGGAAAACGACAAGCGACAGTCTCTTCATGAGCAACTTGTACGTTATAGACATCGTTAGAAAACGACAAGCGGCGGTCTCTTCATGAGCAACTTGTACGTTATTATTTTTGGAAAACGACAAGCGGCAGTCTCTTTATTTGAGCAACTTGTACGTTATTATTATTTTGGAAAACGGCAAGCGGCAGTCTCTTTATTTGAGCAACTTACGTTATTATTTTTCTGGAATACAACAAGTGGCAGCTTCTTTATTTGAGCAGCTTGTATGTTATTGGTATTTATTTTTGGAAGACAGCAAGCAGCAGTCTCTTTATTTGAGCAATTTGTACGTTATTATTTTTCTGGAATACAACGAGTGGCAGCTTCTTTATTTGAGGCAACTTGTGTATCTGCAATCTTATTATTATTTCAGCATTAATGAGTATATCTCCGGAAATCTCGCAGAGAAGTTTGTTATGAATCTTTACCTTCAGAAGTTGGTAATCCATCCTCAGCAAAATTGATACTTTTTGTCTATCGTTGACCTGGAGTTGTGAACTCACTGTTATTTTGGGTCAATAATCTGTTTTATGGCCTATGCAAGATGCCTTCTTTGTTAAGGTCAGAGGTATTCCCTCAATTTTATTCGCCGTCAAGAGTCTGTCATTTGAAGTCGATGGCTCGTTTCCCCAGTAGTGTATAATCCATGTCTCTGTGTTTTGTTGGTGTTTGATTTCTCCAGCATTGTCTTGTTTCATACAAAATCTTTCTCTGTGAATTCAATTACTACATTCATATCAAACATAATGGCGGTATCTTAGGGCAAAATTTGCGTATTATGTATTTAAGTACCTTCAATCTCGTCGAGGCGAAGATTTTAATCTTCATATCTCCGGATAGAAGAAACTTAAATAGGGGCAGCTGTTGTACCCCAAATTTTGACTTAAGATACCATCTCCCACCTGCATCATTACATTGCGAGTGTTTTGACCTATTTTTATCAATTTTCAAAGCGGATTTTAAATTCATAACTTTTTCAAGTTGAGAGCTGTTTATTTTTTGAACGCTAAATTTATTAATCGATCAATGCTAAAACAATGTTTATTTAATTATTTATTATTCTGAATTTAAATAATTGGAACTTATTTTTCAGTTATTATATAAATTAAAGAATTATAAATAGTAAAGTAAATATTTGAAAAGAAGGTTATTAATTGATCAAACAATGTTTATTTAATTATTTATTATTCTAAGTTTAAATAATTGAAATTTTATTTTCAGTTATTATAATTTAGAAGAATTATAAATAATGAAGTAAATAATTGAAGAGAAGTTAATTGATCAATGATATGTATTTGATTATTTATCATTCTAAATTTAAATAATTGGAATTGATTTTCAGTTATTATATAATTTAAAGAATTATAAATGATAAAATAAATAATTGCAAAGAAGAAAAGAATTAATTGATAAAATATTGGAGTTTTATTCATTTTATTCTAATTGTTACAATTGTTGTTTAAATACCGTATTTATTTACAACGTATTTACAAGGATAATTTTTACAATGTTTAAAATGAAATAAAAGCTATCCTAATTTTTTTCCTAAGTTCTAAATCTTCATCTTCTATCCAATACTTCTTTGCTCATTTGATTTTACCTGCAAAAAATTAAAAGAAAAAGTCAGAAATGAATATATAATTAAAAGAAGAAAATTAATTTAGCGTTCATCATTAAAAGCAAACGGCTGGAATCAGTTTTTACCCTCTTTGCAAATCACGGGATTTCTCCCGGTTCACAAAAAGGGATGAATTTTATTGACAAATATGAATGCACAAGTTAAAATTATGCACAAATTCAATATTTCAAAATAAACTGCATATTTCAAAAACCAATAGGCACAAATTCATTTTTTTGTCAAAACTGCATATTTCAAAAGCAAAACATCATATGCATAGTTCAACAGCACATGCAATTTTCAAAGCCAATATGTAACGTAAACTGCCAAAAATGTGGGAAGAAGTCAAAACACAAGGCTCCATGCTGTACATGCAGTTGACAAAGAGAAATGTGCAGTTTAAAACCAAATATGCAAGCAATATATTTCTAATTTTCATCATTTTCCAGCTTTCACTTTTTTAGAACAAGTACATAACATTACTTTTTTAATGTCAAACTGTACTAAGGAGAGAGAAGAGAGAAAGAGTGTGGGTTTTACAAGTTTTGGCTTAGGCAGAAAAGGGATAGAAAACAAAATAGCAGTAACACAATAAGAAAAGGAAAGCATGAAAAAGGATACCAGACAAACTGAATGGAGCAGTATAGAGTGCAGAAGCATCAAAGAAAATATGGTAAAAATATTCAAAACCTGAGCCCTCAAGAATAGGAAGCCAGCAACTATTATAACAACAACAAACCCCTTCAAAAAGTAGAGAGATCATAACCGTTTGGAGGCCTAAAACCAAAACTGAGTTCAAATAACTCAAACCTGCAACATAAACCAAAACATACATACAACCTGCATTCAAAAACCAAACCATAACCATGTCAAACTTGTCCAGCCCTAAAGCCTAAGCCATAGAAACCATAACCAGTAAACACGACCTGTTAAACCATGCCAAACCTGAAACGAGTTTCACCAACACAAAAACCATGATCAACAGCATAAACCATCACCAAACCTGTACCATCCTAAATAAAACCTGTTCAAGCCTTACCAAAGCCTTGGTTCAAAAACCTGTAATGGCCTAAAAAACCCAAAACCAGTAAACTCAAGCATACTGTCAAACCATTTCAAGAAAGGCCTAAGCTTATACCAAGGCATCCAGGCAACTCAAAGTCCGAAAAGAGGCATCAAGGCAACCAAACCCAAGCATACAGAAGCAAAGCAAAAGGAAGAAGAAGTCAAGCTAGTCAAAACAAATATTTCAACAATAGCATGTTCAAGGCAACGCAAAAGCCTCACAAATATTCATCATAGGCCAGTAAAAAGAAGCAACTGAAGCACAGCACAGAAGAAGAGAGGAAAAGTATTCGAAGGCAACAGTCAAGCATCAAGCCCACAGAAGAAGAAGGAAAAGAAGCGTGTGTAAGCAAAGTAAGGCAGGGTCAACAGAAAGAAGTGGAATCAACAAAAAGGTTTTCAATTTTATTCATCATCAAACCAAAAATAAGAAACGAAATACCAGGAGTCCAGCCAAAGCCCATCATCACGCGCCATCCCCTCGCCTTGGCCTCCTACGCACATCCCCAACCTTTCTTCCTCCGTCTCCAAAGGTAACGATTTCTCCCTCTCCTTTTTTTTCAAATACCTTAAATAACCATAATAATTTGAAGTCAGAATCAAATAGATGAAAGATCATAACATGCAGTAACAAAAAACCTAACGAATAAAAAATTGAAAGTTTACCTTGAATTTGTCGCCCTGGCATTCTCGTTGGAGGGAAGAGGAGGTTGAGGACGCCGGTGGCCTTTGGGCAAGGGAGAACTCAGGCGAAGGTGGGAGAACGCACAAAGAAGACGAAGATGAATCAAGAACGAAGGAGCGCCGCTCTGTACCTCTTTCGCCTAACCCTAACGAAAAATGAAGTAAAACCTTAACCCCTTTGCTAACCCTAATTCAACTAAACCAAGACAAATTGTTTAACCTTTAAACAAGTTGTGAGAATTGGGCTCAACCCGTTTCCCTTAGCAAAACCCAACGAATTCCATAAAGCACCCCCCATTTCTGCTTGTTTCTGTTTGGGCCCCCTTAGAACCCCTTTGGCCCATACATTTGTTTATCTAACCCTTTATTTCTAATACACCTCTTTCTATTTATTCTCTTTTAGTTTTTTTGGAATTTTATTAATTTAGTTTAATTATAAAAGTTAATCAAATAAGAGGTGTATTTAATTAAAACATTTTTAAATAATGTGACCAATTTTATTAGTTTAACTTTAGGTTTAATTTAGTAATTTTAGTATTTTTTATTAGGTTTAATTAATAGCTTTTAAGTTTTTAATTTGGTTTAGATTTATTTAATAATTTTCAAAATAATACTTTATATTAATACTAAAAAAAACTTATAAAAATAAAAACTCTAAAAAACATATAAAAATAGAAACTTAAAAAAACATTTTATTTTCTTTAATTAATTCCCTCGCTTTAATTAATATTAAACAAAAATACAAAAATGCATGTTCACATCCTTTAGTTTGTTATTTGATCATTGTTGTGGTTATCTATTACTTAGCTATTTAATCATTATCTATCTACTATTCTGTTTGATTATTTCATCGTTATTTGGTTATTCTGTTTACGTCAAAAATCCAAGAGAAAAAACGATTAAATTTGTTGACTTCATGTCCTCAAATCCAGTCACGCGAATATCTTCATTTCATTAAAACTTAAGATATTTTTTCCCCAAATATTCAATCTTTTCAAAACTTATACCTTTTAAGCCAAAACTTCGACATTAGGTCATCGTACCTTCAAAAAACCGTCCGTACCCCTTTTCGGCCAAAACAATTTATTTTTAAATCAAACGAACATTTTAATAAACAAATATTTCAAAAGGTTCCTATAGAGTACTATAGATACATTGGGTGCTAATACCTTCCCACTGTATAACCAACCCCCGAACGATAGATCTCTTTTCAAAAACACCTTGTATTTTTATTACTTTTAGAAAGTATTATTTTACATTGCATATTTAGGGTTTTATTTCGCTCTTTCCCCTTTTCCCTTGGAAATAATAAAGCGCGGTGGCGACTCTTGCTTTTGTGAGATGAATTAATCAATAATTCGATCTCCGATTTACCCCGCTACATTTTTTATCGCTACAAGTACCACCAGGAAAAATAGCGATTAGACGATGCCTAAATATAAATTGAGCGCGAGGTGTTGGTTGGTCTTGTCTTGAGGTCACGAATCCAATGGCATAGGTTTGGTGGTTCAATTTTGCCATATGTGTAAACCCCTAAATTTGGAGCTCTGAAAACCTAGCAAACGTTAATGGCATATTTTGATATAGGCATTATTAATTCAATTAATTGGTACCATTCGCTTCAGAACATCAATATTAACAAGAATCAACAAATGAAATACATGAACAATGCATAAAAAGTAAAACACGATTATGGAAAAGTTCAAGAAGAAAGCAATTATGTGCTACCAATTCTTTGTGCGTGGAGACTGGAAAGGGATTGAAACACGTTCAAGGAAGTCCCAACAAGCGTTTGGAATAGGTTTTAGGCTTTGAATCACGCTGTAACTATGTTTTCAGTTTTCAAAAATTTGATGAAAATTTGCAATTTGGTGTGCAGCTTGTATGCAATATTTCGTGTCCAATGCATTAGGTCTTAGTTGTGCATATGTAGATGAAGCAAATTAGGTTAAAAAACCAAGCCCAAAGTCCATGTATTAATGTTTTCAATCTTTGATTTTTTCACATCTTTTTTCAATCTTTTTCCATGCCAATCATGCCAAATATGGAAGATATTGTCCCTTTTGATTGATGCACGAGATCTCTTACATGTGTGGAGGATATTTGCTGCATAAAAAAGATTTAAAAACATGATTTGGTATTTTTCTTATATTTAAATTTAATTAAATGAATTAATGATAATAAAAATTCAAATAATTAATCAAAAATAAGAAAATAACTCCCTTTGAGGTCAATGGGTCGTGCATAGCCTTTGGGTAATGATTCATGAAAGAAATTGAGGCCCATTAGCATTTTTGAAGCCTTTGAAGCAAAGTTGACTTTTCAAAATTCCCAAAAATTTCCCAACTTCTACAAGGCATATCTTGCTCAATTTTGAAGCTATGAACATGTTCTTGGACATTTTGTAAAGGTCTTGAAGTCCTCTAACCAATGTCTTTGGTCCCATGTCATTTTTATTTACCAATCTCAAGTTATGGTCTTTGACTTAAAGTGCCTTTTTGTTGACTTTTGAAAATGACCTATAATGTTGAAATTGATAACTTTTTGTGAGAGCATTTCTTGGACTTGGAGTGTGAAGATGAGTTGCAGGAAATGTCATTCTCTTCAAAATGAGCATTGGATGGGATTTTTCTAATAAACCATGAAGAAGTTATGCCCTGGTCAATTTGCAGTTGACTTTTTCAACTGTCCAAAAATAGAAACTTTTGCATCTTGAGACTTTTTGAGCCATGCCTTGAGAATCATGATCAAGAATTGATCAAATTATTTTTGTGGCTTCAAAATAAGATGTTGACCAAAAATTTTGACTTTTGACTGTCAAATGACCATTTTGCCCCTGTAGTTGACTGTGAAGCATTTAGGGTTTTTGACTGTGCAATTTGATGCTGTGAGTCTTGAAACTTGGCACATGGATGCTTGACAATGTATATAGGCATGTGGGACTTGATTGGACCCTTGAAAACCTCATTTTCTTTGTCAGAACCAAAACCCTAATTTTGACTGTGTTAGGAGGCAATTGGACTGTGCAATTTTTGAGGGATTTTGAACCATGATCTTGGCAACCCTTGAAGAATATGGGAGGGAAAATTTTGGGGTACAAGAAATTGTTTAGTTATTACAGACCAAAATAGGAAATTGTTCAAAGATAAATTACTGGTTGATGAAAGTGATGGGAACGAAGTCTTTCGCTTCCCAGTTTCTTAATCCTCCTTTGACGGTCGGAAAGATCCATTCTTCAAAGTTGTCTTCTTCATCAACATCTTCTAAGGCATTAATTCCATGGTGCGTGATTTTTACGGGTGGTCCTCCAGCCCTGGAGCGACGCACAACTTTCTGGCCAGCAACAGTAAAACCTAGTCTGAACTTGTCCGTCTTGTGAGGAAAATCAGGAAGTTGCCCCCACACTATACTCCTTCCTTCTTTGATTACGGCCTCCGCATCCTTGAGGGATGCCATCCTAGACACAGGCTTAGAAACGATAGGCATATCAATCATTGTCTTTGCAACTGCGACTTCAGGAGAAACTTCCTCAAAATGTTGGAAAGGGGTTTCTATGAACTCGTCATCCAACTCCACATAGCGGAAGGAGTTGAGGTGACTTATCATGTACTCTTCCTCACCGTGAACCGTTATGATCTTTCCCTGAACTGGATATTTTAGCATTTGGTGCAGAGAGGAGGTGACTGACCCAGCATTGTAGATCCTCGACCTTCCCAACAAGCAAGAATATGAAGGACGGATGTCCATCACATAAAATGTAGAGTTGAAAATTTCTGTGCCCACCTTGATTGGAATGTCCACTTCTCCATGGACCATCCTCTTAGAATCGTCGAAGGCTCTAACAACGATGTTACTGGGCTTGAGGGTTAATCCTTCGCAGTTTAATCTATCTAACGCCTTCTTCGGTAGCACATTTAATGATGAACTGGTGTCAACCAGAACATGGGCAAGTGTGGTTCCCCTGCATTCTACTGAGACATGCAGCACGTCATTGTATTTCCTTCCCTTAGGGGTCATATCAACATCGGAAAAACCAAGACCATTATCAGCAGTAAGGCTAGCCACGCACTCTTGAAACTGGTCAGCCGAAGTTTCTTGAGGCATGTGTGCCGTCTTTAGAAATTTGATTAAGGCCTTAGCATGAGCCTCAGAGTAAAGTAGGAGAGCCAGCATGGAGATTTTGGAAGGGGTCTGCCCTAGCTGCTCCACGACATCATAGTCACTCTTCTTGATTATTTTTAAGATTTCTTCCATCTCTTTCTGGGTGGTCTCGGGGATTACCACAGTCTGAGCCTTCATCCTGACATGCGCTTCTAGTATCCCCTTACCTTTGTCGGTAGCAACATCAGAGTGTCGAACTTCAGGAGCATCAAGTTCTTCAATTATCGGGCTTTGCACATATGGCTTGACAGGCTCAGAAACTCTCGAGGGTCCGAAGACTGCCCGTGGGGGAGAAATCTCCGGAGAGAAGATCCTTCCGCTGCGAGTTATCTTGCTCGTTCCCGCAATATTCCCTATATCAGGGGTTTCATCATCAGAATTCTCTTGGACTGTTTCAATCTGTTTGACACCATGGTAGAAGATTTCTCCTCCGTAGTTCTGTGGTATCATCTTGTTAGATTTATACGAGACCGGCCCCAGCATGGTGATTTTTAGCGGCACAAACTTAGGATCAGGCGTAATCTTGACAGACCTTTTGCAGGTCTTGGGAAGATTCTTAGAGATGGTTATTATTGCAATGTCATTGGTTGAAGTAACAAAAGTAGCAGGAGTAACAGGAGTGATAGTATCAAAAGGAGTCTTTTGGAAGAGGATCTCTTAGGTATCCATCAGGCGTTGGATGCCTGATTTCAACAGTGGGCAGTTAGCTTGTAAGTTTAAACAAAAGTAACAGTCTTTTCCACAGCCTGGGAATATCCTGGCTCTCATCAAATTCACATTAATCACTGGTAACAGAGTCAAAAGGTCAGCAACATCGGTAACATGAAAGTCTTCCATAACGACATGAACATTATGACCGTGCTTGGGCATTGGGGCAGAAATCAAATTTCGGCTTTTCGGGTGCATCGAATTCTACCTCCTTGGCATCTATCAGGTCTTGGATCTTGTTCTTAAGAGCCCAACTGTTGTTGGTATCATGCCCTACACTGTCAGAGTGGTATGCACACTTTGCATTGGAGTGGTAATAAGGAGAAGAAGTATTAGGGTTATTTGGCGCTTCTTTCAGATTGGTGAGATTCAGCTTTAACAGATGAGGGAGGACTTGATCCGGTGTCATGTTGATTCAGGTGAATTGCCGTTGTGGCCTTTCTACCCTTTGCTGATTTGCTCTTGGCTGATTGCTGCAAGGTTGATCGGTGGAAGAGTTTTGGATCATCACAGCCTCCACCGTTGGTTGGCGCTCGATTCTTCCTTGATTTCTCTGATTGTGAACAGCATAAACTTCCTTCTTAGTTGGGAAGGTCTTCTTAATAGCAGTGGAAGCGGAGGCATCTTTATGAATCTTACCACTTTTAATGCCAGCCTCGACCCTTTCACCGGTCAGAATTAATTCGGTGAATCCTGCAGAAGAACTCCCGATTAAATGATTGAAGAAAGGGCCAGATAGGGTCCCTAAAAACATGTCAACCAGCTCTCTATCCGACAAAGGTGTCTGCACTCTTCCAGCCAAATCCCGCCACTTCTGGGCATACTCCTTAAATCCCTCATTAGAAACCATACCCATACTCTGTAGCTGAGTACGAGTAGGCGCTAAATCAGCATTGTATTGGTATTGTCGGTAGAAAGCAGCAGCTAAATCTTCCCAGTTATGAACCTCAGACCTCTCAAGTTGATAGAACCAGTTCAATTGTGTGCCTAACAAACTATCTTGGAAAAAATGGACCCAAAGATCCTTATCAGATGAGTGAGGTTGGATCTTTCTGACGTAGGATCTCAGATGCATCTTTGGACAGGACAAACCATCATACTTAGCAAATGTAGGAACTTTGAACTTGGGAGGAATAACGATCCCAGCGACCAACCCTAGTTCTTCGAAATCTAAGCCAGGTGTTGTACCCCAAAATTTGCCCTCCCATAATCTTCAAAGTTTTGACAAAGCATCACCTCAAATGGTTCAAAATCTCTCAAGGGTTGCACAGTCCAATTGCCTCCTAAGCCAGGCAAAATTAGGGTTTTGGTTCTTGCAAGGAAGTTGAGGTTTTCAAGGGCTCAATCAAGTCCCACATGCTCATATACATTGTCAATCACCTACATGTCAAGTTTCAAGGCTCACAAGGTCAAGTTGCACAGTCAAAATTCCCATTTGCTCAACAGTCAACTACAGGGGCAAAATGGTCATTTGGCAGTCAAAAATCAAAATTTTTGGTCAACATCTTATTTTGAAGCCACAATCATCATTTGGTCAAATATTGACCATGGTTTCACAAGAATGGCTCAAAAATCACCAAGATGCAAAAGTTTCTTTTTTTGGACAGCTTAAAAGTCAACTGTAACTTGACCAAGGCATAACTTTTTCATGGTTCATCAGAAAAATCCCATCCAATGCTCATCTTGAAGGGGAAGACATTTCCTACAACTCATATGCATATTCAAAGTCCAAGAAATGCTCTCACAAAAAGTTATCAATTTCAACATTATAGGTCATTTTCAAAAGTCAACAAAAAGGCACTTTAAGTCAAAGACCATAACTTGAGATTGGTAAATCAAAATGACATGGGACCAAAGACATTGGTTAGAGGACTTCAAGGCCTTTCCAAAATGTCCAAGAACATGTTCATAGCATCAAAATTGAGCAAGATATGCATTGGAGAAGTTGGGAAATTTTTGTGAAATGGCCAAAGTCAATTATCCTTGAAATTTCATTTTTGACAAAAAAGGGCCCACTTTTTCCACTTGGTTCAGCTTGGCCATGCCTCCCACGTGTCCCACAAATTATTTCAAGATTAAAAATTAATTTTTCCATTTTTATTTAATTTTATTTGATTTAATTCATTTTAAATCTTTAAAATTCAAATAAAAATCAAGAAAATTAATGGAGGGATATCTTTGAGTTTGAATAGCTTTGATACACCATTATTCACATGCCAAATTCGTGTAAAGCTTATTTCAAGTACAAAATTCAAATTTGAAGCAAAAATGGCAAATGCTTTAATGGTGATAAAAAGAAAATCCAAAACATAATTACATAGGGTTAAAGGCTCATATATTGTTGGACTCTCATTCATTAACATATAGGAACGCCTCTCACACAGAAAGGAGGCCTAGAAACCTCTGAAGCGGCAACCCTAGTTCTCTCAAAAGTTTTCCAAAGTTGACAAATTCGAATTTGTTCTTCCAGCAAGTTTCAAAGAGTATTAGGCATCCAATCGTGTTCCTGGGCATAGCAGCAATCATTTCCAATCCTTACACGAAGCCAAATCATTCCAGATCGTGCCCTCTAGCTCTCTTTAGTTTGTCAAATTTCTTGAAATCTTTTTTTATTTTTCATGCATCATTAACTGTTTTTGATGGCTTGTGTGAACTCAGGACACTCATTAGAACGCATTTGACGTATAACATGTAAGTTTTAACGCAGGAGTAAGGACCTGCCATTGCTAGGGCCGTTTTGGTTATCTTCTTCGAAACTCCCTGTACAGTCGTTTTCAGGCCAAAATAATGGCACCATTGAATCCGCAGGGGTCGAATTAGGGTGACTAGGTCCTTCTTTTTCTTTGATTTCCCCTATTTTGCAGGATCGGCCATAGCACTCGCCGGAGAAGACGACCGGAGCTAGGGCTCCGGCGTCGTTGACTGTTAAAGACTCAGGCGTGGCTGGCGTGGCAAGATGACTCAATCTGATTCGCTTCCATGTTATACCTGGGCCCCACGCGTGCTGACTGTGTTTTAAATTCAAACATGCCACGTTTTCGTTTTTAACCATTTGATTGCAGAATAGTGACACCAAAGACAGCTGGCTCAGATGGCAATGCGTTAGTGGATTTCTCCAGAGGGCACGAGCTCGAATCCTGGTCCTGGCATTTTTCTTTACCTTTTCCATAATTAACATGCTTTCTATGTTTTTCTTTTTAAATATTTTTATCCTAATTTAGTTTATCTTTAAATAATTTTCTCATGCATTTAAAAAATCACAAAAAATATTTTCCTTTTGCATTTTAATCAGAAAAATGTTTATTTAATTTTTGACATTAAAATTAATATCTTTGCATGCATATTTTAATTAATTGTTAAATAATCATTAAATTGACTTTTAATTGCTTTTAATTATCAAAATTGGTCCAAAAAATACCAAAAAAATTATTCTATCATTAAATTAACATAACTAACTTTTTTCATAAAAAATCCAAAAAGAATTAACATCATTATTATTATTATTTTATTTTGTAAAAAAAATTAACAAATAAATTAGTTTTAATTAGGCCATTTTAACTTTTTTTAAATAACTAAAATAATTTAGAATTAGGTTAACTTAGATTTTTAATTCTTTTATTTTATTTCATAAAAACATAAAAAACACATAAATATATTTTCTTTTAATTAAATTAATTAATTAGTCATTAGTTAGTTTTAATTTCATTTTAATTACAAAAAGACAAAAAAAATCAATTTCTTTTCTAAAAAAGGGTCAACACCCTTAAGACATTCCTGATTCTTTCTTTCGCGCGCATTTTAGTTTTAATTCCTTATTTTTGATTATTATGTAACTGCCTCCGGATGTAATAGTAATTAGGATTTTTTACTGTTTTTATTTACTTTCCGTACTTATTTACAAAAAATGGGTCTTTGTATTTTTGGCGATGTATAGACCCGCGCCTTGTAATAGCGTAGGATTTATGTTTCCACAATTTACTTTTCGCACCCCTTAACTGTTAAATGCATGAAAGAATGTATGGTAAATAAAAACAAACTCGTAGCTCACAAATAACATGTACAAAAACATTAACTGAATACAACACACAATGCACACACTACTTCTAGGGTACGCCTCACTTGTTGCCTTCAAAACGTGGTCATCAAGTATAGGATGTTTTAGCGGTCGCTCTTATGTCCAAGATCCAGTTGCCTCGAAACAGTTGCCTCGAAACAGTTACCTCGAAAGGGTTGCCTCAGATTAAAAAAGGATCTAGGACGTTAGGGTTATTTCTAAGTCGTCCTACTGTTACTTCGGTGACCACACTGTCCCTCAAATCGAATTGACCCGAACACCTCCAACGGTGGTGCTACCTACCTCTCAATGGTGGGATGGCACTACCTTAAGGACTTTTACACAGCCTAATTCCTTAGGGTAGGTAGATGACTCATGGGTACTAGCTCTTTTCAAAAACAAACAAAATACTTTTCACACCTTACACTTTCAAAAGCTTTCAAAACAAATTTTATAAACACTCTTGAGGACAGATACAAGAGTTATTCAGAAATCTTTCAAAGAAACTTTTTCAAAACCCACTCACACTTGAAAAGCAAACAATTTTGAAAACATAAGAGCAAGTACCTAAGATCCCATGGATAACCATGGATAGAAAGGGTGCTAACACCTTCCCTTTCTATAAATCTACCTCCTGAACCGAGAAACATTCTCATAAGGAATTTTGCTGTGCTTTTGTCCTTTCCATGTTGGAGAAAATAAAAGACGGTGGCGACTCTTGCTTCCGCGACATTTCACGAAACCAGCTAAAAAACAGTCAGTTTTATTTCCACCGATCACAGAACTGGCGACTCTGCTGGGGACAACTTAAAGTGAGGTGTACCTTAGGATAGATCATACTTATGTTTTCAATTGCCTAATTTGTGTGCTTTAATATTATTGGGCCTGTCTTGGGAGTTCTATAGATCCCAACCCGGATCTGGGGGATACCTCTTAGAAAGTAGCAACAAGACTGTGAGGGAACTGTGTGGGGTATACCGACACGGTTGATGCAGTCTGCTACATTGATGTGGCACTTTGGTGAGTACCGGTAACCCTTGAGTTAAGTCAAGGAGAGTACGGGGCCGCCGCGTGGTGTCGTGAAGCATCAACTGATCTTAGGAACCTTAATTGAACCATCCTGGCCTCTTTAGGGGTAGTGAGATAACTGACTTTGGTGCAGTCCGAAGTTGGTTGATACTCGATACTACACTCATTGAGGGTTGTTTTCTTGGAATATTTTGATCGCCAGTTCAGTGGCTAAATCGAAACAATGAACACAGAAAGCAACCCAATGATATTGAGCTCCTTAGAACCCGGTTACTTTTGATATGACAGGTTTTGAGCCCACCAACTTCAAGAGGGTAGTGCCCCAAACTTCATGCTGGCCTAAACTCTAAGGGTTCTCTGTGTGACTTGTGTGCCTTAAAACTTGAACTACTTGCATGCTTGTTATCTAACACATGAGTTCTTTCAGGGTTTGTTTACAGTCCTTAATCTGGACTCATAACAGGGTGTACTTACATCACTCCACGCATAGCATAACATCATGCCATCATACCATTGCATACATCCTACATAAGGACTAATCCATTTCAAGGATCTCAAGGGCTTGTGATGCAGGTCATGATGAATCAAATGTCCAACAAGGGGCAAAAGGGGATTTATTTTCTCCTAGCCAAGGTTGATACCTTGAGTCAGGGGCTATGACCCACTCGATATGGTGAGCTTTGACTCTTGAAGAAGGACTCTCAACAACATGAAGTTCCCTCATCAAGCTACCATATCCTAACAAATTTTTCTTGTTTACCCCTCGAGATCCCTGAAAACATTGCATGCATACATACACATCATCGCATAACAGGTACCCTTGTTACAGGTCACTTACCTTCTTTGCTGTTTATTTCAGCAATGACTTCCCAACAAGACAACCAGGATCTTCATGCTCAAGAGACTCAGTTCAGGGAGATCTTCCTAAGCCTATCCAAGGGGCAGGAAGAGTTGAGGACACTCCTCATGGGGAATTTGGCCAAGAAAAGTCCCGAAGATGATAAGGACGAATGGCTGGAACGTCTGCAAGCTGAGGTAGATACAATGAGAACCCAGATGCTGGGGCAAATGGCTCTCATCCAAGGCTTAGCTCGGGAGCAAGAAGAGTTGAGGACCATGATCAGTCAACTTCATCAAGACAGATACAACATGAAGCAACTAGTCCAAGTCTGGGACCAGGTCATTGATCAACTTCCAAGAGGACAAGAGTCTGGTGTAGTGAAGATTAGACCTCTCCAAATTGCTACCACTTCACAGGGCCAACCACAACCTCGCCCAGAGCAATGGGTTGATCAGAGCAAGCCAGACAAGCCTAGGAGGCAATTTACCAAGCTCAACACGTCGCTGTCTCAAGCTTTACAACATCTGTTGAGGTTGAATTTGGTAACTCTATGGGACCCTCCTAAGAACTCCAACAAGACACCTTCAAGGTATAACCCCAACTCCCACTGCGCTTATCATTCGGACAGCCCGGGGCATGCCACAAACGACTGCTGGTCTCTGAAGAACAAGATCCAGGATATGATTGATGAAGGAGCAGTGGAATTCACCCAAGATGGCCAGGCTGAGTTCTTCTACTATCCCTGCAAGATTCATCACTTGAAGTGACTAGTTCAAATTAGAAGACTTTTGTTCATTAGATTTTTCAAGTTGTAATTTTATTTTGACTGTTCAAACAATTATTGTCATGGCAAACGTTATTACTTTATCAATGCATCGCATATGTCTGCTTTGAATCAATATATTCGCATTCGCTATATTCAAACTGCTTTCATTTTTTTTGTGATGTTCAAACTCTCGATTAATAATTCTAAGCCTCTTGAGGGAGGATGACGAAAACGATACCACAATCTACAGTATGCTTTTGAACAAACCCCGCTGATGAGGTACATGCATTGTTTCAATTCCTAAACACTGGAGTTATAAGGATGATAATCCCTCGTCAACCCCTTTGAGCCAAAGAAGTAGGAGTTTTCTTTTCGAAAATTAAAACCCTTAATCATAACCTGGGGCAGGGTAGTTCTCTCAGTTGATCCAAGTGCACAACGAATGACATCAAATGAGTCCTTCCGTAAAAAGACAGTGATGGTTCCGAATAATCATAAAGACAGGCAGTCATTACCAAAAAAAAAACTAAAGCCCAACAGGTCAAAACCTATGAAGGAGACTTACAAAACTGGGGCATCCCGCTGACTGTAATCACAAAAGAAATAGTTCAGGAAAAAAACAGGGATAACGCAATCAAAATAAAGAGGTCCTACAAACCCTCAACCAAAAAAGGAATGACTGCCTATTCCAAATAAATTTTCAACATCCGAACCATCACCGATATATCAGGACGAAGACTCAAACAAGGTCTAACGCACGATCAGCTGAGTTTAGGTTTGAAGAACATCACGAAGAACAGGTGGATACAAATAAAATTTGAGCCTTTATCCTTTGTTTCTTAAACCGTGAACCAGGCCACATTATAACCCTCAAAAGTCCTAGCTGAAGCATGGGTTAATTCGAAAGCATACTGTTACAAAGGTATCCTGACTCCTTAAGGCTTGCTGTAAAATACTGAGTTGACATCACATTTTACAAAATTTGCTTGTTTTACTGAAAATGCATTTTCAAAAATTTCAAGACAAACATAAGCTTTGCATTTTTAATATAACATTGCTTGCATGTGACTATTTGTTTGAACATCATAGAAGTTCGCATGACGAATGTCTAATGAACAAAAGCACCTCCAATCAAGGGGCAAGGCATGATCATTGTCCATCATCTGGGGCAGTCCAGTCAAAATTCAGAGAATCTCTCAAATGCATAATAGCCTGGGGCAAATCTCCGTCTGAGTCACCTGGGGCATTGGACATGAGTTCCAGCTACGAATCTTGCCTGATCAAATATCTTCTGGTCGCATGGCAACACAATAACAGGGGCATCTCCCTACACTCTAAGAACGTGGACATAGTCGAAAAAATACTGCGCATAATCAAAGACCCGCTAGGTTGACGCACCTAGGCAAAAATAAGGGCTTCCCGGCGAACCAAAAGGGTTCGGGAAAAATAAGGGATGAAAATGAAAAAATTTGTACACCCGGCAAGTCGAAAACCTGAAAAGGCGGCTTGGGCAAAAATGGGTATCCCGGTGGACTGAAAACCAGAAAGGGCAGTCCAGGCAAAAGTTAGGGATTGAAAGCGTACGACTATGTCCCGTCATCTTGTCACTTGCCTACCAGAAGAAGATTTGTCAAATCAGCAGTCCTCAAGCACCTCACAAGGTATCTTCTTCTCTCACATCAGAAACAGGGGCAATAATGAGTTATCCAAGCGATCTAGTTGCTCTATCAACCAAGGTACCAAGGTAGGTTCGGCTGAAGAACATAACCAAGAGGCCTCCACTCCCCGAGAGTAAGACAAGGCTCAACAACACTCTCTCCGAGCAGAGTTGGTCTACCGTCAGCCCTGACAAGGCACAGTACCTCCAGCGAGTCAGCTACACTCTCCCCAAGCAGAGTAGCCTACTGTCAGCCTTAAGGAAGTTGGGAATCCCCAGAAAATCTCAATATTCCCCAGTGGAGTATACAGACATTCCTAACAAGCATCCCCGGCAATCTTGATCTAAGATTGTTCCCCGGCGGAATACCGGACATCCAGTGGAGCCATTCCCCAGTCCAATCTGAAAAGTTTCCCCAAGAGAGTTCGATCAATCTCCCCAGTAGATTCAGGAAGCTTATCCCCAGTAGATTCTGAAAGCTTATCACCTGCAGAGTACGAACGCGCCTCCCCGGTTTTATTCAAAGGTTATTTCCCCACCAGGATATAACTGGGTTATCCTCAGCCAGTTGCCACGCAAAGATCGTCCTCGACGAAGTTCTTCCTATCCCCAGTGGAGTTCATCAAATCCTCAACATAACGTATCAACGGTATCCCCAGCGGAGTTATCATCAATTTCAAAACCTCAGCGAAGTATCTCTTCCCACATAGTATTCCCCGTAGAGTAATCTCTCCAACAAGTTTATTCCCCAAACGGAGTCATCTTCTCCTACCGGTTTATTCTTGCAACCATCATCCCCAGCGGAAACGAAGAACTCCACTCTTCAAACATCAGCCCAGGATTCAACTTCCCGGCATGCGTCAAGGATTTACTTTCCCAGACGAAGATACAGTCATAAACATCACATCTTCATACATTATAGCATGCACATAAGCATCATGGACATACAATCTCATTTATTCTGAGAACGTCACGCATGTCATACATCATGACATTGCATACAACTAATGTTTTGTCTTTTCAGGACCAAGATCAATACAAAGATGATTACTATCAACTGTCGCAATTCCAGATTCGATACCTGTATCTAGCCAGGGCATATCTGTGAGCGATTATTTCCGGACTCGATTCCTGTATCCTGCCAGGGCACGTCTGAAGAGTTTGAAGATCAGATTCCTGTATCCTGCCAGGGTGTATCTGTTGACGACTATTTTCCAGACTCGATTCCTGCATCCTGCCAGGGCACGTCTGAAGAGTTTGAAGATCCGATTCCTGTATCCTTCCAGGGTGTATCTGTTTACGACTATTTTCTGGACTCGATTCCTGTATCTTGCCAGGGCACGTCTGAAGAGTTTGAAGATTCGATTCCTGCATCCAGCCAGGGCATATTTGTTGACGACTATTTCTAGATTCGATTCCTGTATCCTGCCAGGGCACGTCTGAAGAGTTTGAAGATCCGATTCCTGTATCATGCCAGGGTGTATCTGTTGACGACTATTTTTCGGACTCGATTCCTGTATCCTGCCAGGGCACGTCTGAAGAGTTTGAAGATCCGATTCCTGTATCCTGCCAGGGTGTATCTGTTGACGACTATTTTCCGGACTCGATTCCTGTATCCTGCCAGGGCACGTCTGAAGAGTTTGAAGATCCGATTCCTGTATCCTGCCAGGGTGTATCTGTTGACGACTATTTTCCGGACTCGATTCCTGTATCCAGCCAGGGCACGTCTGAAGAGTTTGAAGATTCGATTCCTGCATCCAGCCAGGGCATATCTGTTGACGACTATTTCCAGATTCGATTCCTGTATCCTGCCAGGGCACGTCTGAAGAGTTTGAAGATCCGATTCCTGTATCCTGCCAGTGTGTATCTGTTGACGACTATTTCCAGATTCGATTCCTGTATCCTGCCAGGGCACGTCTGAAGAGTTTGAAGATCCGATTCCTGTATCCTGCCAGGGTGTATCTGTTGACGACTATTTCCAGATTCGATTCCTGTATCCTGCCAGGGCACGTCTGAAGAGTTTGAAGATCCGATTCCTGTATCCTGCCAGGGTGTATCTGTCGACGACTATTTTCTGGACTCGATTTCTGTATCCTGCCAGGGCACGTCTGAAGAGTTTGAAGATCTGATTCCTGTATCCTGCCAGGGTGTATCTGTTGACGACTATTTTCCGGACTCGATTCCTGTATCCTGCCAGGGCACGTCTGAAGAGTTTGAAGATCCGATTCCTGTATCCTGCAAGAGTGTATCTGTTGACGACTATTTCCAGATTCGATTCCTGTATCCAGCCAGGGCACGTCTGAAGAGTTTGAAGATTCGATTCCTGCATCCAGCCAGGGCATATCTGTTGACGACTATTTCCAGATTCGATTCCTGTATCCAGCCAGGGCACGTCTGAAGAGTTTGAAGATTCGATTCCTGTATCCAGCCAGGGTATATCTGTTGACAACTAACTCCAGATTCGATTCTTGTATCCAGCCAGGGCACGTCTGAAGAGATTGTAGATTCGACGCCTGTATCCAGCCAGGGGCATGTCTGCACGAAGAGTTTAGAGATTCGACTCCTGTATCCAGCCAGGGCACGTCTGTAAGCAACCTTTTGAAGTTCCAGATTCGACACCTGTATCTAGCCAGGGCATGTCTGTGAATGACTGAGTGAAGATCAACACCTGTAACAGGCCAGGTAATTATCTTTTTTTCTCAGGTACGCAAGTTCTCGCTAAGGAATCTCTTACGCGATCGACACCTAGATGGGATCCATAAGCCCATCCTCCCATTACAGTTCCAAATGGCATATATAAGCCCATTCCCGACAAGGTTCTGTCACATTTCCAGATGGCATCTATAAGCCCATCCTCCTATCCACCATCTCTCCAAATGGCATCTGTAAGCCCATTCCCGCTGTCACACTGCTGATACTCTACTATGTGAGTGCAAATTTCTGGGCACTCTAGTGTTCAATCATCTTCCACCTTCGGATCACGAAAGGCACACAAGCCAATCTACATCCTCAAGTCTAAGAAGATTGAACAGGGGCAACTGTTGTACCCCAAAATTTTCCCTCCCATAATCTTCAAAGTTTTGACAAAGCATCACCTCAAATGGTTCAAAATCTCTCAAGGGTTGCACAGTCCAATTGCCTCCTAAGCCAGGCAAAATTAGGGTTTTGGTTCTTGCAAGGAAGTTGAGGTTTTCAAGGGCTCAATCAAGTCCCACAAGCTCATATACATTGTCAATCACCTACATGTCAAGTTTCAAGGCTCACAAGGTCAAGTTGCACAGTCAAAAGTCCCATTTGCTCAACAGTCAACTACAGGGGCAAAATGGTCATTTGGCAGTCAAAAATCAAAATTTTTGGTCAACATCTTATTTTGAAGCCACAATCATCATTTGGTCAAATATTGACCATGGTTTCACAAGAATGGCTCAAAAATCACCAAGATGCAAAAGTTTCTTTTTTTGGACAGCTTAAAAGTCAACTGTAACTTGACCAAGGCATAAGTTTTTCATGGTTCATCAGAAAAATCCCATCCAATGCTCATCTTGAAGGGGAAGACATTTCCTACAACTCATATTCACATTCCAAGTCCAAGAAATGCTCTCACAAAAAGTTATCAATTTCAACATTATAGGTCATTTTCAAAAGTCAACAAAAAGGCACTTTAAGTCAAAGACCATAACTTGAGATTGGTAAATCAAAATGACATGGGACCAAAGACATTGGTCAGAGGACTTCAAGACCATTCCAAAATGTCCAAGAACATGTTCATATCTTCAAAATTGAGCAAGATATGCATTGGAGAAGTTGGGAAATTTTTATGAAATGGCCAAAGTCAATTATCCTTGAAATTTCATTTTTGACAAAAAAGGGCCCACTTTTTCCACTTGGTTCAGCTTGGCCATGCCTCCCACGTGTCCCACAAATTATTTCAAGATTAAAAATTAATTTTTCCATTTTTATTTAATTTTATTTGATTTAATTCATTTTAAATCTTTAAAATTCAAATAAAAATCAAGAAAATTAATGGAGGGATATCTTTGAGTTTGAATAGCTTTGATACACCATTATTCACATGCCAAATTCGTGTAAAGCTTATTTCAAGTACAAAATTCAAATTTGAAGCAAAAATGGCAAATGCTTTAATGGTGATAAAAAGAAAATCCAAAACATAATTACATAGGGTTAAAGGCTCATATATTGTTGGACTCTCATTCATTAACATATAGGCACGCCTCTCACACAGAAAGGAGACCTAGAAACCTCTGAAGCGGCAACCCTAGTTCTCTCAAAAGTTTTCCAAAGTTGACAAATTCGAATTTGTTCTTCCAGCAAGTTTCAAAGAGTGTTAGGCATCCAATCGTGTTCCTGGGCATATCAACAATCATTTCCAATCCTTACACGAAGCCAAATCATCCCAGATCGTGCCCTCTAGCTCTCTTTGGTTTGTCAAATTTCTTGAATTCTTTTTTATTTTTCATGCATCATTAACTGTTTTTGATGGCTTATGTGAACTCAGGACACTCATTAGAATGCATTTGACGTATAACATGCAAGTTTTAACGCAGGAGTAAGGACCTGCCATTGCTAGGGCCGTTTTGGTTATCTTCTTCGAAACTCCCTGTATAGTCGTTTTCAGGCCAAAATAATGGCACCATTGAATCCGCATGGGTCGAATTAGGGTGACTAGGTCCTTCTTTTTCTTTGATTTCCCCTATTTTACAGGATCGGCCATAGCACTCGCCGGAGAAGACGACCGGAGCTAGGGCTCCGGCGTCGTTGACTGTTAAAGACTCGGGCGTGGCTGGCGTGGCAAGATGACTCAATCTGATTCACTTCCATGTTATACCTGGGCCCCACGCGTGCTGACTGTGTTTTAAATTCAAACATGCCACGTTTTCGTTTTTAACCATTTGATTGCAGAATAGTGACACCAAAGACAACTGGCTCTGATGGCAATGCGTTAGTGGATTTCTCCAGAGGGCACGAGCTCGAATCCTGGTCCTGGCATTTTTCTTTACCTTTTCCATAATTAACATGCTTTCTATGTTTTTCTTTTTTAATATTTTTATCCTAATTTAGTTTATCTATAAATAATTTTCTCATGCATTTAAAAAATCACAAAAATTATTTTCCTTTTGCATTTTAATCAGAAAAATGTTTATTTAATTTTTGACATTAAAATTAATATCTTTGCATGCATATTTTAATTAATTGTTAAATAATCATTAAATTGACTTTTAATTGCTTTTAATTATCAAAATTGGTCCAAAAAATACCAAAAAAATTATTCTATCATTAAATTAACATAACTAACTTTTTTCATAAAAAATCCAAAAAGAATTAACATCATTATTATTATTATTTTATTTTGTAAAGAAATATTAACAAATAAATTAGTTTTAATTAGGCCATTTTAACTTTTTTTAAATAACTAAAATAATTTAGAATTAGGTTAACTTAGATTTTTAATTCTTTTATTTTATTTCATAAAAACATAAAAAACACAAAAATATATTTTCTTTTAATTAAATTAATTAATTAGTCATTAGTTAGTTTTAATTTCATTTTAATTACAAAAAGACAAAAAAAATCAATTTCTTTTCTAAAAAAGGGTCAACACCCTTAAGACATTCCCGATTCTTTCTTTCACGCGCATTTTAGTTTTAATTCCTTATTTTTGATTATTATGTAACTGCCTCCGGATGTAATAGTAATTAGGATTTTTATTGTTTTTATTTACTTTCCGTACTTATTTACCAAAAATGGGTCTTTGTATTTTTGGCGATGTATAGACCCGCGCCTTGTAATAGCGTAGGATTTATGTTTCCGCAATTTACTTTCTGCACCCCTTAACTGTTAAATGCATGAAAGAATGTATGGTAAATAAAAACAAACTCGTAGCTCACAAATAACATGTACAAAAACATTAACTGAATACAACACACAATGCACACACCACTTCTAGGGTACGCCTCACTTGTTGCCTTCGAAACGTGGTCATCAAGTATAGGACGTTTTAGCGGTCGCTCTTATGTCCAAGATCCAGTTGCCTCGAAACAGTTGCCTCGAAACAGTTGTCTCGAAATAGTTGCCTCGAAAGGGTTGCCTCGGATTAAAAAAGGATCTAGGACGTTAGGGTTATTTCTAAGCCGTCCTACTGTTGCTTCGGTGACCACACTGTCCCTCAAATCGAATTGACCCGAACACCTCCAACGGTGGTGCTACCTACCTCTCAATGGTGGGATGGCACTACCTTAAGGACTTTTACATAGCCTAATTCCTTAGGGTAGGTAGATGACTCATGGGTACTAGCTCTTTTCAAAAACAAACAAAACACTTTTCACACCTTACACTTTCAAAAGCTTTCAAAACAAATTTTTCAAACACTCTTGAGGACAGATACAAGAGTTATTCAGAAATCTTTCAAAGAAACTTTTTCAAAACCCACTCACACTTGAAAAGAAAACAATTTTGAAAACATAAGAGCAAGTACCTAAGAGCCCATGGATAACCATGGATAGAAAGGGTGCTAACACCTTCCCTTTCTATAAATCTACCTCCCGAACCGAGAAACATTCTCATAAGGAATTTTGTTGTGCTTTTGTCCTTTCCATGTTGGAGAAAATAAAAGACGATTGCGACTCTTGCTTCCGCGACAATTCGCGAAACCAGCTAAAAAACAGTCAGTTCTATTTCCACCGATCACACCAGGTACCCTTTGCAACTCCATGGCTGCCAACCGATCCTCAAGATTTTTATATTTATCATCCACAGGGGGATATTGATGTTCGGAGTAATCTTCATCCTCTTCCTCTTCTTCTTCTTCAACTTCAGATTCAGAAGGCATAGCAGTTCCTTTTCCTTTACCAGCCCCTTCATCAGACGTCGAGGGGAACTCGAGAACTTTTCTGGCCTGGTTTTCAAACCTTATTCCCATAGTGGCCACACCAGGCCTTTTCTTCTTTTTCTATTTATCTTTCTCCAACAGTGCTTTAAGGTCCTCTTGACCTTTTGCTAAGGTCATTAGGAGTTGCTGGAATTGCGAATTCTGTGCTTGCAGATCCTTAACCGTCTGCTCCAAATCCATCTTGCTGAAATAAATAGCAGAAAGATAAGGAAACCTGGTGTGAAGACCTGTTTATGCATATGATGAATGATATGTTATTCATGTAATGCATTCAAGGATTCAGAAATTCAAATTTGTTGCAAACAAAAAGAACACACGTCATATTAAGAAGAAATTTTTTAGTACATAAGTGCCCCATGGGCAAAATATTACAAAATTCTTAATGTAAAAAGACATTGCGCATCCTTTTTGGCGCGATGTAAGTGTTGAGAGTTTCCTCCTCATGAAGTCGGCGGGTAAGTTCCAAAACCTTCTTCTTATGGCATAGAAGCTGGCTTCGAAAGTATTATGTTCTTCTTTGAGCTGGATCCAACTCTTTTGTAATTCTTCCAATGATGTCGGCATGTATGGATGTAGGAGGGTGTATGGAACCTCTCCTTCCATAACAGGCTCTTTGATCACGGGGAGAATGTGAGGATATGGCATCATAAGATTCTGGGCGCGGATTCGTACCCACTTGGAATAAGGCTCAAGAGGGATGGAATTCGTGTGCCCTAGTGTCTTACCATCCACTTTGTTGGGCATCCTCCAAGCTCTGATAAAGCTTTGTCGAAGTCCTTGCGCATCGCTTTCGAAGTCAAAAACTAGGTCAGGAATCAACATGTCATGAGGGTCATCCCTTCGAGCATATCCAAATTGTCTCAAAGCTAAACAGGGGTTATAGGTAATGCCTCCCCTAATGCCAAGTAGTGGGACATTAGGGAATTCCACACAACGATCAATGATGATGACATTTTCTCTGGACCGAGAACACCAATGAACATCAGAATGTGTGAGGGTCATTAACCGTTGTGACCACTTTAAACCCTGCTCATTCTTCAAAACTGATCGGGGAAGGTGAGAAATAAACCACCTTTCCAGAAGAGGAGTACAACACATGAGAACACCTCTTTTCCTCATTGTTCGCGTGTAAAATGAGTGTAGGATGTCCCCAAGCAATGTAGGCACAAGATTCCGAGATATGAAGATTTTGACAGCATTCACATCTATAAGTTGATCAGGGTTTGGGAACAAGACCAACCCATAGATGAGAAGTGCTATAATCTCCTCAAAAGCTTGTAGATCTAGAGAATTCCAGCAGTCTTGTGCCTTCTCAAACAGAAACTTTGCCAAGAAACCCTTGACACCACTTATGGTTTCCCAATAACCTTTGATATCAGATGGTTGCAAGTGAAATGCTTGAGCAACATCTTCAGGCTTTGGTTCTTTTTCCGTACCGTTGTAGGGTAGTTGATGAAGAATAGGAATCCTCAGGAGTTGAGAAAATTCCTCCAAAGTAGGTACTAATTGATAATCAGGGAATGTGAAACAGTGGTGTAGGGGGTCAAAGAACTGGAAGAGAACTTTCACCATGTCTTTTCAATGTAGGAGTTAACCAAGTTGAGAAGTCTACCATGTCTTTCACTGAAAAGAGAATTCTCTGGAATCTTGGAAGTAAGCTCCTTGAGTTGAGGAGGGATTCTCACAAGGTTGACTTGAATTGTTTTCCTGCGAAGAGATTCCATGACCTACAAAACAAGAACAAAGATGAAGATCCGAACCCTTGAAATGGTTAGTGGATGCACATGATGCTTTATGATGTTCATGATGTATGCACAAGCACATGTACAATCAAATCACACAAGACCCTAGTTTCAGGCTTGCATGAGGTTTCATAGGTAAGTACCCTCTTTGAAGTTAGTTGGCTCAACCTGTCCTATAAATAGTAACCAGGTTCTAAGGAGCTCAATATCACTGGATTATTTTCTATGTTCATTGTTTTGGTTTAGCCACTTAACTGGCGACCAAAATATTCCAAGAAAATAACCCTCAATGAGTGTAATATCGAGTATCTACCAACTTCAGACTGCACCAAAGCCGGTTATCTCACTACTCCTAAAAAAGGCCAAGATGGTCAAGTAAGGTTCTAAGAGTTCATTAGTGCTTCATGACATCACTCAGCGGCCCCATATTATCTTTGATTGACTCAAAGGCTACCGGTACTCACAAATATGTCGCACTAATATAGCTATTGCTTCAACCGTATCGGTATACCCCGTACAGTTTCCACAATGTATTGCTATTTACCTATGAATGTTTCCCAAATCCGGGTAGAGGATTTCAAGCCCAAACAAGAGAACCAAATGTAAAGCAGTCAAAGCAATCAAGATAAGCATGCAAAGGTGATCTAAACCCTAAGGTTACTCCACTTTTAAAGATATCCCTAGCAGAGTCTCCAGTTCTGTGATACGGTGGGAGAACTGACTTGAGGTTTTGCGTTTGTGTTCGCAAATGTTTCGGTTTAGCAAGAGTCGCCACCGACTTTTTATTTTATCCTAAGGAAAGGTTAAAAAGCACAGGAAAGACCTTTGAGATGTTTTCTTGGGTTCGAGGAGTAGATTATGAAAAGGGAAGGTGCAAGCACCCTTTTCATCCATGGTTATCCATGGGCTCTTAGTTACTTGTTTAGATTACTTGCTTTGATTTTCAATTGTTTGAAATGGTGCTCTTCAATTGTTTGAAATGGTGCTTTGTGTGTGGTTTTGAAAGATGTTTTTAAAAGAGGCCATCGTTGTGGCAACCTTTGTAATGATTCTTGTTTGAATGTATACAAAGGTGTTTTTGTCTTTTGAAAATGTTTCAATGTTTGAAAGTCTTGTTTTGAAATGCTTTGAAATTGTGTTTGTGAAGTGTGTTTGAAAATAGCAAGGATGTTTTGCAAGCTTTTGATCAAGTAACTAAGAGTTGTATACCCTATTTTACTCAAAGATCTTTCTTATGTTTTTAACCCTTTTAACAGTGTTGTTTCACCATTGTATTTGGTGAACAACCTTGTGTTAGGATGTTAAACGGGACAGGCACGGGTCATCGTATAGACCATGATAACAATTGTGTCAAGTATCTTTGGCAATTTTCTTGAGGGACTTGATCATTTTTGTTTAGGCAACTCAGATAGTGTCATCGAGGGACTATGATCTTTTGTTTTGTTTTTGTTTTGCCAAAGTACCCAACATGCATACCATGGCCCATTTTTTGAAGGCAACAAGTGGATTGTAACCCTAAGGGTGCAAGTGTGCATTGTGTTTGTTTTTCATGCATTTTTGTCTTTGATTAGGTCAAACTATTTATTAATTTGATTTTGGCATACGAACCCTAATTCTCTAATCATGGCATAATTGAAAGCATAAAAGTGCGAGAATTTAAATTCTAAGCTATTACAACATAATTATGGGGATGGGGATACAATTTTGAATGGGGGGTATTTTGACAAGAAATATAAACCCTAGTTACTATTACATCCAAATTGAATTTACAATGCAACAATATTTAAATGTACAATATTTAAATAAACAAAATAGATAAATATTGAATAAAATGTATTATGCAAAAAGAAGTTTTTATTTGTTTATGTATGTAAAGTATTTTCAATGTGAAAAAAGTATAAAGAAATAAAATAAATAAAAAATCAATTTTATTTGTTAAAGGGGTAAACCCTAATTTCTTTAAGAAAATAAATATAATCTATTATTTATATACAAAAAATATATTAATATGTACAAAAATGAAATATACTTAAAAAAGGTATTTTTTAGTGTAAATAATAATAAAAATAAAAATGTAATATTTTTGTATTTTTATTCTAAGTATTTAATAAAATAAAAGTATATATGTATATATATATATATATATATATATATATATATATATATATATATATATATATATATATATATATATATATATATATATATATATATATATATATATATATATATATATATATATATATATATATATATATATATATATATATATATATATATATATATATATATATATATATATATATATATATATATATATATATATATATATATATATATATATATATATATATATATATATATATATATATATATATATATATATATATATATATATATATATATATATATATATATATATATATATATATTAAATGTGTTAAGTATGTATAAAATAAAATAAAATATTTACAAAAATAAATTATATTTTATAATAATATTTTCAGTGTGAATAAAATAAGAAATAAAGATAAAAGTATATATTTACATATTATTTTCAAAGTTTAAATAAATTACAAAAGTATTTAAAGGCCTTTAATATTAGAAAAAAATCAAAATAAAATACCAAATAAATGTGAAAAATTATGAAAATATTTTTTAAGCATTTTTTATGTTTGGAAATAAAATAACAAAGTTAAAAAGGAAAACAAAATTTCAAAAATGCAAAAATATAAGAAATTGGGCCAGGGGGTGTAAAACTGAAAAAGGGGTGTTAGAAGCAAAACTGGCCAGGCCCAACCCAAGCCAACTTCATCTTCTTCCTCTAGACAGAAACGCGCGCGTGCCTGGTTCAAAATGCTACATCCTGTATACGTGATCTTTTGCCAAAACTCACAACATCAAACTTGTAGAGAATTTCAATATGAATCTAACCATATAAAGCATTAATCCTAACTCTCAAAGACCAGAGAGAATATCTCTGGCCCTAAAATCTGACCTAACTTTTTCAGCATGTCCATGGATGAAATTCTCCTAGCACACTTAATATAAATGAAAACTGAGCATATGTACAACTTCATGGTATTGAATACTACATTTCTCATTCACAAACCTAAGGCTAAATGTTCCTAAATAGAGAGATAGAAAGTGATGAAAAACCTGTTTCAGTTGGATTCGAGTTGGACAATGCAGAGCTTCTCAACAAGTTTTGAGGTGTCTGGTAGCTTGCCTGAACTTCACTTGATCTTTTCCAATAGCTAGCTTGCCTTGAATGTCCCTGAATCAGCTCCTAGAACTCAACCTGCACAAGCTTGAAATGAAAATGGTGAATACTATAAATGGAGTTACAGTTGGCAATGGAGGTTTGGGATTGCTTGAGTGAGTTGAATGGAAGGTGTTTGAAGTGGAAAGGGGGAAAACGCACGAGCCAAATGAGCTATGGAAGTCAAGTTGCAGCACCTGCCCTGTTTTGCAAAAGAAGAGTGATTTCTGGATATGGGAGGTTTTGAGGCTCAAACCTCGTGTATCTTGCTCAAAGGGTGGTATGAAAGTTGTTCAAAAAGTTTGTGTAAATTGTTCTTTACTGGTTTTCAAGTTGGGAGGATTTTTGCAAGTTTTCTTCTTTGTGAAGCAAGAATGTGTAACTTGTGAATACAGACCTGTACAAGCCCTCAAGTATGCTGCACACAATCCCCTTGGTTGCTGGAATTTGTGGATTTGATTTGGATTCTGAGATCTTGGCCCTATGCTTCAAAGATCATGTTTTGACATAAAGCATACCTTTTCCAAAATGGAAATGTACCTTTTTCTAATTAGGGATTAGTTTTGTGTGCAATGTCCAAATGACCAAGATAATGCATTAGCTCAGTGAATTTGCATTCAATTAAGGAGTGTGAATTGGTTTAGAGGCATGCAAACAAGTACAAAGCATGCTGGTTTGAAAATGCAACTTGTATGAACATGAATTTGCCATGGATACAAAGTGAGTTTTTGCCAACTTCAAGCATTCGATTCTCCCTAACCACAAATGTGTTTGAGAAGTTCTTAGACAATTTGGAAAGCTTGCAATATGAACTATAATCCTTCTTTGAAATTCAACTTGAGACTCCAAGTGTAAATATGTGAAAAATGGCCAAGAAGATAAGACAAAATCCTGCCTAAACTAGGGCAAAATTTCTCTAAGTTAAAAGTTTTAGAGACCCTTGTTCCAAAAATCATAACTTGATATCCAAGCTTCTTTTAAGAAAACTTTGTGAATCAAAGTTATAGACTTTTTGGAGGACTACAACTTTCATGTTGTAAGTTTTATTTGAATTCATTTTCATCTTGGTGAAAATATGGGACAAAGTTAGGAAAAATTAAGAAAATTTCATAACTTAGAAAAATTCTAAGTTATGAAAATTTTCAATTTCAAACCCTAATTTGCAATTTTGGGTTTCTTGGTGAACAAGTTTCATAATTTTACACATCTTGATGAAAAATGACCCTTGGCACTTGATTTTGACTAAAAAGTCAAAGTTTGACTTTTCAGTATACAGTCAAATTTTGATCAGTTGACTGAAAAATTCATCTGTCAATCCAATGCATTTGAGATCTTTTGAACTTGTTGAATAAGTCAAGATGATTTAATTGAGTCCTTGAGTCCATGGTTGAGCTTGATTTGCCATTGGCTAGGTCAAACAGTCAAAAATTGCCTTTGTACAGTCAAAACCCTAAAAATGACCATTTTGCCCTTTTGGTGATCTGATCAAATTTCTTGTGGATTTATGGTCCAAACTTGATCAAATGGTTCATATGAGTTCATAATGTTTATGTGGGTCAAAATACATGAGGTTTGACTGTAAATTGACCACAGTTGACTTTTTTCCCCAATATAGCTGATTTTTAGGTCAACTGTCCAATTGACTGGGTAAAAATTTGATTCAAGGCTTGAAACTTGGTATGGATAAACTTATGAGTCCATTATGAAGTATGAAAGTCACTTTGGGCATTGCAAGTCAAAATATCCCTGTGCAAACTCAAACCCTAATTTAGGTCAACAGTGCAAGGAGGTGTCTTGAGCAGAGCAAACCCTAGCTTGATCTTGAGTCCCAAGAGCCTTGGATGAGAAATGTTGATAAAATGAGAGGGAAAATTTTGGGGTACAACAGCCTGCATCGCACCAAAGAGGATGCGAACTACCTTTTTATCTTAGAGTTTTTGTATTATTTTTCCCAAGGGGCATTGATGTACTCAAAGCTTTAACTTATTAATATAACGCGTGTTTCCTTTTTGTCTAAAACAAATTTGAATCATTGAAATCCTTTAAAACATTTGCATATGCATTTATCTTTCATCATAACATAAGCAGGTCTTTTGCAACAAGTCTCCTCATCTCTCTACTATTTATTTCAGTAAGATGGATCTCGAGCAAACAGTGAAGGACCTCCTAGCCAAAGGACAAGAAGAGTTGAAGACTTTGCTAGCTGAGGAGAAGAAAAAGAAAACCAAGAAGGTGACCGAAGTCCTAAACATGGGAAGAAGATTTCATGGGTAGATAAGAAGGAACCTAGATTTTGCAACGACATCTGGTGAAAGAGACAATCAAGATGAGAAAGACAAGGAAACAGTTGTCCCGTTAGAATCAGAAGAGGAAGAGGAAGAAGAAGACTATTCTGAAGAACAATACCCTCCAGCTGATGACAAGTATAAACATCTCAAAGAGCGTTTGAGTGCGATGGAAATCCAAAAAGTGCCTGGCTTGGACTTTGAGGAATTGGGGTTAGTGTCGGGGATTGTCATTCCTCCCAAATTCAAAGCACCTGTGTTCGCCAAGTATGACAGAGTCTCATGTCCAAAAACACATCTCCGATCCTATGTAAGGAAAATCCAGCCCCATATCGCTGACAAAGACTTATGGGTACACTTCTTCCAAGACTGTCTGTCTGGAACTCAACTTGACTGGTTTTACCAACTAGAAATAGCCAACATTCACAACTGGGAAGATCTTGCTACAGCCTTCTACAAACAATACCAATACAATGCTTACCTTGCACCTATCTGTACTCAACTTCAGAGTATGGACATGGTGTCCAATGAAGGTTTGAAGGACTATGCACAAAAATGGAGAGATTTAGCCGGAAGAGTTCAACCCCCTCTATCTGAGAGAGAATTGGTAGACATGTTCTTGGGCACCTTGTCTGGTCCCTTCTTCAATCATTTAATTGGAAGTTCATCTGCAGGTTTTACCGCACTAATATTGACCGGAGAAAAGGTAGAAGCCGATATAAAGAGTGGAAAGATTCAGAAAGATACATCCTCTTCTGCAGCTTTAAGGAATCCTTTTATCGGAAAGAAAGAAGTGGTTGCCATTTATCCTCAGAGAAGTCAAGATAGGGCTGAGCCTCGACCAATGGTGGGGGCTGTGATGACCACTAAAACTGCGCCTGATCAACAAAGAAATAACCAACTGAGGATGGAAAGACCGGTTAGGCAGTTCACCAGAATTAACATGACCCCGTCTCAGGTATTACCGCATCTACTAAGATCCAATTTGGTGACCTTGAAAGAAGCTCCGAAAAACCCAAACACAACATCTCCTCATTATCATCCTAATGCCTGTTGCACGTATCACTCTGAAAGTCCCGGCCATGACACTAATAACTGTTGGGCTCTAAAGAACAAAATACAATATCTCATTGAAGCAAAAGAGATTGAATTCAATGCGCCCAAAAAGACAAATGTCATTTCTGCCCCTATGCCCAAACAAGGCCATAATACCAATGCCATTAAAGAAAAAATATTTCTTACTTCAGTTGATGAACTTATGACCCCGCTCCTGACTATTAAAGTGAACTTGTTGAGTGCCGGTGTGTTCCCGGGCTGTGAAAAAGGCTGTCATTTATGTTTGTCCTCACCAACTAGCTGTCATTTGTTGAAAATAGGCGTTCAATGCCTAATAAATAACAAAGAAATTTTGTTTTAAAAGACTTTTGTTCCACCTGTTCCTTTTAAAGATGTCTCTATCATTACCATTTTTGCAAATTCTTCCAGGGTCTCCACCAAAAGACTCGTTAGAATTACATCAGTTCCGAAAGCAACTCCTTTGATAATTATAATGCATGGACCAGTCCCATATTCGTCAGACAAAACCATACCATGGAATTATGGAGGGGATGTCTACTACCATGGTATCAAGCAAGACTGGCCAACCGCCGAAGATTCAAGCTCCGAGAAAGTCAACTCTGACATCAGTAATATTGCAGGAACTAGCAAGATTACCCGAAGAGGAAGGATATTCTCTCCAGAAATTACTCCCCCAAAAGCAGTTTCTGGACCCGTAATCATTCCTGCTGTTGCTCCCACAAAAGTTGTTCCCGATCCTACAATCATCTCCACCAATACTCCAACTGACAAAGCTGTTACAACCTCAGTTATCAATCCTTCCAACACTCATGCTACTAAATTAACCGAAACTCGAGGAAAAGGTGTTCTGGTTGAGTCTGTCAAGACGAAGACACAATCATTGGCTATCCCTGAGACCTCCCGGAAAGAGATGGAGGAAATTCTGAAGATCATAAAAAGAAGCGACTACGATGTAGTTGAACAACTGGGGAAAACCCCCTCTAAATATTCCATGTTGGCATTACTAATATGTTCCGAGGCACATGCAAAAGCCTTGGTAAAATTCCTGAAAACTGCCCATGTACCCCAGGAGACATCTGGCTATCAATTTCAAGACTGCATGGCCAGCCTAACTGCAGATAATGGTCTAGGTTTTTCAGATGTTGATTTAACGCCAAATGGAAGGAAGCATAATGAGGCATTGCATGTCTCAGTTGAATGTAGGGGCACAACCTTGGCTCATGTTTTAGTGGACACTGGCTCATCTTTGAACGTATTGCCTAAAAAAGCTCTTGATAGGCTTGACTGTGAATGATTGACATTGAATCCAAGTAACATAGTAGTAAGGGCTTTTGACGGCTCGAAAAGGATAATGCATGGGGAGGTAGACATTCCCATAACAGTTGGAACACAAACATTTGGTTCAAATTTTTATGTAATGGATATCCATCCCTCATATTCCTGCCTGCTAGGCCGACCATGGATTCATAATGCTGGCGCTGTCACTTCTATGTTGCACCAAATGCTGAAATATCTGATTCAAGGGAAGATCATCACTGTTCACGGAGAAGAAGAGTACATGGTCAACCATCTAAATTCCTTCAGATATGTGGAATTAGATGGTGAATTTATTGAAACTCCATTTCAACACTTTGAAGAGGTTCCACAAGATGTGGCAGTAACCAAGGTTATTCCCAAGATCACAAGGCCTCAACTCCGGATGTCATCTCTAAAGGATGCCAAAGCAGTGGTATAAGAAGGTGGGTGCACTATCTGGGGACAACTCCTAGATATTCAATATAAGTCTGACAAGTTTAGCCTGGGTTTCACTTCAAGTGCTCAGAAGGATGTACGCCGCGTTCGTGCCGAAGAACCACCCCTGAAGATCAGCAACCGCAAGGTCAACGCCGTAGAAGATGATGAAGATAGCTGTGACTTGGAGGACTGGATATTCCCAACTGTCAATGGGGGGCTCAACAACTGGGAGGCTAGAGATTTTGTCCCGATCACTTTTATCCCACAGTAATTTGTTTTTACATTTTGTTGGATCTGTAATATTAAAATAATTCGCACTCTTAAAACCTTGTGTCTTACCCGAGGCACAATGGTCCGTTTGTAAGGGTTATTATCTCATTTTCATATAACATCAATGAATCACAGACGTTTTCGCATACAAACGTTTGTGCTCATTGTTTTTCTTTTCTTTTTTACATTTTCATTTCTTTCAAGGATAGTTATACCCTTACACACACTCACACTCCCAATGCAGGTATACATCCATTCGGGATCCCATGGGTAACGATACTGCTATGCCCTTTTGTGACTCTGAGAATCTAATTTACCAAGCTGAAGATGAAGGTGAGGAAGATTGTGAAGTACCAGGGGAACTTGTCATACTACTACAACAAGAAGAGAGAACCATTTAGCCTCACGAGGAACCCGTGGATACAATCAACCTAGGTACTAAAGACGACAAAAAAGAGATCAAAGTGGGTACCAATCTGGAACCCATATTAAAGAGTGTCTGATTCAGTTGTTACACGATTATGTTGAAGTCGTTGCCTGGTCGTATGAAGACATGTCGGGACTTGATGCAGACATTGTGGTGCATCGTCTGCCTACAAGAGAGGATTGTCCACCAGTAAAACAAAAGGTTCACCGCAGAAGGCCTGATATATCAGAAAAGATTAAAGCAGAAGTCATGAAGCAATTCAACGCTGGATTCTTGGCTGTCACCTCTTATCCCCAATGGGTTGCCAATGTTGCTCCCGTACCCAAAAAGGACGGCAAAGTACAAATGTGTGTGGACTACAGAGATTTGAATAGGGAAAGCCCTAAGGATGATTTTCCACTCCCCCACATTGATATTCTAGTTGGCAATACGGCAAAACACAAAGTGTTTTCCTTCATGGACGTATTCTCAGGTTACAACCAAATTAAAATGGCGCCTGAGGACATGGAGAAAAAAATGTTTGTCACGCAGTGGGGCACTTTCTGCCATAAGGTGATGCCATTCGGACTGAAGAATGATGGGGCAACCTATCAGCGTGCCATGGTAGCTCTATTTCATGACATGATACATCACTAACTAGAGGTCTATGTGGACGACATGATAGCCAAATCTTAAACAGAAGAAGAGCATCTTGATCACTTACAAAAATTGTTTGAGAGACTGAAGAAGTATAAACTGAGGTTGAATCCAAACAAGTGCACATTTGGGGTAAGGTTTGGTAAACTCCTAGGCCTTATCATCAGTAACAAAGGTATTGAAGTAGATCCTGCCAAGGTAAAAGCAATACAAGAGATGCCTGCTCCTCGTACTGAGAAGGAAGTCAGAGGGTTCTTGGGACATTTGAACTACATTTCCATATTCATCTCTCACCTGACAGCTACTTGTGAACCAATCTTCAAATTGTTGAAGAAAGATCAAGTAGTCAAATGGAATGACGAGTGCCAAGTTGCTTTTGAAAAAATAAAAGATTACTTACAAGAGCCTCCTGTTTTAATGCCACCAGTCGAGGGAAGACCACTGATCATGTATCTAACCGTTTTGGAAAAATCAATGGGGTGTGTGTTGGGGAAGCATGATGAGTCTGGCCAAAAAGAGCATGCTATTTACTACCTGAGCAAAAAGTTTACCGACTGTGAAACCAGATATTCACTGCTCGAGAAAACTTGCTACGCTCTGGCATGGGCTGCTCGCCGCCTAAGACACTATACGCTGACTCATAATACTTTGTTGATATCTAAAATGGATCCGATAAAATACATCTTCGAGAAACCTGCTCTCTCTGGGAGAATAGGGAGATGGCAGATGATCCTGATAGAATATGACATACAATATACTACCCAAAAAGAAATAAAGGGTAGTGTATTAGCTGATCACCTTTCTCACCAAGTTGTAGAAGACTACCAATCCATGAAGTTCGAATTTCCAGATGAAGACATCATGACGGTAAATAAATGTGATGAATTCAAGCCATGTGACAGACCTGGACAAGGATCCCAATGTACCCTGTTCTTTTATGGGGAATCCAATGCACATGGAAATGGTATCGGTGTTGTACTCATATCTCCGGAAGGGTGTCATACTCCCTTTACTGCCCGACTTTGCTTCAATTTTACAAACAACATGGCGGAATACGAAGCGTGCATCTTTGGTCTCAGAGCTGCCATAGACCTAGGGATCAAATCTTTGAGTGTATTCGGAGATTCAGCTTTGGTTATCAGTCAGATCAAAGGGGAATGGGACAGAAAACACCCTAACCTTATCCCTTATAAAGAACATGTTTTGACATTGCTACCACATTTTGAGAAGATTATCTTCGAGCATTTCCCGCGAGAACAAAATCAGCTAGCAGACGCACTAGCCACAATGTCATCTATGTTTAAACTTAATTGGGATAACGAGGCTCCCCAGATCACCATTGAACAAATGGAGGAACCAACACACTGTCACGAGATTAATATTGAAGAAGTAATGGACCAGCCTTGGTTCCACGAAGTCAAGAAGTATCTCGAGGCTCAAGAATATCCAGAAGGAGCTTCAGTCAATGATAAGAAGTTCTTAAGGAGATTCTATGCTAAATTATTCCTTAGTAATTGCATCCTGTACAAACGCAATCATGACTCTGTGTTACTTCGGTGCGTAGATAAGGTTGAAGCTGAAAGGATTATGGCTGAATTGCATGAAGGCACTTTTGGCACCCATTCGAGTGGGCATACGATGGCAAAGAAAATCCTATGGGAAGGCTATTACTGGTATACCATGGAAGCAGATTTCTATTAACACTCTTGAACTTGCCATAAGTGTCAGATTTATGCTGACAAGGTGCACGTACCTCCGGTTCCTCTGAATGTCTTGACAACTCCTTGGCCCTTTTCTATATGGGGAATAGATATGATTGGGGAAATCAAGCCGACATCCTCTAATGGACACCGCTTCATCTTAGTGGCCATTGATTATTTTACAAAGTGGGTGGAGGCAGCTTCCTTCGCTTCCGTTACCAAGAATGTTGTTTCCTGTTTCATCAAGTAAAATCTCATTTGCCGGTACGGTATCTCCGAAAGGATCATCACTGACAATGGTACAAATCTCAACAACACTATGATCACCACCTTATGCGAGCAATTCAAGATCCAACATCACAATTCTTCCCCTTACCGGCCAAAGATGAATGGTGCTGTCAAAGCTGCAAATAAAAACATTAAAAAGATCATACAGAAAATGATAGTCACATACAAAGGCTAACATGAGATGTTACCATTCTCTCTCCACGGGTATCATACCACAGCTCGCACATCAACTGGAGCAAAACCCTATTCTCTGGTTTACGGCATGGAAGTCGTCTTGCCTATTGAGGTTCAGATTCCCTCTCTAAGAATTATGAAGGATGCAGGGTTGAATGAAGAAGATTGGATTCATAATCGACTTGATCAACTAAAATTGATTGATGAGAAGAGACTTACTGCTATTTGCGATGGTAAAATGTATCAAAAATGAATGATCAAGGCTTTCAACAAGAAGGTCAGACGCCAAGTGTATCAAGTTGGAGATCTGGTGATCAAACGCATCATACTGCCATAAGGTGATCCTAGGGGAAAATGGACTCCTACCTATGAAGGACCATTTGTAATCAAAAACATTTTCTCTGGTGGGGAAATGATCTTAACCATAATGGATGGCAACGACCTGCTGCATCCTGTGAATGCGGACATAGTCAAAAGATACTACGCATAAGAGACCCGCTAGGTTGACATACCTAGGCAAAACAAGGGCATCCCTACAAACCAAAAAGGTTCAGGAAAAAAATTAGGGATAAAACAAAAAATCTATACACCCGGCAAGTTGAAAACCAAAAAGGGTGACTTGGACAAAAAAGGGTATCCCGGTGGACTGGAAACCCGAAAGGGCGGTCCAAGAAAAAGTTAGGGAATTAGAGCGTATGACCATGTCCCGTTGGATCACCTTACAGATAACCTTTGGCTTCAACTAAAAAATTCATAGGTTCTGATCAATTTAATCATCTTCAGATGAGGCAACACATAGACAAGATGCTCAGAGATACAAAGGCTATAGCAAAATGGGAACCCCATTGGATTATTACACATAGCTATCTTTTCTTTGTGTCAAAATTTTAATTTTTTATGACAACATTCTCTTACTAGAATACTTGTCTCATTGTACAAATACTTACTCAAAGTCAAAACAAAGATATTCCTTTGAAAGTGCAAAACTGTCTGTTTTTCTTTACTCTTGTGTTTTGTTTACAAAAATGTCCAATGATTCATTGTTGAACATATACATTTGAACAGAATTACTGTTTACAAATAAACAAAGTAAAAGACAATTACTAATGGCTTTAAAGAGGTAGGGAAATCTCTCTAAGATGTTTCCATAAATTCCCCATAATTTACAGTTTAATTCCCAGCGGAACAAGCTTCCAATTATCAATCCCCAGTACAAGTCGTTCAATTTCTCAGGATTTCCCAACAGGATTTTACAAGCAGTATACGACATTTCCCTTACAACAAAGTTTATTTATCTAACCAGAAATTCGTCAACACTTAGACTTCACAACATGAAGACTTATACTCCATATCCTCAGCAACAGTCAGGGATTTATTTTCCCCAATCCAACAGCAGTACAACAAACTAGCTCACATACGCATACATTGTATCCATATATCATAAACATTGATAACACGAATGCATTATACTATGCATTTCATACAACATAAACATTGCATTTTAGCTAATATTTTACCCTTTTCAGGATAAGGTTAACAACTACCATTAACAATGTTCAAAGTTTTCAGATACAGTTTAGATACGCTCCAGATACAGACGCCATTCTGATACTCGTTTAGATTCAACTTTCAGATACAGTTCAGATACGCTCTAGACACGGATGCCATTCTGATACTCATTCAGATTCAACTTTCAGATACAGTTCAGATACGCTCCAGACACGGACGCCATTCTGACACTCATTCATATTCAACTTTCAGATACAGTTCAGATACGCTCCAAACACGAACGCCATTCTGATACTCATTCAGGTGCAACTTTCAGATACAATTCAGATACGCCCCATACACGGATGCCATTCTGATACTCATTCAGATTCAACTGGTAGATACAATTCAAATACGCTCCAAACATGGATGCCATTCTGACACTCATACAAAACTAGCTTTCAGATACAGTTCAGATATGCCCCGAACACGGATTCCATTCTGATAATCATTCAAAATCAGCTCCCTGATATAGTTCAGATATGCTCGAAACACGGACGCCATTCTGATACTCATTCTTTCAGCTTACAAATTACAATACAAACAATCACTTTTGGATGGCATATTTAAGACCATCTCCTTCAATTTTCTATCACCTCTCCAAATGGCATCTTTAAGCCCATTCCCTCAACCATCACATCACCGAGTGCAAATTTCTGGGCACTCTAGTGTCCAATCATCTTCCACCTTCAAGTCATGAATGGCGAAACTCTCCAATCTAACTCTTCAGGCTTAAGAAGATTGAACAGGGGAAGCTTTTGTACCCCAAAATTTTCCCTCTGACTTATCAAGAATTTTCTCACAAGATCTCCTTGGGCTCAAGACTGCACTAGGGTTTGATCAGCTCAAGACACCTCCTTATGCATTGATGACCAAAATTAGGGTTTGAGTTTGCACAAGAATTTTTGAACTTACAATGCCCCATATGACTTTCATGGATCATTATGGACCCCCAAGATTACTCATGCCAAGTTTCAAGCCTTGGATCACACTTTTGATCAGGCAATTGAACAGTTGACCTAAAAATCAGTTGTATTGGGGAAAAAGTCAACTATGGTCAATTTACAGTCAAACTTTATAATTTTTGATCCACATCAAAATTTTAAACTCATATGTATCATTTGATCAAGTTTGGACCATAATTCCTCAAGAAATTTGATCAAATCTCCAAAAGGGCAAAATGGTCAAAATTAGGGTTTTGACTAGGAAAGGGCAATTTCTGATTTTTGACCTAGCAAATGGTCAATTGGTCTAAGGCATGACTTCAAGAGTCCAATTTCATCATTTTTACCTAATGACATGATTCAAAACATTGCAAATCCATTGGATTGACAGATGAGTTTTGCAGTCAACTGATCAAAAGTCAACTGTATACTGAAAAGTCAAACTTTGACTTTTTGTTCAAATTTAAGCACCAAAGATCATAATTCATCAAAACATGTCAAAATAGGAAACTTATTCATCAAGAAATCAAGAAATCAAGATTTCATTTTGAAAAGTCAAAATTTCTAAACTTAGAAATTTTTCTAAGTGTAAAAAATTTCTTATTTTTTCATAACTTTGAGTAATTTTCTCATTATGATCCAAGATGATTCAAATGAAACTTCCAACATGAAAGTTGTAGATATACATGAAATATATAACTTTACTTCACACAACTTCTCCTAAAAATGCTTGGATCTCAAGTTATAATTTTATGAATACATGCTCATGAACTAAAAAAGACTTAGTGAAATTTTGCCCTAGTTAGGCAGATTTTTTACGTAACTTCATAGATATTTTTCACATAGTTCCAAGGGGAATCTTAAAAATAAATTTAAATATGAGTTGTAGAGCACATTGCAAGATTTCCAAAATGTCCAAGAAATCCTTGAGATCAATCTTGAGTAGGGAGAATCAAAGAGATGAAGTTGGGGTTTTGTCATTTGAATTATAGGTCATTTTCATGATGAACACAAATGCAAATCAATGTTAGGCTGTATAATCTTTGCTTTGTAGGCTTCAAACTTGTTTGTCGCTCCATAATTAATGGATTACACAAACTTTTGAGCTATAACCCAAGTGATTTAAGTTTATCCAATTCAAATTGCCATTTTGGGAAGAAAGTTAACAATACCATTCTTGAAAAGCAAGCTTTATGCATAAATCCACTCTTGAGCCTCTAACTTGTTCCCTCTGATCACACATCATCTACAAAGTCAGAAGCAAGTGTGTTTAAAGCATAACCACTCTATCTTAGCAAGTACACAAGGCATTGAAACTTGTTTTTCAAAAAATCACATGTTTAGCTTAAGGATGCAAATTCAAATTCTGATCAACAACAAATCTCCAAACTTGTTGCTTATAAATAGAAGCACTATTTGTGAGCTAGGACACGAGTTGAAGCCCCTGAAACACACTAAAACTCCCTCTAATTAGAAATTGTCTCAAAACACCATTGTTATGCAAGTTCTGACTTTACATACCAAACTCCAAATCCCCTCGTGCGTTCTTTGGCCTTTCACTTCCAAAAGCTTCTAAACATCAAATACAAACCATCCAAAGTCCATTTGCTCAACTGTAACACCTCCATTATCAAGTTCCATTTTCAAAAACAGGGGTCTGCAACTTGACTTCTCCAGAGCTCCTCAGCCACTTTCAGCTCAAGCCAACCATTGCATTAGCTTCCTAGAGGTCCAAGGAAGCTAACATGATCATCAGCACTGTCTGAAACAATCACAAATCCATTTTATGATTTCTAGTTTTGAGGTATTTTTCTTGAACTTCTATCTCATTACTTAGGCATTGTTAGGCTTGCATTTGTGAAGATAAAATGTAGACCTCATTGCCACGAAGCTGTACATATCCATAGTTTGCATTTACATGGCCTGAGCTTAGAGAAATTTAGAGTTAAAGTTTTTAAAATTTTTAGGGTTCAAATTAGGGCCAGAGAAATTCTAATTTATCTTTGACTTTTAACTTTAGTTATTTACATGGTTATATTCGTGAGGAAGAATGCAACAACTTTCATTTTGTCATGTTCCATTTTTGTTGAGAAATGAAGAAGTTACAGGTACACCAGCTGGAGTTTGAAGAAGAAGTCATCAGGACTTGATTTGCCGTACATATTTATTGTTTTGTTTATATAAACGGATGTATAGCCACCCCAGTGATAAAGCGCGCGCTTGTTAACCTATGGGACCTGGGTTCGAGCCCCAGTGGTACCCTTTTTCATTTTTCATAATTTTTTGACATTTCTGATTTATTTTGTTTGCAGGCGCTGGGCCCTTGGGCCTGGCTCTCTTTTTTTTTTGCTTGTCACACCCCCTATTTCACTTATACGCCCCTGGCCCAGTTTTGTTTTATTTATTTATTTTTTCATTTTATTTTCTTAAATATTTTTCCTAATGTTAAAAAAATCATATAAAATATAAAAAAATTAGATTTTTATTTTAACTTAGTTTATTTTATTTTTCTCACAAAAAATATTTTATTAAACTATACTTTTTTTTACTAACTAGGTTTTGTAAATTTAATTTAAAACTAGGTTATTATTTATTTTCTTTTACACTAATTAAAATATATTTATTTTAATATAAAAAAGGCCAAAAATATTTTACAACACCATATATTATTTTCAAGACAAAAATGCAAAAAAAAATACTTTTCTTAAACTTAATTTATTAATAGATTTAAGGTTTTATTTAAAATCTTTTCTTATTAAATTAGGTTTACTTTTATTATTTTAATTAATTATTGTCTTGTAATTAATTAGATTAAACAAAAAAACCTTTTCTCATAAAAATCCAAACAAAAAGATCCATTCTCTTTGCATTTACATTCTTGCATATTTATTTTTGTACATTTATTTATTTCAATTATTGTATAAATTCAATTTGATTGTAATAGACCAATTAGGGTTTAATTTCTTACAAATCCCCATTTGTAATTTGTATACCCCCTCCCCTAAATGATGCAATAGCGTAGTAATTTTAATTCCCGCAATTTATTGCTTTATATACAAACGCTAGTAATTAGGGTTTGTATAGAAAGAACAAAATCAATAAAAATAGAAAAACCCTAATTCAAGACAAAATCAAGCATGAAAATAATACACTTGCACACAAGCACCCCTAGGGTTATCCCATTTGGTTGCCTTATACAAAATGGTCATATTACGCATGTAAGGTATCTTAGCAAAAACAAATGAATACAAGATCATAGTCCCTCGATGACGCTATCTAAGTTGCCTTTCAAAATGATCTTAGCCCCTAAAGAAAAATGCTAAGATACCTTGAAATATTGCTAATCATGGTTATACAATGACCCACGCCCGTCCCGTTTACATCCAAAGATAAGGTTGCTTACCAAATCAATGGTAAGAAAACAATGTCAAAGGAAAAGGAAATGAACCAGAAAGACATTTGAGTAGGTAGATTGCTCCTAATTACTTGCTCCATTTCAAAACAAACATCCTTGCTATTTTCAAAAAAACAAACACATACACTTTCAAACATCTTACAAAATTGAAAACATTTTCAAAAGGTCAAACATCTTTGTATGCATTCTTACGAACGAGAATCATTACAAATATTGCCTAAACAATGTCCTCTTTACAAAATACTTTCAAAAACCACACAAAGCACAATTTCAAACAAAAGCAAGTGATATAGAAAGTAACTAAGAGCCTATGGATAACCATGGATGAAAGGGGTGCTAATACCTGCCCTTTTCATAATCTACCTCCCGAACTCAAGAAACAATCTCAAAGGTCTTTCCTGTGCTTTTTCACCTTTCCTTTTGGATAAAAGAAAAGTCGGTGGCGACTCTTGCTAATCGCAACATTTGCGATCAAATGTAAAACACCTAAGTCAGTTCTCCCACCGCATCACAAAACTGGCGACTCTGCTGGGGAAAACTCTAAAAGTGGGGTTACCTTAGGGATATATCACATTTATTTGCTTACATTATTTGACTTGTATGCTTTACATTATGGTTCTTGGTTTGGGTTTGAATCCTCTACCCGAATTTGGGATACATTATAGGTAAGTAGCAATATGTTATGGAAACTGTGCGGGGTATACTGACATGGTCAAAGCAATAGCTATGTTAGTGCGATATATTTGTGGGTACCGGTAGCCTTTGAGTTAATGAAAGAGAATACGGGGCAGCTGAGTGATGTCATGAAGCACTAATGAACTTTTAGAACCTTTACTTGACCAACTTGGCCTTTAGGATGTAGTGAGATGACCGATTTTGGTGCAGTTCGAAGTTGGTAGATACTCGATACTACACTCATTGAGGTTTGGTTTCTTGGGATATTTCGGTCGCTATTAAAGAGGCTTGTGCTGAAACAATGACCAAGGAAACAAACCAGTGATATTGAGCTCCTTAGAACCCATTTACTATTACTAGGACAGGTTTAAGCCAAGTAAACTTCAAGAGGGTACTTACCTATAAAAGTCCATGCAAGCCTGAACCTAAGGATTTGTTTGTTTTGTTTGTATATGCATACTTGTACATAACATCATGAACATCATGAACATCATATACATCTACTAACCATTTCAAGGATTTTTGGATTCATCTTTGTTCTTGTTTTGTAGGATATGGATTCACTTCGCAGGAAAACTATTCAAGTCAACCTTGTAAGAATCCCTCCACAACTTAAGGAGCTAACGTCAAGGTTTCCTGAAAACTCTCCATTCACCGAGAGACATGGTTGCCTACTCAACTTGGTCACCTCCAACACAAATGAGGATATGATGAAGGTGCTCTTTCAGTTCTTTGATCCTTTACACCATTGCTTCATATTTCCCGACTATCAACTTGTGCCTACTTTAGAAGAATTCTCCCAACTCTTGAGGATTCCCATTCTCAATCAACTACCTTTCAACGGTACAGAAAGAGACCCAAAGCCAGAAGAGATTGCTCAAGCTCTACACTTGAACTCATCTGATATCCCAACTCATTGGGAAACAAGGAGTGGTGTCAAAGGTTTCCTAGCAAAGTTCCTGTTTAAGAAAGCCCAAAGCTGTTGGAATTCCTTGGACTTGCAAGCCTTTGAGGAAACTGTGGCTCTCCTCATCTATGGGATGGTTTTGTTTCCAAATCCTGACCAACTCATAGATGTCAACACCGTCAAAATCTTCATATCTGTCAAGGTTTGGTATTTGACTATGATAACGATGATCAAGGTCTTTTCCAGAGATTTATCCGAGCTTGGAGGATGTTAAACAAGGTGGATAGCAAAGCTTTGGGGCACAAGAATTCCATCCCTCTTGAGCCTTACCTCAAATGGGTACTAACTCGTGCTCAGAGTATTATGATGCCTTACCCCTCCATTCTCTCGGTAATCATTGAGCCTGTCATGGAGGGAGATGTTCCATACACTATCCTACATCCTGATATGCCCACTTCTCTTGAAGACCTACAAAGGGATTTGATACAACTCAAGGGGGAGCGAGATACTTTCGAAGCCCAATTCTACGCAAGCGAGAAGAAGGTTTTGGAACTCACTAGACTACTTCATGAGGAGCTGACTCTGAATGCCTGCATCGCACTAAAGAGGATGCGAAATACCTTTTTCTCTTAGAGTTTTTGTATTATTTTGCCCAAGGGGAATTGATGTACTCAAAGCTTTAACTTATTAATATAACGTGTGTTTCCTTTTTGTCTAAAAAAATTTGAATCTTTGAAATCCTTGAAAACATTTGCATATGCATTTATCATTCATCATAACATAAGCAGGTCTTTTGAAACAAGTCTCCTCATCTCTCTACTGTTTATTTCAGTAAGATGGATCTCGAGCAAACAGTGAAGGACCTCCAAGCTCAAAATACATAGTTTCAGCAGTTGCTCTTGACCCTGGCCAAAGGACAAGAAGAGTTGAATACTTTTCTAGCTGAGAAGAAGAAAAAGAAAACAAAGAAGGTGACCGGAGTCCTAAACATGGGAAGAAGATTTCATGGGCAGACAAGAAGGTCCCTAGATTTTGCAACGACATCCAGTGAAAGAGACAATCAAGATGGGAAAGGCAAGGAAACAATTGTCCTGACAGAATCAGAAGAGGAAGAAGAAGACTATTCTGAAGAACAATACCCTCCAGCTGATGACAAGTATAAACATCTCGAAGAGCGTTTGAGTGCGATGGAAATCCAAAAAGTGCCTGGCTTGGACTTTGAGGAATTGGGGTTAGTGTCGGGGATTATCATTCCTCCCAAATTCAAAGCACCTGTGTTCGCCAAGTATGACAGAGTCTCATATCCAAAAATGCATCTCCGATCCTATGTAAGGAAAATCCAACCATATACCACTGACAAAGACTTATGGGTACACTTCTTCCAAGACAGTCTGCCTGGAACTCAACTTGACTGGTTTTACCAACTAGAAAGAGCCAACGTTCACAACTGTGAATATCTTGCTGTAGCCTTCTACAAACAATACCAATAGAATGCTGACCTTGCACCTACCCGTACTCAACTTTAGAGTATGGCCATGGTTTCCAATGAAGGTTTCAAGGACTATGCGCAAAAATGGAGAGATTTAGCCGGAAGAGTTCAACCCCCTCTATCTGAGAGAGAATTGGTAGACATGTTCTTGGGCACCTTGTATGGTCCCTTCTTCAATCATTTAATTGGAAGTTCATCTGCAGGTTTTCCTGAACTAATATTGACCAGAGAAAGGGTAGAAGTCGGTATAAAGAGTGGAAAGATTCAGAAAGATACATCCTCTTCTGCAACTATAAGGAAGCCTTTCATCAGAAAGAAAGAAGTGGTTACCGTTAATCCTCAGAGAAATCAAGATAGGTCCGAGTGCCGACCAATGATGGGGGCTGTGATGATCCCTAAAACTGTGCCTGATCAACAAAGAAATAACCAACCGAGGATGGAAAGACCGGTCAGGCAGTTCACCAGAATTAACATGACCCCGTCTCACGTATTACCGCATCTACTAAGATCTAATTTGGTGACCTTGAAAGAAGCTCCAAAAAACCCTAACACAACATCTCCTCACTAACATCCTAATGCCCGTTGCGCATATCACTCTGAAAGTCCCGACCATGACACTAATAATTGTTGGGCTCTAAAGAACAAAATACAAGATCTCATTGAAGCAAAATAGATTGAATTCGATGCGCCCGAAAAGCCAAATGTCATTTATTCCCCTATGCCCAAACATGGCCATAATACCAATGCCATTGAAGAAGAAATGTTTGTTACTTCAGTTGATGAACTTATGACCCCGCTCCTGACTATTAAAGTGAACTTGTTGAATGCCGGTGTGTTCCCGGGCTGTGATGAAGGTTGTCATTTCTGTTTGTCCTCACCAACCAGTTGTCCTTTGTTGAAAAAAGGAGTTCAGTGCCTAATAGATAACAAATAAATTTTATTTGAAAAGACTTCTGTTCCACCTGTTCCTTTTTAAGATGTCTCTATCATTACCATTTCCGCCAATTATTCCAGGGTCTCCACCAAAAGACCCGTTAGAATTACATCAATTCCGAAAGCAACTCCTTTGATAATTATAATGCCTGGACCAGTCCCATATTCGTCAGACAAAACCATACCATGGAATTATGGAGGGGATGTCTACTACCATGGTATCAAGCAAGACTGGCCAGTCTTCGAAGATTCAAGCTCCGAAAAAGTCAACTCCGACATCAGTAATATTGCAAGAACCAGCAAGGTTACCCGAAGCGGAAGGATATTCTCTCCAGAAATTGCTCCCCCAAAAACAGTTTCTGGACCCGTAATCATTCCTGTTGTTGCTCCCCCAAAAGCTGTTCCCGGTCCTACAATTATCTCCACCAATACTCCAACTGACAAAGCTGTTACAACCCCTGTTATCATTCCTACCAACACTCCTGCTGCTAAATTAACAGAAACTCGAGGAAAAGGTGTTCTGGTTGAGTCTGTCAAGACGAAGACACAATCATTGGCTATCCCTGAGACCTCCCGGAAAGAGATGGAGGGAATTCTAAAGATCATAAAAAGAAGCGACTACGATGTAGTTGAACAACTGGGGCAAACCCCCTCTAAAATTTCCATGCTTACATTACTACTATGTTCCGAGGCACATGCAAAAGCCTTGGTAAAATTCCTGAAAACTGCCCATGTACCCCAAGAGACATCTGTCGATCAGTTTCAAGACTGCGTGGCCAGCATAACTGCAGATAATGGTCTAGGTTTTCAGATGCTGATTTAACGCCAAAGGGAAGGAAGCATAATGAGGCATTGCATGTCTCAGTTAAATGTAGGGGCACAACCTTGGCTCATGTTCTGGTGGACCATGGCTCATCTTTGAACGTATTGCCTAAAAAAGCTCTTGATAGGCTTGACTGTGAGGGATTAACATTGAAGCCAAATAACATAGTAGTAAGGGCTTTTGACGACTCGAAAAGGATGGTGCATGGGGAGGTAGACATTCCCATAAAAGTTGGAACACAAACATTTGATTCAACTTTTTATATAATGGATATATGTCCCTCATATTCCTGCTTGCTAGGCCAACCATGGATTCACAATGCTGGTGTTGTCACTTCTACATTGCACCAAATGCTGAAATATCTGATTCAAGGGAAGATCATCACCGTTCACAGAGAAGAAGAGTACATGGTCAACCATCTAAATTCCTTCAGATATGTGGAATTAGATGGTGAATTTATTGAAACTCCATTTCAACACTTTGAAGAGGTCCCGCAAGATGTGGCAGTAACCAAGGTTGTTACCAAGATCACAAGGCCTCCACTCTGGATGAATAGATTGAAATGGTTATTTTATTGATAAAAATGTCTTTGAATAGGTGAGAGTACAAGATGCAATTCCTAAAAAGAGGTAATTGCATAATTTAACAAAATTTGAAAATGAAAATGATAACTGTTGTTGTTGTTTCTCCAATGTCCTTTTGATAAATCCAACCTCCTTCGCTTCTGAGTTAGATGATTTAGATTAATCCTTCTCCTTCGTAGTTGTGGTCGTGGTTTTCAGATCGCACTATATTTGTTCTTTATTACAAATAAGATCCTTAACTTTTTCCTGGACCTCCCTTTCGAGTTTTTAATCCACTGGGACGCCCCTTTTTGCCTAAGTCGTCCATTAAGGTTTGACTTAGCGGGCTTTTTATACATATTATTTTCTGAGTGCGTCAGAGTTTGTCGGGTGGGGTAATTCTCCCTCATCCATTGTTATGAGGATAATACTACCACCCGAAAGTGTTGTTTTAACCACATATGAATCTTCGTAGTTGGGTGTCCATTTACCACGTGAATCAAGGAGAGGTTGTAGAATCTTCTTGAGCACCAAATCTCCTTCTTTGAACACTCGAGGACGAACTTTCTTATTAAATGCCTTCTTCATCCACTTTTGGTATAATTGACCGTGGCACAGAGCTGTCAAGCCTTTTTATTCAATAAGGTTGAGTTGATCAAGGCGTGCCTGAGCCCACTATGATTCTTCAAGCTTGGTTTTCATCAGAACTCGTACTGATGAAATTTCCACTTTGATGGGGAGTTCTGCCTCCATGCCATACACGTGAGAGAAAGGAGTTGCACTTGTTGACGTACGTACGAAGGCACTATAGCCATGTAGAGCAAAGGGAAGCATATCAAGCCAATCTTTGTATGTCTTCACCATTTTTTGAATAATTTTCTTGATATTTTTATTGGCAGCTTCAACGGACCCGTTCATCTTGGGTCGATAAGGTGAGGAATTATGATGCTCAATCTTGAAATCATCTTATAACTCCTTCACCATTTTGTTGTTCAAGTTGGACCTATTGTGTGTAATAATCCAGCTAGGAACCCCATATATGAATATGATGTTGTACTTGATAAACCGAGTAATAACATGTCTTGTCACATTCGCATAATATACAGCTTTGACCCACTTGGTGAAGTAATTGATGGAAACTAGTATGAACTGGTGTCCGTTAGAGGCCTTCAGTTCGGTCACTCTTATCCTATCAATACCCCACATTGAAAATGGCCAAGGAGAACTTAGGACATTTAGAGGAGTCAGTGGCACATGCATTTTTTTGGCGTAGTTTTGGCATTTGTGACATGTCTTTGTATAATGGTAGCAATCAGTTTCCATTGTCAACCAATAATAACCTAGTCGCAAGATCTTTCTAGCCATGGGATATCCATTTGTATGAGTTCCAAATATGCCTTCATGGATCTCTCTCATAAGTGTATCTGCTTCATGTTTCTCCATGCACCTGAGCAACACCATATCATAGTTTCTTTTGTACAACACATCACCATTTAGGAAGAACTTTGAAGCTAGCTTTCACAGAGATTGCTTGTCAATCATGGAGGCATTTTCAGGATATTCTTGCTTCTTGAGATACCTCTTGATGTCATAGAACCAAAGATTTTTATCTGGTCCTTCTTCAATGGCAAGCAATGTACATGTTCTTCAAAATGTCTGGTTGTAATGCGCGTTTCGTGATTTGGCAAAGTTACTTTAAACAAGGCTGGTAAAGTTGCCAAGGCGCCTGCCATCGGATTTTCTTCTCACGGAATGTGAGTGAAGGTAATCTTAGTAAATTCCGTAGCTAGCTTTAAAACATGATCCCGATATGGAATCAATTTTGGATGTTTAGTGTCCCATTCATCGTTGACTTGGTATATGACTAACGTTGAGTCTCCATATACCTTCAGGTATTTAATCCTCAAATCAATAGCAGCTTCTAGACCCAAGATACAAGCTTCGTATTTAGAGATATTGTTGGTGCAGTCAAAACATAACCTCATCGTATAAGGTCAGTGAAAATTCTTCAGAGAAGTCAACACTGCTTCAATACCATGTCCATGTGCGTTTGAAGCACCGTTAAACATGAGTATCCAACGTACCCTTAGTTCAGGTCCTTCGTCGGGTCTTGGTATTTCATAATCACTTATAACCATGACATCTTCGTCTGGAAAGTCGAACTTCATTGGTTGATATTCTGGCAACGACTGATGAGCCATATGATCAGCTAGTATACTACCTTTGATGGCCTTTTGAGTAACATACTGGATGTCGTGCTCGAATAATAACATCTTCCATCTGGAAATTGTTATTGTAAAGGTTGGTTTTTCAAACACATGCTTTAGAGGATCCATCATTGCCATTAACCACGTGGTGTGAGTCAACATGTACTGTCTCAATCGTTTAGTATCCCAAGCCAAAGCACAACAAGTCTTCTCGAGGAGTGAGTACCTGGTTTCGCAGTCGGTCAATTTCTTGCTAAGGTAGTAGATTGCATACTCTTTTCTATCCGTTTTGTCATGTTTCCCTGTGATCGGTGGATTTAGAACTGACTGTTTAACGCTGGTTTCGCGAAATGTCGCGGAAGCAAGAGTCGCCACCGTCTTTTATTTTCTCCAACATGGACAGGACAAAAGCACAGCAAAATTCCTTATGAGATAGTTTCTCGGTTTGGGAGGTAGATTTATAGAAAGGGAAGGTGTTAGCACCCTTTCTATCCATGGTTATCCATGGGCTCTTAGATACTTTCTCATTGTGTTTTCAAAAGGTTTGCTTTTCAATTGTGAGTGGGTTTTGAAAAAAGTTTCGTTTAAATATTTCGGAATAACTCTTGTATCAGTCCTCAAGAGTGTTTGAAAAATTGTTTTGAAAGCTTTTTAAAAAGTGTCGGTGTGAAAATATGTTTTGATTTGTTTTTGAGAGAGCAAGTATCTATGAGTCATCTACCTACCCTAAGGAATTGAGATGTGTAAATGTCCTTAAGGTAGTGCCATCCCACCATTGGGAGGTAGGTAGCACCACCGTTGGAGGTGTTCGGGTCAATCCGAGTGTTAGGGACAGTATGGTCACCAGAGCAACAGTAGGACACCTTAGAAGCTACCCTTATGCCCTTGATTCTTTTTTTAATCCGAGGCAACCATTTCGAGGCAACTGGATCATGGACATAAGGACTTACTAAAACGTCCTGTACTCGACGACCACGTTTCGAAGGTAAGGCAACAGGTGAGGCGTACCCTAGAAGTGGTGTGTGAATTTGTGTGTTGTTTTCATATCAATATTTATCTTTGATCAGAGCATTGTGAGCTACGCTTGTTTTTAATTTAGCCATACATTCTTTCATGCAAAGTTTAGAATTTAAGAGTGCGGAAATTTAAATGCGGAAAGATAAAACTACGCTATTACAAGGCGCGGGTCTATACATCGCCAAAAATTACAAAGACCCGTTTTTTAGTAAATGAGTACGGAAAATAAAAAAACAGTAAAAGTCCTAATTACTATTACATGTCCGGAGCAATTACATAATAATCAAACAAAATAAATGCGCGCGAATAAATTAATCGGGAAATGTCTAAGGGTGTTGACCCTTTTAAGAAATGGAATTGATTTTTTGTGTCTTTTTGTAATTAAAATGAAATTGAAGCTAATTAATAACTAATTAATTTAATTTAATTAAAAGAAAATATTTTTTTGTTTTATGTTTTTATGAAATAGAATAAAAATAAAAAGAAACAAAATTAAAAGTTAACCTAAATCTAAGCTATTTTAGTTATTTTAAAAAGTTAAAATGGCCTAATTATAATTAATTTATTTGAGATTTATTTACAAAAATAAAATAATAATAATAAAAATAATATTAGTTCAATTTTTGGGTTTTTTATGAAAATGTTAGTTAAATTAATTTAATGATAGAGTAATTATTTTTTGGTGTTTTTGGATCAATTTTGATAATTAAAAGCAAATAAAAGTCAATTTAATGATTATTTAACAATTAATTAAAATATGCATGCAAAAATATTATGTTTAATGTCAATAATTAAATAAACATTTTTCTGATTAAAATGCAAAAGGAAAATATTTGTTGTGAGTTTTTAAATGCATGAGAAAATTATTTGAATATAAATTAAATTAAGATAAAAAATATAAAAAAAAGGAAAAAAGAAAAAAACAAAGGAAGCAAGTTAATTATGGAAAAGGTAAAAAAGTGCCAGAACCAGGATTCGAACTCGCACCCTCTGGGAACATCCACTAACGCGTTGCCATCTGAGCCAGCTGTTTCAATTGACATAACAATAAACACTTAATATTATATGGGATAAGCAAATAAATCCTGGGAATTAAAAAATCGCGCGCGTGCAATTTGAATGGACCAATCAGACGTTAACACGCCATCGTCTTCCCCAATAGTTTGCTGGTTATTTACCTGCGGATTTTTATCTGCAGGTAGTTTCGTAGCTTATCTCAAAAAACGTCCCTAGGCCATTAAAACTCTGTCCAATCACATGGGCATGATCGTCTCTGTCTCCTCTTTAACCCTGTAACCATCATTCATCCTGATTTTGCCTATATGGAAAACACCTAAAATACAAGTGTATGAACCCTAGGTTCGAATATCATAATACAGGGGCCAATAACAAAATTGAATAATGCAATTGTGTTAGAAATCGAATGATAAACATGAATATACCATTTTTTTGAAGAAAAGGTGCAAGGATCGGAGGTTATGATTTCGTGTTCAGAGCTGAGTTTAGGATGACTTACATTGATATGTAGGAGGTCTTAGGGCTTGGCAATGGCCGCGTTGGCTTCAGGGGATTGCCAGGAAGAAAGCTACGTCCTCAGTTTTGTATGAGAAGGCCTGCAAGATAACTTTAGATCTCCCACTTTTGACAGTTTTTTTGAATTTCTCTCTGGCCGTTTTAGGAGTCTCTAGGTCGTGAATCCTCTTGTGGCAGCTTGCACATGTGTTATGTAAAGAGTTTCAATCAGAATTAAGAGCCTTGAAGCCTTGCATTCATGTTTGAGATTTTGCCATTACCTCCATTGAAACCACTTTCCATTTTTGTGTCAAATTTGAATTCTTGCTTGGAATGGCCCCTTGCACGAATTTGGAATGTGCATGATGGTGTATCAAAGCATTTCAATACAAAATATATCCCCTAATTAATTTCTTTGATTTTTATTTGATTTTAAAAGATTTAAAATGAATTAAATCAAATAAAATTAAATAAAAATGGAAAAATTTAATTTTAAATCTTGAAATAATTTGTGGGACACGTGGGAAGCATGGCCAAGCTGAAACAAGTGGAAAAAGTGGGCCCCTTTTGTCAAAAATGAAGTTTCAAGGATAATTGACTTTGGCCATTTCACAAAAATTTCCCAACTTATCCAATGCATATCTTGCTCAATTTTGAAGTTATGAACATGTTCTTGGACATTTTGGAAAGGTCTTGAAGTCCTATAACCAATGTCTTTGGTCCCATGTCATTTTGATTTACCAATCTCAAGTTATGGTCTTTGACTTAAAGTGCCTTTTTGTTGACTTTTGAAAATGACCTATAATGTTGAAATTGATAACTTTTTATGAGAGCATTTCTTGGACTTGGAATGTGAAGATGAGTTGTAGGAAATGTCTTCCCCTTCAAGATGAGCATTGGATGGGATTTTTCTGATGAACCATGAAAAAGTTATGCCTTGGTCAAGTTACAGTTGACTTTTCAGCTGTCCAAAAATAGAAACTTTTGCATCTTGATGACTTTTGAGCCATTCTTGTGAAATCATGGTCAAGACTTGACCAAATGATGATTGTGGTTTCAAAATAAGATGTTGACCAAAAATTTTGACTTTTGACTATCAAATGACCATTTTGCCCCTACAGTTGACTGTTGAGCAAATGGGACTTTTGACTGTGCAACTTGACCTTGTGAGCCTTGAAACTTGACATGTAGATGCTTGACAATGTGTAAGAGCATATGGTACTTGATTGAGCCCTTGAAAACCTCAACTTCCTTGCAAGAACCAAAACCCTAATTTGACTGGCTTAGGAGGATGGTTGACTGTGTAGCCCTTGAGTAGACTTTGAGCAAATTGAGATGATGCTTGGCAAAACTTTGAAGATTATGGGAGGGAAAATTTTGGGGTACAACAGTTTCCCCTATTCAATCTTCTTAGACCTGAGGATGTAGATTGGCTTGTGTGCCTTTCTTGATCCGAGGGTAGAAGATGATTAAACACTAGAGTGCCCAGAAATTTGCACTCACATAGTTGAGTATCAGCAGTGTGATAGCGGGAATGGGCTTACAGATGCCATTTGGAAAGATGATGGATAGGGGGATGGGCTTATAGATTCCATCTGGAGATGTTACAGAACCTTGTCGGGAATGGGCTTATAGATGCCATTTGGAACTGAAATGGGAGGATGGGCTTATAGATGCCATCTAGGTGTCGATCGCGTAAGAGATTCCTTAGCGAGAACTTGCGTACCTGAGAAAGAAAGATAACTACCTGGCCTGTTACAGGTGTTGATCTTCGAACTCTTTATGTAGATGTACCCTGGCCGGATACAGGAATCGAATCTTCGAACTCTTCAGACGTGCCCTGGCAAGATACAGGAATCGAGTCTAGAAAATAGTCGTCAACAGATACACCCTAGCAGGATACAGGAATCGGATCTTCAAACTCTTCAGACGTGCCCTGGCAGGATACGGGAATCGAGTCCGGAGAATAGTCGTCAACAGATACACCCTGGCAAGATACAGGAATCGGATCTTCAAACTCTTCAGACGTGCCCTGGCAAGATACAGGAATCGAGTCTGGAATAGTCGTCAACAGATACACCCTGGCAGGATACAGGAATCGGATCTTCAAACTCTTCAGACGTGCCCTGGCAAGATACAGGAATCGAGTCTGGAATATAGTCGTCAATAGATACACCCTGGCAAGATATAGGAATCAGATCTTTAAACTCTTCAGACGTGCCCTGGCAAGATACAGGAATCGAGTCTGGAATATAGTCGTCAACAGATACGCCCTGGCTGGATACAGGAATCGGATCTTCAAACTCTTCAGACGTGCCCTGGCAGGATACAGGAATCGAGTCTGGAATAGTCGTCAACAGATACACCCTGGCTGGATACAGGAATCGAATCTTCAAACTCTTCAGACGTGCCCTGGCAGGATACAGGAATCGAGTCTGGAATAGTCGTCAACAGATACACCCTGGCAGGATACAGGAATCGGATCTTCAAATTCTTCAGACGTGCCCTGTCAAGATACATGAATCGAGTCTGGAATATAGTCGTCAACAGATACACCCTGGCAAGATACAGGAATCAGATCTTCAAACTCTTCAGACGTGCCCTGACAAGATACAGGAATCGGATCTTCGAACTCTTTAGACGTGCCCTGGCAAGATACAGGAATCGAGTCTGGAATAAATTCGTCAATAGATACACCCTGGCAAGATACAAGAATCGGATCTTGAATCACGACGGTTAATAGTAATTATCTTTGTATTGACCTTTGTTCTGAAAAGACAAACGTTAGTTATATGCAATGTCATGATGTATGACATGCGTGATGTTCTCAGAATAAGTGAGATTGTATGTTCATGATGCGTATGTGCATGCTATAATGTATGAAGATATGATGTTTATGAGTGTATGTTTTTGTCTAGGAAAGTAAATCCTTGACGAATGCCGGGAAGTTAGATCCTGGGCCGATGTTGAAGAGTAGAGTTCTTCGTTTCCGCTGGGGTGATGGTTGCAAGAATACCGGTAGGAGAAGATGGCTCCGTTGGGGAATAAACTTGGCGAATAGATTACTCTGCTGGGAATGCTCTGTGGGAAGAGATGTACTTTGCTGAGATGTTGATGATAACTCCGTTGGGGATACCATTGATGTGTTATGTTAAAGGATTTGATGAACTTCGCTGGGGGATAGGAAGACTTCGTCGGGGACGATCTTTCCGTGGCAAATTGGCTGAGGATAACCCAGTTATATCCTGGTGGGGAAATAACCTTCTGAATAAAGCCGGGGGGAGCGTTCGTGCTCTGCGGGTGACAAGCTTCCAGAATCTACTAGGGATAAGCTTCCTGCTGGGGAGATTGATTGAACTCTCCCGGGGAGACTTTTCAGATTGGACTGGGGAATTGCTCCATTGGACGTCCGGTATACCGCCGGGGAGCAATCTTAGATCAAGACTGTCGGGGATGCTTGTTAAGAATGTTTGTATACTCCGCTGAGGAATGTTGAGATCTGCTGGGGATACCCAACTTCCTTAAGGCTGATAGTAGACTAACTCTTCTCGAGGAGAGCATTGCTGACTTGCTGGAGATACTGTGCCTTGTTAGGGCTGATGGGAGACCAACATGCTTGGGGAGAATTGTTGAATCTTGGCTCACTCTCTGGGGAATTAAGATATCCCGGTTACATTCTTCAGCCGAACTTACCTTGGTACCTTGGTGGACAGAGCAATTAGATCGCTTTAGACAACTCATTATTGCCCCTGTTTCTGATGTTACCTGTAATTAATCCTTTGTTTCGCATGCAAATATTTATGAGTTAGCAATTAGTGTCAAATGCATATATCACAAATTGAACATTGGACGTTCTTCGCAAAACAGAAAAAAGGGAAAACAACTGGCAATTTGTCTGAAAAGTGAATTTGTATTGATTTTTGAATTTGCCTGTAAATAGGCGTTTATGTACAAGAGGCTGACGTCCTAGTAAGAGAACGCCGCCGAACAACAGAGTTTATATAATTTGTACAAGGAAAACAAAACAGTTGTGTGAAAAGAATAATCCCACTGGGTTTCAACTCTGCTATCGCCTTTATATCTTCGAGCGTCTCATCACTTTGCCGCTCGGTTGAAGATGAAGCTGATTGATCCATGCCGTCTGAACTTGATGTCTGATACTAGATTCTGGATGTAAGGTGATCCAATGAGACATAGTATTACGCTTTAATCCCTAACTTTTTCCTGGACCGCCCTTTCGGGTTTTCAGTCCACCGGGATACCCATTTTTGCCCAAGCCGCCTTTTCAGGTTTTCGACTTGCCGGGTGTACAGATTTTTTTCATTTCATCCCTCATTTTGCCCGAACCCTTTTGGTTTGCCGGGAAGCCCTAATTTTTGCCTAGGTATGTCAACCTAGCGGGTCTTTTATCATGCGTAGTATCTTTTTACTATGTTTGCATTGGCGGGGTGAGGAAGGTCGTCACCATCCATGGTGGTTAGGATCATGGCTCCTCCTGAGAACACATGTTTAACCACAAATGGCCCTTCGTACGTAGGGGTCCATTTGCCCCTGGGATCACTTTGAGGAAGGATGATGCGTTTGATTACCAGGTCCCCAACTTGATACTCTTGTGGTCTGACTTTCTTGTTAAATGGCCTGATCATCCGTTTTTGGTACGTTTGACCATGACAAATAGCAGTGAGTCTCTTTTCGTCAATTATATTTAATTGATCAAGTCGTGTCTGGATCCAGTCATCTTCGCTCAATTCCGCATCCTTCATTATCCGGAGAGAGGGTATCTGGACTTCAATCGGCAAGACTGCCTCCATGCCATAGACCAAGGAAAAAGGAGTTTCCCCAGTTGACGTTCTTGCTGAGGTACGGTACCCATGAAGAGCAAACGGTAACATCTCGTGCAAATCTTTATAGGTCACTGTCATCTTCTGCGCAATCTTCTTGATGTTCTTATTCGCTGCTTCTACAGCCCCGTTCATCTTCGGCCGATAAGGAGAAGAGTTGTAGTGTTGTATCTTGAATTGCTCGCAGAGCTTAGTGATCATCTTGTTATTAAGATTGGTACCATTGTCCGTAATAATCCTTTCCGGGGTGCCGTATCGACAGATCAGATTGTGTCGAATGAACCGTGCCACAACATTCTTTGTTACTGTAGCATAGGAAGCTGCTTCAACCCACTTTGTAAAGTAATCAATCGCTACTAGGATGAAGCGATGCCCGTTGGATGCCGTAGGTTTAATCTCGCCGATCATATCAATGCCCCACATTGCAAAAGGCCAAGGTGCTGTCAAGACGTTCAGAGGTACTGGAGGAACGTGCACCTTATCTGCATAAATCTGGAACTTATGACACGTCCGAGAATGTTGGTAACAGTCGGCTTCCATTGTGGACCAGAAATATCCTGCCCGAAGAATTTTCTTTGCCATGGTGTGTCCACTGGAATGCATTCCGAAGGTACCCTCATGTAGTTCTGCCATGATCTTTTCTGCTTCAGTTTTATCCACACAACGCAGTAGGGTCGAGTCATGGTTTCGCTTGTACAGAATGCCGTTGCTGAGGAAGAACTTCGCCGCGAACCTTCTCAGAAACTTCTTATCATTGATGGATGCCCCTTCAGGGTATTCTTGAGCTTCCAAGTACCTCTTTACCTCATGATACCAGGGTTTTTCAGTTACCTCTTCAGCCTCAAGGTCGCAACAATATGCAGGTTCGTCCAATTTCCAAATGATGACTCGGGGAGCCTCATTATCCCATTTGAATTTGAACATAGAAGACATTGTAGCTAACGCGTCCGCCAACTGATTCTCCTCTCTTGGGAAATGTTCAAAAGTTATCTCTGTGAAATGGGGGATCAATGTCAACACACATTCTTTGTAAGGAATAAGATTTGGGTGTTTCGTATCCCACTCGCCTTTGATCTGATTGATCACGAGAGCGGAATCTCCGAAGACACTCAGAAACTTGATCCTTAAGTCAATTGCAGCTTGAAGACCCATAATGCACGCCTCATACTCCGCCATGTTATTGGTGCAGTTGAAACATAGTCGGGCAGTAAGTGGAGTATGAGTGCCTTAAGGGGATATGATCATAGCGCCGATACCGTTACCCAAAGCGTTGGAGGCTCCGTCAAAGTGCATAGACCATCAGGATCCTTCCTCAGGTCCTTCATCCGGTCCAGGTACTTCACAATCAGTCACTATCATGATGCTCTCGTCAGGAAATTCAAAGTTCATTGAGTGGTAGTCGTCTACTGCCTGGTGTGCCAAATTGTCTGCCAATACACTTCCTTTGATAGCTTTCTGAGTCGTGTACTGGATATCGTATTCTGTCAAGATCATTTGCTATCTTGCTATTCTCCCAGACAGAGCAGGCTTTTCGAATATGTACTTGATGGGATCCATCTTTGAGATCAACAAGGTAGTGTGAGTCAGCATATACTGTCTCAGCCGGCGAGCAGCCCATACCAAAGCGCAGCAAGTTTTCTCGAGCAGTGAGTATCAGGTCTCACAGTCGGTAAACTTTTTGCTAAGGTAATAAATGGCGTGCTCTTTTCGGCCAGACTCATCATGCTGCCCAGCACGCACCCCATTGAGCTGTCAAGTACCGTCAAGTATAGTATTAGAGGTCTCCCTTCAACGAGTGGCATAAGAATGGGTGGCTCTTGGAGATACTCTTTGATTCTGTCGAAAGCGGCCTGACATTCATCATTCCAACGTACTACTTGATCCTTCTTCAGTAGTTTGAAGATTGGTTCACAGGTAGCAGTTAGGTGCGAGATGAACCGGGCAATGTAATTTAGACGTCCTAGAAAGCCTCTGACTTCTTTCTCTGTCTTGGGAGCTGGCATTTCTTGTATGGCTTTAACCTTGGCAGGGTCCACTTGAATACCTTTGTCTCTTACGATGAATCCTAGTAGTTTTCCAGATCTTACCCCGAAGGTGCACTTGTTCGGGTTTAATCTCAGCTTGTACAACTTCAGACGGTCAAACAGCTTCTGTAGATGGTCAAGGTGTTCCTCCTCAGTTTGGGACCTTGCAATCATATCATCGACGTACACTTCAATCTCATGGTGGATCATGTCATGAAATAAAGCAACCATGGCACGTTGGTAGGTTGCCCCAGCATTTTTCAACCCGAATGGCATGACCTTGTAGTAGAAGGTGCCCCACTGAGTAACAAAGGTAGTATTTTCCATGTCTTCAGGAGCCATCTTGATTTGATTATAACCGGAGAAGCCGTCCATGAAGGAGAATACCTTATGTTGGGCAGTATTGTCAACCAGAACGTTAATGTGAGGTAGGGGAAGTCATCCTTGGGGCTTGCCCTGTTCAGATCCCTGTAATCGACACACATTATGACCTTACCATCTTTCTTCGGTATCGGCACCACATTGGCAACCCACTGAGGGTAAGAAGTCACTGCAAGAAAACCGGCATCAAATTTCTTCATAACCTCAGCTTTGATCTTCTCGGACATCTCTGGACGCATACGGCGGACCTTTTGTTTAACCGGAGGGCAGTCTTCCTTGGTAGGCAAATGATGGACCACAATGTCGGTATCCAACCCAGGCATGTCTTCGTAGGACCAGGCAAAGATCTCCACATAATCATGCAACATCTGAATCAACAGTTTTTTCACGCTGAGCTCTAGATTGGCACCAATCTTGACTTCCTTTCTATCTGTCTCAGTACCCAGATTCACCGTTTCCACTGGCTCTTCATGTGGCTGGATGGCCCTCTCTTCCTGGAGTAACAGTCTCGCAAGCTCACCAGGCACTTCGCAATCATCTTCACCTTCGTCTTCGGCTAAGTTGATCGGATTTTCAAAGTCATAACTGGCAGTAGCAGAGTCGTTACCAGTGAGATCCAGAGTGGATTGAAACCTGTATGGGTGAGTGTGTGTAAATACAACTGTTTTACAAAAGAAAGGGAGCGCAAGATTTGAAATGTGAAAAACGTCCAATGCTTTTATTCATGATATATGAAAGTGACAAACAAAAGCCCTCACAAATAAAACCACGGTGCCCCGGGTAAGACACCGGGCCATAAAGTTTCAAATTATTGTTTATTACAAATCCAAAACAAAGATGTTCATTACTGGGTGACAAAAGTAATGAGTGTAAAGTCTTTTGCGGTCCAGTTGCTAGGTCCACCGTTGGTCGTTGGGTAGATCCAGCTGTCGAACTCGGATTCTTCCACTTCGTCTTCATCCCCCATAGCATTCACTCCTGGATTGGTGATGAGCACAGGAGGTCTTCCAATCCTTACCTTGCGCACAGCCTTCTGAGCTTCTGCAGTGAAACCCAGCCCAAACTTGTTAGTCTTAGGAGTAAAATCAGGGAGCCTGCCCCAGTTTGCACATTCACCTTTTTCAATCACAGCCCGGGCGTCCTTTAAGGAGGCCATCTTTAAGGGAGAACCCTCTTCAGTCACTGCTTCTGCTGCTGCCAATGTTTGTGGCACCTCTTCAAAATGTTGAAAGGGGGTCTCAATGAACTCCCCGTCCATTTCCACCTACCTGAAGGAGTTGATGTGGCTGACCATGTATTCCTCTTCCCCTTGCAGCGTTACAATTTTCCCCCTGACCGGGTATTTGAGCTTCTGATGTAAAGTTGAAGTCACAGCTCCAGCCTTGTGGATCCACGGGCGACCCAACAAACAAGAATAGGATGGACGGATGTCCATCACATAGAATTTTGAATCAAATACCTGCAAACCAACCCTGATCGGGATGTCAACCTCACCATGTACCATCCTTTTGGACCCGTCAAAGGCCCGGACAACAATGTTACTTGGTTTGAGCTCTAAACCCTCACAGTCCAGCCTGTCTAGAGCCTTCTTGGGTAGCACGTTCAGTGAAGAACCGGTGTCAACCAGCACATGAGCAAGAGTAGTGCCCCTGCATTCAATGGAGACATGCAGGGCATCATTATGGTTCTTCCCCTTGGCCGTCAGATCAGCATCAGAGAAACCCAGGCCATTATCAGCGGTTAGGTTGGCCACACAGTTGGTGAATTGATCAGCAGACGTCTCTTGAGGCACGTGGGCCGTCTTCAGGAAAGCAATCAGGGCCTTGGCATGGGCCTCTGAACACAACAATAGTGATAGCATGGAGATTTTGGAGTGGGTGTGCCCCAACTGTTCAACGACGTTGAAATCACTTTTCTTTATAATTTTGAGGATCTCTTCTATCTCTTGCTTGGAAGCCTCAACAGTGGTCTTCGGTGCCTCCGTCTGGGCAGGCACGTCAGTAGCAATTCCCTTACCCCGAGCGTCAGATGACTCAGCAGCAGGGGTAGAAACTTGATCAGGGGGGGAAACAGGCACACTGGCAGGTGTGATGACCAGAGGCCTTTGAATTGCTGGAGGAGCGATGTCTGGTGAGAACAGTCTTCCACTACGAGTGACCTTATCAGGCCCGGTGATGTTGGTGACACCGGTACCAGTGTTGAACTCTTGCTTCACTCCCAGAACATAAACATCTACCCCATAGTGCCACGGGACAGCTTTATCAGACTTGTAGGGGATGGGCCCCGGAACAGTAATGGTTATAGGAGCAATCTTGTGATTAGGCAAAATTTGGACAGGCTTCTTTGAAGGAGCCTTGGAAAGGTTATTGAAAATGGTGACAATTAAAACTTCTTCAACAGGGGCAGCAGGAACGGCCGTCTTCTTGAACAAGATCTCTTTACTATCCATCAGGTTTTGGACGCCTGATTTCAGCAAAGGACAACCAGCAGGTGAATCAGCACATAAATGGCAACCTTTGCTACATCCCGGAAATAAACCGGCCAGCAACAGGTTCCTCTTGACGGTCAGCAGCGGAGTAGCAACATCATCCACAGAAGCTACATACAAATCCTCCTCAACAGCGTTCACTCCATGCTGGGGCATGGGAGCGGTCACAACATTTGGCCTTTCGGGCGCCTCGAACTGTATCTCCTTGGCATCAATAAGGTCCTGAACCTTATTCCTCAGGGCCCAGCAATCATCAGTAGAATGTCCCGGGCTATCAGAGTGATACGCGCAACGGGCGTTGGGGTTGTATTTCGGAGATGTTGTGTTTACCATCTTTGGAGCCTCTTTGACAGTTACCAGGCTAGTTGACAGCAGTTGCGGCAGGATCTGAGAGAGAGTCACGCTGAGCCGAGTATACTGCCATTTGGGCCTCTCAGCTCTGGCTTGGTTGTACTGTTGTCGAGCAGCAGCATGCTTAGAAATAACCACCGCGTTGACAGCTTGGCGGCGTTCAGGTTTGTTCTGCTTTCTTGGACCATACACAGCACTGGCCTCCTTCTTGAAGGGCTTCTTTTCAGAATTGGAGGAGGTACCCTTCTGTATCTTTCCCGATTTTATACCAGCCTCGATCCTTTCACCAGTCAGAATCAGGTCAGTAAACCCAGCAGAGGAATTACCAATGAGATGATTGGAGAATGGACCGGATAGGGTCCCCAAGAACATGTCCACTAGCTCCCGATCAGTCAATGGTGGCTGCACCCTGCCAGCCAGATCTCTCCATTTCTGTGCGTACTCCTTAAAACCTTCACCCGTTCCCAGTGACATACCCTGGAGTTGGGTACGCGTGGGAGCGAGGTCGGAATTATATTGATACTGCTTGTAGAAAGCAGTGGCCAAATCCTCCCAGTATCGAATGTTAGTTCCATCCAGCTGATAGAACCATTCGAGGTGAGTCCCTGAAAGACTCTCCTGGAAGAAGTGGATCCATAAGTTCTTGTCTGCTGTGTAAGGCTGGATCTTCCTTACATAAGAACGGAGGTGCATCTTAGGACAGGAAGCCCCGTCATACTTCACAAAGGCAGGCGCCTTGAACTTGTGTGGGATCACCACCCCAGAAGATAAACCCAAGTCTCCGAAATCCAACCCAGGAACACATTGAATCTCCATAGCATTTAACCTGTCCTCCAGCTGTTTGTACCGGTCCTCAGCAGGAGGGTACTGTTCGTCATTGAAGTCTGTCTCAGTGTCAGAGACCACAGGACTAGGGACCTCTCTCCCTTGGTGACTACCTTCCCCCACAGATGGAGTAGTCCTCTCAGCTTCATTCTGCAATGCGTTCCCGAGTCTGCGCCCAGTGTTGAATAACACAGTCCTCTTCTTCTTCTTATTCTTCTTCAGGAGCAAAGTCTTCAGCTCTTGTTGTCCCTGGGCCAAGCTCATGACCATCTCCTGAAATTGGGCATTCTGGGCCTGGAGGGCCTTGATAGCTTGCTCGGTAGTGAGTTCAGGATTCATGATGCTTGAGTGCTGAAATAAACAGCGAAGAAGATTAAGCAACCTGTAGGAAAAGGGTACCTGTAATGCATATGATGAATGAAATGCGTATGAATTATGTTTTCAAAGAAAATCGGGAATCAACTTTGTAAACAAAAGGAACACACTTTATTAGATTTAAACTTTAAATTGTTCAACAATTTGCCCTCAGGCGTTACAAGAATGAAAATACTGAAAAGGAAATAAAGCTGTAAAAGAAACATCTGAAGCCCATCAGTGCTCCCATGGCCTCCTCTTCTCGGTACGGATATAGTCATTCAGGGTTCGCTCGTTCTCCAATTGCTTGGCCAGCTTCTGGATCTTCTGTTCCTGTTCGTTGAACTTTTCCCGATAATAATCCCGCTCTTCCTGTAGTTGTGCCCAAGACCTCTTTAGTGTATCAACATCAGTGGGTATCTGAGGAGGGAGAACAGTTGGGGGAACCCCATCTCCATCAGGACTTTCAAGAATGATAGGCCTGAAAGCTTCATATGGCATACCTAACTTCTGAGCACGGATGCGGACCCATCTGTAATAGGGTTCCATTGGTAGAGAAGTCTTCATTACCAACTCATGTGGGTCAGCTTTGTGAATTATGTCCCAAGCTTTGATGAATCTACGGCGCAGTTCGTCACTATCTTTCTGAAACTCAAAACTGATGTGAGGCACCAGCATCTCATGAGGCCCTGCTCTTCTGGCTCTTCCAAACTGACGGAGAGCTAAAAATGGATTATAAGAGATTCCGCCCTGAGTGCCAATCAATGGAACATTAGGATATTCTCCACAGCGATCAATAACAGCCATCTCATCTAAACCTCTGAGAGTCCAAATGATGTCTTTATCAGTGAGAGACATTAACCTATGAGCCCAGCCTCTTCCTTCTTGGTTCTTTAGCACAAACTTGGGGAGGTGTGAAATAAACCACCTCACCAACAAAGGAGTACAACACCACAGAGTTCCTCATCTTCGGGCAGTACGAGCATAGAGTTGTTGCAGGACATCACCCAAGAGAGTGGGTACAGGGTTCCGAGACATGAAGATCCTTATGGCATTGATATTGACAAAGTTATCAGGATTTGGAAACAATACTAGCCCATAGATTAAGAGAGCTAGAATGTCCTCGTACGCCCTGAAGTCTAAGTCATTCCAGAAACTGTTAGCTTTACCAATCAGAAACTTAGCCAAGAAGCCCTTAACTCCGCTTCTAGTCACCCAGTTGTCCATTACCTCCTTGTGGGTCAAGGGAAGAGCTGCTGCAATCTCCTCAGGTCTAAGAGCCTTTTCCCAACCAGTGTAGGGAGTCTGGTCCAAGATAGGGATACCAAGTAAATCAGAGAACTCTTCCAGGGTAGGGACCAGCTGGAAGTCTTGAAAGGTGAAGCAGTTGTACAAGGGATCATAAAACTGTGTCAGGATACTCATCAATTGTTGGTCCCATTTTGCAGTGACTAAACTGAGAAGAGAACCATGCCTCTGGATGAAGGAAGTAGTATTTGGAATTCTTCTAACCAACTCTTCAAGCAACTCAAGTGGGTGAACAAAATTGAACCAGATAGTGTTCCTTCGCATAGGCATCATGATGTCCTACAATACAGAGCAAAGGTGAAACCCTTTTGTCTTTGAAATGGTCAGTCCTTATGCAGGATGCATGCAATGTTTATGATGGCATGATGTTATGATAAAGCACACCACAAATATTCACAAAGGCAAACATGGTAAGGCACACAAGTCACACAAGACAAGCCCTTAGAGTTTAGGCCAACATGGGGTCTAGGTATTACCCTCTTTCAGTTTGTTGGTTAAGACCTGTCCTATCAGAAGTAACCGGGTTCTAGAGGCTCCCAATATCACTGACTACCCTCAATCAGTCATAACTCTAGCATCGCAATCTTTTCTTGCAGCCAGAACCATCACGAGAGTTTAGCCTCAATGGGTGTAGCATACTGCTACTGTTCTATGGCCAAGTTGGGTCATTTAAGGTTCTAAGGTCGGTTGGTGCTTAATGACTCCTCAGAAGACCCATATTCTCCTCGTTGCGACACAAGAGATATCGGTACAGACTAAGGCGCCACACCAACATAGCCACTGTTTCACCCGTGTCGGTCTACGCCAGACAGGTCCCTCACAGCTTATGCTACCTAACAGGGTATCCTCAGATCCGGGTTAGGATCTATGTAACTCCGATGCAGCCCACAATAATAAAGAAAACAAGCACAACAATTGAAAACACAAGTATGAGCTATCCTAAGGTACACCTCACTTTAAGTGTCCCCAGCAGAGTTGCCAGTTCTGTGATCGGTGGATTTAGAACTGATTGTTTAACGTTGGTTTCGCGAAATGTCGCCGAAGCAAGAGTCGCCACCGTCTTTTATTTTCTCCAACATGGACAGGACAAAAGTACAACAAAATTCCTTATGAGATAGTTTCTCGGTTCGGGAGGTAGATTTATAGAAAGGGAAGGTGTTAGCACCCTTTCTATCCATGGTTATCCATGGGCTCTTAGATACTTGCTCATTGTGTTTTCAAAAGGTTTGCTTTTCAATTGTGAGTGGGTTTTGAAAAAAGTTTCGTTTAAAGATTTCGGAATAACTCTTGTATCAGTCCTCAAGAGTGTTTGAAAAATTGTTTTGAAAGCTTTTTGAAAAGTGTCGGTGTGAAAAGATGTTTTGATTTGTTTTTGAGAGAGCAAGTATCTATGAGTCATCTACCTACCCTAAGGAATTGAGCTGTGTAAATGTCCTTAAGGTAGTGCCATCCCACCATTGGGAGGTAGGTAGCACCACCGTTGGAGGTGTTCGGGTCAATCCGAGTGTTAGGGACAGTGTGGTCACCAGAGCAACAGTAGGACACCTTAGAAGCTACCCTTATGCCCTTGATCCTTTTTTTAATCCGAGGCAACCGTTTCGAGGCAACTGGATCATCGACATAAGGACTTACTAAAACGTCCTGTACTCGACGACCACGTTTCGAAGGTAAGGCAACAGGTGAGGCGTACCCTAGAAGTGGTGTGTGAATTTGTGTGTTGTTTTCATGTCAATATTTATCTTTGATCAGAGCATTGTGAGCTACGCTTGTTTTTAATTTAGCCATACATTCTTTCATGCAAAGTTTAGAATTTAAGAGTGCGGAAATTTAAATGCGGAAAGATAAAACTACGCTATTACAAGGCGCGGGTCTATACATCGTTAAAAATTACAAAGACCCATTTTTTAGTAAATGAGTACGGAAAATAAAAAAACAGTAAAAGTCCTAATTACTATTACATGTCCGGAGCAATTACATAATAATCAAACAAAATAAATGCGCGCGAATAAATTAATCGGGAAATGTCTAAGGGTGTTGACCCTTTTAAGAAATGGAATTGATTTTTTGTGTCTTTTTGTAATTAAAATGAATTTGAAGCTAATTAATAACTAATTAATTTAATTTAATTAAAAGAAAATATTTTTTTGTTTTATGTTTTTATGAAATAGAATAAAAATAAAAAGAAACAAAATTAAAAGTTAACCTAAATCTAAGCTATTTTAGTTATTTTAAAAAGTTAAAATGGCCTAATTATAATTAATTTATTTGAGATTTATTTACAAAAATAAAATAATAATAATAAAAATAATATTAGTTCAATTTTTGGGTTTTTTATGAAAATGTTAGTTAAATTAATTTAATGATAGAGTAATTATTTTTTGGTGTTTTTGGATCAATTTTGATAATTAAAAGCAAATAAAAGTCAATTTAATGATTATTTAACAATTAATTAAAATATGCATGCAAAAATATTATTTTTAATGTCAAAAATTAAATAAACATTTTTCTGATTAAAATGCAAAAGGAAAATATTTGTTATGAGTTTTTAAATGCATGAGAAAATTATTTGAATATAAATTAAATTAAGATAAAAAATATAAAAAAAAAAAGGAAAAAAGAAAAAAACAAAGGAAGCAAGTTAATTATGGAAAAGGTAAAAAAGTGCCAGAACCAGGATTCGAACTCGCGCCCTCTGGGAACATCCACTAACGCGTTGCCATCTGAGCCAGCTGTTTCAATTGACATAACAATAAACACTTAATATTATATGGGATAAGCAAATAAATCCTGGGAATTAAAAAAACGCGCGCGTGCAATTTGAATGGACCAATCAGACGTTAACACGCCATCGTCTTCCCCAATTGTTTGCTGGTTATTTACCTGCAGATTTTTATCCGCAGGTAGTTTCGTAGCTTATCTCAAAAAACGTCCCTAGGCCATCAAAACTCCGTCCAATCACATGGGCATGATCGTCTTTGTCTCCTCTTTAACCCTGTAACCATCATTCATCCTGATTTTTCCTATATGGAAAACACCTAAAATACAAGTGTATGAACCCTAGGTTCGAATATCATAATACAGGGGCCAATAACAAAATTGAATAATGCAATTGTGTTAGAAATCGAATGATAAACATGAATATACCATTTTTTTGAAGAAAAGGTGCAAGGATCAGAGGTTATGATTTCGTGTTCAGAGCTGAGTTTAGGACGACTTACAGTGATATGTAGGAGGTCTTAGGGCTTGGCAATGGTCACGTTGGCTTCAGGGGATTGCCAGGAAGAAAGCTACGTCCTCAGTTTTGTATGAGAAGGCCTGCAAGATAACTTTAGACCTCCCACTTTTGACAGTTTTTTTGAATTTCTCTCTGGCTGTTTTAGGAGTCTCTAGGTCGTGAATCCTCTTGTGACAGCTTGCACATGTGTTATGTAAAGAGTTTCAATCAGAATTAAGAGCCTTGAAGCCTTGCATTCATGTTTGAGATTTTGCCATAACCTCCATTGGAACCACTTTCCATTTTTGTGTCAAATTTGAATTCTTGCTTGGAATAGCCCCTTGCACGAATTTGAAATGTGCATGATGGTATATCAAAGCATTTCAATACAAAATATATCCCCTAATTAATTTCTTTGATTTTTATTTGATTTTAAAAGATTTAAAATGAATTAAATCAAATAAAATTAAATAAAAATGGAAAAATTAATTTTAAATCTTGAAATAATTTGTGGGACACGTGGGAAGCATGGCCAAGCTGAAACAAGTGGAAAAAGTGGGCCCCTTTTGTCAAAAATGAAGTTTCAAGGATAATTGACTTTGGCCATTTCACAAAAATTTCCCAACTTCTCCAATGCATATCTTGCTCAATTTCGAAGTTATGAACATGTTCTTTGACATTTTGGAAAGGTCTTGAAGTCCTCTAACCAATGTCTTTGGTCCCATGTCATTTTGATTTACCAATCTCAAGTTATGGTCTTTGACTTAAAGTGCCTTTTTGTTGACTTTTGAAAATGACCTATAATGTTGAAATTGATAACTTTTTGTGAGAGCATTTCTTGGACTTGGAATGTGAAGATGAGTTATAGGAAATGTCTTCGCCTTCAAGATGAGCATTGGATGGGATTTTTCTGATGAACCATGAAAAAGTTATGCCTTGGTCATGTTACAGTTGACTTTTCAACTGTCCAAAAATAGAAACTTTTGCATCTTGATGACTTTTGAGCCATTCTTATGAAATCATGGTCAAGACTTGACCAAATGATGATTCTGGCTTCAAAATAAGATGTTGACCAAAATTTTTGACTTTTGACTATCAAATGACCATTTTGCCCCTACAGTTGACTGTTGAGCAAATGGGACTTTTGACTGTGCAACTTGACCTTGTGAGCCTTGAAACTTGACATGTAGATGCTTGACAATGTGTAAGAGCATATGGGACTTGATTGAGCCCTTGAAAACCTCAACTTCCTTGCAAGAACCAAAACCCTAATTTGACTGGCTTAGGAGGATGGTTGACTGTGTAGCCCTTGAGTAGACTTTGAGCAAATTGAGATGATGCTTGGCAAAACTTTGAAGATTATGGGAGGGAAAATTTTGGGGTACAACATTCCCCAATACATATCCCATAGATCCTTCAAGCACTGTCAAGTACATGGTAAGTGGTCTTCTAGGAACCGATGGCATCAAGATCGATGGCTCTTGTAAATATTTCTTTATTGCTTTGAAGGTTTTATGACAATCATCGTTCCATACCACTGTTTGATCTTTTCGAAGTAACTTGAATATAGGCTCGCACGTAGCAGTTAGGTGCAATATGAACCTTGAAATGTAGTTTCAACGCCCTAAGAAACCACAAACCTCTTTTCCTATTTTTGGAGCTGGCATTTCTTGCATGGCTTTCACCTTGTCAAGATCCACCTCAATACTTCATTGACTCATAATAAAACCCAATAGTTTTCCTGACCTGATGCCAAATGTGCATTTGTTCGAATTCAATCTAAGTTTGAACTTTCACAAACGCTTGAATAATTTCTTCAAGTGAACAATGTGATCCTCCTCCGTTTGGGATTTGGCAATCATATCATCCACGTATACCTCAACTTCCCTGTGGATCATGTCATGAAAAAACGCGAGCATGGCTCGTTGATAAGTTGCCCTTGTGTTCTTTAGACCGAAGGGAATTACCTTGTAACAGAAAGTGTCCCAAGGGGTCATGAAAGTAGTCTTCTCTATATCCTCAGGTGTCGTTTTGATCTGATTATAACCTGAGAAACCATCCATGAATGAAAATATCAAAGCTTGAGCTGTATTATCCATAAAAATATCTATGTGTGGTAACGGGAAATCATCTTTGGGACTTAATTTGTTCATATCCTGATAGTCTATGCACATGCATACTTTACCGTCCTTCTTGGGAACTAGCACAATGTTAGCTATCCAAGGTGGATAATCTACCACGACTAGGAACCCTGCATCAAGTTGTTTAAGAACCTCTTCTCAAATCTTGTCAAACATGTCTGGACGAGTTCTTGTGAGGTTCTGTCTAACTGGAGAACAACCTTCTTTATGAGTTAATCTATGCACCATAATATTTGTATCTAATTCCGACATATCTCTGTAAGATCGAGAAAATATATTTACTTACTCATGCAAAAGCTTGATCAACCTTTCTTTGATTCTTTCTTCCAAGGTTGCACCTATCTTGATTTCTTTCAGATCCTTTTCTATGCCAAGGTTGATAATCTCAATAGATTATTGGTATGGATGTATATTGTCTGCTTTTTTCTCTAATACCCTCACCAATTCTTCGAAGAGTTCAAGATCTTCTTCATCTTCCTCTCCAGCTTGGTTAATCAGTGTATCAAAGTTATATCAGATAGCAGCAGTAATATTATCGGTGGTTTTGGATATAGATCTGCACATTTTATCATGTTTTGGTGCAGCTTAGTATGTGAATTTGAAAAAACGCATATATGAAAACAAGTATTGCCATTTTTGAAAAGGAAAGGGAAATCCAAAATAAAGACAGGGATCTTAATTGAATACAAAACACAACTCATATTAATTGAAAATACTGTTTGAAAACAAATTGGGGACCCTTACAAGCTACCTCTATGCATCGGGCTTGACATAGGTTCTTTTAAAAACAAGAAAAATTACTTTGGAAAGAAAAATATCTATGGAATCTCCATGGCTGTCCAATTCTTAAGTTCTTTTCCTAGAGCGCACTCACAAATGAAGCCAGATGCTTTTTTGGTGCTCTACTCCTTTGTTGACGAAGGTTTCCTGTATGGGAGCAAATTTCCCTTTTCCTTTCAGAATAGCCTTTGATGGTTTGTATCCCAAACCAAAACGATCTTTCTTCTGAGGCATTTCCACAAGTTTACCCCAACCTTTTGAGGTACGATCTTCCACAACTGCTTGTAAATCTCTCCATGAAGTCATAGTAGGTTTCTTGATTTTCTCCATTGGTAGGGTTTTCATTGAAGCAACCTCTAATACTTGGAATGTTGTTGCTATGCAGTCTTCATCCACACTGATATATCTGTAGGACTCTATGTAACTACAAAGATGTCCTCTTCACCGTCGATTATAACCAATTTTCCTTCAACAAGGAACTTGAATTTTTGATGCAAGGTTGAGGTAACAGCCCCTGCCTCATGAATCCAAGGTCGCCCGAGCAAGCATGTATATGATGGCTCTATATCCATTACATGAAAGGTAATGTAAAACATATACAGACTGATCTTGGAAGGAAGATCCACTTCTTTAAACACTGAACTTTGAGAACCATCAAAATCTTTAACTATCGTAGAACTTGGTCTTATGACAACACCATTTAGTGTTAGCTTCATCAGGCTGGGTTTCGGTAATACGTTGTGAGCAGAACCAGTATCAGTGAGCGCCCTGGATAGGCTAGTTTTCCATATCTATATGGAAATGTGTAGTGCTTTATTGTGAGCTCTACCTTGTGGTGGTAACTCGCTGTCATTGAAGCCTAGATATGATCCAAATGTTAGATTTTCTATAAATTGTCAAACTGATTCAATGTAATCTCTTTTGCAACATGAGGCGGACTCAGAATCTTCATTATATAGTCTTGATGTGCTTCTGAATTGATAAGCAACGAGTGTATTAAAATTTTGGTTGAGGTTTGGTGTAGCTGATCCACCACCCCATAATCACTTTTCTTGATTATATTCAAGAATTCTTCCACCTCTTGGTCAGTAAAATTGTTGCTCGGAGGTTCTTGTTCTTGACTTGACTTTACCATAGCTTTTCCCTTATCCTTAATGTAACGCCCGTAATTTAATTAATCATTTAATTAAATTATTTTTTTTGGAAAATTTGTGATGTTGTGTTGTTATGTTATATATTGTGTTGTGATTTGTTGGATTTAATTATTTTATTAAGTTGTGGAATAATATTAGAATGATAATATTATTTGATGTGGGGTTGTTTTAAAGGATAAAAGTAGTAATAAGGGGGGTGTAGTAGTCTTAAGCCCATTATGGAATAAAGAGAATAATAGGGTTATTTTATTATTGTTAGAAATAACAAGAAAGAAGAAGCAATAAGAGAGAAAGAATAAGAGTTGGAAGAGAAAGAACGTGAAAGTTGTTGGAAAGGAGGAAAAGAGGCAGAACGGAAAATCAATTGGAGAATTTATAGAGCAACCTTCAATCCAAGGTAAAGGTGGGGTTCTGACTCTATAATAGGGTTTATGATGATTGGTTTATGGGATTAGATGTGAAAATGTTGTCTTGTTCATGATTTGAATGTATATGTGTTGTATGATGAGAATCGATGATTGAAAGATGAATAACGATGCCCTAATGTTGTATATTTGATGTAGAATTATATGATAATTATAATTGATGATTATCTATGATTAGAGGAGGTTTTTAGGGCCTAAAGCATGGAATCCGTAGTGAAAACGCAGTGAAATCACAGAAAATATCCATGGCAGAACAATATGTGTCGACGATGCATGAAGGCTTTTAGACTCAGGATGAGTCGATACGAAGGAGTCATGCGTCGATACATGCGGGCTTGCAGACTCAGGATTATTCGATACGAAGGAGCATGCATCAATACATGCAATGTTGCAGACTCAGTATGAGTCGATACAAAGAGAATACACGTCGACTCATGTAGCATGTTCAGTCCAGTATGCGTCGACTCAAGACATTATGGGTCGATCCATGTAGTCTGGTTTTTGACAGAATCAGTTTGAAAAGGCTGTAACTTGAGTTTTCGGACTACGTTTGAGGTGTCGTTCAAAGTGTTGAATAGCTAACGCGATGAACTTAATTCTTAAGGATTAAAATGAAGAATAGGAAGGAAAATCCTAGTACCCAAATTAGGATTAGAGTTAGTTCCCGCATTAATCGCTTTGTTGATTTTTGTGAAGAATGATGAGGATGAGATGATTATAGATCACTGTTTGGTTTGTAAGAGTATGATTAATGATGATAATGATGTAGTATTACAGAATAGTAATATGTAGAGGTTTAGTGATTTAGAAGTAAGCCTTATATGATTAATTAATTATAGGCAATAACATGTTGTAGGCCTATGGCAACCGTTGCAAGCTTGGTGTCTTATTGTTGTATTGTTGTATGGCTGAGTTGTCAATGATAAGTGACATTTGGTAAATTATGATGTTTGATGAACTATGATGTATAAATGGCGTTTGATGAATTATGATGTTGATGAATGATGTTGATGAAAGATGTTGAGATGCCTCTAATGATTGGCAGCTATTAAGATGTAGGCTTTTGGCCAACGATGATGTTGTATTGAGATGTTGTTAATTATGGTATTGTCATTACATTCATGATTGTGTCGCATACATTTCATTTCAATATGGAGCTTATGCTCGTTAAGATGGCATGTATTGGCGAATATTAAGATGAAGGCTTATGCCTTGTTGATGCCTCTATTTATTGGCAGATTTTTGAGATGGGAGTTCCGCTCCAATGGTACCACATGCATTTTGCATAGTTTTGAGTCACATTATATGATTGCATAAAGAAGTTGTGTATTGATGTGATGAATGTGCATATTGTTGGTATTTCTGTTGCGATTACTTTTGTTTGTAAGATGAGAAGTGGTGATGTTATGTGATCTAATTTAATATATTAATTATCATACATTTTATTATATTGTTAGATATCTCACCCCTTCTGTTTGAATGTTACCCTTACGTTGGTAATGTGCAGGTAATCAAGAGTGAAGGTTGTATACCTTCAGTAGTTCGAGTCAGTGTCATTGCTCTGATATGTAACACTAGGGGGATGAACACTTGTTGCTATAAATTGTTGATTATTTCAGTTATTGAACTTTAATTTGACTGTTATTAAGAATTCCGCTGCGTAGATGTTTAATTTGCTGAACTAAGAGATTAAAGTATTATGTTGATGGTTCATCCGAAGTTTTAAAGTGTTATGTATCCACGATGAATGCAATGTGTTTGTAAAGATGAATTTGTGGCATCCTGATTCGTTTGCATGAATGATTATAACTCTGATTTCCATATATAATTGCCGGGTAGAATTAGGGTGTTACACTTAACCACAATATTATCCTTCTTTTTTTTTGTTTGGGACCCTAGATTCGACTGTTGCGGGTCAAGCCCCTGTCCCAGCTATATTTTTTATTGCAGGTCCTTGACTTGTTAATGACTCACATTTTTGCTTTAAACCGTTTACATAAACAGTAGAATCATAACCCCATGGCATAACTTTGTTACTTTCGTAAGGAGTGGGAGACGGCCCCCTAATCATCATTGCAGTCTTCAGAATCACTGGTATCCTCAGAGTCTATCGTGGTATTGTTATTGGTGATTTTGTCGTACTTGACTCTCCCCAAGTAATTACAATGGCTTCTTTGTGTTTCCATCGATCGCAACCACGTATTCCTCTTCAGGCTATTGCCTGAATTGTACTATCCCTTGATCCACCAATTTTTGTAATGTCCTCTTAAAAGCATCATTATGTTCCAAAAGGAAACCATGTTCGAACAGATATTCCTTCAGAAGATCAATCAAAAATTTTACTCGTCTATCTGCCCCAAAGTCAATGACTACCTCAATCTCATTCACAGTTGGCCCGCCATGCGGAAGCATGGGGCTAGTCTTGGTATTTGGCTTGTCAAAAGTGATATCTTGGGAATCTAACAAATCTTGAACCTTACATCTGAAGGCCCAACATTTCTCTATGGTATTCCCCAAAGAGTTGGCATGATATTCGCATCTTGCATTGGCATCATATTTGAAGAATAGAAAACACAAGAAAGGGGTTTTGAATTGAGGTTTTCAAAATTAAAAAACAGTATGACACATTTGGTTATCCAGGTTCATTTGAACTCAAACTACTCCAGTCCACTCGCCAAGATGATTTTGCTTCTCTCAATCGAGGTCTTAATCCACTAATCAAAACTTTGATTACAACTCACAAAGACTACTGTCAATGTCTTCTTGAGATTAAACCACAACTTGGTTTCTCAAGGAATTACAAAATGTGAATAAAAAATGTGTACGAGAATGTTTCTAGTAAACTATATCACAACTATGATGTTTTACACAATGTTAAAGCACAATGAACAGTATAATAGATAAAATAACTTTATAAATATTTCTATTGTATACACGCAAGTGTTGCATGATCACCCTTCAGGAATTCCTTTATACATGCGAAGCTCTTTAGATCCATTTGAGACATGAGAAGATGTTTTTGTAAGGTTGATAAAATGTTGTTAATGCACTTTCCAAAAATACAAATCTTGTCTGGTACCATCCGTTACTCCTTGATTTGTAATGAATGAAATGTAACGCATCAGAACTTTGCTTCTTTAAAATCTGATAAGAATAAGAATAATAACATTGAGACTTTAGATCATCAGAGTATTGCTTCATCATATTTTAGCTTGCATCTTTGGTGCTTCAGAAGTTATAACATCATAACTTCTTCTATTTAGCGTGATATTTTAATTTAATTTATACAGATATTCTTATCAGATCTTCTTAGCTCAATTTGTTCGCCAACTTCTATACTTCTTTCTCAAAACTTCTCTGCATATTTAAATAATTTATTAGAGAGCATAATTTTTCTTTATATATATATATATATATATATATATATATATATATATATATATATATATATATATATATATATATATATATATATATATATATATATATATATATATATATATATATATATATATATATATCATGTATTTGTTATAATCAAACTATTACTAAGATGTAGAACCAAACTATGTTCTAACAATCTCCCCCTTTTTGATGATGACAAAAACTTGTATATTTTGATGAACAAGTAAGAACATAAAGCATTAGGGTCTCCCCCTGAGTTGAATATTTAGATAAATAAAAAAATAGATACTTCTCTGAAGATGTTTGATCAGAGCTTTTGATGGAAGTTATGATAAGTCCATGTAGCAGAAGTTACTTTCAAGAGGCACTTTTCCTATTCGGTTTTGAAAACGTGAAACAGAGGTTATGTTATAAAAAATGTTTGAGACTTGGTCCCGACACTGTTATATTCAAAATATCTTACGTTCTCCCCCCTTTTTGTCATTAATCAAAAAGCAATAAAAACACATAAAGAGAACAAAAAGATTATGCATTCAAGAACAGAGATTAATACAAACAGAAGCAGATAAACAAAAGTTTAAACATAAAGCATAGCAGAAACAAGTAAAAGACTAAATCTAAGGTTGTGAAGGAGGTGGAAGTCGTGTGAGAAATGCTTCCAAGATACTTTTGATCTTATTGTTTTATTCTTCTTGCTTGCATATCATCCCCATAATCCCTTTGTTTGTTTCATCATGTTTATCCAGCCTTTCCCTAACAACTTCATTCTCTTTCTTCAACTCATCCAGAGTTTTCAACACTAGTGAACATGGAGTTGTTTCAATAGTAGAAGCCATATTCTTACAAGTTACTGCAACATATTATTTCTTAGGATATTCTTCAACTGACTTGCCTTTGTCTTCAAAACGACTAAAGGTTGGGGTTGCGGTTCAAGAGATGGTTCCTGAAATTCTGATTCCTATGGAGGTTCCCATGGAGTGTTGTCTAGATGATAACGGGGTTTCCTGACCCAAATACGTAGAACTTAATCTTTGAAGATATTCAGATGATCGTAAAAGTTTCGTTGATAAATTTCGTCACTAAGTCCCTTCATCTTTAGAGATTCAGAATTAAACTATTTCTTAACTAAGTCCAAAAAGAATCAGAAGCAGCTGGATTAAGATTATCCTGTAAGCTTGCTTCATAGAGTTAACCCATTCCTGTATTTCTGTCTTGAAAACCAGCAGAGATTTACCAACATCTGATTTGGATGGTTTTGGTTTTGGTTTTGGAATGGCTATTTTCTGAGAAGTTATGACAAGTTTGTCCCAGGCTTCTAGATCAATTATGGTTCTTAGAGGATCTTCTGAGGATTCAGTGGGAGTTGGAGAGTCGAAAATGATGATAGGAGTGTTAGGTGGTGTTGAATCATATGGAGAGGGAATATCTGGAAGGGAAAAGTCTTGTGAAGGTTTGGTGGAGATATTTGGTGGTTGAGAGGTGTTAAGAGGGCAAGTGATGTCTGGAATAACTGGTGTGGTTTCGGGCATTTGTTTAAAGGTAGTATTTAGATTTTCTATTTGGGAAGCTTCAAAAAATGGATCAAATTGATCAATATCAGATAAAACTTGTGCAAGTTCTGGCTGAGTTTGAGCAAATTGGGTAGAAGAGGGATTAATCAGAGTATGATTAGTGGGTATGGTGGTGTCAATTTCTATGTCAAAGTCATCAAGAGTTTGTGGTGAGGGATTTTCAACAGGTTTTGGAGACGAGGAGGGTTTAAATGTTGATAATAATACTGATTCGACAACTGAAATAATAGAAGAGTTACCTTTCTTTTTAGCAGCTTTAGGAGTTTTCTTAGAAGTTCCTTCTCCAACATCTTTCCTTTTCCTTGACTTTATGGTAGAAACTTTTAGAGATTGTTTCCTAAGATCTAGGATATTTACATATGGAATTTTTCCATCACTTTTGCAAGCTTCCAGGTATCTAAGGATAATTTTTGGAGATGAGTCCGCTTGAGTGAAGAGAGGAAAATCCTTCAGAGGGACTCTTCTGGTGGTGATGAATTACTTTGCAGTAAGTGTAGGATCCTTCTTAATGGTTTCTATATTCTTCATCTTCTTGAAGTTCTTTGCGTTGATAAGCTTTCTAGCACAAGCTTCCAGAACACTAACTTGTTGAGCTTCACTTAGATGTTCTATCAGCTTGTTCTCTGTCAGAATATCTGAGATCAATCTTCTCAGTGGAAACCAATCTCTTTTGGTTCTTTATTCTTCTCTATTTTACTTGACACTGGTCTTAAGATGATTGAATATGATATGAGGGAGGTGGACTTTATCCTTGGTTTCAATGAAGTACAACAGGTTTTGTTGATCAATGTTGATGTAGTCTGGAGAACTTGTTGATTTTCTGTGGTTGATACATCCCAGAATTATTCTAGACCAAATTTTGAGATAGTCTTTCAGATCTTTGATCTTGTTGGAGGGTTATCCAGAAGTGAATATTTCTTTGGATACAATGGTTAGGTCAAAACCTCTTTCTACCATTTTACTACACCTGATGTCGCTTCCATCATGACCAATGAGCTTTTCAATGAGATCTTCGGTGATGACAATATTTTTTCCCATTACATACGAAGTTACTTGATGATTTGATGCAGTAGCATGAATCCAGAATTATTTAACCACTTTGGGAAAAACTGGACCAATTAAACGATCAAAGTATTTTGTCCATCCTTGAAACTCAACATCAGGAGTAAGATTATGTCCATTTTCTTTCATGCTTTCAAAGTCAACTATAAGTTCACAGAGAACTTCAAGAGTATAAACTGGAGTGAGGAGAGTTCTTGTAGGTTCAACATATCTTTCTTCGTTTGGAGTAGAGGATGAACCAAGGATGTTGATTTGAGGAGCAGGATCTTGAGACTTTTTTTGTTCTTGAGAAGAAGCCATTGTTCATAGACTTAGGGTTTTAGATCACACAGAGGGGAAAAATACAAGTTCAAAGAAAACAAGGCGAGTGAGAGTGAAGGTGTGAAAGTTATTTGTGGTGAAAGTGAGGTATATATAGCCAACGAGAGAAAACATGAAATTAATTTCAATTAATAAAATAACCAAAATGATTAACAACAATAATGATTTCTGACAAGGGGATGGGGTGAAGATTTTGTAAACAGTTACCGATGTGACTAGCGCCTCAATGCATCAACTCAAAAGTTTTTAGCCTTCAGATTTTGAACACATGTTCAGCATCAGAGAGTGACTTAGCGTTTAGGTTTGACAAATGTTGATATGGTGAACTTCTTGGTTCTATCTTTGAAATGAAGCATTTTCAGAAAACATTCAGATCTTCTAGATAGTTTTTGAGACAATTTTCCTTCTCACTTCTGAAGAACTATTGTTCAGATGTTCACAAAAACAAATAAAAAAATTATGAGTATTAAATATAAAGAAACTACATTTTCATTCTGGGCATAATTCCTAATTGAGGTGTTTCAAAATGAAATTAAATCTATCTTCAGCAAGGTTTTTTGTGAAAAACATCAGCCCATTGATGGTTTGTGTCTATAAATTTTAAACAAAGAATTCCTTTCTGAGTATAGTCCCTAACGAAATGATGTTTAATTTCTATATGTTTAGCCCTAGAATGTAAATTAGGATTTTTTGAAAGACAAATAGCAGAAGTATTATCACTGAGGATATGAATGTTACTCTCATAAATAGGAAAATCTTCAAGTCAATTCTTCATCCAGAGCATTTGAGTACTGCATCCAGCTGCAGCTATATATTCAGCTCCAACAGTTGATAGTGCAATAGTGGATTGTCTTTTGTTGGACCATGAGATTAAGTTATCTCCTAGAAACTAACAACTTCTAGAAGTACTTTTTATTTCTATTCTATCTCCACCAAAGTCAGCATCACAGTACCCTACTAATTTATATTCTGTAGATTTTCTATAACAAAGACCAAGATTAGTAGTACCTTTCAGATACTTGAAAATTCGCTTAACTGATGTTAAGTGAGATTCTCTAGGATCTGATTGGAATCTGGCACAAAGATAAACACTATATAGAATATCAGGTCTTGAAGCTGTTAAATATAGGAGAGAACCAATCAAAACTCTGTAGAGCTTCTATTTTACTTTCTTACTTACCTCTTCCTTTTCCAGAATGCATGTAGGATGCATATGAGTTTTGGATGGCTTACTTTCTGACATATCAAATTTCTTAAAAAGTTATTTAACATATTTACTTTTATGTATGTAGGTTTCTTTTGGAGTTTGATTGATTTGAATTCCCAGAAAGAACTTGAGTTCACCCATCAAGCTCGTTTCAAATTCTTCCTGCATAGTCTTAGAAAATTATTTGCCCAAGGAGGATTTAGTAGATCTAAAAATTATATCATCTATGTATATTTGACAAATAAGAATGTCATTTTTAAATGATTTATGGAATAGAGTTGTGTCCATCTTCCCTCTGGTAAAATCATTTACTAAAAGAAAGTTACTTAGTCTTTCTTACCAAGCTTTGGGAGCTTGTTTTAGACCATATAACGATTTCTTAATTTTATAAACATATTATAGATGTTTTGTATTTTCAAAACTAGGGGGTTGGTGCACATAAACTTCTTCATCAACGTAACCATTTAAAAAGGAAAATTTGACATCCATATGATAAAGAGTTATGTCATTATTTACAACAAATGAAATTAAAAGTCTGATAGATTCTAACCTGGCGACTAGAGCAAAGGTTTCTGTATAGTATATCCCTTCTTGCTAACTATAACCTTGTGCAACAAATCGTGCTTTGTTTCTGACGAATTCTCCTTGTTCATTTAGCTTGTTTTTGAAGATTATTTAGTTCCAATGTTGTTGAAGCCTTTTGGTTTAGGAACTAGATCACATACATCATTTCTGCTAAATTGATTTAGTTCTTCTTGCATTGAAAGTATCCAACAATTGTCTAGAAGTTCTTCTTCTATAGAAGTAGGTTTGATCAGAGACACTAAACCCATGAGAGACTCTTCAGTATTTCTGAATGTAGATCTTGTTCAGATTGGATCATCTTTATTTCCCATAATCATGTTTTCAGGATGTGCTAAGCAGCTTCTGGATTGTCTTTTCTGGATGGATTCTTCAGAAGTTGTTGTAATATTTGTGATGTCTTCTTCTGTATTTGGTTGAAGTTCTGAAATTTTATTTTCTGAAGATCTGTCTTCAGTTCCTGTAATTTGAACTTCTATATCTGCAAAAAGATTCACTCTACTTTGACTTTTGAGATCCAAGCTTATCATCAAATATGATACTAATATATTCCTCCACAATTCGTGTTTCTGTGTTATATACTCTATAAATTTTGAACGTTCATGGTATCCTAACATGAAACAATTTTGTGCCTTAGAATCAAACTTGTTTAGATGATCTTAGGTGTTCAATATAAAACAAGTGCATCCAAATGGATGCGAATAAGAAATGTTGGGATTTCGGTTCTTCCATAGTTCATATGGAGTCTTTTCCAGAATAGGTTTTATTGAGATTCTGTTATGAATATAACACATTGTGTTAACTGCTTCTGCCTAGAAGTGTTTAGCAATGTTAGTCTTGTTGTTTATGGTTCTAGCCATTTCTTGTAAATTTCTATTCTTTCGTTCAACAACTCCGTTTTGTTGAGGAGTGTTGTACCCCAAAATTTTCCCTCTCACTTATCAAGAATTTTCTCACAAGATCTCCTTGGGTCCAAGACTGCACTAGGGTTTGATCAACTCAAGACACCTCCTTAAGCACTGATGACCAAAATTAGGGTTTGAGTTTGCACAAGGATTTTTGAACTTCCAATGTCCCATATTACTTTCATGGATCATTATGGACCCCCAAGATTGCTCATGTCAAGTTTCAAGCCTTGGATCACATTTTTGCTCAGTCAATTGAGCAGGCGACCTAAAAATCAACTGTATATTGGGGAAAAAGTCAACTATGGCCAATTAACAGTCAAACTTCATAATTTTTTTATCCAAATCAACATTTTAAACTCATATGTATCATTTGATCAAGTTTGGACCAAAACTCCTCAAGAAATTTGATCAAATCTCTAAAAGGGCAAAATAGTCAAAATTAGGGTTTTAATTGGGAAAGGGCAATTTCTGATTTTTGACCTAGCAAATGATCAATTGGTTTAAGGAATGATCTTAAGAGTCCAATTGCATCATTTTTACCTAATGAAATGTCTCAAAACATTGCAAGTCCATTGGATTGACAGATGAATTTTTCAGTTAACTGATCAAAAATCAACTTTATAATGAAAAGTCAAACTTTGACTTTTTGGTCAAATTCAAATACCAAAGACCATAAATTCATCAAAACATGTCAAAATATGAAACTTATTCATCAAGAAATCAAAAATTCAAGATTTCATTTTGAAAAGTCAAAATTTCTAAACTTAGAAATTTTTCTAAGTGTTGAAAATTTCTTATTTTTTCATAACTTTGAGCAAAATTTTCACCATGATGCAAGATGATTCAAGAAAAACTTCCAAAATAAAATTTATAGATCTCCATAATCTACAACTTTGCCTCACACAACTTCTTCCAAAAGTTCTTGGATCTCAAGTTATAATTTTAAGAACATGTGGTCATGAAACTAAACACTTAATGAAATTTTGCCCTAATTTGGTCAGGATTTTGACCCAACTTCATGGAACTTTTTCATATAGTTACAAGGGGAATATTCAAAAGCAATTCAAATATGGGTTATATAGAATATTATAAGCTTTCAAAAATGTCCAATAACTACTTGAGATCATTCTTGAGTAGGGAGAATCGAAGAGATGAAGTTAGGGTTTTATCACTTGATTTACAAGGAATTTTGTGATGAACCAATTTTAAAATTCAAACTATGCTGCATGAACACTACTTTGCAGGCCTCAAACTTATTAGGCACTCCATAATTAATGTTTTACACAGCTGTTAGAGGTCTCACTTCAAGCATTCAATGCATGGACAAGCTTTATATCCATTTTTAGAAGAAAGGTTACATTGCCATTTTATTAAAGTGACTTTTTGCACAAAACTTGTTCTTGAGCCATGCACTTGTTCTCTTCTGATCAAACAAGTCCTATAACTATGAGAAATGGTTTAGACACTTACAATCACCCAGCCCATGCTTGTACCTCCTCTTAAAACTTGTTTCCCACTTTTTTTCAAAATCAAGTAACCTAGCCAAAAGCTAAAAAGGTGTACTTTTGATTGTCCAAAGCTCTCAAACACTTTTATTTATACATACACAAACCATTGGCCATAAACAAAAAGATGTCGATGCCCTGAAAACACCGAGAACTCAGAAACACATCTCATACTTCCATTTTCACACAAACTGACCAAAAACTTGAAACTCATAATCTACTCGTGTATTTCTTGGCCTTTTGGTTTCTAATCTTATAAACATCATATAGAACTGGTCCCACACCTTGTTACAAAACTTTAACACCACTAACACCATCCTCCATTTTCAAAAACAGAGCTATGCACATTGACTTCCCCAGACCATTTCAGCCATCCATCGCTCCAGCTAATCATTGCATTAGCTTCCTAGGACCTCAAGGAAGCTAACCTGATCATCACCATCACTTGAAACAAGCTCAAACTAAAAACACGATTTCCAGTTTTGAGTTAAGTTTTCTAAACTTTGAACTCTTCATACAGGCATCATCAATTATTTGTTTTTGAACAAAACATGTAGATATCATTACCCTAAAGCTAACCATGTCTATAGTTTCCATTAATTTTGCTTAAGCTTAGAGAATTTTAAGATTGAAGTTTCTGAGATTTTTAGGTTTCAGATTAGGGCCAATAAAATTCATGCTTATCTTTGATCTATAATTTTAAAGCTTTACATTTTTGAAACCGTGAGGAAATTTGCTACAAGTTTCATGTTTACAGTTTTCATTTTTGATGTGAAATGAGCAAGTTACAGTTGGTCTGGCTGGAGGTTGAAGATGAAGTAGTCAGGGCGTGTTTTGTATCATATACTTATTGTTTTACTTATGTTAACAGATGTATAGCCACTCCAGTGCATGAAGCGTGCGCCTGTAACCTTTGGGACCTGGGTTCGAGCCCCAGTGGTACCGTTTTGTGTTTTTTTCACATTTTTTGCATCATTCTAACTTTTTTTGCAAGCACCTGGGCCTCATTGGGATTTTATTTATTTTTATTTATTGCTTTCTAACCCCCTGTAGACTATTTGCATCCCTGGCCCAGTTTATTTTATTTTCTTATTTTATTTCATTTATTTTCTTTAATATTTTTCCTAATATTAAAAAATCATAAAAAATACAAAAAAAAATAGATTTATATTTTGACTTAGTTTATTTTATTTTTCTCATAAAAAATATTTTATTTAACTATATTTTATTTATTTTTACTAACTAGTCTTGTAAATTTAATTTGAAACTAGGTTATTATTTATTTTCTTTTACACCAATTAAAATATATTTATTTTAATGTAAAAAAGGGCCAAAAATATTTTATAATACTATAAATATTTTCAAGACAAAAATACCAAAGAAATACTTTTCTTAAACTTATTTTCTTTAATCAATTAATGAATTAGGGTTTTATCAATTTCTTTTCTTAGTGAATTAGGTTTACTTTTAAGTTTAATTAATTATTTTCTTTAATTAATTAGGTTAAAACAAATTCACTTTTCTTTAAAAAATCCAAATAAATATCCATTTACTTCACATTTTTCATTTTTGTACATTTATTCATTTTGTACATTGTATTCATTTAATTTCTTGTACACTGATACCAATTCAATATGGTTGTAATAGACTAATTAGGTTTATATTCTTGCAATTCCCATTTACAATTTGTAGGAAGGGTCCAAGGTTTCAAGTGAAAGCTTCAAGGACTATGCGCAAAAATGGAGGGACTTAGCAGGAAGGGTCCAGCCTCCGCTATCTGAAAGAGAATTAGTAGACATGTTTTTGGGCACCTTGTCCGGACCTTTCTTCAATGACTTAATTGGGAGTTCATCGGTAGGTTTTACTAAATTGATATTGACTGGAGAAAGGGTGGAAGTCGGGATAAAGAATGGGAATATTCAAAAAGATGCATCCTCTGCTACTGTAAGGAAACCATTCATCGGAAAGAAGGAAGTTGTTGTTGTATATCCTCAGAGAAATCAAGATAGGGCTGAACACCGTCCAATGGTGGGGGCTGTTATGATTCCTAAACCTGCGCCTGATCAGCAAAGAAACAACCAACCAAGAATCGAAAGACCAGTTATACAGTTCACCTAAATTAATATGACACTATCTCAAGCATTACCACATCTGTTAAGATCCAACCTAGTGACTTTGAAAGAAGCTCCAAAGAACCCTAACACAACCTCTCCTCACTATCATCCTAATTCCTGTTGTGCATACCATTCTGAGAGTCCCGACCATGACACTAATAATTGTTGGGCTCTAAAGAACAAAGTACAAGACCTCCTTGAAGCCAAAGAGATTGAATTCGATGCGCCAGAAAAGCCCAATGTCATTTCTGCCCCTATGCCCAAACATGGCCATAATACCAATGCCATTGAGGAAGATATATTTGTTACTTCAGTTGATGAACTTATGACCCCACTCCTTACTATCAAAAAGAACTTGTTGAATGCCGGTGTATTCCCAGGTTGTGATGAAAGTTGTCGTTTCTGTTTGTCTTCACCAACCAGTTGTCCTTTGTTAAAAGTAGGCGTTCAATGTCTAATAGATAACAAGGAAATTTTATTCGAGAAGACTTCTACTCCAACTATTTCTTATAATGATGTTTCCATCATGACCATTTCCGACAATTCTTCCAGGGTCTCCACCAAAAGGCCCATTAGAATTACATCAGTTCCAAAAGTAGCTCCTTTGATAATTACAATGCCTGGACCAATCCCGTATTCGTCAGACAAAACCGTACCATGGAATTATAGAGGGGATGTCTACTACCACGGTATCAAGCAAGATTGGCCAACAGTCTAAGATTTAAGTTCTGAGAAAGTTGATTCCAATACTAGTAATATTGCAGGGACTAGCAAGATTACCCGAAGCGGAAGAATATTCTCTCTAGAAATTTATCCTCTAGAAGCAGTTTCTGGACCTGTAATCATTCTTGTTTTTGTTGCTCCTCCAAAGGTTATTTTCAGTCCTACAATCATCCCTGATAATACTCCTGCTGACAAAACTGTCACAATCCCTGTTATCACTCCTACTGACACTCCTGCTGCCGAGTCAACCGAGACTCGAGGTAAAGGTATTTTGATTAAGCATGTTCGGACGAAGGAACAATCATTGGCTATCCCTGAAACCTCCTGGAAAGAGATGGAGGAAATTCTAAAGATCATAAAAAGAAGCGACTACAATGTAGTCGAGCAACTGGGGAAAACTCCATCAAAAATTTCCATGCTAGCTTTATTACTATGTTCCGAGGCTCATGCCAAAGCCTTGGTAAAATTCCTGAAAACTGCCCATGTACCCCAAGAAACATCTGTCGATCAGTTCCAACACTGCGTAGCCAGCTTGATTGCAGATAATGGTTTAGGTTTTTTAGATGCTGATTTAATGCCAAGAGGAAGGAAGCATAATGAGGCATTGCACGTCTCAGTTGAATGTAGGGGCATAACCTTGGCTCATGTCTTGGTTGACATTGGTTCGTCTCTGAATGTATTACCTAAAAAGGCTCTTGATAGGCTTGACTGTGAGGGATTGACATTGAAGTCAAGCAACATAGTAGTGAGGGCCTTTGACGGCTCAAAAAGGATGGTGCATGGGGAAGTGGACATCCCCATAAAGGTTGGAACCCAAACATTTGATTCAACTTTTAATGTAATGGATATTCACCCTTCATATTCCTGCTTGCTAGGCCGACCATGGATTCACAATGCTGACACTGTTACTTCTACATTGCATCGAATGCTGAAATATCCAATTCAAGGGAAGATCATCGCCGTTCATGGAGAAGAGGAGTATATGGTCAGCCATCTCAATTCCTTCAGATATATGGAGTTAGATGGTGAATTTATTGAAACTCCATTCCAGCACTTTGAAGAAGTCCCGCAAGAGGTGGCAGTGACCAAGGCTATGTCTCAAGTTCCCAAAATCACAAGGCCTCCACTCAAGATGTCGTCTTTGAAGGATGCCAAGGCAGTGATAGAAAAAGGTGGGTGCACTATTTGGGGACAACTCCCAGATATTCCATACAAATCTGAGCAATTTGGTCTGGGTTTCACTTCAAGTGCCTAGAAAGATGTATGTCGTGCTCGTACCGGAGGACCACCCTTGAAGATCAGCAATCGCAAAGTCAATGCAGTAGAGGATGATGAAGACAACTATGACTTGGAGGATTGGATTTTCCCAACATTCAGTGGAGGGCTCACCAATTGGGAGGCTAGAGATTTCATCCTGATCACTTTTATCCCACAGTAATTTGTCTTTACATTTTGTTGGATCTGTAATATTAAAACAATTCAGACTCTTAAAACCTTGTGTCTTACCCGAGGCACAATGATCCATTTGTAAGGGTTATTATCTCATTTCCATATGACATCAATGAATCATGGACGTTTTTGCATACAAACTTTATGCTCATTGTTTTTCTTTTTACATTTTCATTTCTTTCAAAGATAGCTACACCCTTACACACACTCACACTCACAATGCAGGTTTACATCCACTCGGGATCCCATGGGTAAGGGTTCTGCTATGGCCTTCTGTGACTCTGAAAATCTAATCTACCAAGCCGAAGACGAAGGTGAGGAAGATTGTGAAGTACCAGGGGAACTCGCCAGGTTACTACAACAAGAAGAGAGGACCATTCAGCCTCACGAAGAGCCAGTGGATACAATCAACCTAGGTACCGAAGAAGACAAAAGAGAAGTCAAGGTGGGTGCCAACCTGGAACCCAGTGTCAAAGAGTGTCTTATTCAGTTGCTACACGAGTCTGTTGAGGTCTTTGCCTGGTCATACAAAGACATGCCAGGACTTGATGCAGATATCGTAGTACATCGTCTACCTACAAGAGAGGATTTCCCACCGGTAAAGCAAAAGGTTCGTCGTATGCGACCTGACATGTCAGAGAAGATTAAAGCTGAAGTCATGAAACAATTCAACGCTGGATTCTTGGTCGTCACCTCTTATCCGCAATGGGTTGCCAATGTTGTTCTCGTACCAAAAAAGGACGACAAAGTACAAATATGCATGGACTACAAAGATTTGAATAGGGAAGGCCCTAAGGATGATTTCCCACTTTCCTACATTGATATTCTAGTTGACAATACGGCACAACACAAAGTGTTTTCATTCATGGACGGTTTCTCAGGTTACAACCAAATCAAAATGGCGCCTGAGGACATGGAGAAGACAACCTTTGTCATACAGTGGGGCATATTCTGCTACAAGGTTATACCATTCGGACTGAAGAATGTTGGGGCAACCTATCAGCATGCCATGGTCGCTCTATTTCACGATATGATACATCACGAAATAGAGGTCTATATGGATGACATGATAGCTAGATCTCAAACAGAAGAAGAGCATCTTGATCATTTACAGAAACTATTTGAGAGACTGAAGAAGTACAAGCTGAGGTTAAACCTAAATAAATGCATGTTTGGGGTGAGGTCTGGTAAACTCCTAGGCTTTGTCGTCAGCAATAAAGGTATTGAAGTGGATCCCGCCAAGGTGAAAGCGATACAAGAGATGCTTGCTCCTCGTACTGAGAAGGAAGTCAGAGGATTCTTGGGACGTTTGAACTACATTGCCAGATTCATTTCTCACCTGACAGCTACTTGTGAACCAATCTTCAAGTTACTGAAGAAAGATCAAGTAGTCAAATGGAATGATGAGTGCCAAACTGCTTTTGACAAGATCAAACAGTATCTGCAAGAGCCTCCTATTTTGATGCCACCAGTCGAGGGAAGACCATTGATCATGTATCTAACCGTTTTGGAAAATTTAATGGGGTGTGTGTTGGGGCAGCATGATGAGTCTGGCCGAAAAGAGCATGTTATTTATTACATGAGCAAAAAGTTTACCAACTGTGAAACAAGATATTCACTGCTCGAGAAAAATTGATGCGCTCTGGCATGGGCTTCTCGCCGGATAAGACAATATATGTTGACTCATACTAACTTGTTGATATCTAAAATGGATCTGATAAAGTACATCTTCGAGAAACCTACCCTCTCTGGGAGAATAACGAGATGGCAGATGATCCTGACAGAATATGACATACAATATACTACCCAGAAAGCAATAAAGGGTAGTGTACTAGCTGATCACCTTGCTCACCAAGCTGTGGAAGACTGCTAGTCCATGAAGTTCGAATTCCTAGATGAAGACATCATGACGGTAAACAACTGTGAAGAATTCAGACCATATGACGGACCTGAACAAGGATCCCGATGGACCCTGGTTTTTGATGGGGCATCCAATGCACTCGAAAATGGTATTGGTGTTGTACTCATATCTCTTGAAGGTTGTCATACTGCCTTTATCGTCAGACTCTGCTTCAATTGTACAAACAACATGGCAGAATATGAAGTGTGCATCTTTGGTCTCAAAGCTGCCATAGATTTGGGAATCAAATCCTTGAATGTATTCAGAGATTCAGATTTGGTCATTAGCCAGATCAAAGGGGAATGGGACACCAAACACCCTAACCTTATCCCTTACAAAGAACATGTTTTGACATTTCTCCCACATTTTGAGAAGATTACCTTTGAGCATTTCCCGTGAGAAGAAAATCAGCTAGTAGATGCACTAGCCACAATGTCATCTATGTTTAAACTTAAATGGGATAACGAGGCTCCCCAGATCACATTGAACGAATGGATGAACCAGCACACTGTCACGAGATAAATACTGAAGAAGTAGTGGACCATCCTTGGTTTCACGAAGTTAAGAGGTATCTCGAGGTTCAAGAATATCTTGAAGGAGCTTCAGTCAATGATAAGAAGTTCTTAAGGAGATTCTCTGCTAAATTCTTCCTTAGTAATGGTATTCTTTACAAACGCAATCATGACTCTTTGTTACTTCGGTGCGTAGACAAGGTTGAAGCAGAAAAGATCATGGATGATCTACATGAAGGCACTTTTGGAATTCATTCCAGTGGGCATACAATGGAAAATAAAATCCTACGAGCAGGCTATTACTGGTCTACCATGGAAGCAGATTGCTATCAACACTCTCGAACTTTCCATAAGTGTCAGATCTATGCGGACAAGGTGTACGTACCTCCGGTTTCTCTGAATGTCTTGACGGCTACTTGGCCCTTTGCTATGTGGGGCATCAATATGATTGGGGAAATCAATCCAACAACCTCTAATGGACACCACTTTATCTTAGTGGTCATTGACTATTTTACAAAGTGGGTGGAGGCAGCTTCTTTCGCGTCCGTTACCAAGAGTGTTTTCGCCCAGTTCATCAAGTAGAATCTCATCTTCCGGTACGGTATTCTGGAGAGGATCATTACAGGCAATGGTACGAATCTAAATAATACTATGATCACCACCCTGTACGATCAATTAAAGATCCAGCATCACAATTCTTCCCCTTACCGGCCAAAGATGAATGGTGATATCGAAGTCGCGAATAAGTACATTAAAAAGATCGTTCAGAAAATGAAATTCACATACAAAGACTAGCATGAGATGCTACCATTCGCTCTCCACGGGTATCGTACCACAGATCGCACATCAACTGGGGCAACACCCTACTCTCTGGTATACGGCATAGAAGTTGTCTTTCCTATTGAGGTCCATATCCTCTCTCTAAGAATTATGAAGGATGCAGGGCTGAATGGAGAAGATTGGATCCAGACTCGACTTGATCAATTAAACTTTATTGATGAGAAAAGGCTTACTATTGTCTTCCATGGTCAAATGTATAAAAAACGGATGATCAAGGCTTTCAACAAAAAGGTCAGACGACAAGTATATTAAGTCGGGGATCTGGTGATCAAACGCATCATACTACCGCAAGGTGATCCCAGGGGAAAATGGACTCCTACATACGAAGGACCATTTGTAATCAAAAACATATTCTCTGGTGGAGCAATGATCTTAACCACCATGGATGGCGACGACCTGCCGCACCCTGCGAACGCAGACATAGTCAAAAGATACTACGCATAAGAGACTCGCTAGGTTGACACATCTAGGCAAAACAAGGGCATCTCGGTGAACCAAAAAGGTTCGAGCAAAAATTAGGGATAAAACAAAAAAAATTTGTACACCCGACAAGTTAAAAACCCGAAAGGGCGGCTTGGGCTAAAAAGGGTATCCCGGTGGACTAAAAACCCGAAAGGGCGATCCAGGCAAAAGTTAGGGAATTAAAGCGTATGACTATGTCCCGTTGAGATCACCTTACGGACAACCTGACAAACTCAGAGGTTCTGATCAATTCAATCATCTTTGGACGAGGCAACAAATAGACAAGATGCTCAGAGATACGAAGTCTCTAGCAGAACGGGAACCCCATGGGATTGTTGCATATAGCTATCTTTTCTTTGTATCAAAATTTTCATTTTTTACGATAGCATTCTATTACTAGAATGTTTGTCTCATTGTACAAAAATACTTACTCAAAGTCAATACAAAGATATCCCTTTAAAAGTGCAAAACTATTTTTTTTTCTTTACTCTTGTGTTTTATTTACAAAAACGTCCAATGATTTATTTTTGAACATAATTACTGTTTACAAATGAACGAAATAAAAAGACAATCACTGATGGCTTTAAGAGGTAGGGAAATCTTTCTAAGTTATCTCCATAAAAATTCCCCGCAATATGTAGTTTAATCCCCAGCGAAACAAAGCTTCCAATTATCAATCCCCAATAGAAGTCGTTCAATTTCTCCGGATTCCTCAACAGGATTTTACAAACAGTACACGACATTCCCCTTACAACAAAGTTTATTTCACTAAGCGGAAATTCATCATCACTTCGACTTCACAACATGAAGACTTACACTCCATATCCTCAACAGTAGTCAGGGATTTATTTTCCCCAATCCAACAGCAGTACAATAAATTAGCTCACATACGCATACATCACATCCATATATCATAAACATTGATAACACGAATGCATTATACCATGAATTTCATACCACATGACTTTGCATTTTGGCTAACATTTTACCCTTTTCAGGATAGGGTTAACAACTACCATTAACAATGTTCAAAGTTTTCAGATACAATTCAGATACGCTCCAGACACGGATGCCATTCTGATACTCATTCTGATTCAACTTTCAGATAGAGTTCAAATACGCTCCAAATAGGGACGCCATTCTAATACTCATTCAGATTCAACTTTCAGATACAGTTCAGATACGTTCCAGACACTGACGCCATTCTGATACTCATTTGGGTTCAACTTCTCAGATACAGTTCAGATACGCTCCAAACACGAGCGCCATTCTGATACTCATTTGGATTCAGCTTCTCAGATACGGTTTAGATACACTCCAGACACGGATGCCATCCTAAAACTCATTTAACTCTCAGATACGCTCTAGACACGGATGCCATCCTGATACTCATTCAGACTCAGCTTTCAGATACAGTTCATATACGCTCCAAGACACGGATGCCATTCTGTTACTCATTCAGATTAATTTTTCAGATACAGTTCAAATATGCTCCAAACACGGACTCCATTCTGATACTCATTCAGATTCAGCCTTCAGATACAGTTCAGATGTGCTCTTGACACGGACACCATTCCGATACTCATTTATATTCTCTTTCAGATTCAGTTCAGAAATCATTTTTGAATGGAATCTACAAGCTCATCTCCACAACTTTCCATCATCTCTCCAAATGGCATCTTTAAGCCCATTCCTTGAACCATCACATCACTGAGTGCAAATTTCAGGGCACTCAAGTGTCCAATCATCTTCCACCTTCGAAAGACGAATGGCAAAAAACACCAATCTAACTCTTCATGCTTAAGAAGATTGAACAGGGGAAGTTGTTGTATCCCAAAATTTTCCCTCTCACTTATCAAGAATTTTCTCACAAGATCTCCTTGGGTCCAAGACTGCACTAGGGTTTGATCAGCTCAAGACACCTCCTTAAGCATTGATGACCAAAATTAGGGTTTGAGTTTTCACAAGGATTTTTTACCTTCCAATGTCCCATATGACTTTCATGGATCATTATGGACCCCCAATATTTCTCATGTCAAGTTTCAAGCCTTGGATCACATTTTTGCTCAGTCAATTGAGCAGTCGAACTAAAAATCAGCTATATGGAGGAAAAAGTCAACTATGGCCAATTTACAGTCAAACTTCATAATTTTTTATCCACATCAACATTTTAAACTCATATTTATCATTTGATCAAGTTTGGACCATAACTCCTCAAGAAATTTGATCAAATCTCCAAAAGGGCAAAATGGTCAAAATTAGGGTTTTGACTGTGAAAGGGCAATTTATGATTTTTGACCTAGAAAATGATCAATTGGTTTAATGCATGATCTCAATAGTCCAATTGCATCATTTTTACCTAATGACATGGCTCAAAACATTGCAAGTCCATTGGATTGACAGATGAATTTTTCAGTCAACTGTATACTGAAAAGTCAAACTTTGACTTTTTGGTCAAATTCAAATACCAAAGATCATAATTCATCAAAACATGTCAAAATATAAAACTTATTCATCAAGAAATCAAAAATTCAAGATTTCATTTTGAAAAGTTAAAATTTCTAAACTTAGAAATTTTTCTAAGTGTTGAAAATTTCTTATTTTTTCATAACTTTGAGCAAACTTTTCACCATGATGCATGATGATTCAAGAAAAACTTCCAACATGAAAGTTATAGATATCCATGAAATATACAAATTTTCTGCACACAACTTCTTCAAAAAGTTCTTGGATCTCAAGTTATACTTTTAACAATATGTGGTCATGAAACTAAACACTTAGTAAAATTTTGCCCTAATTTGGTCAGGATTTTGACCCAACTTCATGGAACTTTTTTATATAGTTCCAAGGTGAATATTCAAAATAAATTCAAAGATGGGTTGTAGGTCATATTACAAGCTTTCCAAAATGTCCAAGAACTCCTTGAGATCATTCTTAAGTAGGGAGAATCGAAGAGATCAAGTTAGGGTTTTATCACTTGATTTACAAGGCATTTTATGATGAACCAATTTCAAAATTTAAACTATGGTGCATAAACACTACTTTGCAGGCCTCAAACTTGTTAGGCACTCCATAATTAATGGTTTACACAGCTGTTAGAGGTCTCACTTCAAGCATTCAATGCATGGACATGCTTTATATCCATTTTTGGAAGAAAGGTTACATTGCCATTTTGATAAAGTGACTTTTTTCACAAAACTTGTTCTTGAACGTTGCACTTGTTCTCTTCTGATCAAACAAGTCCTATAACTCATGAGAAATGGTTTAGACACTTACAATCACCCAGCCCATGCTTGTACCTCCTCTTGAAAATTGTTTCCCACTTTTCTTCAAAATCAAGCAACGTAGCCAAAAGCTAAAAAGTTATACTTCTGATTGTCCAAAGCTCTCAAACACTTTTTTTATCCATACATAAACCACTGGTCACAAACAAAAAGATGACCTGAAAACACTGAGACCTCATAAACACATCTCATACTTCTATTTTCACACAAACTGACCAAAAATTTGAAACTCATAATCTACTCGTGCGTTTCTTGGCCTTTTGGTTTCTAGAGCTTCTAAACATCACATAGAACTGATCCCACACCCTGTTATAGAACTGTAAAACCATTAACACCATCCTCCATTTTCAAAAACAGAGCTCTGCACATTCACTTCCCCAGAAAATTTCAGTCATCCATTGCTCTAGCTAATCATTGCATTAGCTTCCTGGGACCTCAAGGAAGCTAACCCGATCATCACCATCACTTGAAACAAGCTCAAACTCAAAATACGATTTCCAGTTTTGAGGTAAGTTTTCTTAACTTTGAACTCTTCATACAGGCATCATCAATGATTTGTTTGTGAACAAAACATGTAGATATCATTACCCTAAAGCTAAACATGTCTATAGTTTCCATTAATTTTGCTTGAGCTTAGAGAATTTTAAGATTGAAGTTTCTGAGATTTTTAGGATTCAGATTAGGGACAATAAAATTTATGCTTATGTTTGATCTATAGTATTAACGCTTTACATTTTTGAAACCGTGAGGAAATTTGCTATAAGTTTCATGTTTACAGTTTTCATTTTTGATGTGAAATGAGCAAGTTACAGTTGGTCTGGCTGGAGGTTGAAGATGAAGTAGTCAGGGCGTGTTTTGTATCATATACTTATTGTTTTACTTATGTTAACGGATGTATAGCCACCCTAGTGGTAGAAGCGCGCGTTTGTAACCTTTGGGACCTGGGTTCGAGCCCCAGTGGTACCCTTTTGTATTTTTTCACATTTTTGCATCAATCTGAATTTTTTTGCAGGCGCCTAGGCCTCATTGGGCTTTTTGTGTTTTTATTTATTTATTGCTTTCTAACCCCCTGTAGATTATTTGCGCCCCTGGCCCAGTTTATTTTATTTTCTTATTTTTATTTCATTTATTTTCTTTAATATTTTTCATAATATTAAAAATCATAAAAAATACAAAAAAAATAATTGATTCATATTTTGACTTAGTTTATTTTATTTTATTTTTCTCATAAAAAATATTTTATTTAACTATATTTTTTTTTTACTAACTAGTCTTGTAAATTTAATTTGAAACTAGGTTATTATTTATCTTCTTTTACACCAATTAAAATATATTTATTTTAATGTAAAAAAGGGCCAAAAATATTTTATAATACTATAAATATTTTCAAGACAAAAATAACAAAAAAATACTTTTCTTAAACTTATTTTCTTTAATCAATTAATGAATTAGGGTTTTATCAATTTCTTATCTTAGTGAATTAGGTTTACTTTTAAGTTTAATTAATTATTTTCTTTAATTAATTAGGTTTAAACAAATTCACTTTTCTCTAAAACATCTAAAGAAATATCCATTTACTTCACATTTTGCATTTTTGTACATTTATTTATTTTGTACATTGTGTTCATTTGATTCCTTGTACATTGATACCAATTCAATATGGTTGTAATAGACTAATTAGGTTTATATTCTTGCAATCCCCATTTAAAATTTGTACACCCCCTCCCACAAATGTTGTAATAGCGTAGTGACTTTAAATTCCGCAATTTATCGTTTTTATATGCAAATGCTACTAATTAGGGTTTTTATGGAAAGACTAAAACCAATACTTAGAAAACCCTAATTCAATACAAAATCAAGCATGAAAACAATACACTTTCACATAAGCACCCCTAGGGTTATTCCACTTGGTTGCCTTATACAAAATGACCATATTACGCATGTGAGGTATCTTAGCAAAAATAAGCAAATACAAGATCATAATCCCTCGATGATGCTATCTAAGTTGTCTTTCAAATGATCTTAAGTCCCTCAAAGAAAAATGCTAAGATACCTTGCAACATTTCTAATCATGGTTATACGATGACCCACGCCCGTCCCATTTACATCCAAAGATAGGGTTGCTTACTAAATCAATGGTAAGACAACAATGTCAAAGGAAAAGAAAATGAACAAGAAAGACTTTTGAGTAGGTAGAATGCTCCTAATTACTTGCTCCATTTCAAAATAAACATCCTTTCTATTTTCAAAACAAACACCTACACTTTCAAAAAAATTTACAAAATTTGAAAATATTTTCAAAAGATCAACATATTTGCATACATTCTTACGAACGAGAATCATTACAAATATTGCCTAAACAAATGGCCTCTTTACAAAATACTTTCAAAAACCACACAAAGCATAATTTCAAAAAAAAGCAAGTGATCTAGCAAGTAACTAAGAGCCCATGGAAAACCATGGATGAAAAGGGTGTTAATACCTTCCCTTTTCATAATCTACCCCTCGAACTCAAGAAATAATCTCAAAGGTCTTTCCTGTGCTTTTTCACCTTTCCTTTTGGATAAAAGAAAAGTCGGTGGCGACTCTTGCTAACTGCAACATTTGCGATCAAACGCAAAACCTTCAAGTCGGTTCTCCCACCGTATCACAAGGAGTTATATGACAAGAGAAATCATGATAAATGCCATTTTCATTAAAAAACTTTTCAAAAATTTTGTTTTCAAATTCCCCACCATGATCACTTCTGACTTTTACAATTCTAAACTCTTTCTCACTAACTGCTTTATAGTAATTTTGATTAAATATTATATCATAAGGGTTATCGCTTAATTGACTTATCAATAACATGTTATGCATTAATTCATCTACTAACAGAACATTAGTTATAGAGGAAAGTGTATTGTTACCAATGGTTCCAGAGCCAATAATCTTTCCTTTCTAATTGCCTCTGAAACCTACCTATCCTCCGGATTTATATTTCAAGCTTTGGAACATATGCTTTCTTCCCATCATGTGTTGAGAGCATCCAGATTTCAGGTACTGAGATTGGTGTTTCAACTTTGTTATTAAAGACATCTGCAACATAGATGATTTTATCCTTAGGTACCCATATCTTTTTGGGTCCTTGTTTGTTAGAGTTTCTAAAATTCTGATTGAATTTTGGTTTCACATCCCATAGTAAGATTCACTAGTATATTTTATATCACGTGTGTGTCCATATGTGAAGTGTGAGTTTAAAGGTGTGTGTTTTATGGATATACCATCAACTTTCTTTGGGTTATATGGTTCTTCTCCTTTTGGTTTCACATATCCTACGTCTTTTCTTCCATTTCTTTTAACTCCATAGGTCATTGAAGCCATCTTGCTTCTATTTATGTTTTTAACTATAAATTTTTGAAAAATATAATCATATTCTTTTATGATTCTTTCAGAACTAGTTGAAACTTCTGAAACAAATTCCTTTTAAGCTTTTTGTAACTCGTTTTTATTAACAAAATTTTTATTTTTAAGTTTAGAGATGGTTTCTTTTAGCTTAGAACTTTCTGCTTTTAGTTTCCTAGTTTCTTCAGAGTCAGATTCTAGACCATGTTTCAGGTTCCTATATTTAAATTGAAGTTGCTGATATTTTTCAAGAATTTCTGACAACCTATCTTCTAATTGAGATCTAGAAAAGTTAGAGAATACCTCTTCTGCTTCTGAGTCTAATTTGAATTCAGATGAATTAGTGTCATCTGATATGTTGGCTGTAATACGGTGGGAAAACTGACTTGGGTGTTTTGCATGTTATCGCAATTGTTCTGGATAGCAAGAGTCACCACTTACTTTTCTTTTATCCAATAAGGAAAGGGTGAAAATAAGAGTAAAGGCATTTGAGATATTTTCTTGAGTTCGGGGGGTAGATTATGAAAAGGGAAGGTGTTAGTACCATTTTCATCCATAGTTATCTATGGGCTCTTAGTTGCTTGCTAGATCACTTTTGAAATTACTTTGTTTGAAATGTGTTTATGGTGTTTTTTTTTAAAGTATTTTTGAAAAGCGCCTTCGTTTAAACAAACTTTGTAATGATTCTCGTCTCTATAAGAATGCATACAAAGTGTTAGACTTTTTGAAAGTATTTCATGTTTTGAAAGTATTTGGTGTGTTTGAAAATATGTTTGTTTTTGAAGATGGATTGTGAGCAAGCAACTAAGAAGGTTCTACCTACTCAAAAGTCTTTTGTTCATTACTCCCTTCCTTTGATATTATTATCTCACTATTGATTGGTAAGTAACCCTATCTTTGGATGTAAAGGGACGGGCAGGGGTCATCGTATATTCATATATAGCAATGTTGTGAGATATCTTAGCATTTTTCTTAAGGGACTAAGATCATTTGTAAGGAAACATTCGTAGCGTCATCGAGGGACTATGATCTTGTATTTTTTATTGTTTTTGCTAAGATGTCTCACATGCGTAACATGGCCACTTTTAAGGCAACAAGCGGAGTTAACCCTAGAGGTGTAAAGTGTGCAAGTGTATTGTATTCCATGCTTGAATTTATCTTGGATTAGGGTTTTTTAAGCATTGGTTTTATCTTTCCATACAAACCCTAATTACTAGCATTATATAAAAGCGATAAATTGCGGAAAGGAAATGTCCTACACTATTACATCATTTTTTGGGGATGGGGGATAAATTTTCAAATGGGAATTGCGAGAAATAAAATTCTAATTATCTATTACAACCATATTGAATTTGTACGGGAAATGAAATGAACATATCGTACAAGAAATGGAATGACTATAATGTATAAATAATGAAATGTACAAATAATGAAATGAATATAATGTAAAAGCAGGAATGGATAAGGAGTGTATTTTTGTATTAAATATTTTGTCCTAATTAAAAGAAAATAATTAACTAAAATAAAAAAGTAAAATAAATTTAATAAAAGAAATTAATTTATCAAAGAAAAACAAGTTTTTGTTTTTTTAGGTTTTTTTGTGAGTTTAATTAAATTAGTAAATAAATAAAATTAATTAAATAAAAGTCCTAAGTTCTAAATTAATTTTTATTAAAATAACCCTAAGACTAAAAAAGAACTAAATTTGTTTAAGAAAATATTTATTATCTTTAGTTTAGAAAGTAATGAAAATAAATATATATTGCTAACTACATAATACATAAATATTTTTTGGATTTTTTTTATTAATAATAATAATAATAATAATAATAATAATAATAATAATAATAATAATAATATTGATAATAGTAAAAATAAATAATAAGAGAATAAAATAAAAATATGAAAATGAAGTTTGTGGTGTGAAAATCAGATTGGGGTATTTGTTAGAAAAAGGTTTTCTTTTGGCCCATTAGTGTTTTTTTTGTTAGCCAGAAAAATGATAATAAAAAAGAGCAAATGACCCTGGAGTGGTTAGTAAGCAGGGGGTGCATGCGCTGAAACAGTTGGGCTTGGTTGTTTGAATTGAGGTCCAATAGAGGTTGTAGGTAGAAGTAAATGGGGGGTATGCACGAGCAAGATTTTGGGCCTGAATTGTTGTTCACAGTGGGCCTGAAGACTTTTGTTTTTTAACAAAAAAACAAAAATAAAACAAAACAGAAAAATGAATTCATTCTGTTAAAACACTTCCTCTTACTTGCTCTGATTCTCTCTCGTTTTCTCTGAAGCTCTCTTCGCCGGGGACGAAGAAAAAGCCGCGCGGAAATCGCCTCATGGCGATGACGACGGCGGCAGACTTCCGATCATGAATTTTTTTACCTTACTTGTTTCGTTTTCCTCTTCTGAGTACTAATCTACGCTTAGTTTTTACAGGTCGTGCATGATTTGGAGTAGATCTGGAAGGGGGTGAATGAAACCCTAATCGCTTCGATTCGGTTTCTTACGTTGTTTCGGTGAGATCTTTCCTCTCTATCTCTTCTTTTTCGCAATAAACTCTGAAGGGTTTTAGGGTTTTGGAAAATGATGACAAAAAATATGTTTAGGGTTTGTGTTTGGGAAATGATGATAAAAAAGGTTAGGGTTTATGTTGGCTGCGATTTTGAACTGTATTTCTCTATGTATATTGGTGTTGTTCGGTTTTGATACCAACAATTTTTTTTTATTCTGTATAGTTTTGTGTTTGGACCGAAAATCCCTCCCTTTTCTCGAACAGTATTGCTGCCTTTTATATTGGTTGGCTTTTGCTCATTTTCTGTGATAGATTGTTGCTGAATTTGTGATTTCAACTAGACTTGATGGTTCAACTTTGTACTTGTTGCTTGTTGTTGGCCGGTTGCTTGTTGCTTGCTTTCGGGACTTGTCATCTTATGCTTTTTTTGATAAATCAAACTTTATCATCTATTACTTGTTGGCCCTGTAATATTTACTTGCAATGGGTGATGGATTTTGTACTGTGGCGTATGTTGTACCCCAAAATTTTCCCTCTCACTTATCAAGAATTTACTCACAAGATCTCCTTGGGCTCAAGACTGCACTAGGGTTTGATCAGCTCAAGACACCTCCTCAAGCACTGATGACCATAATTAGGGTTTGAGTTTGCACAACTATTTTTGAAATTCCAATATCCCATGTAACTTTCATGGATCATCATGGACCCCCAATATTAATCATGCCAAGTTTCAAGCCTTGAATCGCATTTTTGCTCCGTCAATTGAGCAGTTGACCTAAAAATCAACTGTATTGGGGAAAAAGTCAACTATGGCCAATTTACAGTCAAACTTCATAATTTTTGATCCACATCAATGTTTTAAAGTCATATATATCATTTCATCAAGTTTGGACCACCATTCCTCAAGAAATTTGATCAAATCCCCAAAAGGGCAAAATGGTCAAAATTAGGGTTTTGAATGGGAAATGGCAATTTCTGATTTTTTTGACCTAGAAAATGGTCAATTGGTTTAAGTAATGATCTCAAGAGTCCAATTGCATCATTTTTACCTAATGACACAGTTCAAAACATTGCAAGCCCATTGGGTTGACAGATGAACTTTGCAGTCAACTAATCAAAAGTCAACTGTAAACTAAAAAATCAAACTTTGACTTTTTGGTCAAATTCAAGTGCCAAGGATCACAATTCATCAAAACATGTCAAAATATGAAACTTATTCATCAATCAATCAAAAAGTCAAAATTTCATTTTGAAAAGTCAAAATTTCTAAACTTAGAAATTTTTCCAAGTGTTGGAAATTTCATATATTTTTCATAACTTTGAGCCAAATTTTCACCATGATGCAAGATGATTCAAGAGAAACTTCCAACATGAAAGTTGTAGACCTCCATGAAATCTATAACTTTTCTCTACACAACACCTTCCAAAAATTCTTGGATCTCAAGTTATAATTTTATGAACATGTGGTCATGAAACTAAACACAATGAAATTTTTCCCTAATTTGGTCAGGATTTTGACCAAACTTCATGGAACTTTTTCATATAGTTCCAAGGGGAATCTTCAAAGTCAATTCAAAGATGGGTTGCAGAGCATATTTCAAGCTTTACAAGATGTCAAAGTACTCCATGAGATCATTCTTGAGGAGGGAGAATCGAAGAGATGAAGTTAGGGTTTTGTCACTTGAATTACAAGCCATTTTTGATGAACACATGAACCAAATCCATGCTAGGCTACATAATATTTGCTTTGCAGGCCTCAAACTTGTTTGTCACTCCATAATTAAATGTTTACACAGATGTTAGGGCTTAGATCCAAGCAATTGAGCTATTGTCCAAGTTGCATTTCCATTTATGGCACAAAGTTAACAATGTCATTCTTGTAAAGCAAGATTTTTGCATAAAGTTCACATTGATCCTCTAACTTGTTCCCTCTGATCACACTCCATCCACAAAGTCATAAGCAAGCTTTTTTAAAGCATAACCACTCTATCTTAGCAAGTACACAAGGCATGGAAATTTGTTTTGTCAAAAAATCACATGTTTAACTTAAACATGTAAATTTGAATTCTGATCAACTAGAGCACTCCAAACTTGTCGCTTATAAATAGAGTCACTATTTGTGAGCCAGGACACGAGCTTGAGCACCCTGAAATACACCAAAACTCTCTCAAATCAGAAATTGCCCAAAAACTCTATTGTTGCACAGTTTCTGACCTTGAACATCAAACTCCCATTTCCCTCGTGCGTTTCTTGGACTTTTAGTTTCTAAATCTTCCTTACATCAAATACAACTTATCCCTATCCTTATTATAGAACTGTAACACCATTTACCATAACTTCCATAACCAAAAAACAGAGTCTGCAACTTGACTTCTCCAAGTCATTTCAGCCACTCTCAACTTGAGCAAACCATTGCATTAGCTTCCTACGACCTCAAGGAAGCTAACCTGATCATCACCATTACTTGAAACAAGCTCAAACTCCAAACACGATTTCCAATTTTGAGGTAAGTTTTCTCAACTTGAAACTCTTCATATAGGTATCATCAATAGTTTATTTGTGAATAAAACATGTATATATTATTGCCCTGAAGCTAACCATGTCTTTAGTTTCCATTAATTTTGCTTTAGCTTAGAGAATTTTGAAACTGAAATTTCTGAAATTTTTAGGGTTCAGATTAGGGCCATTAAAATTCTTGCTTATCTTTGATCTATAGTTTTAGTACTTTACATTTCTGGAATCGTGAGAAAATTTGCTACAAGTTTCATGTTTACAGTTTTCATTTTTGATGAGAAATAAGCAAGTTACAGTTGGTCTGGCTGGAGATTAAAGATGAAGTCTTCAGAACACGTTTTGCCTTACATATTTATTATTTCATTTGTATTAACGGATGTATAGCCACTCTAGTGGTAGAAGCGCGCGCCTGTAACCTATGGGACCTGGGTTCGAGCCCCGGTGGTACCCTTTTCCTTTTCATTATTTCATATTTTTACAATTCTGACTTTTTTTGTTTGCAGGGCGCTGGGCCTCTTTGGGCCTGGCTTATTTTATTTTTATTTTTTTTGCTGACCGACCTCCCTATTTCCTCTTGGCACCCCCTGGCCCAAGTTTTATTATTTATTTATTTATTTCATTTTTCTTTTCTTAAATATATTTTTCTAAATACTAAAAATCATAAAATACAAAAAAAAAAATCATATATTTACATTTTGACTTATTTTATTTTATTTTTCCACAAAAAATATTTTTATACTTTATTTATTTTATTAAGTAAATATTATAAACTTAATTAATATCATGTTTTTATTTATTTATTTTTCACACCATTTAAAAATACATTATTTTAATATAAAAAAGACTAAAAATATTTTATAATACTATAAATATTTTTAAGTTAAAAATACAAAAATATTTTTCTTAAAATAATTTTATTTTGATTAATTAATAGAACTAGGTTTTCATTTAAGATCTTCTCTTATTAAATTTAAATTCAATTAATTATTATTTTTATTTAATTAGGTTAGGACAAAATATTTTTTCATGAAAAACCAAACAAAACTCATTTTCTTTACATTTTGCATCCTTGTACATTCATTTTTATACTTTATATTTATTTCATTCCTTGTATATTTTCTACCAATTCAATATGGTTGTAATAGATTAATTAGGTTTAAATTCTTGCACTCCCCATTTATAAATTGTACACCCCCTCCCTACAAATGTTGTAATAGTGTAGTAACTTTAAATTTCACAATTTACCGCTTTTATATACAATGCTAGTAATTAGGGTTTGTATGGAAAGACTAAAACTGATACTTAGAAAGCCCTAATTCACGACAAAAACAAGCCTGAAAACAATACATTTGCACACAAACACCCCTAGGGTTATCCCACTTGGTTGCCTTATACAAAATAGTCATATTACGCATGTGATGTATCTTAGCAAATACAAGATCATAGTCCCTCGATGACGCTATCTAAGTTGCCTTACAAATGATCTTAGTCCCTCCAAAAGAATGCTGAGATACCTTGCAACATTTCTAATCATGGTTATACGATGACCCACGCCTGTCCCGTTTATATCCAAAGATAGGGTTGCTTACCAAATCAATGGTAAGACAACAATGTCAAAGGAAAAGAAAATGAACAAGAAAGACATTTAAGTAGGTAGATTGCTCCTAGTTACTTGCTCCATTACAAAACAAACATCCTTTCTATTTTCAAAAACAAACACTTACACTTTCAAAACATCTTACATAACATCTTACAAAACTTGAAAATATTTTCAAAAGATCAACATCTTTGTATACATTCTTACGAACGAGAATCATTACAAAGATTGCCTAAACAATGGCCTCTTTACAAAATACTTTCAAAAACCACACAAAGCATAATTTCAAACAAAAGCAAGTGATTTACCAAGTAACTAGTCTTCAAGAGAAGTAGGCATGTCGGGATGGAGGACAGTGTACGGGACATCTCCTTCAACCACAGGTTCCATGATAATTGGTAAGATGGAGCGATAAGGCATCACGAGCTTCTGAGCACGAGCTCGTACCCACCTAAGGTAAGGCTCAAGGGGGATGGAATTCTTGTGTCCTAGCATCTTACTATCCACTTTGCTTACCATCCTCCAAGCTCGTATAAACTTCTGACGGTAACCTTGATTGTCGCTCTCGTAGTCAAATACTACTCTTTGGATGAGCATATCATGAGGACCATCCCTTCTGGCATAACCAAACTATCACAAGGATAAGAAAGGGTTGTAAGTGATACCTCCCATAATGCCAAGTAAAAGGACATTAGGGCATTCCCCCTTAACGGTCTAAGATAGTAACGTTCTCCAAGGATCGAGAACACCAATGAATATTTGTATGTTTGAGCGTCATTAACCTATGGGACCACCTCAAACCTTGCTCATTTTTCAACACAGACTGGGGAAGATGCGAAATAAACCATCTATCCAAGATAGGAGTACAACACATGAGGATCCCTCTCTTCCTCGTAGTGCGAGAGTGGAGAGAGTGTAGGATATCTCCCAACAAAGTAGGTGTCGGATTGTGAGACATGAAGATTTTGACAACATTTACATTTATAAGTTGGTTAGGGTTTGGAAATAAAACCATCCCATAGATGAGAAGGGCCGAGATTTCTTCAAAAGCTTGTAAGTCTAAGGAGTTCCAACAATATTGAGCTTTCTCAAACAAGAACTTGGCTAAGAACCCTTTGACACCACTCCTTGTTTCTCAATTAGTCGTGATATCAGATTGTTGCAAGTGTAGTGGTCGGGAAATCTCTTCAGGTCTTGGATCTCTTTCCGTACCGTTGAAAGGTAGTTGATTGAGAATGGGAATCCTCATAAGTTGAGAGAATTCTTCCAGAGTAGGCACAAGTTGATAATAGGGAAAAGTGAAGCAATGGTGTAGAGGATCAAAGAACTAAAAAAGAACCTTCATCATATCTTCATCAGTTCTAGAGGTAACCAAGTTTAGGAGGCGACCATGTCTTTAGATAAATGAAAAATTATCAGGGACCCTTTGTTGTACCCCAAAATTTGCCCTCCCATATTTCTCAAGACATGTCAAGAAGAATCTCCAAATGGCTCAAGATTGCTCAAGAGTTGGACAGTCAAATCATCTCCTAAGGCAGTCAATTCAAAATTATGGTTTTGTGTTGCATAAAGGTACTTACATCCAAATGACCTCAAGTTCTTCCCAATGTCCTAATATGTTCTCAAGATCATCCATTTCAAATTTCAAGCCTTGCAGAGAAAGTTTGGTCAGTCAATTGCTCAAGGGGTCCAAAAATCGACTGTGCTAGGGCAAAAGTCAACTGTGTCCCAAATACAGTAAAACCTCAAGATTTTTTGTCAAAATTCTCATTTTGAAGGATAATTCATCATTTTATCAAGGTTTGACCATGATTCATCAAGGACTGCTCAAAATTCATCAAGATTCAAAAGTTGCTAAATTAGGGTTTTGCAAGAAAAGACAACTCAACTTTGACCAAGCATAACTTTCTCATACTTTATGAGAAATGACCCATCCAAATCTCATTTTTAAGATGAAATTTCCTACAATCCATTTTCACACCCCAAGGTCAAGAAATGCACTCACAAGAAGTTACAAATTTGGACATTATAGGTCATTTTTGAAAGTCAACAAAAACAACTTTTTTCCAAAGCTTATAACTTGAGCATGGAATATAAAAATGAGATGATACCAAAAGGGTTGGTTATAGGAAATCTCAAGGTTTCTAAAAAGTCCAAGTACATCTCCAAAAGTTCAAAATTGAAGAAGTTATGCATTGTTGAAGTTGGACATTTTTCCAAAATTGCCAAAAGTCAACTATCCTCAAAACTTCAAATTTTGCCAAATAGGCCCACTTGTTTCCACTTGATTTGATCTTGTCACACCACACACGTGTCCTATCTTCAGTCTCATGTCCATTCATTGATTTTTCTATTTTATTTGATTTTTTTTAATTTAATTCATTTTAAATCAATTTAAAATCAAATAAAATCCAAATCTTGATCAAATGGAATCTTTTTGATTGATACAGCTTTCAATTATCATCATGGACCAGATCAAATCCGAATCAAGCCATGTTATGAACAAAATATTGGATTTGGACATTTTTGGAAGCTTTGTAAATGGAGGATCATATCAAATCCAAAATCATCAATGCCTAAAGGTTCAAGCCCAAATTTTTAACCTAATTCATTCCCTTATACATGTACAAGGCAAAGACACAAAGAACGCGACCTAGAGGCTGCACAAACTGCAATACCAAAACTGAAAAAAGCTTGAAAAGTTGAAAATTGAAATTAGCCTTAGAGTCCAATTCAAGGCAAAAGCTCAACATAGACTTCTTGCCTGACGTTCACTAAAGCTATAGGAATCAAAAGCAAGGTCCCAGGCCCTCTCCAACGCACTGTAAGTCGCTTGAAACACGACCCTGTACATGAAATCGTGACTCCATATTTTGGCATCTTTTGGACAAATCGTTGGTATAATCATGGTTGTCATTCAATTTCTAAGCTTTCTGCATCATTTGATTTTGTTTTCATGAGCTATAGCGCCATACCCGAACCTAGGGTTTTGGAGACTTGTATTTGGGCATTCGTTTTATAGGAAAAATCAGGACCAACCATGGGCATAAATGAAATCAGGAGGAAGAGACAAAGTGAATCATGGTCGTAGCATCAATTTATATGGCCTCCAGTTAATTTTAGGAACGAGCCATGGATTTAGCTGCGGATGAAATCCGCAGGTAAATAACCAGGCTTTTCAATGAAGAAGATGATCACGTGTCCTTCCTCTACTGGCTATTTAAAATCTTGGCGCGTGTTTTTGTAATTCCAGCATATTTATCTGTTTGCTAATATATTAATTGTCATATGATCCAATAACAAATAAGGCATAGTGGTGTAGTGGCAGGGGAGAACGTTCAAAACCAATGGGACCTGGGTTCGAATCCCAGGTCCCCAACATATTTCTTATTATTTTCTTGCAGATGATTCAGCGTGCCTCACACATTGCAATGCACCATGCTCCTCCAGATCTCAGATTCCAGATGGCCTTCAGGCCAAATCTGATGGCTCATATGGAAGGCCTATCATACGCTCCAGTCAACGTGTCACATGGAAGCAGAAAAAGTCATACAGGCTTGGACGTAAATGGGCCTTGAACATGCTATTCTTACCTCCTCTTGGGCCTAACACCCCCCTTGGTTTATTTCTTTTACTTTTCATTATATTTATTTATTTGTCTTATTGTTTTAATTAATTGTTTTTACTAGCACTAACCAATTAATAATTTTCCTCACAAAACCAAAAACACAAAAAAAAAATATATTTTTATTTATTAAAATTATATTCATACTTTATTTTTGTAAATAAATTAATTTAATCGATTTAGCTTTAATTAGGTATAATTTCAATATTTGTGCAATAATTAAAATTAATGTAGAATATTAGGTTTTACTAACTTTTAATCAATTTATTTTATTCCTTTAAAAACTCAAAATCCAAAAATATTTTCATTAATTAATTAATTTAATTGTTAATTTAGATTTAATTCCATTTAATTCGAAAATAAACCAAAAAAAAATACTTTCTTTCAAAATAAGGGTCAAAACCCTAAAAAAATTCCCGCATCCGATCTAATTTCTTGCACGCCATCCATTTGATTCCAATATTGTAATTGTTTCCGGTATGTAATAGCTTTTAATTAGGACATTATTTATCGCTTTCTTTTACTTTCCGAAATTTAAATTAAAGGGTTGTTTTTGGCGATGTAAATACCCGACGCCTTGTAATAGTTTAGATTTAATTTCCGCAATTTAATTTCCGCACAATTAATTGTTAGATGTTTAATAAATAGGGAATGCATGAGAAGATCAAATCTTTAACCTAAAATCAACGTAGCTCACCCATGACATGTACAAAGATAAAATTAACCGAAATAAAACACTCGCACATGCACACTCTTAGGGTACACCTCACTTGGTTGCCTTCGAACGTGGTCATTGAGTATAGGAAGTTTTAGAGGTCGCCCTCTTGTCCAAAGATCATAAGTTGCCTCGAAACGGTTGCCTCGGATAAAATGATCTAAGACATTAGGGTTACCGCTAAGGCGTCCTAACATTGCTTTAGTGACCACACGTCCCTTAATCGAATTGACCCGAAAACTCCAACGACGGTGCTACCTACTCCTCAATAGTGGGATAGTGTTGTCTAAAGGACATTAGTACAGATTAATTCCTTTTTCGAGTAGGTAGATAGTTCTTAAGTACTTGCTCCTTTTAAAAACAAAACAAAACTTTTCGCACTTACACTCCTTTCAAACAAAAAACTCTTTTCAAACCCATAAACACAAAGAAAAAGAAAAATTTTGAAAACACTTTCAGAAAGTACCTAAGAGCCCGTGGATAACCACAAATAGAAAGGGTGCTAACACCTTCCCTTTCTATAATCTACCTCCCGAACCCGAGAAACATCTCGAAAAAGGAATTTTTCTGTGCTTTTTTCCTTTCCTTGTTGGATAAAATAAAAGTCGGTGAAGACTCTTGCTTACCGCAACATTTTGCAAAAACAAACGCAAAACGCAAACCAACATTCCAAAAACAGTCAGTTCTCTCCCACCGTATCACAGAACTGGCGACTCTGCTGGGGAAATATAAGTGAGGTGTACCTTAGGATTAGATCATTGTGTTTTCAATTGTATGCTTTGTATGATTTATATTTATGGGCTTGTATCGAAGTTCTATAGATCCTAACCCAGATCTGGGGGTACCCTTTAGATAAGTAGCAATAAACTGTGAGGGAACTATCCAGCGTAGACCGACACGGTTAAAGTAGTAGCTACGTTAGTGTGGCACTTTAGTCTGTACCGATATCCCTTGTGTTGGAACGAGGAGAATATGGGTCTTCTAAGGGGTCATTAAGCACCATCTGACATTAGAACCTTAAATTGACCAACTTGGCCATAGAACAGTAGCAGTATGCTACACTCATTGAGACTAAACTCTCGTGATGATTCCGGGCGCAAGAAAAGGTTGCTAAACTGGAATTATGACCGATCGAGGGTAGTCAGTGATATTGAGATCCTCTAGAACCCGATTACTATTTTTAGGACAGGTTTAAACCAACTGAACTGAAAGAGGTTAGTACCTAAGCTCCTTGCCAGCCTGAAATCTAAGGGCTCTCTGTGTGACTTGTGTGCCTTTACCATGTTTGCTTTTTGTTGATACTTATGGTGTGCTTACTATCATGACATCATAACATCATAACATTGCATACATCTTGCATTGGACTAGCCTATTTCAAAGACAAGAGGGATTCATCTTTGTTCTGTTTTGTAGGTCATCATGATGCCCATGCGTAAGAATACCATCCAGATTAACTTTGTCTAAGTCCCTACCTTGCTTAAAGAGTTGGTTGTCAAGATGCCTGACACTACTTCCTTCATCAGGAGGTATGGTTCTCTTCTCAGTCTGGTCACCTCCAAATTGGATGAGCAGATGATGAGTGTCCTAGTCCAGTTCTATGACCCGTTGTACCATTGTTTTACTTTTCAAGACTATCTGCTGGTTCCCACCCTAGAAGAGTTCTCTGAGCTGCTCGGTATCTCTGTTCTGGAGAAGACCCTGTTTACTGGTTGGGAGAAGACTCTTAAGCCCGAAGAGATTGTTGCAGCCCTTCATTTGACCAAAGAGGAGGTAATGGCTAACTGGGAGACTAGAAGTGGAGCAAAGGTCTTTCTGACTAAGTTCTGGGTTGGTAAGGCTAACTATTTCTGGGATAGTCTAGACTTCAAGGCATTCGAGGATATTCTGGCTCTTCTGATATATGGCTTGGTATTGTTTCTGAATTCTGACACTTTTGTTGATGTTAATGCGGTAAAGATCTTCATCTCTCAGAAACCTGTACCCACTCTCTTGGGTGACATCCTTCATCAGCTTTATGCTCGTACTGCCCGAAAGCGGGGAACCTTGATGTTTTGTGTTCCTTTGTTGGCAAGGTGGTTTATTTCGCACCTTCCCAAGTCAGTGCTGAAGAACAAAGAAGGAATGGGCTGGGCTTATAAGGTGATGTCTCTCTCGCATAATAGCATTATCTAGACTCTCAAGGGTATGGATGAGGTGACCATCATTGATCGCTGTGGAGAGTACCCTAATGTTCCATTGATAGGGACCCATGGAGGAATTTCTTACAATCCATGCTTAGCTCTCCGTCAGTTTGGAAGAGCCCAAAGAGAAGGCCCTCATGAGCTACTAATACCTCATATCATCTTTGACTTTCAAGTGGATAGCGACGAGCAGCGTCGCAGATTCATAAGGGCTTGGGATAGAGTTCACCAATCTGATCCACATGAGCTGGGCCCAAAGACTTCACTTCCGATGGAGCCATATCTCAGATGGGTCCGTATCCGTGCATAAAAGCTGGGTATGCCGTATGAAGCCGTCCGGCCTATCACTCTTGAAGTTGCTAATGAAGAAGGGGTTCTGCCAACCATCCTCCATCCTTACATGCCCGCTTACATTGGGGCACTGAAGAGATCTTGGATGAAACTGAGGGAAGAACGGGATTCTTACCGAGAGAAGTTCAACGAGCAAGAGCAGAAGATCCAGAGGTTGACTAGAGAGCTGGAGAACGAGCGAATTCTCAACGACTATGTCCGCACTGATAAGAAGAGACCATGGGAGCATTGATTGGCCTTTGATGATTTCCTTTCCAGTTTTTATTTACTTTTCAGTATTTCCTTTCTTGTAACGCCTTAAGGGCATCAGTTGAACAATTTGAATTTCAAAGTTTAATCTAATAAAGTGTGTTTCATTTCTTGTTTACAAATTTGAATCTCTCTATTGTCTTTGAAATCATAATCATACGCATTTCATCCCACACATTTCATAACAGGTACCCATTACAGGTCTCTTATCTTCTTCGCTGTTTATTTCAGCACTCATCATGTCTGCTGAACCTTCAACTGAGAAAGCCATCAAGGCCCTACAGGCCCAGAATGCCCAATTTCAAGAGTTGTTCATGAATCTAGCTAAGGGTCAGCAAGACCTGAAGACCCTGATTCTGAAAGAGAAGAAGAATGATAATAAGAAGAAGAGGATAGTCCTGTTCAACACTGGTCCTAGGTTTGGAAACAGGCTTCAGAATGAAGTTGATTTGACCACCTCGTCTGGAGGGAAAGACAGTCAAGAGGAAAGGAGGGCTCCCAGCCCTGTGGTCTCTGACAACGAGACTGACTTCGATGAAGAACAGTATCCTCCGGCCGAGGATAGATACAAGCAACTGGAGGACCGGTTGAGTGCTATGGAAGTTCAGAAAGTGCCTGGTCTAGACTTTGCTGATCTAGGTTTATCATATGGGGTAGTGATCCCCCACAAATTCAAGGCACAAGCCTTTGCCAAGTATGACGGAGTTTCTTGTCCGAAGCTGCACCTCCGGTCATATGTAAGGAAGATTCAGCCTTACACCGCTGATAAAAACCTATGGATCCATTTCTTTCAAGACAGTCTCTCAGGGACTCGGCTTGAGTGGTTCTACCAGTTGGACGGAACCAGTATCCGCGGTTGGGAAGATTTGGCTATTGCTTTCTACAAGAAGTATCAATACAACTCCGACCTCGCTCCCACGCCTACCCAACTCCAGGGTATGTCAATGGGAACGGGTGAAGGTTTCAAAGATTATGTTCAGAAGTGGAGAGATCTCGCCGGAAGAGTGCAACCACCCTTGGCTGATCGGGAACTTGTTGACATGTTTCTAGGGACCCTGTCTGGTCCATTTTTCAACCATCTGATTGGAAGCTCTTCATCTGGGTTTACAGAGATAATTTTGATTGGTGAAAGGATTGAGGCTGGTATTAAGGTTGGGAAGATACAAAAGGGTGCCTCGTCGAGCATCGAGAAGAAGCCCTTTGAGAAAGAGTTTAGTGCTGTCTACAGTACGAGTAGACAGAATAGACCTGAACACCGCCAAGCTGTTAATGCGGTTGTTATTTCAAAACCTGTTGGTGCTCCTCAGCACAACAATCAATAGAAGGATGAGAGACCTCGAAGGCAATTCACTCGTCTCAACATGACCTTATCTCAGATTCTGCCACAGTTGCTGAAGACCAATCTGGTGATCCCAAAGGAAGCTCCGAAGAATTAAAATACTACGTCACCGAGGTATAACCCTAATGCCCGTTGTGCTTATCACTCTGATAGCCCGGGGCATAATATCGATGATTGATGGACTTTGAAGAATAAGCTACAGGACTTAATTGATGCGAAGGAGATTGAGTTTGAGGCGCCCGAGAGGCCTAATGTTGTGACTGCTCCTATGCCTAAGCATGGAGTGAATGCTATAGAAGAAGGTTCGTTTGTGGTTTCTATGGATGATATTGTTACCCCTCTGTTGACTGTAAAGAAGAACCTTTCGCTAGCCGGTTTATTTCCGGGATGTGACGAAGGTTGTCGTATGTGTTTTGTTCTACCTACCGGTTGCCATCTCTTGAAGTCAGGTAACCAATGCCTGATGGATAGTAAAGAAATTCTGTTTGAGAAGACTGCCGTTCCTGTAGTCCATAATGAAGAAGTTTCCATTATCACCATCTTCGACAATTCTTCCAAGGCTCCCTCGAGGAAGCCTGTTAGAATTACATTTGTTCTAAGAATCGCACCTGTGATCATCACTATTCCGGGGCCCATCCCCTACACCTCTGATAAAGTTGTCCCTTGGCACTATGGGGCTGATGTTTATTTTCATGGAGTAAAGCAAGAGTTGGATGCTGATACTGACATCAGCAATATTGTTGGATCTGCCAAAGTTACCCGCAGCGGAAGACTTTTCTCGCCTGATATCTCTCCACCAACTATCCGAAGACCTGTTGTTATTACATCTGCCAATGTACCTGCTACTATTCATGTTTAAGTTCCTATTCTTACCCCTGTCGCCGAGTCATCTGACACTCGGGGCAAGGGGATCACCACTGATGTGCCTGCCCAGACGGAGGCGCCGAAGACAAATATTGTTGAAACTTCTAAGCAAGAGATGGAAGAGATCCTGAAGATCATCAAAAAGAGTGACTACAATGTAGTTGAACAGCTGGGGCAAACCCCGTCCAAGATTTCTATGTTGTCACTATTGTTGTGCTCAGAGGCCCATGCCAAGGCTCTGATTACCTTCTTGAAGACTGTCTATGTGCCACAAGAGACATCAGCTGATCAGTTTACAGATTGTGTGGCCAATTTGACTGCTGATAATGGGTTGGGTTTCTCTGACGCCGACTTGACTGCTAAGGGGAAGAATCACAATGATGCCCTGCATGTCTCCATTGAATGCAGGGGCACTACTCTTGCACATGTATTGGTGGATATTGGTTCCTCATTGAATGTCTTGCCTAAGAAAGCTCTAGACCAGTTGGATTGTGAAGGGTTGGAGCTGAAGCCAAGCAACATTGTCGTCAGGGCCTTTGGTGGGTCTAAAAGAATGGTACATGGAGAGGTTGATATCCCGATCAAGGTTGGTTCTCAGGTCTTCAACTCTATGTTCTATGTGATGGACATTCGGCCATCATATTCTTGTTTTCTGGGTCGTCCATGGATCCACAAAGTTGGAGCTGTAACCTCAACACTCCACCAGAAGCTGAAGTACCCGGTTAAAGGGAAGATTGTGACAGTACAGGGAGAGGAAGAGTACATGGTTAGCCACCTCAACTCTTTCCTATATGTAGAGATGGATGGGGAGTTCATTGATACCCCATTTTAACATTTTGAAGAGGTTCCCCAGACATTGGCGTCAGCTGAGACTGTTGATGAAGATTCTCCTATGAAGATGGTTTCCCTCAAGGATGCCCGAGCTGTTGTAGAGAAAGGTGGGTGTGAAAATTGGGGCCGACTCCCTGATTTTACACAGAAGACTAACAAGTGTGGTTTGGGCTTCACTACAGAAGCTCAAAAGGTTGTTCGGAATGCACGAATTGGAAGACCTCCCATGTTCATCAGCAACTCGGGAGTGAATGCCATTGAAGACGATGTGGAAGAGTCTGAATTTGACAGCTGGATCTATCCTATGACCAACGGTGGACAATGCAACTGGAAATCAAAGGACTTCATCCCTATTACTTTTGTTATCCAGTAATGAAACTTTTTGCTTTGAATTTGTAACAGACGATGTCTTAAACTTTATGGCCCGGTGTCTTACCCGGGGCACTGTGGCTTCATTTGTGAGGGTTTTATGTGTGTCATTTTCATATATCATTAATAAAAGCATTGAACGTTCTTGCATTTCAAATTTTGCGCTCCTTGTTTTTCTTTATTATATATTGTAAAACATCTATTTTACACACACTCACCTATCATGAACCAAATCCACTCTGGATCCCACTAATAACGACTCTGCTACTGCCAGTTATGACTTCGAAAGTCCGATCAACTTAGCCGAAGACGAAGGTGAAGATGATTACGAAGTGTCTGTTGAGTTTGTTAAGACTACTACTTCAAGAAGAGAGGGCCACACTACCTCCAAGCCATCAGTTCTGATGCCTCCAATTGCAGGAAGACCGTTGATCTTATACTTAAAAGTGCTGGATAATACGAAAAGGGGTGTTGGGTCAACATGACGAGTCTGGCCAAAAAGAGCATGCTATTTACTGCTTTAGCATCAAGTTTACCGACTGTGAGACCCAATACTCACTTCTCGAGAGAACTTGCTATGCTTTGGCATGGGCTGCTCACCAGCTGGGACAGTACATGTTGACTCATACTGCTCTTCTGATACCAAAAGATCTAAACATCTTGATAACACCTTGGCCTTTTGCAATGTGGGGCATTGATATGATCGACGAGATCAGACCTACGGCATCCAACGGTCATTGTTTCATCCTGGTAGCAATCGATTACTTTACGAAGTGGGTTGAAGCAACTTCCTTTGCTATTGTAACCAAGAACGTCATGGCACGGTTCATTTGGCATAATCTGATCTGTCGATATGGTGTATTAGAGAGGATCATTACGGATAATGGTACCAATCTCAACAACAAAATGATCACCGAGCTCTGCGAGCAGTTCAAGATACAGCATCACAACTTTTCTCCCTACCGGCCGAAGATGTATGGGGTTGTTGAAGCGGCTAATAAGAACATTAAGAAGATTGTGCAGAAGATGACAGTGACATACAAAGACTGGCACGAGATGTTATCGTTTTCTCTTCATGGGTACCGTACCTCAGCACGGACGTCAACAGGGGTAACACCCTATTCCTTGGTATATGGTATGGAGGCAGTCTTTCCCATTGAAGTTTAGATACCCTCTCTTTGAATCATGAAGGATGCAGGTTTGAGCGAAGATGACTGGATTCAGACCCGACTTGATCAGCTGAACCTAATCGACCAAAAGAGACTTACTGCTATTTGTCATGGTCAGACGTACCAAAAACGGATGATCAAGGCATTTAACAAGAAAGTCATACGACAAGAGTATCAAGTTAGGGATCTGGTAATCAAGCGCATTATCCTACCTCAAGGCGATCCCAGGGGAAAATGGGCCCCTACTTACGAAGGTCCATCTGTGGTTAAGAACATTTTCTCAGGAGGAGCTATGATTCTAACGACCATGGATGGTGACGACCTTCCTCACCCCGTCAATGCAGACATAGTGAAAAAATACTACGCATAATCAAAGACCCGCTAGGTTGACTGGCCTAGGCAAAAATAAGGGCTTCCCGGTGAACCAAAAGGGTTCGGGCAAAAATAAGGGATGAAAATGAAAAAATTTGTACACCCGGCAAGTCGAAAACCTGAAAGGGCGGCTTGGGCAAAAATGGGTATCCCGGTGGACTAAAAACCCAAAAGGGAGGTCCAGGTAAAAATTAGGGATTAAAGCGTAACACTATGTCTCATTGGATCACCTTGCATCCAGACTTCGGTATCGACTATCAAGCTCGGACGACACTAATCAATCAGATTCATCTTCAACCAGTATCCAAGTGATGAGATGCTCGAAGACATAAGGGCAATAGTAGAGTTGGAACCCAGTGGGATCATTCACATAGCTGTTTTGTTTAGTTTTTCACAAATTGTGTAAATTCTATTATTCGACGGCGTTCTCCTACTAGGACGTCAGCCTCTTGTACAAAAAAAACACCTATTTACAGGTTAAACTTCAAAGTCAATACAAATTCATTTTCAGACAAATTTCAAACTGTTTTTTCTTTATCTATTTTGTTTTGCAAAGAACGTCCAATGTTCATTTTTGGTATATGCATTTGACATTAATTGCTGCTCATAAATATCTACATGTGAAACAAAAGATGAATTACTGGTAACATCAGAAGCAGGGGCATAAGAAGTGTTCAAGCAGTACAGTTGCTCTGTCCACCAGGTACCAAGATAGATTCAGCTGAAGAATATGACCAAGATACCTTCACTCCCCGCAGAGTAAGACAGTAATGGTAGCTTTCTTCCAGCTGAGACTTGCAACTATGAACAAATCAACAATACTCTCCCCAAGCAGAGTTCATCCACCATCGGCGCTAAAAAGGCTTGGTATCCCCAAAAGGTCTTAATATACCCCAGCGGAGTATAAAGATATTCCCCAGTAAGTATAAGAGCATCCCCGGCAGTCTTAATATTCCTCAATGGAGTATAAGAATGTTCCCCGGTATAATACAAGATACCCCCAGTAGAATCAATATTCTCCAGCACGGTCTGAAAAAGCTTCCCCAACGGAGTTGAATCATCATCCCCAGTAGACTCTGGAAGTTTATCCCCATCGGGGTAAAAAAATAAATCTCCCCAGCCAAATTCAAAGGATTATCCCCACAAGATTCTAACAGGGTTATCCCTAGCAAGTTACAACTGAAAGATCATCCCCAGCGGAGTTCTTTCCTTTCACAAACAGGGATTCAATCCTCAACAGATTCAATATCACCAGCAACGGTAATCCATCCGCAGCAGAGTTTATCGTTGAAATCCCCAGCGGAGCTTATCAGCGGAATCCCCAGTGAAGTTTATCGTTAAAATCCTCAGTAGAGTATCCCTTCCCCACAGAGTAATTCCCCTCGGAGAAATATCCTCATCAGTTTATTCCCCAACGGAGTTATCCTCTCCTACAAGTTTATCATCTTCGTTCGTCATCCCCAGCAGAAATGAAGAATCCAACTCTACTCTCCAGCAGCTCCGGGATTTATTTTCCCCAGCTAAAACATCACATTTCCATACATCATGATACATGCATATACACATCATACAACACAATATCATTTATTTTGAGAACGTCATTGCTTGATATATATCATGAATTGCATACGACTGACATTTACCTTTTAGGAAAGATACAGTTAAAGTTCTCAGTTACGTCGAAGACCTGACCAGTTCTTAAATCTTAATTGAATTATCCTCGGTTAAATTTCAGATAAGGTTCTCAATCTCGACAATTTCCCTACGTCAAAGTGTGGACGATTGCTATAATCTCAACGGTATACTATGTTGAATACTAGTCAGTTCCTAGATCATGATGTTTTCCTCCATCAAAGTGTGGAGGAGTTCTACGATCTCAACGGTATACTACGTTGAAGACTAGACAATTCCTAGATCTTGATGAAGATGTTTCCCTACGTCAAAGTGTGGACGAGTGCTATAATCTCAACGGTATACTACGTTGAATACTAGTCAGTTCCTAGATCTTGATGTTTTCCTCCGTTAAAGTGTGGACGAGTTCTACAATCTCAATGGTATACTACGTTGAAGACTAGACAATTCCTAGATCTTGATGAAGATGTTTCCCTACGTCAAAGTGTGGACGAGTGCTATAATCTCAACAGTATACTACGTTGAATACTAGTCAGTTCCTAGATCTTGATGTTTTCCTCCGTCAAAAGAGACAACCCGTCAAAGGAGACAACCTGTCAAAAGAGACAACCCGTCAAAAGAGACAACCCGTCAAAAGAGACAACCCGTCAAAAGAGACAACCTGTAAAAGGAGACAACCCGTCAAAAGAGACAACCCGTCAAAGGAGACAACCCTTCAAAAGAGACAACCTGTCAAAGGAGACAACCCGTCAAAAGAGACAACCCGTCAAAAGAGACAACCCGTCAAAGAAGACAAAACCTCCTTTGGTCCAGTTAAATCGATTCCTAAAGATTTTTTGATGCCAATTTCATCAAAGAAGGCAAAACACCTATCAACAATCTCCAAATGGCATCTGTAAGCCCATTCCCGACATCACAATGCTGATACCACTTCATGCGAGTGCAAATTTCTGGGCACTCTAGTGTTCAATCATCTTCCACCTTCGGATCACGAAAGGCCCGAAAGCCAATCTACATCCTCAGGTTTAAGAAGATTGAACAGGGGCAACTGTTGTACCCCAAAATTTTCCCTCCCATATTTCTTAAGACATGTCAAGAAGAATCTCCAAATGGCTCAAGATTGCTCAAGAGTTGGACAGTCAAATCATCTCCTAAGGCAATCAATTCAAAATTAGGGTTTTATGTTGCATCAAGGTCCTTACATCAAAATGACCTCAAGTGCTTCCAAATGTCCTAACATGTTCTCAAGATCATCCATGTCAAATTTCAAGCCTTTCAAAGAAAGTTTGGTCAGTCAATTGCTCAAGGGGTCCAAAAATCGACTATGTTAGGGCAAAAGTCAACTGTGTCCCAAATACAGTCAAACCTCAAGATTTTTTGTCAACATTCTCATTTTGAAGGATAATTCATCATTTTATCAAGGGTTGACCATGATTCATCAAGGATTGCTCAAAATTCATCAAGATTCAAAAGTTGCTAAATTAGGGTTTTGTAGGAAAAGACAACTCAACTTTGACCAAGCATAACTTTCTCATACTTTATGAGAAATGACCCATCCAAAGCTCATTTTGAATAGGATGCAATTTCCTACAATCCATATTCATACCCCAAGATCAATAAATGCACTCACAAGAAGTTACAAATTTGGACATTATAGGTCATTTTTAAAAGTCAACAAAAACACCTTTTTTGCCAAAGCTTATAACTTGAGAATGGAATATTAAAATGAGATGAGACCAAAAGGGTTTGTTAGAGGACATCTCAAGCTTTCTATAAAGTCCAAGAACACTTTCAAAAGTTCAAAATTGAAGAAGTTATGCATTGTTGCAGTTGGGCATTTTTCCAAAATTGCCAAAAGTCAACTATCCCCAAAACTTCAAATTTTGCCAAATGGGCCCACTTTTTTCCACTTGATTTGATCTTGTCACACCACACACGTGTCCTATCTTCAGTTTCATGTCCATTCATTTATTTTTCTATTTTATTTGATTTTTTTAATTTAATTCATTTTAAATCAATTTAAAATCAAATAAAATCCACATCTTGATCAAATGGAATCTTTTTGATTGATACAGCTTTCAATTATCATCGTGGACTAGATCAAATCCGAATCAAGCCATTTTATGTACAAAATATTGGATATGGACATTTTTGGAAGCTTTGTAAATGGAGGATCATATCAAATCCAAAATCATCAATGCCTAAAGGTTCAAGCCCAAATTTTTAACCTAATCCATTCCCTTATACATGTACAAGGCAAAGACACAAAGAACACGACCTAGAGGCTGCACAAACTGCAATACCAAAACTGAAAAAAGCTTGAAAAGTTGAAAATTGAAATCAGCCTTAGAGTCCAATTCAAGGCAAAAGCTCAACATAGACTTCTTGCCTGACGTTCACTGAAGCTATAGGAATCAAAAGCAAGGTCCCAGGCCCTCTCCAACGCACTGTAAGTCGCTTGAAACACGACCCTGTACATGAAATCGTGACTCCATATTTTGGCATCTTTTAGACAAATCGTTGGTATAATCATGCTTGTCATTCAATTTCTAAGCTTTCTGCATCATTTGATTTTGTTTTCATGAGCTATAGCGCCATACCCGAACCTAGGGTTTTGGAGACTTGTATTTGGGTGTTCGTTTTACAGGAAAAATCAGGACCAACCATGGGCATAAATGAAATCAGGAGGAAGAGACGAAGTGAATCATGGTCGTAGCATCAATTTATATGGCCTCCAGTTAATTTTAGGAACAAGCCATGGATTTAGCTGCAGATGAAATCCGCAGGTAAATAACCAGGCTTTTCGATGAAGAAGATGATCATGTGTCCTTCCTCTACTGGCTATTTCAAATCTTGGCGTGTGTTTTTGTAATTCCAACATATTTATCTGTTTGCTAATATATTAATTATCATATGATCCAATAACAAATAAGGCATAGTGGTGTAGTGGCAGGGGAGAACGTTCAAAATCAATGGGACCTGGGTTCGAATCCCAGGTCCCCAACATATTTCTTATTATTTTCTTGCAGATGATTCAGCGTGCCTCTGATCGGGACTTTATGAGTCTATCGGGATACTAACTGCAAGTATACAGTTTAGTCGTTCTAGTTTTAAATGATTATCGAACCCACAGAGACTGAGGATCAATCGCATACGATCTAATGCTACAATTTGTTTAACTAAGCGATGAATATTTGGTTTTAGGGGGGAAATAGTTTAATTAAAAATAATAGTAATAGTTATACCGGTATGTGATAGTCGGACTTCGGGAATTCGGTGAATCGCTTGGCATATAAAGTATTTCGATAAAAACGAATTGTTTAAAAACCTGAGACATACACTCTCGTGTTCATGAAATAAGTCATGCTACTAAACCTAGTGGATGCACTTTAAATTTAATAACACTTTTTGAAAACAATTTGAGTTTAATTAATTTATTAAAACACTCCCATGTAATTAAAAATTAATGTTTTGTTACCACTATCTGGGTTGAACCCCAGCTCTCGCATGCAGGTTCTTGCCTTAATTAATTTCCCACTCTCGTGGCAAAATCGTGTTAGTTATCCTCTCACTCTCGTGACAAGGGTAGTTAAATTAAAAATGGAAATTGGAAACCAGAAGTTGTTTATAAATGTTTTTAGCCAAGTTATCACCAAATTCTTTTGGTACTTAGGAGTCACATACCGGTACAAATTAATTTAGCTGGACATAATATATTTAATAACTATGCAACTTAAAATATAATCCATAAACATAAATGACATAACACAAGAATAAATAAATATCAATTGCATAAAAAACCTGGAAATAATGTTGATGTGGTAATCTTGGATGCTTACAAATTCCTTGCAATTCAATCGAAATCTATAACTGTGTTAATTCTTAGATGAAGAATTAACACTCTAAAAACTAATTCTCGAAATAAAAATTACAGTACGAATGAAAATAGTTCAAAAATAAATAATATAGTTTAATGTAGAAAAGCAGCAATTTTGGTCTCTGGAAAAATTCTTCGACCCCCATCCATTGAACTACCACATATATAGGAGAAAATATTGCAGTTGAGAAAATCTTGGAAAAGGCTTGAGTGGAGAAAAACCAGGATGCATGGTTACTGAGTGGAGGAAATATAGGAGAAACATTCTGCCCTCACATTGCCCACGTCTCCACTAATTCATAACGTTCCTCTTTACGCGTGTGACGGTCGTCACGGGTGGGTGACGATCGTAATGCGCTTAAATAGCGTATTACGCTCGTCAATGATGTGTGACAAGCGTTCTTTCTAGTTGGGGAGGCGTGACGGTCGTCACAGGGTGTGACGGTCGTCACAGCTACAAAATCTGCAGACTTTGCAGATTTGGTTCTTTCTCCTCTGTTTCTTGGTTAGCTTCCTTCATGTGGTCCTTTTTCACTGATTTGAGATGACACATGTTGTACCTGTGAAAAGACACAAAAACTCGGGATAATCGGGAGTTAGACGACTCAATGTATTATAAAAATCAGTAAAAAGCGTAGTAATTATATGATACAATTTCTCGTTATCAAATTCCCCCAGACTTAAACCTTTGCTTGTCCTCAAGCAAATAGTCATTCAAAAGGTCAGACAAGTTTTGTCAAGTGCATATGCATGACATACCTTGAATTTTTAAAGCAATTTCGGGAAATCCTTAGTCGTAGGCTTCCATTTCAAACGAGCTATCCAACAGTTCCGTTATAGTTCTGCCCGGAGTTCCTCGTATCTATTTCACCCGGTTTCGTTCTGGCGCAATCACATTAAGCCCTTTGTCTTAGCACACACGTAGTGGAGTAACCGGTTAGTGACTTTGATCCTTTTAGCACGGGGTCTGGTACACGAATGTGGCAACTCTACATATGTTATCCAAATTGGAGGTTGTGGGGGATCGGGCCGTAGCACGCCCTACCAAGTCCAGAACCAGATACCTCTGAACCAACTAACAGTGGATTCCTTCATTATTTGCTCAGCTCTTATATGTGACCGTATATTTTGGTGCACGAAATTTCTTTTCTTTTAGCAGCGAGATAAGAAGGATATTTCAATGATCAGGCATCAAACACTTATATTCATCGATTCTCCACGTGGTTTGTGTCAAGACGGTGCTGACTGCTAGTATAAACTACTAGGGGTTACTTTAGAACTAAAACTCCAGATATCGGTATAATGATTATTGAAATGGATCGCGTAAGTAGGAAGCCTACGGTGTCATAACCGTATCGATCTTGTTATGTCGTTTTCGGCTTCCTCAACTGGGATTTTTTTAAAATAGGTATGTCAGGCTAATGCGAAGATAAAAAATTTATTTTCGGTATGGCTAAATAAAGCTAAGAATTTGAATTGAGACATATCATAAAAATTTACTAGTTTATAAAAGATGGAAAGGTACCTCTCCCACACTAAATCCGACATTGTCCTCAATGTTGCGGTATATAGGCGGGGAAGTACAATTACAAAAACAAACGGAAAGGAAATGAAACAAAAAAAAAATAAACTACATAGAAAATAAAGAAAACTACTGGTGACCACGTCCTCTACTCCTGGTGCGAGAGCGTCTGGTATGAGTGGCTTCTGTGTCAGTATCCTGGTAACCAAGGGTGCTGACGTCCAGCCTTAAGGCGTTAAGCTCTGACAGGGCCTCATCCAACCTCTCATTCATGCTCCGCTGTCCAGTCAATATCTGAGTGTTTTGAGTGCATAGATACTCATATTGCTCCTGTTGTCTTCTTGCAAGCGCTGCACTCATTTGATTTTGCTGGTTGTTGGCCATAGTGCATGCAAAAGATTTAATCGTGAAAATGGTTTGGAATGTGGATTGAGTAGTGGGTTGATGGAGTTTAAGTGTTGGACTGTTGGAATTTGAGAGAAAATTTGAATGGGTACTGTTACAGATTTGGGAAAAAGGTAAGAATGAATGGAAAGTGGAACGGATTCTGTAATAGCAGAATCTGCTATTGGGCGCGTGTGACGACCGTCACAATGGGCTGACGGGCGTAACACGGTAAAATGCGTGTTACGCTCGTCATGGGGACGTTATGATCGTTACGGGTGCAAAGAATCATATTTATGAAATGGACGAAACAATATAATTCCAAAATATTATAACACAATAATTCAATACATGCAGAGTATTTCCAACATACATCGTATAACAAAATTTTGCAAAATGATAATATGATAAGTGAATATAATATTAGATGTAACACACAGTAAATTTAATGAAAATGAAAATAAACTGAAAATGAAATAAAATGAAAATAAACTGAAATTGAAATGAAAATAAACTGAAATTGAAATAAATATATGTTTCTAACAGAACTTTAAAAACTATAAAGAGTAAACTTGTTTAAAATGAAATCATAAACTGCCTAGAAACATAAAATACAAGGTAAAAATAAGTGTTGATTCTGCTGCTTCATCCCAGTCGCGTCTTCAAGTCTTCGAAATTGTATGTATGTGATAAAATTGTTCCACAGTAATATCAGTTAAGCCTATCACGTCCATACGCATACCCTTCAACTCGTTCTTGATTCCATTGATGTCCGTCTGGTAAACGTCCAGTGTAGAAAAGATCTTATTCAAATTTTTAGCATATTCTCCTTTTGTTGTTGCAGGGGCATCAACATCCTCAACGATGTTGTTACCATCATGGTAACCAGGAGGGGTCTCGGGGTCACTCTCATTAGACATTGTGGTATCATAAACTTGGTAGGATTGTGGTGTCTCAGGTGTCGAAGGGTGGTCGGGAGGGTTAAGCTCATACAACCAATTATCGCGATTGTGGGCACTTGTTTTGGCATGGTTAGGAAGTGTAAATGTCGTGACTACTTCGTCCCTTATCAAGTAATCGAAGGGTGCAGGACCTAGGTTACCTATTATTTGTAGGTGGAAACAAAAATCAATGTTCATATGGCAGATTTAACCAAATTGTGTACACCTATGTAGCTGGTATCTAAGTCCGAGGGCGTTTGCAATCATGGTAACAAGGCCTCCTATGATGATTGGCTCGCTAGGGTTCTCAGCAATGTGGGTAAATGTCTGCATTAAGAATGGCACTGCATTTACATGTCGGCCCTGGGTCATACACTGCAGCAAAAATATCTCATCTTTAGATACGGCAGTGCGGTTCTGTTCTTTGCCGAAAATGGTATGTGCTAGAATCTTGTGGAAATAGCAGATAGCGGGGTTGTGTACTTCATTATTATCCATGCTATCCGGCTCAGGGTGGTAATTTCCAGTTAAAGTGCCCCAAAAATAGTCTAGCTCAAAATCCATTAACTCTGCCTGGGTGGTAGAAAAAGCAAAAGGCCCGCTAGGGAATCCTATAAGGTCGGCTAATTCTTTATGGGTGTAAGCAAATTCAATACCAAATAACCTGAAGGCTATAAATCCCTTTCTAGTTCCGAAACCGCGCTCGGGTATATGAACTAAGGAGCTCAGAAACTCAAGGGTGAGCTCGCGGTATGTAACAAACCTAGATTTAATATGGGCTTTTTCCCACCCCAGCTGGCTAAACAGATAATGGACACTATCCTTAATGCCTAAAGTGTCCATTGTGGGTTCATCATAATATAAGGTCATACCAATATTTCTGTGTGATAATTCCTCAAACCTCCTCATTTGGTTCCTGCCTCTAAAAGTGGTTTTCATAGTAAATAGCAAAGGGGGAAAGCAAATCAGGGGAGAAGGTAGGATAGAAAAAGACTTTTTCAGAAAACCTGTAAAGTTTTTCGAAAATCAGCAACAGTTGTATAAAAATTTTTAGAAAAAAATAAAAAATAAAAAAATAAAAAACAAAATAATGAAAATAATGCTTTAAAAGAAATAAATGTAGAAACGGAATAGAAAATAAAAAAATAAAAAAACAAACCGAAATAATAACAAAAACAAACAGGTGGGTTGCCTCCCACTAAGCGCTTTGTTTAACGTCGATAGCTTGACGGCTCAGGAGTGCAAGCACTCATGGTGGTTCTCTCGAGAATGACTCCTCGGTTGAACTTTTAGTAATCTTCGTTTTCCATGGCCACTTATCAAGCCATCTCACATATCCCTCACCTTTTCTTTTCTTTCTTTTGTGGGGTAGTGCATTCTTCTGAACTTGTGGTGGTGGTTATGGATCTATCCTAAGTATCAAATTTTCAAGTTGGGGCTTAGTGATTTCATCCACCACCTCAAAGGTTAACCTTACCTTCTTTACAGTAATTATATCCCTAGTTTCACGGTCCTCTAATTTTCTCTTTTTATGCAAGACTTCCAACAAGGGTGCATTAGTGTAGATATTTTCCAATACCTCCACATATGCTTTAGATTGGGAGTCTATCTGAGCTTCTATAAAACTTTTCGAGAAAGGAAACGATGGGGTATAGGGGTGAGGCATAACAATAGGTTCTCCCTTTTCTACCTCTTCTACAACCTCCCTTTTAGATGGTGTTGGAGGATTTTTCTCAATCTTTACTCTTTTCTCGTCTGAACTCTCCTCGTCCACATCATTACTCTCTTCAAACTCATTATCACTCTCCTTAGGATTTTCAACTGGTTTTTCATTACTGGTTGTTACAACATCCAATTTCTCCTCAGGGAAGGGTCCTAGAGGGTTTTGTTCAAGCTGGGAGATTTGAGTCTCTAAGGCTATGTTGTGGGTCACGAGCGACTCAACCACAGTGGTCAGTTGCCTAAGGTTTTCACTGTTTTGAAGACTTTGTTTTCTAAACTCCTCGTTCTGGACAGTTTGTGTCTCTACAAAGTGCTCCATCAGAGATTCTAACCTAGAGTGAATTAGCGTCGCGTCGGAATCCTCCGTTGATGTTTCGAAGTTGAAATCATGCGATTCTTCTGATTCTTCAAATTGAGTTAGAGTCGCAATTTATGTTTCCATAAAGCGCTTTGTCATCATTGATATTTCATTAAAATTTCCCAGTAATATTTCGATTTTGGATTTATAGGATACTTGCGTCTCCTTGAAATATTGGGTATAGTGATTGTAGGGGAAATTTGGTTGAGGATAAGTTTGGTTGGAATTATAATATTCTTGCGATTCCTCAAAACTTTGGGATTGGTGGTTGGAAAGGTAATTCGGGTGAGAATGAGTCTGTGATGCATTGAAATTCTCCAATAGTATTTCGAGGTCGGATTTATGGAATTCTTGTGATGCCTCGAAATACTCAGAGTGGGGGTTGTAGAAAAAATTTGGGTGATACATAGTAATTGGGACAAGATTCATAGATGCAAAGACTCGCTTCGGGAGTGAGTATTTGGCATACAAATCGAAAGATGGTTTCTGTTGCCTAGTCTAAACGCGCAACAGAAGAATCGTACTTAATTGACTAATCAGTCCCCGGCAACAGCGCCAAAAACTTGATCGGGACTTTATGAGTCTATCGGGATACTAACTGCAAGTATACAGTTTAGTCGTTCTAGTTTTAAATGATTATCGAACCCACAGAGACTGAGGATCAATCGCATACGATCTAATGCTACAATTTGTTTAACTAAGCGATGAATATTTGGTTTTAGGGGGGAAATAGTTTAATTAAAAATAATAGTAATAGTTATACCGATATGTGATAGTCGGACTTCGGGAATTCGGTGAATCGCTTGGCATATAAAGTATTTCGGTAAAAACAAATTATTTAAAAACCTGAGACATACACTCTCGTGTTCATAAAATAAGTCATGCTACTAAACCTAGTGGATGCACTTTAAATTTAATAACACTTTTTGAAAACAATTTGAGTTTAATTAATTTATTAAAACACTCTCATGTATTTAAAAATTAATATTTCGTTACCACTATCTGGGTTGAACCCCAGCTCTCGCATGCAGGTTCTTGCCTTAATTAATTTCCCACTCTCGTGACAAAATCGTGTTAATTATCCTCTCACTCTCGTGACAAGGGTAGTTAAATTAAACATGGAAATTGGAAACCAGAAATTGTTTATAAATGTTTTTAGCCAAGTTATCACCAAATTCTTTCGGTACTTAGGAGTCACATACCGGTACAAATTAATTTAGCCGGACATAATATATTTAATAACTATGCAACTTAAAATATAATCCATAAAAATAAATGACATAACACAAGAATAAATAAATATCAATTGCATAAAAAACCTGGAAATAATGTTGTTGTGGTAATCTTGGATGCTTACAAATTCCTTGCAATTCAATCGAAATCTATAACTGTGTTAATTCTTAGATGAAGAATTAACACTCTAAAAACTAATTCTGGAAATAAAAATTATAGTACGAATGAAAATAGTTCAAAAATAAATAATATAGTTTAATGTAGAAAAGCAGCAATTTTGGTCTCTGGAAAAATTCTTCGACCCCCATCCATTGAACTACCACATATATATAGGAGAAAATATTGCAGTTGAGAAAATTTTGGAAAAGGCTTGAGTGGAGAAAAACCAGGATGCATGGTTACTGAGTGGAGGAAATATAGGAGAAAAATTATTCCCTCATGTTGCCCACGTCTCCACTAATTCATAACGTTCCTCTTTACGCGTGTGACGGTCGTCACAGGTGGGTGACGGTCATAATGCGCTTAAATAGCGTATTACGCTCGTCAATGATGTGTGACGAGCATTCGTTCTAGTTGGGGAGGCGTGACGGTCGTCACAGGGTGTGACAGTCGTCACAGCTACAAAATCTGCAGACTTTGCAGATTTGGTTCTTTCTCCTCTGTTTCTTGGTTAGCTTTCTTCATGTGGTCCTTTTTCACTGATTTGAGTTGACACATGTTGTACCTGTGAAAATACACAAAAACTCGGAATAATCGGTAGTTAGACGACTCAATGTATTATAAAAATCGCTAAAAAGCGTAGTAATTATATGATATGATTTCTCGTTATCAGCCTCACACATTGCAATGCACCATTTGATCTAATTTCTTGCATGCGATCCATTTGATTCCAATATTGTAATTGTTTTCGGTATGTAATAGCTTTTAATTAGGACATTATTTATCGCTTTCTTTTATTTTTCTCAATTTAAATTAAAGGGTTGTTTTTGGCGATGTAAATACTCGACGCCTTGTAATAGTTTAGATTTAATTTCCGCAATTTAATTTCCGCACAATTAACTGTTAGATGTTTGATAAATAGGGAATGCATGACAAGATCAAATCTTTAACCTAAAATCAACATAGCTCACCCATGACATGTACAAAGATAGAATTAACCGAAATAACACACTCGCACATGCGCACTCTTAGGGTACACCTCGCTTGGTTGCCTTCGAACGTGGTCATTGAGTATAGGAAGTTTTAGAGGTCGCCCTCTTGTCCAAAGATCCTAAGTTGCCTCGAAACGGTTGCCTCGGATAAAATGATCTAAGACATTAGGGTTACCGCTAAGGCATCCTAACATTGCTTTAGTGACCACACATCCCTTAATCGAATTGACCCAAAAACTCCAACAACGATGCTACCTACTCCTCAATAGTGGGATAGCGTTGTCTAAAGGACATTAGTATAGATTAATTCCTTTTTCGAGTAGGTAGATAGTTCTTAAGTACTTTCTCCTTTTAAAAATAAAACAAAACTTTTCGAACTTACACTCCTTTCAAACAAAAAACTCTTTTCAAACCCACAAACACAAAGAAAAGCAAAATTTTGAAAACACTTTGAGCAAGTACCTAAGAGCCCGTGGATAACCACGGATAGAAAGGGTGCTAACACCTTCCCTTTCTATAATCTACCTCCCGAACCCGAGAAACATCTCGAAAAAGGAATTTTTCTATGTTTTTTTCTTTCCTTGTTGGATAAAATAAAAGTCGGTGGCGACTCTTGCTAACCGTCACATTTTGCGAAAACAAACACAAAACGCAAACCAGCATTCCAAAAACAGTCAGTTCTCTCCCACCGTATCACACCCTTGATGCTAACTCTTTGAGTTGAGAAGGAATTTTTACGAGATTGACTTGGATAGTATTCCTGCAGATGGAAGCCATGTCCTACAAAACAGAACAAAGATAAATCCCAAAAATCCTTGAAATGGTTAGTGAGAATGCTTATGATATTATGATGTTTATGATGTTATGTACAAGTAAACGTATACACACAAGGCAAACAAGTTCTTAGATTTAGGCTTGCATGGAGTCTTATAGGAAAGTACCCTCTTGAAGTTTAGTTGGCTCAAATGTGTCCTAGAAATAGTAACCGGGTTCTAAGGGATCTCAATATCACTGATCTTTCTTATTGGGCATTATTTCAGTGTAAGCCTCTTTCACAGCGACCGAAATATCCCGAGAAGATTGATCTCAATGAGCGTAGTATCGAGTATCAACGAACTTCGGACTGTACCAAAGTCGGTTATCTCACTACTTCCTAATGGCCAAGTTGGTCAAGTAAAGGTTCTAAACTCAGCTAGTGCTTCGTGACACCTCACCGCGGCCACGTATTCTCCTTGACTACTCAAGGGTTACCGGTACCCACAAATGTGTCACACTAACGTAGCTATTTCTTAGACCATGTCGGTATACCTCGCACAGTTTCCACAATGTATTGCTTCTTACCTATAAGGTATCCCAAATTCGGGTAGAGGATTAAAACAAGCTCAAACGAGGAACCAAAATGTAAAGCAAGCAAGTCAAACAATGAAATAAAGTAAAGGTGATCTAGCCCTAAGGAAACCCCACTTTTAAGTTTTCCCCAGCAGAGTCGCTAGTTCTGTAATTCGGTGGCAGAACTGACTTGAGATGTTTTGTGTTTGAACGCAATTGTTGTGGTTAGCAAAAGTCGCCACCGACTTTTCTTTTATCCAAAAGGAAAGGTGGAAAAGAACATCAAAGACCTTTGAAATATTTTCTTGAGTTCGGGGGGTAGATTATGAAAAGGAAATATGTTAGCACCCTTTTCATCCATAGTTGTCTATGGGCTCTTAGTTACTTGCTAGATCACTTGATTTGTTTGAAAATGTGCTTTGTGGTGGTTTTTGAAAGTATTTTGAAAAGGCGCCTTTATTTAGGAAAACTTTGTAATGGTTCTCATTCGTAAGAACATATACAAAGTGTTGGACTTTTGAAAATATTTCGTATTTTAAAAGTTTGTTTTTTGAAAGTGTTTGGTGTTTGTTTTAAAAATGAGCAAGGTTATTTGTTTTGAAAGTGTGCAGGTAACTAGGAACAATCTACCTACTCAAAAGTCTTTTGTTCATTTCTTCCTTTCCTTTGATATTTCTATCTTACCATTGATTGGTAAGAAGCCTTATCTTTGGATGTAAAGGGACGGGCATGGGTCATCGTATAGTCATGATAGCAATATTGTGATATATCTTAGCATTTCTCTTTGAGGGACTAAGATCATTTGAAAGACAACATTTGTAGCGTCATCGAGGGACTATGATCTTATATTTTTGATTGTTTTTTCTAAGATATCCCACATGCATAACATGACCATTTTTATAAGGCAACAAGTGGAATTACCCTAAGGGTGCATGTGTGAATAGTGTGTTTGATTTGCATGCATTGCTTATCTTTGATTAAGGTTATCTACTTGTTGATTTTATCTTTCCATACAAACCCTAATTACTAACATTTATATGAAAGAGATAAATTGTGGAAAGTAAAATTACTATGCTATTACATCATTAGGGGGGTGGGATATACAAATTTACAAATGGGGATTGCAAGAATTTAAACCTAATTATCTATTACAACCATATTGAGTATGAATAATGTACAAGAAATGAAAATATAATATACAAGGATATAAATGGAAAAGAAAAGAAAATTTTTGTTTGGGTTTTTGAGGAAAGGGTTTAAACCTAATTATCTAAAAGAAAATGATTAATTAAATTAAGAAAAATAAGCTTAAACAAATTAAGAAAAGAAATTAAATTAGAAAGCATTTTTTAGGGTTTTTTAGAAAAGGTTTTTAGTTTAATAAAAATAATATGGAAATTAATTAACTAAAATAAACCTAAGTTCTAAGTTAATTTTAAATAAAAAAGAAAATAACTAAACCTAAATCTAATTATTTAATCTATTAAGAAAAATAATTAAATTTGTTTAAGAACATATTTTTGTCTTTTTATTCTTTAGAGGAATTAAATACAAATGAATATAAATATATTAGATATATAAATAAATAAACTATTTTTTAGATTTTTATTAAATAATAATAATAATAATAATAATAATAATAATAATAATAATAATAATAATAATAATAATAATAATAATAATAATAATAATAATAATAATAAGAATAATAACAAGAAAATAAAGAAAAGAAAAGAAAATTAAAAACATAAAATTAAGTCAGGGAGGTGTGAAATTAAATTTGGGAGTTTAGAAGAGAAAACAAATTTTTGATTAAGTTCAGGCCTGTTGTACCCCAAAATTTTCCCTCTCAATTATCAAGAAGTTTTCTCACAAGATCTCCTTTGGCTCAAGATTGCACTAGGGTTGATCAGCTCAAGACATCTCCTTAAGCACTGATGACCAAAATTAGGGTTTGAGATTGCACAAGGATATTTGAACTTCCAATGCCCCATATGACTTTCATGGATCATTATGGACCCCCAAGATCACTCATGTCAAGTTTCAAGCCTTTGATCACACTTTTGCTTAATCAATTGAGCAGTTGTCCTAAAAATCGGCTGTATTGGGGGAAAAAGTCAATTGTGACCAATTTACAGTCAAATTCCATAATTTTTGATCCACATCAACATTTTAAACTCATATGTACCATTTGACCAAATTTTGGACCACAATTCCTCAAGAAATTTGATCAAATCTTCAAAAGAGCAAAATGGTCAAAATTAGGGTTTTGACTGGGAAACGGCAATTTCTTATTTTTGACCTAGCAAATGATAAATTGGTTTAAGGCATGATCTCAAGAGTCTAATTGCATCATTTTTACCTAATGACATGGCTCAAAACATTGCAAGTCCAATGGGTTGACAGATGAATTTTGCAGTCAACTGATCAAAAGTCAACTGCATACTGAAAAGTCAAACTTTGAATTTTTAGTCAAATTCAAATGCCAAAGATCACAATTCATCAAAACATGTCAAAATATGAAACTTATTCATCAAGAAATCCAAAATTCAAAATTTCATTTTGAAAAGTGAAAATTTCTAAACTTAGAAATTTTTCTAAGTGTTGGAAATTTCTTATTTTTTCATAACTTTGAACAAAATTTTCATCATGATGCAAGCTGATTCAAAAGAAACTTCCAACATGAAAGTTGTAGATCTCTATGAAATCTACAACTTTTCTTCACACAACTCCTTCCAAAAGTGCTTGGATCTCAAGTTATAATTTTAAGAATACATGGTCATGAAACAAAACACTTAGTGAAATTTTGCCCTAATTTGGTCAGGATTTTGACCCAACTTCATGGCACTTTTACATATAGTTCCAAGGGGAATCTTCAAAAGAAATTCAAATATTTTTTATAGAGCACATTGCAAGCTTTCCAAAATTTCCATGAACTACTTGAGATCATTTTTTATTAGGGAGAATCGAAGAGATGAAGTTAGGGTTTTATCACTTGAATTACAAGTCATTTTGTGATGAACAAAATTCAAATTCAAAGTTATGCTGCATAAACTCTACTTTGCAGGCCTAAAAATTGTTAGGCACTCCATAATTAATTGCTTGCACAACTGTTTGAGGTCTCATCTCAAGCATTCAATGCAAGGCCATGCTTTATATCCATTTTGGGAAGAAAGTGTACATTGCCATTTTGATAAAGTGACTTTTTGCACAAAACTTGTTCTTGAGCTTTGCACTTGCTCTTTTCTGATCATACATGTCTTATAATAGAAGAGAAACTTGTTAGACACTTACAATCATTCATCCCATGCTTATACCTCCTCTTGAAACTTGTTTTCCCACTTTTCTTCAAAATCAAGTAACCTAGCAAATAACTTGTAACTTGTACTTCTGAATTTCAAAACAACTCCAACCCTTTTGCTTATACATACACAAACCATTTTCCACAAAAAGAGACGCATGTTTAAGCCCTGAAAACCCTTAGAACACAGAATCACCAAAAAAACTTCAAAACTTGTCATTTCTGAGTTTTGAAGTCAATCTTCAAATCTACTCGTGTGTTTCTTGGCATTTTACTTTCAAAATCTTCTAAACAACATACACAGATAATCCCAACACCTGCAGCACTACTGTAACACCTCCATCATCATTCACCATTTTCAAAAACAGAGCTTTGCACTTGGACTTCTGCAGAACTCCTCAGGCACTTTCAGCTCAAGCTAAGCATCCCATTAGCTTCCTGGGAACTTGAGGAAGCTAATCCAATCATTGGAACTCATTGAAAGCTTATCAAACTCTAAACCCGATACCCTCTTGCAAGGTAAGTTTTCTAACTTTGTAACTTTTCATACAAACATCATCAATGATTTATTTGTGAATGAAACATGTAGATATCATTGCCCTAAAGCTAACCATGTTCATAGTTTTCATTAATTTTGCTTGAGCTTAGCGAATTTTAAGATTGAAATTTCTTAGATTTTTAGGGTTCAGAGTAGGGCCATTAAAATTCATGTTTATCTTTGAGCTATAATTATTTTTCTTTGCATTTCTGAAATCGTGAGGAAATTTGCTACAAGTTTTCAATTTACACTTTTCATTTTTGTTGAGGATTGATTGAGTTACAGAGCTTCTGGCTGGGCGTGAGGTTGAAGATGAAGTTGGTCTCAAGAACATATTTACCATATGTATTTATTGTTTGATTATAAACGGATGTATAGCCACCCTAGTGGTAGAAGCGCGCGCCTGTAACCTGAGGGACCTGGGTTCGAGCCCCAGTGGTACCCTTTTGATTTTTTCCATACATTCTGACTTTCTTTTTGGCGGGCGTTGGGCCTCCCTTTGGGCCTCTATGGTGTTTTTTCTTACCTCTAACCCCCCTTGCAGGCTATCAACACCCTTGGCCCAATTTTATTTTCTTTTTCTTATTTTTATTTATTTATGTATTTTCTTAAATATTTTTCTAATATTAAAAAATAATAAAAAATATAAAAATAGTAGATTTATATTTTGACATAGTTTATTTATTTTTTCTCATAAAAAAATATTTTATTTAATTACACTTTATTTTATTTTGACTAATTGTTTTGTAAATTTAATTAAAAACTAGGTTTTTATTTATTTTGTTTTACACCAATTAAAATATACTATTTTAATATAAAAAAGGCCAAAAATATTTTATAATACTATAAATTATTTTCAAGACAAAAATACAAAAAAAAATACTTTTCTTAAACTTATTTTCTTTTTAATCAATTAATAGATTTAGGGTTTTACTTAAAATCTTTTCTTAGTAAATTTAGGTTTCACTTTTAATTAATTATTTTCTTTTAATTAATTAGGTTAAAAAAAATTCTCTTTTCCTAAAAAAATCCAAACAAAGATTCATTTTCTTTGCATTTTACATTCTTGTATATTTATTCATTATGTACATAATTTATTTCAATTCTTGTATAAATTCAATATGGTTGTAATAGATTAATTAGGTTTATTTTCTTGCAATCTCCATTTATAATTTGTACACCCCCTTCTCACAAGTATTGTAATAGCGTAGTATATTTTAAATTCTGCAATTTATCGCTTTATATACAATTGCTAGTAATTAGGGTTTGTATGGAAAGACTAAAACCAATCAAATAGAAAACCCTAATCAAAGACAAAATCAAGCATGAAAAACAATACCTTTGCACACAAGCACCCCTAGGGTAAATCCACTTGGTTTCCTTTACAAAATGGTCATATTACGCATGCAAGCTATCTTAGCAAAAAAAAAAGAAAAATATAAGATCATAGTCCCTCGATGACGCTATCTAAGTTGCCTTTCAAATGATCTTAGTCCCTAAAAGAGAATGCTAAGATATCTTGCAACATTGCTAATCATGGTTATACGATGACCCACGCCCGTCCCGCTTACATCCAAAGATAGGGTTACTTACCAAATCAATGGTAAGATAACAATGTCAAAGGAAAAGGAAATGAACATGAAAGACTTTTGAGTAGGTAGAATTCTCCTAATTACTTGCTCAAGTTCAAAACATCCTTGCTATTTTCAAAACAAACACCTACACTTTCAAAACCTCTTACAAACTTGAAAACATTTCTAAAAGACCAACATCTTTGTATACATTCTTACGAACTAGAATCATTACAAAGATTGCCTAAACAAAGGCCTCTTTACAAAATACTTTTAAGAACCACACAAAGCACAATTTCAAACAAAATCAAGTGATCTACAAAGTAACTAAGAGCCCATGCAAAACCATGGATGAAAAGGGTGCTAATACCTTCCCTTTTAATAAGCTACCCCCCGAGCTCAAGAAATAATCTCAAAGGTCTTTCCTGTGCTTTTTCACCTTTCCTTTTGGATAAAAGAAAATTCGATGGCGACTCTTGCTAACCGCAATATTTGCGATCAAACACAAAACCTTTAAGTCAGTTCTCCCACCGTATCACAAGGCCTATATATGATTTTTGTAATCAGAATAAATAATTAAAAAAATAAAATAAAAATGGATTGCGTGTTATAAGTAGACATGGGGTTAGAGAGAGTAAAAATGACAAAGGCCCATTGAGAGAAGGCACATATGCGTTGACTGCAAACAAAAAAAGAAACAGCAAAATGTGAGAAATAACAAAACGGGCGTTGGGGCTCAAACCCAGGTCCTAAAGGATAACAGGCACGCGCTTTAACCATTGGGGTGGTGATACATCTGTTTATTAAAACAAAACCCTTGCATTATATTTCAAAACAACTTCATGGCTATTACCTTCTTCTTCCTCGTGCCATCTCTCAACAAAAATGAAAAATATAAACATGAAAGTTGCTCCATTTTTCCATACGAATCAAACCATATAAATATCATAAGCTATAAATCAAAGATGAATGAGAATTTATAATTGTACCAAATTCTGACCTAACTTTTCTAGAAAGTTCAAACTTAAAATTCTCACTACTCAAGCAATATAAATGAATTTCATGGACATGTACAGCTTCAGGGCAATGATATCTACATTTTGTCTTTGAAAATGGAAAGCTAACAATGCCTATATGAAGATTTCAAAAGTCAGAAAACTTACCTCAAAAATGGAATTCGTGTTTTGCAAATGAGCTTGATTCAAGGTGCTGCAATGATCAGGTTAGCTTCCTTGAGTCCTTAGGAAGCTAATGCAATACTTAACTTGAGTTGAGAGTGACTGAAATGGCCTGGAGAAGTCAAGATGCAAACCTTTGTTTTTGGTTATGGAAGATGGAGAAGATGATGTTACAGAAATGTAACAGGTGTTTGGTTAAGTTATATTTGAGGTATAGAAGCTTTGTGGAGGGTTTGGAAAATAAACGTACGAGTGGATTTTATGTTTCAAGTTTCTTGGCCAAAAAATGACAACAATGATGATTTTTGCACAGCTCTGAGTTTGGGAGAGTTTTTAGGGATTTTTTTTGCCTTAGCTTACAAATAACTTGTATAGTTACATGAAAAAGGTTAGAGGGCTTGAAGTTGACAGCTCTGTGAGATATAGAGTTATGGCTACGTTACTTGATTTTGAAGAAAAGTGGAAAAAATGGTTTCAAGGCATATTACAAGCATGGTCTGAGTTTATTGGAGGCTCTAGACATGTTAATTTTACCTTTTACATTGCTTGTACTCAGATAAAACAAGTTGGTAGCTCTATGCATTGACTTTTGCAATAAATCTTGTTTTTCCAAAATGGAAGTGTTACCTTTATGTCATTAATGGAATAACCATTTGGACAATGCCTCAAATGCTTGGATCAAAGCTCTAACAGTTGTGTAAACATTTAATTATGGAGTGAAATGCAAGTTAGAATCCTGCAAAGTGGGATTTGTACATCATGCTTGAATATTGGATCAAGTGTTCTTCACAAATTTGCCTTGCAAAACAAGAATGAAACCCTAACTTCATGGCTTCGATTCTCTTAGCACAAAGATGATCTCAATGAGTTCTTGGACATTTTGGAAAGCTTGTAACATCCTCTACATCCTTAATGTTGGACATTTTTGAAAATTAAATTTGGAACTAAATGAAAAGTTGCCATGAAGTTGGTACCAAAAATCTGCCTAACTAGGGCAAAATTTCACTAAGTGTTTTTAATTTCATGGTCATGACTTCATAAATTCATAACTTGAAATCTAAGAATTTATAGGAAAGTTTCTTCCCTACAATGGTTTATATCTCATTGATATCTACAACCTTCATGTTGGAAGTTTCCCTTGAATCATCTTGCATCATGGTGGAAATTTGGCTCAAAGTTATGGAAAAAAGTGAACTTTCCAACACTTAGAAAAAATTCTAAGTTTTAGAATTTTGACTTTTCAAAAATGAATTTTGACTTTTTGATTTCTTGATGAAATAGTTTCATATTTTGACATGTCTTGATGAATTGTGATCTTTGAAACTTGATTTTGATCAAAAAGTCAAAGTTTGACTTTTTAGTGCATAGTTGACTTTTCATCAGTTGACTGAAATTCAACTATCAATCAATTGATCTTGAGAAATGTTTTGAGCCATGCCATTAGGTGAAAATGGTGTATTTGAATCCTTGAGATCATAACTTAAATTAATAAGTCATTTCCTTTGTCAAAATTCAAGAATTGATCCTCCTCAGTCAAAACCCTAATTTTGACTATTTTTCCCTTTTGATGATCTGATCAAATTTCTTGAGGAATTATGATACAAACTTGATCAAATGACATATATGAGTTCATAATGTTGATATGGATAAAAAATTATGAAGTTTGACTGTAAATTGACCATAATTGACTTTTTCTCCAATACAGCTGATTTTAGGTCAACTGATCAATTGATTGAGCAAAAATGTGATCCAAGACTTGAAACTTGACATGAGCAATCTAGAGGGTTCCTAATGATCCATGAAAATCGTATGGGGCATTAGAAGTCCAATTGTCCTTGTGAAAACTCAAACCCTAATTTTCAGTTGTTAGTGGTTAAGGAGGTGTCTTGAGCTGATCAAATCTTGTGTGGTCTTGAACCAAAGGAGACTTATGAGAGATTTCTTGAGAAATGAGAGGGAAAATTGTGGGGTGCAGCAGTACGAATAAGGACGCAAGTCCTTATAAAGGTGCAGCAGCTTCTTTATGGGCTTGGGCTGAAAAACCAATAATGTAATATATTGAATCCCTTAAAAATCTCCATGAAATTAGGCAAAGATATAAACCATAAAGATGAGAGAGATCGAAAAATATTCCTCCATATTTTTTGCAAGTTATAACCCACAAATCCTAAATAAGGCACGCTTACAAACAGAAAACAAAAAATCTAAAAACACATTCAGAACAGCAGGCAGATGTTAAGACATCTCCTTTGACATCATTCAAAAACAGTTGAGATGTTTTACTTCAAATGTCAGGACATTAAGCAAAACATCACCAAGGCAGTGTTTTACCAAAATTTCTGCCAACAAACACTTAAAAATTTTAACAACACCCCTTCAGGCGTTTTCCTGAATAATTCATTTCCCACTATTCTGTAACTTAACGCCCTATACTTAACGTTGCGCTCTGTCGACCCAACTGGATTTTTTAAGTAGTCACCTATAGGTTTACTCCAATTGTTATGAGCTAACGCATCAATGGAAAAAACTTCTTCTACCAGATCAAAATATCCAAAATAATCATAATTCAGGAGATTAGGGATCACTTAAGGCTCTACCCCCAAGTTTTTGTCATTTGTGTGCTCTCAAACACCATTTTATCTTTTACCTCAATGATTTCATCTACTCTCTCTTTGGGTATCTTATATCCAGATGCTAATTGGGCTATGTCGATTGCCTCTTGGTTGTCAATACGCCTCACATGACTAATCGACACGTTATCAAATTTCTAAAGTAACGATAATGCTTTGGCAACACTCATTACCAAATGATCTTTAACACATTTTTATTCTTTAGTCAATTGTTTCACCACTAACTCAAAAATCTCCTTTGATGTCAACGACTTTGATTCCCACGTATAACATAATTTGAAGTCCAATTATTAAGGCTTCATATTCAACCTCATTATTAGAGCATTCACCCTTAATCTTATAACTGTAATCTCAAGCCTCAACTCAACTTTAGTTTTGATAAAAGACAAACAAGCTAGTTTGATGAAAGACAAACAAGCACTATGGTAAGAAGGAAAAGAAGTGGAATTAGCTTAAAGCATCATTCACTCAAATCTTCAAGGATCATGGCAAGCAATCAAGTATATCAATTCTCATTTGAACTACATTGATTAGAAATGCTCAAAAATGATATACACACTTGCCACAACACTTCACTTAAAGTATAAAACAATTTTTAAGTTTTTCACTGATGTAAATCGATTAACATATGATGTAAATCGATTTACACATGCTTTTTCAAAAACTGATTGTTTCTGGCAGCAATCGATTTACATGAAATGTAAATCGATTGATCACAGAACTAAGTTGGATTTTTAACACTTGTAAATCGATTTACACATCATGCTAATCGATTTACACTTCAAATTTTTTGAAAACAAGAACGTTACAAACACGTGCAATCGATTTACATCTCATGCTAATCGATTTACACGTTGTAACTTTTGAAAAATCTGAACTGGTTTCAAGATATCCTTCACACCTTTTCTCCAATAGATGCATGGTCATACATTTCATCCTCTCAAAGTTTTTCAAATAGAAAAGTGTCCATTTGGAAAGGTATCTTGATTACTTTAAATACTAAATCTTTCAAATTAAAAAACAACTCTTCTCTTATGCAATAATTCTGAACTTTGTAAAATATTCAAACTTCATATTTCTTAACCTTTAAGAACAAGGATTTTGTGCACTTTTACACATATAAGAACAGAAATCTTTAAGCATTGTCTAACCATTGTGTTGCAGTTTGAAATGCTTACAAGAGAAGAAAGAAGAAACTTCATTGAAGTCACTCTATGTGATCAACATCTTTCAAGAAATCATATTTCATATAATTATATAAAGTGTAACTTATTTCCAGGATTGTTGGAATTAAGAATTAGAATACTTTTGTTCCTTGTTGTCCATTGTTGGAAACAAGAGGTATCTTTTGAGAGGATTGTTCTCAAGAGACTTATTGGAAATCCAAGAGGGTGTTCTTGGTATTTGTTAGAGTCTTTAGTTGATAAGACTAGGAAGAGTCTTGTAAAAGTTCTAACAAAATAGTGAAATCTCTTGCGTGTTTGCAAGGGGACTGGACGTACTTCCGGGGTGTGGAAGGAACCAGGATAAATCTCCGTGTCTCTTTACTTTCTGCACTTTACAGTTTTTCCAAAGCACTAAAACAAAACCAGAAAGTATAAAATAAGTTAAAAATCGACCACCACCTAATTCACCCCCCCCCCTCTTAGGGCAATCTTAAACTTACAATTGGTATCAGAGCAGGTTATAGGTAACCTGCTCCTAGAGATCCAGAATGGCTTCCACAAATCATCAACCCGTTTTCAGAGATGGTGGTAGTAACAATAAGCCTCCTCTATTCTATGGTGAATATTTTGACTTCTGGAAAATACGCATGAAGGCGCATCTAGAAGCACAAGGAGAGGAGATATGGGATGCTGTTGAAAATGGTCCATTTATTCTGGTTACGGTAATCAATGGTGTTGGCTCTTCAAAGCCTAAAACTACATGGGACGACGACGACAAAAAGAAAGTTCTCCATGACAAAAAGACAATAAACCTTCTTCAAGGTGCACTTAGTATGGACGAATTTTTCCGTGTCTCGACAAGCAAAACAGCAAAGGAAATATGGGATACCTTGGTACAAACTCATGAAGGAACGACTGAAGTAAAAAGATCAAGGCTAAATACCCTAAGTCAAGAATATGAACTATTTCGAATGTATCCCGGAGAATCCATTCTTGACTTACAAAAGAGATTTGTGCATTTGACAAATCACTTAAGTGCTCTTGGTAAAACCTTGACAAATGATGAACTCAACTTGAAAGTCCTCAGATCATTTACTAGGGAATGGCAACCAAAGGTAACGGCAATCTCGGAAAAGAAGAGTCTATCCGCAATGACTTCCGCTACATTATTTGGCAAACTTCAAGAATACGAAATGGAACTCGGTAGACTTGAAAAACATGAGAATCTAGAAAAGAAGTCCAAAAACATTGCTTTAAAAATTGATTCAAAGGAAGTTGTAAAAAAAGATAATCCGGAAGAAGATGAAAATTTCATGCTTCTTGTTAAAAGACTTGGGAATTTTTTTAGCAGAAATGACAAGGGAGGATCTCATGCACATAAGAGAAAGCACTTCAAGAAAAGAGAAGCCTCCACATCAACACAAGATATCTCATGTTATGAATGTGGAAATCAAGGACATATCAAGCCAAATTGTCCAAATCTCCCAAAGAAAAACGGATTCAAAGGAAAGGACTCAAAACAAAAGAAAGCCTACATAGCATGGGAAGATAATGATATGAGTAGTACATCGGAATCGGAAAGCGACGAATGTGCAAATTTAGCCTTAATAGCATCGCATCACTCCGACGACGAAGAAGAGGTTAGTAATGAATTTACTCTTTTTGATGATGATGTTCAAGGTGCAATTGATAAACTCTTGAAAGAATGCAAAAGTTTATACAAAAAGGTGTCAAACCAAGAAAAAGAACTTCTAGTTTGTCTAGAAAAAATTGACACCATGACTAAAGATTTTGATCTTCAAAAACAGAATTTTATAAAAGAAAAGGAAAACTTGCATGCTCCAAGTGTGAATCAAATGTCTTTCAAATTGTTCAATTGAAAAGAGTCATTGAACGATATGAAAAAGGACAAATAGGATTGGAAGGATTATTAAGCCAACAACGTTATCCAAATGATAAAAGAGGTCTTGGTTATGTGAATTCTAAGAAACCAAGTAACAATCCCACTGTTTTTGTAAAGGCTAGTAATAGTTCCAATCCCAAGATAGTAGAAAAGAAGCAAGTTGTTCATGATCATCAAAAGAAAAATCCTAATGTATCTAAAAGGAAACAAATTCCTAGATACAAGAGCAAATTTGTTCCAAACTGTTTTTACTGTGGTATTATTGGACACACACCTAATGCATGCTATATTAGAAATTTCAGTATGGCTAGTGGACACTATGCATGGGTGAAAAAGGGAATAACTATGAAGGACCCAAGGCAACTTGGGTACCTAACAAGAAATAATCTGTTTTTTGTAGGTATGCTTGAAATCCACATCAAATCTATGGTATCTTGACAGTGGATGTTCAAAGCATATGACAGGATATGTACACCAATTTTCATATCTAGTACATAAAGCCAAAGGGTATGTCACCTATGGAGACAACACCAAAGGAAAGATTCTTGGCGTTGGAATAGTTGGCACACCTCCATCCATTCAAATTGAGGATGTTCTCTATGTTGAAGGATTAAAGCACAACCTTCTTAGCATAAGTCAACTTTGCGATAGAGGGTTCAAAATCAAATTCAATAAAGAAGAATGCATAATTATGGATGAGGCAACCAATGAGGTAAAACTCAAAGGTATAAGATCTAACAATATTTTTATGATTACTTTAGATGATTTGTCTATGAAGGTACAATGTCTCATGGTAAACAACAAAGACGCTTGGTTATGGCACAAGAGGATTACTCACATACACATGGAGCACTTGAACAAATTAGTTAAGCATGACTTAGTTATTGGTCTACCAAAGATGAAATTCATCAAAGACAAATTATGTAGTGCATGCCAAAAGGGCAAACAGACCAAATCAACTTTCAAACCAAAGAATGTGGTCTCAACAACAAGACCACTTCAATTGTTGCACATGGATCTTTTTGGTCCATCTAGAACAAGAAGCTTCAGAGGTAACGTTTATGCTTTAGTTATTGTAGATGATTTTTCCCGTTTTACTTGGACTTTGTTTTTAGTGCACAAAAATGACGCATTCAAGGCATTCAAGAGATATGCAAAACAAGTTCAAAATGAGAAGTCATTAAAGATAACATCAATCCGAAGTGATCATGGTGGAGAGTTCCAAAACAGTTTGTTTGAAGAATTTTGTGAAGAAAATGGGATCTTCCACAATTTTTCAGCACCAAGAACTCCACAACAAAATGGAGTAGTTGAAAGGAAAAATAGGTCTTTGGTGGAGCTTGCAAGAACCATGCTAAGTGACTCAAGTTTGCCTAAATATTTTTGGGCAGATGCGGTAAGCACGGCATGTTATGTAAGCAATCGCGTGATCATAAGACCTATACTAAAGAAAACTCCATATGAGATTTACAAAGGAAGAAAACCAAATATCTCTCACTTTCACATTTTCGGGTGCAAATGCTTTGTCCTTAACAACGACAAAGACAATCTCGGTAAGTTCGATGAAAAATCGGATGAAGGTATTTTTCTTGGTTACTCCCTTTCTAGCAAAGCTTTTAGAATTTACAATAAAAGAACTTTAACTATAGAAGAATCAATGCATGTTTCTTTTGATGAATCTAACACCTCCAAGGAGGAAGTTGTTATTTGTGATGATGATGATTCTATAGATTTACCTCATGAAAATTCATACGAAGGTGGCAAAATTGTCAACCCGGAACAAACACATGAACTTTCACATCAAAATGAAAATGATGATGGTCTTCCTCAAGAATGGAGAACTCATCGTGATCATCCAATTGACAACATAATTGGAGATATTAGCAAAGGGGTATCTACTCGACTAACTCTTAAGGATGCATGCTTAAATATGGCTTTTGTATCTCAAGTTGAACCTACTAAAGTGGCTCAAGCACTAGAAGATGATCAATAGATCCTTGCCATGCAAGAAGAGCTAAACCAATTCGAACGAAACGAAGTTCGGGAACTTGTTCCTAATCTAGGAAATAAACGTATCATTGGAACCAAATGGGTATTCAAAAACAAGATGGATGAAAATGGTATAATCACTCGAAACAAGGCAAGACTAGTTGCTCAAGGATACAACCAAGAGGAAGGAATTGATTTTGAAGAAACTTTTACTCCGGTAGCACGTTTGGAAGCAATAAGACTATTACTTGCATATGCATGCTCATTGGACTTTGAACTTTTTCAAATGGATGTAAAAAGCGCATTTCTCAACGGATTCATAAATGAAGAAGTCTATGTAAAGAAACCTCCCGGATTTGAATACTTCAAACATCCTAATCATGTCTTCAAATTGAAGAAAGCTCTCTATGGGCTGAAGCAAGCACCAAGGGCATGGTATGATAGACTAAGCGCATTCCTATGTGAAAAAGGGTTTGTAAAGGGTAAAGTTAACACCACTCTCTTCATAAAAAATGTTAATCATCATACTTTACTTGTACAAATCTATGTAGATAATATTGTTTTCGGTTCAACTAACCAAAATATGTGCAAGGAATTTTCATCTATGATGCAAGGAGAGTTTGAGATGTCTATGATGGGAAGATTGAATTTCTTTCTCGGTCTGCAAATTAAGCAACTCAAACACGGTATCTTCATTAACCAATCAAAATATTGCAAAGACCTTATAAAGAAGTTTGAGATGGAAAGTAGCAAAGAGAGTGCAATTCCTATGGGATCTGGGACCTATCTTGATCCAGATGAATCAGGAAATTCTATTGACATAACTAAGTATCATAGAATGATTGGCTCACTCCTCTATTTAACAGCAAGTAGACCTGACATCATGTTCAACGTTTGCCTATGTGCAAGATATCAAGCCAATCCTAAAGAGTCTCACCTTTCAGCAGTCAAGCGCATAATAAAATATCTCAAAGGAACAACCAATGTCAGATTATGGTATCCAAAAGGTAGTATGTGCAATCTAGTTGGTTATTCTGATGCTGACTATGCAGGTTGTAAGACTGGTCGCAAAAGTACAAGTGGAACATGTCACATTCTCGTAAATGCCTTGGTTTCATGGTCATGCAAAAAGCAAGCAAGCGTCGCTCTCAGCACTGCCGAAGCAGAATACATTGCGGATGGAAGTGGATGCGCTCAAATTCTTTGGCTAAAACAACAGTTACTTGACTATGGAGTAAACCTTGGATGCATTCCACTTCGATGTGATAACACAAGCGCGATCAATATTACGAAAAATCCAGTTATGCATTCCCGGTCAAAACACATTGACATCAGACACCATTTCATCCGAGATGACGTACTCAAAGGAGATGTCGAGATTACTTTTGTGGATACTCAAAATCAACTCGCGGACATTTTCACAAAACCACTTGCAAAGGATGCATTTTTCAAAATTCATCGTGAACTCGGAATCCTAGATGAACAAGATATATAAGGTGCACTCTATCCTTAACTATACTTTAATGTACATATATATGGGTTTAGACAATGTTTCAAATGTTAAAATTACTGTTTTTAAAATTTTTCCTTTAAGTAAATCGATTTACTTGGTGTGTAAATCGATTTACCACTGAAGCAAAACCTTTTTTTTTAAATCTTTTTGTGTAAATCGATTTACACGGTATGTAAATCGATTTACCACTGAACGAAAATTATTTTTCACAAAAATTTTTTTTGTGTAAATCGATTTACATAGTATGTAAATCGATTTACCACTGAACGAAAATTATTTTTCACAAAAATTCTTTTGTGCAAATCGATTTAACCAATGGGAAAATCGATTTACCTCTGAACTGAAGCATTTTTATGTAATTTTTCTCTATGCAAATTAACTTTTCAGCATTTGATATTTATGAGTCTTTAATATATTGATCAATCTTACCTTGCCTCCCACCTTCTTTTTGACCAATCATGGAATCTTGACCACTCCACTCAATTAAAACCTCATAAAGACCTCACTTACTCTCTCAACTATTTAATCTCACCCAAACTCCCTCACTATCTCATAACACCCAAACTCACTCTCTCTCTCTCATAACAACATAAAAATTATCAATCTCCCTTACTCAAAACCCTAACCATATCCATGGCTCCCAAGAGAAAAGCAACAGCCTCAGAAAAAGGAAAGAAGCAAACTGTTGCAGCCGCTGAAAACTCTTTGCTCGAGTACCTCTCGGATTCACAGTGTGAAAGATTTATCAAGCATTTTCAGAAGAAAATTATCTCAGCTCCAAAATTCGGTATGTTATCTACCTTTCCCGATGAATGCTTCACTTTTCAAAGGGATTTGATTGCTTATGGGTTAGAACCATTAATATCATCACGTGGTTACTATTACCCGGATCTAGTTCGCGTATTCTACAGCAATATGCACTATAATAACAACAAGTGTTATACCTATATGCTCGGAACAAGAATTCCTCTGCATTCCAAAACTATAGGCAGAATTTTGAACATTCCTTATACTGGAAGTACCCTCTATGATCCAGAGGATGCTGATTGGGAAAGCTATAAGAAGCGAGATTTATTCTACAACATTGGCAGGTTGTCAGAATCTGAATACCGTGCAAAGCGGATTCGTAGTCTTGGCGGTGTTATTCCGGCTCGGGACACTTGGAGTGCTGGTAACTTTCATATTGATGATAGACTGTTTCACTATTTTTTGGTATATATCTTATTTCCTAGAGCAGGAAATCATTGTACTGTGACCGACCTAGAACTGCAAATACTCCATGCGAGGGAAAATGGCATAGCGGTAAACTGGGCTAAACTGATTGTGGTGCATATGTTAAAATTTGCCACAAGGGCCACTTTTCTACCATATGCATACTTCATTACAAGGATATTGGAAGCATTTGATATAGAATTTACTGGGTTTGAGCGGATTGAAATGGATCCAATCACCAATAGGATCTCCATCAAAAATGTTGATTCTAGGATGGGTGTTCATTTCAATTCTGAAGCTAAAACAATCACATACATTGGAGAGGATGTTGTCAGTGATGAAGGCAATAATGCAGATGAAGAAGACAATGAAGCTCCTCCTCCTGCTGCCTCTTCTGGTCCAACAAACCAAGATGTTATGGATTACATGACTCACCAGTTTGCATCTCTCAACTCTAACATCAATGCTCGATGGACCGAGATAAATGACTCTACCTCCTCTCGCATCAATGCTTTTCAGAATGATGTGAACCAACAGTTTTCATACCTATACTCACATATTCATATTCCTCCATACGATCCAAACAATCCAGCTCCTCCGCCTCCTCAATACACCGAACCACCTCTACAACAACAATTTCCATATCAAGGACCCTTCTAATGTGTTCCTGACCAATATTATTAAATTCTTGTTATTTATCATTGTTTTTGTTTTGTATTACTTTGAGTATTAGTCTTTGCATCATGTATCTTTGAACTTCGTTCGCTATATTTAGAAATTTGAGTTTTTAGTTCATATCTGTTTCAACTTGTTATAAGTATCATCTTGTTGCATCTTTCCCTTCTTTTTGATAATGTCAAAGGGGGAGAAGGATGTGATAGCACTTTATGGTTGTTTGGTTGTTTGTTTCAATTTTCTTTACAGGACAAGCTTTCAAAACTTTTTTCTCCATAGGGAGCGAAATCTAACTTAGGGGGAGAAAACTCTTTTTGCTCCAAATCTGAACAACTCATAAAGAAAGATGGTTTGTCATCATCAAAAAGGGGGAGAATGTAATCTCAAGCCTCAAATCAACTTTAGTTTTGATGAAAGACAAACAAGCTAGTTTGATGAAAGACAAACAAGCACTATGGCAAGAAGGAAAAGAAGTGGAATTAGCTTAAAGCATCATTCACTCAAATCTTCAAGGATCATGGCAAGCAATCAAGTATATCAATTCTCATTTGAACTACATTGATTAGAAATGCTCAAAAATGATATACACACTTGCCACAACACTTCAATTAAAGTATAAAACAATTTTTAAGTTTTTCACTGATGTAAATCGATTAACATATGATGTAAATCGATTTACACATGCTTTTTCAAAACCTGATTGTTTCTGGCAGCAGTCGATTTACATGAAATGTAAATTGATTGATCACAGAACTAAGTTAAATTTTTAACACTTGTAAATCGATTTACACATCATGCTAATCGATTTACACTTCAAATTTTTTGAAAACAAGAACGTTACAAACACGTGCAATCGATTTACATCTCATGCTAATCGATTTACACGTTGTAACTTTTGAAAAATCTGAACTGGTTTCAAGATATCCTTCACACCTTTTCTCCAATAGATGCATGGTCATACATTGCATCCTCTCAAAGTTTTTCAAACAGAAAAGTGTCCATTTGGAAAGGTATCTTGATTACTTTAAATACTAAATCTTTCAAACTAAAAAACAACTCTTCTCTTATGCAATAATTCTGAACTTTGTAAAATATTCAAACTTCATATTTCTTAACCTTTAAGAACAAAGATTTTGTGCACTTTTACACATATAAGAACAGAAATCTTTGAACATTATCTAACCATTGTATTACAGTTTGAATTGCTTACAAGAGAAGAAAGAAGAAACTTCATTGAAGTCACTCTATGTGATCAACATCTTTCAAGAAATCATATTTCATAGAATTATACAAAGTGTAACTTATTTCCAGGATTGTTGGAATTAAGAATTAGAATACTTTTGTTCCTTGTTGTCCATTGTTGGAAACAAGAGGTATCTTTTGAGAGGATTGTTCTCAAGAGACTTATTGGAAATCCAAGAGGGTGTTCTTGGTATTTGTTAGAGTCTTTAGTTGATAAGACTAGGAAGAGTCTTGTAAAAGTTCTAACAAAATAGTGAAATCTCTTGTGTGTTTGCAAGGGGACTGGACGTACTTCCGGGGTGTGGAAGGAACCAGGATTAATCTCCGTGTCTCTTTACTTTCTGCACTTTACAGTTTTTCCAAAGCACTAAAACAAAACCAGAAAGTATAAAATAAGTTAAAAATCGACCACCACCTAATTCACCCCCCTCTTAGGGCAATCTTAAACTTACAATAACGAAATCTAGTTGGAACTCCATCTGGTGATAAGATAAAAATACCTACCCCAGTTCCTTGTTCCTTAAGACTTAGTACCTAAATAGGCTTCGTTGATGTCGACCACTGAATGGTCAACTATAAAGTCTGTAATAATTTTCCCTTTGACTGCTTTGAAAGGAACATATGTTAAGGGGTATTCAGTTAATACTAGTGCCCATTTACCAACTCGACTATGCAAAATAGGTTTAGATAACATGTGCTTAATAACGTCAAAATGAGAATAAATAGAAAGTTCAACTGGTTTTATATGATGCTTGAGTTTAGTACATGAAAATATAAACATAAACATTATTTTTCAATTGAATTATATCTAGTCTCAGCGTCATTTAACGCTCAACTGAGATAATAAATGGCTCTTTTAACCCCATTCTCATCTTCCTGGGCTAGCATGCTTCCCAGTGTCGACTCTGACACTATAATGTAAAGTTTCATGTCTTTGTTTCTATTTGGGGGTGCTAACGTTGGAGGCTTCACCACTTGAACTCAAACCTCTTGGTGGTATTTTTCCCACTTGAACTCAAACCATTTGCCTAGTTTTAACAAAGGAGAAAACACCAGAGTTTTTCCACACATGTTTGACACGAATCATCTCAAGAAATTTATCTTTCCCAATAAAGATTATAGCTTTTTCTTCATTGTTTGCACTTTTGTACTAAAAATCGCCTTGGTTTTGTTCTGGTTGACTTCTATACCCTTCTTGTGTACCACAAAACCTAGAAAATCTCTTGCACGAACACAAAAGGCACATTTTAATGGATTCATTTTTAATCCATATTCCCTCATTCTAACAAAAGACTGTCGAATATGGTCTAAATGACCAACTCTCGAGAGTGATTTGACTACAATGTTAGTATTGCACACCTGCATGAAGGTGTCTATGAAATCATAAAACATTTATTTCATTTCTCTTTGATAAGTAACTCCAACGTTTTTCAACCTAAAAGGCATAACTACCCACTTATATGCGCCTAGTGCCCCAGGGCATTGAAACACAGTTTTGTGGGTATCATCTTCAGCAATAAAAATTTGATTGTAGCCTGAATATCCATCTAAAAGACTTAAATATTCATACCCCGCGGCCGAATCAACCAACATTTCTGCCACAAGAATTGGATATTTCTCCTTTGGAGTGGCTTTTTTTAAATCCCTAAAATCTATGCAAATTCTTAAAGTTCCATTTTTCTTTACCATGAGCACTATATTAGCTAACCACTCAATATACCTGGCTATCCTGATGAATTTTCTCTTCAACAACCATTTTATCTCTATTTTTATCTTGGACAACACTTCTAGCGCGAACCTCCTTGGCATTTGCTTGACTGGTCGCTTTCCTGGATTTATGGGTAGTCTAATTTCTGCCATATCCTTACTCAAACCAGGCATCTCGTTGTAATCCCATGCAAAGCAATCTTTATATTCTTTAAGCAGTTCGATTACTTAATTCTTCAACTTGTTGTCGATCTTGGTGCTGATGTATGCAATTCGCCTAATCGTGCCATCACCCAAATCGACTTCTTCCAATGGATCTTATGCTTGCATCTTCAAAATATTATCTCTCGGGTATTTCTCAAACCCCAAAGGCTCTTCTTCATATATGTAGTCAAGCCTCTGGCTTTCTGAAGCTGTTGTTTGGCTCGATTCTCTAAGCTTTTCCACCATAATAACTTCAGGTTCCACATTTGAAACATTTCCAGCCTCTAACGCCGAATTTATCTTGTTCTCGACCATATAGGCCAAAATCCTTGCCAGAGCATTCGACTCAGGCATCATAATGAGTTTTCTCTTCCCACCTTGTGGATTCAAACTCCCCTTCATAGTTGGATATGTATCCAATTTTTCTTGGTCCCAAATGAAACCATGAGTGGGGTGGAAGGTTAGAAACTTGACTGCATCAGAATGTGACTTGAACACTGCATCTTCAGGATTGCACGGAGGTATGGTAGCTAATGTTTTGTCAAAAATCTTCCTATTGACCATATTCATATATGCAGTAAAATAACTATGGTCTTCCTTAATATTCTCCACAATCCCATCTTGATGTCATATAGATAAGCGTTGATGCAAAGTTGATGGTACCGCCCCAATGCCATGTATCCACTAACGCCCTAACAAAAAATTATAGTTTGCTTTAGACGCAATCACCATAAATAATGTTGTCCTTAAAGTCGAGCCAATTGACAAATTCACTTGAATCACACCCAGTATGTGACTTGTTTTTCCTTCATAGTTCGACAAAACCATATTATATGGTTTAAGGTTAGTGTCGAACTTTCCAATCCTTTTTAGTAATGATTGTGGCATCAAGTTCACAGCAGCGCCGCCATCAATGAACACTTTGTTCACAGGGAAACCATCAACTTTAGCCCTTATAAACAAAGGCTTGAGATGGTACATCATATCAGATGTAGGCTTCTCAAATATTTCATGTTGTTCTTCCACTACCCCAATATTCATGACATAGTAGAATAAAGGTTTTTGGCATGCAGATTCTTCGCACATGGCTTCTTCTTCGTCCCCAGATGCTTCTGACGCGAAACCATACTCATTAGGCAGGACCGACATAATATTACAGTGAATCATCTTCAAAGTCATTATATAATTCATCTTTTATGTTGTCATCATGATCTTCATCTTTTACTGGCGACGGATTGACAACCGGCATCGACAACCTCTCTTTTTCTGGTCGTCGATGCATTTCCTTCTGATCGCTCCCATCTTTTGATGGAGCAACTTTGATGTCGCTTCTCTTGCATCTTTTTTGTTTCTCTAAACCTTCTCCACATAGTCTTCGTCATAGGATTCTTCCCTTTGTATGTGGGAGGAACATTATACTTCTTTGAGGTGATCCCTGCTTCATCAAATTGAGAAGAACTTGATCCCTTCTCTATCATTTCCCACTTATGACTCGAACCTGAACCTTTTTTAACTACCTTCCAATTTTGGTTTCCCCCTTGGATAGAAAGGATGAACCCATTTATTGTTAGGAGCATCCGTTGGTAGCACAAAGGTCCTTTGATACGGAAACTTAGGTTTTCCTTGAGGCACTTGAACTTTGTATGGCCCATTCGCATGGTCGAACACCAACTTTAGATTTTTCTCTTTAGGGTGTTTCTTCTTCAACTCCTCAATTTTCTTTGCAGCATTTTCATCATATACCACGTTACAATTTGGGCATAACATAGACCTGGAATTACTCAACTTGCAACTATTCATAAAATCCACCAATTCCTTCTCAAGTTTGGGAAACATAACCTTCATCAATTCAGCAACTGTTTCTTTAGACAATTCCTCATCCTTGGTTTCGCAATCCATTTTTTCCTTGTCGCCTGATTACCCTCGAGCTCTTCAGCAATATCAACTACCATCACTTCATGTGGCTTAGATAAATTTCCATTTCCACTTTTGAGACCTTCAGTAGTCTCGACTGTTGTAGCTACGATTGAATCAGTAATCACAACTTGTTTATTCTCAAAACCATCAGTATTCTTGGTTACTAACGTTGCCATTAATTCAATAATGTTGTCTTGTTCACCTTTGAGACCATCAGTAGCCCGATCATCAGCACTTCCAATGGTTCGACAAAATGTGCATCAGCAAAATGTAAAGGATCTGACCTGGCCTTCATGGAGATTTTTGGTTTTTCACCAAATTTCAATCGACCATCTTTCAGAGCCTTCTGAATCAAATCCATGAAAATAAAACATTGATAAGTATTATGACTCAGAAAATTATGATACTTGCAAAAACCTCTTTTTGTTTCTGCTCTAATGGTGGATTTTAACTGCCTGAAGGCACTATAATCTAACCATCTGAAACTAAAATATCAAATATTTCATCACATTTTGACACATCAAAATTATATGTTTTAGTATTAGATTTATCATTTTTTTATTCTTCACATGTTTTTCCTTTTGACGGTTTTATAGGTTTACATGCATATGGAGGTCTGAGTTTTAATTCAGCCACGTTAACTTCTCCTTCTTCCATGCATTCATCTTTTGACTTTATAGAATAATCTTTTGTCTCCATATAGACCAATTTGCCTTTTCTATGATCCTTTGAAACTCTAGCTTTCTCTATTTTAAAAAGTTTGACATATCGAACCTTATAAGCTAGTTGAGACATATCTGTAATAGATTGAGGATCAAACTTCTTCCTAATAGAATAATCTAAGCCCCCAACATCTATTTCGACCAGCTCATATTCAGGAATTCTAGTAAAACATCTAGACTTTAGGACCCTAAACCTATTCAAATAAGCCTCCATTGACTCAGACAACCTCCTCTTGATTGAGGATAATTCTTTCAAACTTATCTTAGGCTGGCCAACATAAGTTTGATCATGAAATATGCCCTCAAGTTATTCCCAAGTGCATATAGAATTTGGAGTCAATGTTGTAAACCAAGTAAAAGCATTTTTGGTTAATGAATTAGGAAATATCTTAATTTTAAACCCTCGTCATTAGCGATATCGCCAGCTTTTGTTTCGTACCTAGCAATGTGTTCAATGGTCGACTCATTAGCATCACCAACAAACTTAGTAAATTTAGGTACCTTACATCCCCTAGGTAATTCGGCCTGTCAAATATAATCAGGCAAGGGAGACGAATAATTATGCCTCTGAAGGCCAACATTTACCCCAGGTCGTGTTAACACTTCTTCTACTATATTCACTATATTGTTACACCCAATAGTGGCATTTCTTAATACTTGATTAGCATCTTGGTTCCTCCTAACTACGACTGGACTAGGTTCGAATTTTTCAACGAATTATTCCTCTTTATAAGTGGGTACTTCCACCCTTCGAGGTCAAAAAGAGCGCTCATTGTTGCCTTTGGCGCGTCTGAGTTGGTTGGACCCCCAATGACTCGATCAATCTTCCTATTTGGTCAACTACAGGATTAAAGGAAACTCCCATTTATTGATTTAAAACATTCACTAACTCTAAATTACTCTCATCCATCTATTTCCTCAAAGCCATAACAAAAGTAGTATTTAAAGATGGTGTGACTGAGGGATATAACCAACACCACATGGTCAACCACCTGGGACATAACTGCCTTTGTTTCCAGTGGCCATTGCATTTTCTGTATATGTTGATGGGTTCGACTGTAACCTAACCATCTAGAGTAAGGCATACCATATTGATAATGGACAAATTATGACCCTGAACCCCCTGGAAAGAGTGATCGATTTTGGTCAAATGGTGATACCCCATGCCTAGGTTCTATCGTTGTGACTATTGTCACTGAACCACGAACAACAGTCAATCTCACAGGAGATAAAACTTTCGTGCTTTGAGTTGTGGCACTCACTGGTATGAAATCCACATTTTGTAAAGAAATATGTGTATGTGTAGTGCTTGTGTTAGAGCGTGGCATTTTAGACTTCGACAAATGTTTACCACTTATTAAATTCATACACACATAAACTAAACTACAAGAAACTTTGTAAAACCAAACACAAATATGAAATTATTAGAATTGTCCCATCAGGTGCGCCAATTTGTTTACCTCTGGTTTGGTTAAACAACGTTGGTCTCTTAACAAAAGTTTACTGGTGAGATCGACCAGGGAGTCTCAATATAGTGCTTCAGTTTTTGAATGTTTTCATAAAGTGTGTTCTAAAACGATTCGTTCGCTGGTTCCAAATGGTTTTATAGTCAATAAAGCAAGACTTATAAAATAAAAGGAAAAGCGTTTTAAACTGCAAACATAAATTACATAACATCAAAATAGTTGAAAATAAGTTTATTCAAACATACATTGCCCTAGATTGACTCATTTCACTCGTTTGTTTTGATACTCTGAGTGGCTAACGTATAAGAATGTAAAAGTTTGAACCCTTAACACTATGAACTAAGTGCTTTATTTATAATACACAAAAAATAACTACTTTCTAGAGGACTTATCTTCTTTGTATGCAACGTGTATCTTGCAACTCCTCTCCATGATCCCACATTCTCCATTCATACTCTCGAATCCATGTTCTCCAAGTTTCCCTCCAAAACGCTTCGCTCTCTTGATGGATCTTTTGGGCCTTTTGACGTTTCTAGGCTCAATGACTTATGAGGTCTTCCCTGGTCGACTGCTTATGTTTTCAGACCCAATCACTCACTTGTAGAATCTCTCTAGGTCGACTGCATCAATAGTCGAATACTTGTAGAATATGTCTAGGTCAACTGCATCAGTAGCCGAATCACATAAATCACCTTTTCCAAAGAACCTTTTTTATCCTTTTCTTTTGGTTGGATGTTGGTCCTTGTCGAAAATCCCATCCAACAACGCGGAAGTTTATTACGCGAAAATGTGAAATTATATTGTATTAACAATTATTCAGTAATAACTCAAATAACTATAAAAATATCATAATGTCTTAGATAAAGAAACACAATGTATGAAATTGAGTTATTTGGATAAGTCGCAAGATGTGGTTAAGCAATTAATCAATAAGCAATTTCTAAAAGAACGACGTTTCTCAAATTTTAATCACCACTAAAGCTCTTGATAGGTTTCCAATTACAACAAAACCTAAGCTTATCAAATAAATCTCTATGACCAAAATTAAACATCAGCATGCAAGTTCTACGAAATTTAAATTCAAGAGTAAGGGTTAGAGAGATGACACTGGGATTTATAGTGGTTCGAATCTGTCATCCTCGCGTGAGTCTATGTCCACTTTAATATTTTTCCTTTAATCTTGTCAAAATATCTTGAGAGTATATACAATCACTAGTCCCTGATAATGCTGAAGAAAAATAACACATAAAATCTTTAATTTGGATCTTGACTTGTAAATGGCCAAATTCCAAACTCTTCTACGCAATCTTTACTGAATAAATGCTTCGAATATTCCAATATCACCAATTATGCTCTAAGACTTTGTTTGTAGCAATCAACCCCATTGATCCTACCGATTCCTTGAGCGGTGAATTGTCTGAATATGTAAAAAGAATTTTGTCTTATTTGTAGCCTTCCTCACGGTCACTACTAAGGCAATTCTGGATAGAATCCTTCTTCTTTTCACTAGAATTTGTCACCACCAATGACAACAACCCCAATCTTGCAAGAACGTAAAAATATTTTACCCAATCTTCCAAGATATTGTCTTCCTCAATCAATTATCAAACACTCATGATTAAGATATGAATTTTAAATTGCGGTTGAAGATGAAAGAAATTCAATGCAAGAGTTTCAAAACAGGTAGTTGATTTTTCACAGAAGTTCACAAAATGATAATGAAATTCTTACATGAAAAAGTAAAAACAAAAGGTTTTATATTTGCTTGATATTAAGCACAAAAAGACGGAGAAAAGTTAGTTAAATTTGAATCAAAGAAAGTTCAATTTAGAGTCAAGTGAGCAAGTGAAGTGGAATAAAAGAAAATCATATCTTTGACCCATTTTTCAGTTGATTCGAATTAGATTCAAAATTTGATTTGAATCAAGCACCCCGTCATTTTAATCATGTTCAAGTTTTGATTCTAATCAAAACAGACAGAAAATTCTAAAAAATGCAGAAAAATGTATGATTTGAATCATGTTCAAAGATTGTTTCAAATCAAACTGAACAAAAAATCACAGGAAGAGTGTGATTCGAATCATATTGAAAAATTTGATTTGAATTAATTACTAAAAAAGTTATGGGAAAGTTTATGTCCCTTTTGATTTGAATCAGAGAGTTATTTTAATCCATATGATTTGAATCAATCATGTAAAATCCTAAATTTTCAAGTTTTCAAAAGCCTATGAGATTTTACATATCACTTTCGTCACATCTAAAACACATGATGTTCTTATTTCACCAACTTATACAAATGACTAAGAACCTCATCATCAAGTTCAAATATAACTAAAGATTTATGCATGCTAAAAATATGCATGAATTGATTTCAAAACTTGATTCACAGTGTGCAATTTATGAGGGAGACTCAATAAAAGACAATAAACGAAAGTGATAAGACAAGCAAAAAATAACTGTATCGGGGGTACTCCCCTTGCGTGTGATAAGGACATGCAACTAACTCCCCCTAGGGTTATGCAGCTACAGTCTCTCTCGTTTATATGCTCGTGCTCCCCCTGAAACATTTCACATAAATCAATTATAGTCTCATTACGACTTCCCCCTCCCCTTTGACAACATCAAAAAGAGATACTAACCATCATAAGTCTAAACCAAAATCAAAAAAACCTTTAAAAAATAATTCCAGAGAAACAAACGAGCTTGAACAAGCTAAGAATAATATACAACAACTAAGATCAGATATAAATATGAAGATAAACATGCTACATGCAACAAAATGCAACATAGACATGCAACTACAATGTTTAATGCCAACATATGATAGTGATCAAAAGACAATTTAAAGGAATGAATATAACGTTAAATAATGCATGAACAATCATACAAATGCTATCACTATGTATTTAAAAGTCTTAAATCAAAAGAAAAATAATCAAAGACATGTTGGAGAAATGAATGAGCAAACTAGAGAGATAGCAAGCACACTAATTAATGGTAGAACAAACATGCATAATGGTAGAGTTTTAAGACATACCAATGTAATCGGCAAAGTAAGATTTGCTACAAAATAGTGTTAGTGTAAAAAAAATATATAGCAAAAGAAACTAATCAGAATGCTTATTCTATTTAAAGCATGAGGAATATAAGATTTCCAAATCCCTATAGATCTTGTGAAAAGGTTCTGATGACAATGGTTTTATATAAATGTCAACAAGCTGACTTTTAATGTCGACATATTAAAACACAACATCACCTTTTTCAACATGATATCTGGCCTACTCGCTAAATAGAGTAAGGATCATATGATACATATATACCTGGTAATGTCGAAGCCCACTCCTTGTTCATATTTGTCAATGAGCACATTAGATGCCATTGGTGTCGAGATACTCCTTGAGTCCTTCATATCGAACTTTTATAGAAGTTCTTGGTAGTATTTAGTTTGACTTATAAAATCTCCTTATTCGACTTGCTTGATTTGAAATCCCAAGAAATAAGTCAATTCTCCCATAAGAGACATCTCAAGCTCTCTGTAACACCCCGATTTTTAACAGCAGGAGTGTATTTTTTTCTTTTTAAAACAACAAAGTTTTTGAAATAAAAACATATGTGATCATCTTTAAAATAAATCAGAGTAGAGCTTTTGTAAGACAATGACTAGAATACAAAGCATCTTTTATAAATTGTTTTCTTAATGAAAGATTTAAGAATACAAATCAAACATAATTTCTAAAAGAACATAATGACAATATTTATTTCAACAAATAAATAAACAGAGTTTACCATAATACAAGTTACAGAGAAAATAGTAAGGAAGAGTAAGCAAGACTTCAACAACAACCCCTAAGATGATCTATAAACTCTAACTACAGATGGTTGGGTAACAATGACCCACAAACAACTTTAAGCCTTCCGCTTATCAACACTAGACGGGTCGCTGTCATACCCCAAATTTGTCTGCCTTATTTTCTACAGTCAAATAATTTTCAAACTTGGTTTTTTATAAATTTCTTTGGTTTATTTACACTAATATTTTGGGTCTTATATTCGTTTTTAATTTATTTTGCTTATTAAAAAAGATATAATAGTTTATTTTAAATTATTTGTATTTCTTAAATAGCAAATATTTTTGCACCCTTCATATGCTTTCAAGTGCCTTTTCATTTCGAATAAATGAGACAATACAATTGGTAAGAAGATAAGGGGTTTAAGCATAAGGATGCGGCTTCAAGTCACATTGCTCTACTTTTTGTATTTATTTTCTTTTTGTGGTTTTTCATTAAAAAAAGGATAAAAAAATTTATTTTTCAATTATTTTATTGTTATTTTTGTTTTCCATTTTAGGGGCATTTAAAAAAAATTAATTCTTGTTTTTATGCACTTAATAGTCAAGATATAAAAATAATGGGTTAATAGCCAGTTCTCCCTGTGCCATTTGGGCGAGTTTTGAATAACCCCTCTATAAAAATTTAGATTCTCCCCTATCATTTGCAGATTCTCTTGTTTTAGTCCCTCATGATACCCAATCATCAAAATCTTTGACGTGGCATGGATTATGTGGCTTTTTTTATATTTTTTAAATGATGTGTCTTTAATTTTTTTATTTGTTATATTTCTATTTGTTATATTTTTTATAAATGTTATTTGAATTTTCTTTATCTTCTTCTCTGCTTGGAACTGATTCAATCCTTTGCTTCTCATTACAACAGAATCATCCGCTTGACAACAATTTTATTTCTATCAGGTAATTCCCCTTTATAAACAATACCAAACCCTCCCTGCCCAAAATGTTATCATCACTAAAATCATTTGTCACAGCTCAGAACACCACCATATCCATTTGACACACTCGCAAGACTAAGTTTAACATTTTCTTGCCGATTTTCAGGATTACTAACTGTGGTACGATGGGAGAACTGACTTGAAGGTTTTGTGTTTGATCGCAAATGTTGTGGTTAGAAAGAGTCGCCACCGACTTTTCTTTTATCCAAAGGGAATGGTGAAAAAGCACAGGAAAGACCTTTGAGATTATTTCTTGGGTTCGGGGGGTAGATTATGTAAAGGGAAGGTATTAGCATCCTTTTCATCCATCGTTTTCCATGGGCTCTTAGTGTGGTTTTCGAAAGTATTTTGTAAAGAGGTCTTTGTTTAGGCAATCTTTGTAATGATTCTCGTTCGTAAGAATGTATACAAAGATGTTGATCTTTTGAAAATATTTCCTAGTTTGTAAGATATTTTGAAATGTATAGGTGTTTGTTTTGAGAATAGCAAGGATGTTTTGTTTGAAATTGAGCAAGTAATTAGGAGCATTCTACCTACTCAAAAGTCTTTCTTGTACATTTCCTTTCCTTTGACATTGTTATCTTACCATTGATTTGATAAGTAACCCTATCTTTGGATGTAAACGGGATGGACATGGATCATCGTATAACCATAATTAGCAATGTTGCAAGGCATCTTAGCATTCACTTTTAGGGACTAAGATCATTTGTAAGGCAACTTAGATAGCGTCATCGAGGGGCTATGATCTTGTATTCGTTTTTTGCTAAGATATCTCACATGCGTAATATGGTCATTTTGTAAGGCAACCAAGTGGATTTTACCCTAGGGTGCTTGTGTGCAAGTGTATTGTTTTCATGCTTGTTTTTGTCTTGAATTAGGATTTTCTATTTGATTGATTTGTATTCTTTCCATGCAAATCCTAATTACTAGCATGTGAATATAAAGCATTTAAATTGCAGAAAATAAAAATACTAAGCTATTACATGATTTGTGGGAAGGGGGGTGACAAAGTATAAATGGGGATTGCAAGAAATTAAATTCTAATTAAGTTATTACAACCATATTGAATTGAATAAATAAATGTACAAGATATGAAAAGGAATAATGTATAAAGTAATGAGTAAAATAAAAGGAATGGATTTTATTTGGTTTTGTCCTTGTTAAAGAAAGTTATTATTTTTTTAACCTAATGACCTAAAAAGGTTTAAAAAAAGATAAACTAATTTTAATTTAGAAGAGAAAATATTTTTAAGTTTTATGAAGAAGATTTTAACACTAGACTAAATAGTATGGAAATTGATTAAATTAGGAAAAGTATAAATTCTATGTTTATTTTAAGAAAATAAAATAAGCCTAAATCTAATTAATTAAAAAAATTAAGTTTATAACAAAAATATTTTTTTATGTTTTTTAGTCTAGAAAATAAAATAAATATATATAGTATGAATAAGAATATATTTTTTATCTCTTTTTTTGTCAATAAAATAAATATTAATATTAATAATAAAATAATAAAAAAAGAAAAAGAAAATAAAAATAAAGTAAATAAAAAAGTCAGGGGGGTTCATTAGTAAACAAAAGAGTATTATGAGCAAACATGAACTAAGCCCAACGAAGAGCCCAAATGCTGCCAAAAAAGAACAAAAAAGAGTCAGAAAAATGTGAAAATAACAAAATGGTCACGCTGGGGCTTGAACCTAGGACCATGAGGTGAACAGGCGTGCGCTTTACCACTGGGGTGACTATACATCTGTTAACTTGTATGAAATGATAAATACATAACACAAAACGCGCCCTGACTGTACTTTATCTTCAACCTCCAGCCAAAGGATCTGTAACTTGCTTATTTCTCAACCATTTGCAAAAATGTAAACATGAAAATTGCTCCATTTTGTCACATGAATCCAATCATATAAATATCATAAACTATAAATCAAGGATGAATGAGAATTTCTAAAAGTACCAAATTCTGACCTAAATATTTCAGAAAGTTCAAACTCAAAATTCTCCTAGCTCAATCAAAATAAATGAAATCTATGGACATGTACAGCTTCAGGGCAATGATGTCTATATTTTATCTTCACAAATGTAAGCCTAACAATGCCTAAGTAATGAGATAGAAATTCAAGAAAAATACCTCAAAACTGGAAATCGTGAAATGGATTTGAGCTTGTTTCAGGCAGTGCTGATGATCAGGTTAGCTTCCTTGGACCTCTAAGAAGCTAATGCAATGGCTGGCTTGAGCTGAGGGTGGTTGGAATGGTCTGGAGAAGTCCAACTGTGATGCTCTATTTTTTGTTAGGGAAGACAGGGTAAATGGTGTTACAGAAGTGAAACAGGTACATGGATGAGTTACCCTTGATGCAAGGAAGCTTTAGAAACTAAAAGGCCAAGAAACGCACAAGGGAAATGTGAGTTTGAGGTTCAAGGTCAGAAACTGTGCAAAGATGGAGTTTTTGGGCAATTTCTGATTTGAGAGAGTTTTGGTGTATTTCAGGGTGCTCAAGCTCGTCCTCTAGCTCACAAATAGTTCCTCTATTTATAAGCAACATGTTTGGAGACTTGTTGTTGATCAGAATTCAAAATCACAAGTTTATGCATAACATGTGATTTTTGAGAATTTCAAGTTTCCAAGCATGATGTACTTGCTAAGATAGAGTGGTTATGCTTTAAACAAGCTTGCTTCTGACTTTATGGATGGAGTGTGATCAGAGGGAACATGTTAGAGGCTCAAGAACTGACTTTACACAAAAGCTTGCTTTTCTAAAATGGAAGTGTTCACTTTGTGCCATTAATGGAAATGTGGATTGGATAAAGCTTAAATCACTTGGATTAAAGCTCAAAAGTTTATGTAATCCATTAATGATGGATAGATACACAAGTTAGGAGGCCTACAAAGCAAGATTATGCAGCCTAGGTTTTAAATTGGATTCTTGTTCATCACAAAATGCCTTATAATTTAAGTGACAAAACACCAATTTCATCTCTTCGATTCTCCCTACTCAAGAATGATATCAAGGAGTTATTGGAAATTTTGGAAAGCTTGAAATGTGCTCTACAACTAATATTTGAATTTCTTTTTAAGATTAACCTTGGAACTATATGAAAAAGTGCCTTGAAGTTGAGTCAAAATCCTGACCAAATTATTAGGGCAAAATTTCACTAAGTGTTTAGTTTCATGACCCTATGTTCTTGAAATTATAACTTGAGATCCAAGAATTTTTAGGAGAAGTTGTGTGAAGAAAAGTTGTATATTTCATGGAGATCTAACACTTTCATGTTGTAAGTTTCTCTTGAATCATCATGCATCATGGTGAAAGTTTTGCTCAAAGTTATGAAAAAACATGAAATTTCCAACACTTAGAAAAATTTCTAAGTTTAGAAATTTTGACTTTTCAAAATAAAATCTTGAATTTTTTATTTCTTGATGAATAAGTTTCATATTTTTACATGTTTTGATGAATTATGATCTTTGGCACTTGAATTTGACCAAAAAGTCAAAGTTTGACTTTTCAGTATACAGTTGACTTTTGATCAGTTGACTGCAAAATTCATCTGTCAATCTAATGGACTTACAATATTTTGAAACATGTCATCAGGTCAAAATAAGTTAATTGGACTCTTGAGATCATTCCTTAAACCAATTGATCAATTGGTCGGTCAAAAATCAGAAATTGCCCTTTCCTACTCAAAACCTTAATTTTGACAATTTTGCCCTTTTGGAGATTTGATCAAATTTCTTGAGGAATTATGGTAAAAACTTGATCAAATGATACATATGAGTTTAAAATGTTGATTTTGATCAAAAGTTATGGGGTTTGACTGTAAATTGGCCATGGTTGACTTTTTCCCCAATATAGTTGATTTTTAGGTCAACTGTTCAATTGACTGATCAAAAGTGTGAACCAATGCTTGAAACTTGACATGAGTAATCTTGAGGGTCCATAATGATCCATGAAAGTCATATGGAGCATTGGAAGTTCAAAAATCCTTGTGCAAACTCAAACCCTAATTTTAGTCATCAGTACTTAAGGAGATGTCTTGAGTTGATCAAACCCTAGTGCAGTCTTGAGCCCAAGGAGATCTTGTGAGAAAATTCTTGATAAGTGAGAGGGAAAATGTTGGGTTACAACAGCTGCCCATGTTCAAGCTTCTTAAGCCTGAGGAGTTAGATTGGCAAGTTTTTCCATTCGTGACTTGAAGGTGGAAGATGATTGGACATTAGAGTGCCCATAAATTTGCACTCGGCGATGTGATGGTAGAGGGGATGGGATTAAAGATGCCATTTGAAGAAGTGATAGAAAGTTGTAGGAGATGGGATTAAAGATGCCATCCAAAAGTGATTGTTTTGTGTTGTAATTTGTAAGCTGAAAGAATGAGTATTAGAATGGTGTCCGTGTCTGGAGCGTATCTGAACTGTATCTAGGAGTTGAATTTGAGTGAGTATCAGAATGGAATCCATGTCTAGAGCGTATCTGAATTGTATCTGAGAGTTGAATCTAAATGGGTATCAGAATGGCATCCGTGTCTGAAGCGTATCTGAATTGTATTTGAGAGTTGAATCTGAATGATTATCATAATGGCATCCATGTCTGGAGCGTATCTGAACTGTATCTGGGAGTTAAATATGAACTGTTATCAGAATGGCATCCGTGTCTGTAGCGTATCTGAACTGTATCTGAGAGTTGAATCCGAATGAGTATCAGAGTGGCATCCGTGTCTGAAGCGTATCTGAATTATATCTGAGAGTTGAATTTGAATGAGTATCAGAATGGCATCCGTGTCTGGAACGTATATGAACTGTATCTGAGAGTTGAATATGATTGAGTATCAGAATGGCATTCGTGTCTGGAGCGTATATGAACTGTATCAGAAAACTCTGAACATTGTTAATGATAGCTATTAATATTATCCTAAAAAAGGTAAAATGTTAGCTAAAATGCAAGGTCATGTCGTATGAAATGTATGATATAATGCATTCGTTTTATCGATGTTTATGATATATGAATTTGATGTATGCGCATGCGAGTTAATCTGTCACACTGCTGTTGGATTGGGGAAAATAAATCCCTGACTGCTACTGAGTATATGGAGTGTAAGTCTTCATGTTGTGAAGTTGAAGTGTTGATGAATTTCTGCTTTAGAGAAACAAACTCTGTTGTAAGTGAAATGTCGTGTGTTGCTTGTAAAATCCTGTTGGGAAATCTTGAGAATTTGAACGACTTTTACTGGGGATTGATAATTGGAAGCTTGTTCCGCTGGGTATTAAACTGCAAACTGTGGGTGATTTATGGAAATAGCTTAGAGAGATTTCCCTACCTCTTAAAGCCATTAGTAATTATCTTTTATTTTGTTTATTTGTAAGCATTAATTATGTTCAAATGCATATGTTTGACAATGAATTATTGGACGTTTTTGTAAACAAAACACAAGAATAAAGAAAAACAGATAGTTTTGCACTTCCAAAGGAATATCTTTGCATTGACTTTGAGTAAGTATTTTTGTACAATGAGACAAACATTCTAGTAGGAGAATACCGTCGTAAAAAATGACAATTTTAATACAAATAAAAGATAGCTATGTGTGATAATCCCATGGGGTTTCCATTCTGCTATAGCCTTTGTATCTCTGAGCATCTTGTCTGTTTGTTGCCTTGTCAGAAGATGATTGAATTGGTCAGAAATGTCGAGTTTGCGAGTTGTCCGTAAGGTGATCCAACGAGACATAGTCATACGCTTTAATTCCCTAACTTTTTCCTGGACCGCCCTTTCGGGTTTTTAGTCCACCGGGATACCCTTTTTTGCCCAAGTCGCCCTTTCGAGTTTTCAACTTGCCGGGTGTACAGATTATTTTTTGTTTTATCCCTAATTTTTTCCCGAACCTTTTTGGTTCACTGGGATGCCCTTGTTTTTTCTAGGTGTGCCAACCTAGCGGGTTTCTTATGCGTAGTATCTTTTGACTATGTCTGCGTTCGCAGGGTGCGACAGGTCGTTGCCATCCATGGTGGTCAAGATCATTGCCCCACCAGAGAAAATGTTTTTGATTACAAATGGTCCTTCATAGGTAGGAGTCCATTTTCCCATGGGATCACCTTGTGGTAGTATGATGCGTTTGATCACTAGATCCCCAACTTGATACACTTGGCGTCTGACCTTCTTGTTGAAAGCCTTAATTATCCATTTTTGATACATTTGACCATGGCAAACAACAGTAAGTCTCTTCTCATCAATCAAGTTCAGTTGATCAAGTTGAGTCTGGATTCAATCGTCTTTGTTCAGCCCTGCATCCTTCATAATCCTCAGAGAGGGGATCTAGACCTCGATAGGAAAGACAACTTCCATGCTGTAAACTAGAGAATAGGGTGTTTCCCTGGTTGATGTGCGAGCTGTGGTACGATACCCGTGGAGAGCGAATGGTAGCATCTCATGCCAGTATTTGTATGCGACTGTCATTTTTTGTATGATCTTTTTAATGTTCTTATTTGCAGCTTCGACAACACCATTCATATTCGGCCGGTAAGGAGAATAATTATGATGTTGAATCTTGAATTTCTCGCACAAGGCGGTGATCATAGTGTTGTTGAGATTTGTACCATTGTCAGTGATGATCCTCTCCGGGATACCGTACCGGCAAATGATATTTTGCTTGATGAAACGGGCAACAACATTCTTCGTAACGGAGGCAAAGGAGGCTGCCTCAACCCACTTTATAAAATATTCAATGGCCACTAGGATGAAGCGGTGTCCATTGGAGGTTGTTGGCTTGATTTCCCCAATCATATCAATCCCTTACATAGCAAAGGGCCAAGGAGCCGTCAAGTCGTTCAGAGGAACTGGAGGTACGTGCACCTTGTCAGCATAAATCTGACACTTATGGCAGGTTCAAGAGTGTTGATAACAATCTACTTCTATGGTAGACCAGTAATAGCCTGCCCGTAGGATTTTCTTTGCCATCGTATGCCCACTGGAATGGGTGCCAAAAGTGCCTTCATGCAATTCAGCAATGGTCCTTTCAGCTTCAACCTTATCTATGCACCGAAGTAACACAGAGTCATGATTGCGTTTGTACAGCATACCGTTACTAAGGAAGAACTTAGTGGAGAGTCTCCTTAAGAACTTCTTGTCATTAACTGAAGCTCCTTCTGGATATTCTTGAGCCTCGAGATACCTCTTGACTTCGTGAAAGCATGGCTGGTCCACTACTTCTTCAGTATTAATCTCGTGAATGTATGTTGGTTCATCCATTCGTTCGATGGTGATTTGGGGAGCCTCATTATCCCATTTAAGTTTAAACACGGATGACATTGTGTCTAGTGCGTCTGCTAGATGATTTTCTTCTCGCGGGAAATGCTCGACGGTAATCTTCTCAAAATGTGGTAACAATGTCAAAACATGTTCTTTGTAAGGGATCGGGTTAGGGTGTTTGGTGTCCCATTCCCCTTTTATCTGACTGATGACCAAAGCTGAATCTCTGAACACACACAAAGATTTGATCCCTAGGTATATGGAAGCTCTGAGGCCAAAGATGCACGCTTTGTATTCTGCCATGTTGTTTGTACAATTGAAGCAGAGTCTGGCAGTAAAGGGAGTATGACACCCTTCCGGAGATATGAATACATCCCCGATACCATTTCCAAGTGCGTTGGATGCCCCATCAAAGAACAGGGTCCATCGGGATCCTTGTTCAGGTCTGTCATGTGGCCTGAATTCTTCACAGTTGTCTAACATCATGATGTCTTCATCCAAAAATTCGAACTTCATGGATTGGTAGTCTTCCACGGCTTGGTGAGCAAGGTGATCAGCTAATACACTGCCCTTTATTGCCTTCTGGGTGGTATACTGTATGCTGTACTCTGTTAGGATCATCTGCCATCTCGCTATTCTCCCGGAGAGAGTAGGTTTCTCGAAGATGTATTTTATCGGATCCATTTTAGATATCCACAAAGTAGTATGAGTCAGCATATACTGTCTTAGCCGGCGAGCAGCCCATGCCAGAGCGCATCAATTTTTCTCAAGCAGTGAATATCTGGTTTCACAGTCGGTAAACATTTTGCTCAGGTAGTAAATAGCATGCTCTTTTCGGCCAGACTCATCATGCTTCCCCAATACACACCCCTTTGAGTTTTCTAAAACAATCAGATACATGATCAATGGTCTTCCCTCGACTGGTGGCATCAACACAGGAGGCTCTTGTAAGTATTCTTTAATTTTGTCAAAATCAACTTGGTACTCGTCATTCCATTTGACTACTTGATCTTTCTTCAACAATTTGAAGATTGGTTCACAAGTAGCTGTCAGGTGAGAGATGAATCTGGCAATGTAGTTCAAACACCCCAAGAATCCTCTGACTTCCTTCTCAGTATGAGGAGCAGGCATCTCTTGTATTGCTTTAACTTTGGCAGGATCAACCTTGATACCTTTGTTGCTGACGATAAATCCTAGGAGTTTACTAGACCGTACCCCAAATGTGCATTTGTTTGGATTCAACCTCAGCTTGTACTTCATCAGTCTCTCAAACAGTTTTTGTAAGTGATCAAGATGCTCTTCTTCTATTTGAGATCTGGCTATCATATCGTCCATGTAGACCTCTATTTCGTGATGTATCATGTCATGAAATAAAGCTACCATGGCACACTGATAGGTTGCCCCAACGTTCTTTAGTCCGAATGGCATCACCTTATAGAAGAAAGTGCCCCACTACGTGACAAACGCTGTTTTCTCCATGTCCTCATGCGCCATTTTGATTTAATTGTAACCTGAGAATCCGTCCATGAAGGAAAACACTTTGTGTTGTGCCGTATTTTCAACTAGAATATCAATGTGGGGGAGTGGAAAATCATCCTTAGGTCTTGCCCTATTCAAATCTCTATAGTCCATACAAATTCGCACTTTGCCGTCCTTTTTGGGCACGGGAACAACATTGGCAACCCATTGGGGATAAAAGGTGACAGCCCAGAATCCAGCATTGAATTGCTTCATGACTTCTGCTTTAATCTTTTCTGACATATCAAGCCTCATGCGGCGAACCTTTTGCTTTACTGGCGGACAATCCTCTCTTGTAGGCAGACGATGTACCATAATGTTTGCATCAAGTCCCGACATGTCTTCATACGACCAGGCAAATACTTCAACATAATCGTGTAACAACTGAATAAGACGCTCCTTGACACCGAGTTCCAGATTGGCACCCATCTTGACCTCTTTTATGTCTTCTTCGCTACCTAGGTTGATTGTATCCACGGTTCCTCGTGAGGCTGAATGGTTCTCTCTTCTTGTTGTAGTAGTCTGGCAAGTTCCCCTGGTACTTCACAATCTTCCTCACCTTCGTCTCCGGCTTGGTAGATTAGATTCTCAGAGTCACAAAAGGCCATAGCATCGTTACCCATGGGATCCCGAATGGATATACCTGCATTGTGAGTGTGAGTGTGTGTAAGGGTATATCTATCTTTGAAAGAAATGAAAATTTAAAAAGAAAAACAATGAGCATAAAAGTTTGTATGCGAAAACGTCCATGATTCATTGATGGCATATGAAAATGAGATAATAACCCTTACAAATGGACCATTGTGCCTCGGGTAAGACACAAGGTTTTAAGAGTGCGAATTGTTTTAATATTACAGATCCAACAAAATGTAAAGACAAATTACTATAGGATAAAAGTGATTGGGACAAAATCTCTAGCCTCCCAGTTGCTGAGCCCTCCACTGACAATTGGGGATATCCAGTCCTCCAAGTCACAGCTATCTTCATCATCTTCTACGGCGTTAACCTCGCGGTTGCTAATCTTCAGGGGTGGTCCTCCAGTACGAGCGCGGCATACATACTTCTGAGCACTTGAAGAGAAACCCAAACCAAACTTATCTGACTTGTATGGGATATCCGGGAGTTGTCCCCAGATAGTGCACCCACCTTCTTCTATTACTTCCTTTGCATCCTTCAAAGATGACATCCTGAGTGGAGGCCTTGTGATCTTGGGAACAGCCTTGGTTATTTCCACATCTTGCGGGACTTCTTCAAACTGTTGGAATGGAGTTTCAATAAATTCACCATCTAATTCCATATATCTGAAGGAATTGAGATGGATGATCATATACTCTTCTTCTCCATGAACTGTGATAATCTTCCCTTGAATTGGATACTTCAGCATTTGGTGCAACGTAGAAGTGACAGCGCCAGCATTGTGAATCCATGGTCGGCCTAGCAAGCAGGAATATGAGGGACGGATATCCATTACATAAAAAGTTGAATTAAATGTTTAGGTTCCAACCTTTATGGGGATATCCACTTCCCCATGTACCATCCTTTTCGAGCCGTCAAAATCCCTTGCTACTATGTTACTTGGCTTCAATGTCAATCCCTCAGAGTTAAGCCTATCAAGAGCTTTTTTAGGCAATACATTCAGAGATGAGCCAGTGTCCACCAAAACATGAGCCAAGGTTGTGCCCCTACATTCAACTGAGACATGCAATGCCTCATTATGCTTCCTTCCTCTTGGCGTTAAATCAACATCTGAAAAACCTAGACCATTATCTGCAGTTAAGCTAGCTACGCAGTCTTGGAACTGATCGGTAGATGTCTCTTGGGGTACATGGGTAGTTTTCAGGAATTTTACCAAGGCTTTTGCATGCGCCTCGGAACATAGTAGTAAAGCTAGCATGTAAATTTTAGATGGAGTTTTCCCCAGTTGCTCAACTACATCATAGTCGCTTCTTTTTATGATTTTTAGAATTTCCTCCATCTCCTTCCAGGAGGTCTCGGGGATAGCCAATAATCGTGTCTTCGTCTTGACAGACTCAACCAGAACACCTTTTCCTCGAGTCTCGGTTAACTTGGCAGCAGGAGTGTCAGTAGGAATGATAATAGGGATTGTAACAGCTTTGTCAATTGGAGTATTAGTGGAGAAGATTGTAGGAATGGGAATAGCCTTCGGGGGGCAACAACAGGAATGATTACGGGTCCAGAAACTACTTTTGGGGGAGAAATTTCTGGAGAGAATATCCTTCTGCTTCGGGTAATCTTGCTAGTTCCTGAAATATTACTGATGTCAGAGTTGACTTTATCCGAACTCGAATCTTTGGCGGCTGGCCAATCCTGCTTGATACTGTGGTAGTAGACATCCCTCCATAATTCCATGGTGTGGTTTTGTCTGACGAATATGGGATTGGTGCAGGAATTATAATTATCAAAGGAGTTGCTTTCAGAACTGATGTAATTTTAATGGGTCTTTTGGTGAAGACCCTAGAAGAATTGGCAGAAATGGTAATGATAGAGACATCTTTAAAAGGAACAGGTGGAACAGAAGTCTTTTCAAACAAAATTTCTTTGTTATTTATTAGGCACTAAACGCCTGTTTTCAACAAAGGGCAGCTGGTTGGTAAGGACAAAGAGAAATGACAGCCTTCATCACATCACGGGAACACACCAGCATTCAACAAGTTCACTTTAATAGTCAGGAGTGGGGTCATAAGTTCATCAACTGAAGTAACAAACATTGCTTCTTCAATGGCATTGGTATTATGGCCATGTTTGGGAATAGGGGCATAAATGACATTTGGCTTTTCAGGCGCATCGAATTCAATCTCTTTTGCTTCAATGAGGTCTTGTATTTTGTTCTTTAGAGCCTAACAGTTATTAGTGTCATGGACGAGACTTCCAGAGTGATATGCGCAACGGGCATTGGGATGATAGTGAGGAGAGGTTGTATTGGTGTTTTTCGGAGCTTCTTTCAAGGTCACCAAATTGGATCTTAGTAGATGCGGTAATACCTGAGGTAGGGTCATGTTAATTTTGGTGAACTGCCTGACCGGTCTTTCCATCCTCGGTTGATTGTTTCTTTGTTGATCAGGCGCAGGTTTAGGGATCATCACAGCCCCCACCATTGCTCGGCGCTCGGCCCTATCTTGATTTCTTTACGGATATACAACAACCACCTCTTTCTTTCCGATGAAAGGCTTCCTTACATCTGCGTAAGAGGATGTATCTTTTTGGATCTTTCCATTCTTTATATCGGCTTCTACCCTTTCTCCGGTCAATATCAACTCAGTAAAACCTACTGATGAACTTCTAATCAAGTGATTGAAGAAGGGACCAGACAAGGTGCCCAAGAACATGTCTACCAACTCTCTCTCAGATAGAGGAGGTTGAACTCTTCCGGCTAAATATCTCCATTTTTGCGCATAGTCCTTGAAGCCTTCATTTGAAGCCATGGCCATACTCTGAAGTTGAGTACGGATAGGTTCAAGGTCAGCATTGTATTGGTATTGTTTGTAGAAGGCTGCAACAAGATCTTCCCAGTTGTGAATGTTGGCTCTTTCTAGTTGGTAAAACCAGTCAAGTTGAGTTCCAGACAGACTGTCTTGGAAGAAGTGTACCCATAAGTCTTTGTCAGCGGTATGGGGTTGGATTTTCCTCACATAGGATCAGAGATGCATTCTTGTACATGAGAATCTGTTATACTTGGTGAACACAGGTGCTTTGAATTTTGGGGGAATGACAATCCCCGACACCAAACCCAATTCCTCAAATTCCAAGCCAGACACTTCTTGGATTTCCATTGCACTCAATCGCTCTTCGAGATGTTTATACTTGCCATCAGCTGGAGGGTATTGTTCTTCAGAATAGTCTTCTTCTTCCTCTTCCTCTTCTGATTCTGACGCGACAACTGTTTCCCTTCCTTTCCCATCTTGATTATCTCTTTCACCAAATGTCGTTGCAAAATCTAGGGTCCTTCTTGTCTGCCCATGAAATCTTCTTCCCATGTTTAGGACTCTGGTCACCTTCTTTTTATTCACCTCAGCCAGCAAAGTCTTCAACTCTTCTTGTCCTTTGGCTAGGGTCAAGAGCAACTGTTGAAACTGTGTATTCTGAGCTTTGAGGTCCTTCACTGTTTGCTCGAGATCCATCTTACTGAAATAAACAGTAGAGATATGAGGAGACTTGTTGCAAAATACCTTCTTATGTTATGATGAATGGTATATTCATATGTAATGATTTCAAGGATTTCAAAGATTCAAATTTGTTTTAGACAAAAAGGAAACACATGTTATATTAATAGATTAAAGCTCGGGTACATCAATGCCTTCTCGGGAAAAATAATACAAAAACTCTAAGATAAAAAGGTAGTTCGCATCCTCTTTGGTGTGATGTAGGCATTCAGAGTCTGCTCCTCATGAAGTAGTCTAGTGAGTTCCAAAACCTTCTTCTCGCTTGCATAGAATTGGGCTTCGAAAGTATCTCGCTCTCCCTTGAGTTGTATCTAATCTCTTTGTAGGTCTTCAAGAGAGGTGGGCATATCTGGATGTAGGATAGTGTATGGAACATCTCCCTCCTTGACAGGCTCAATCATTACCGGGAGAATAGAGGGGTAAGGCATCATAACACTCTGAGCATGAGTTCATACCCATTTGAGGTAAGGCTCAAGAGGGATGGAATTCTTGTGCCCCAAAGTCTTGCTATCCACCTTATTCAACATCCTCCAAGCTCGGATAAATCTTTGGCGAAGACCTTGATCATCATTGTCGTAGTCAAATACCAAACCTTGAATCAGCATCTCGTGCAGGCCATCCCTTCGGGCGTAACCAAACTGTCTTAAGGCTAAGCATGGGTTGTAGGTGATACCTCCCCTAATGCCAAGTAAAGGGACATTAGGGAATTCTCCATAACGGTCAACAATGATAACATTCTCTTTGGATCAGGAGCACCAATGAATGTCTGAATGTTTGAGCATCGTCAACCTTTGTGACCACCTTGAACCTTGCTCATTTTTTAATACAGATTGGGGAAGATGCGAAATAAACCATCTTTCCAAGAGAGGAGCGCAACACATAAGGACACCTCTTTTCCTCATTGTGCGAGTGTGAAAAGAGTGTAGGATATCTCCTATCAATGTAGGCACCGGATTGCGGGATATGAAGATTTTGACGGCATTGACATCTATGAGTTGGTCAGGATTTGGAAGCAAAACCATCCCATAGATGAGGAGAGCCACAATTTCCTCAAAGTCTTGCAAATCCAAGGAGTTCCAACAGCTTTGGGCTTTCTCGAACAAGAACTTTGCTAAAAAACCTTTGACACCACTCCTTGTTTCCCAATGAGTTGTGATATCAAATGAGTGCAAGTGTAGAGCTTGAGCAATCTCTTCTAGCTTTGGGTATCTTTCTGTACCGTTAAAAGGTAGTTGATTGAGAATGGGAATCCTCAAGAGTTGGGAGAATTCTTCCAAAGTATGCATAAGTTGATAGTTGGGAAATGTGAAGCAATGGCGAGAGGATCAAAGAACTGAAAAAGCACCTTCATCATGTCCTCATCTGTGTTGGAGGTGACCAAGTTGAGTAGGCGACCATGTCTCTCAGTGAATGGAGTGTTTTCAGGAATCCTTGAAGCTAGTTCCTTGAGTGGTGGAGGTATCCTTACAAGATTGACTTGACTAGTTTTCCTGCGAAGTGAATCCATATCCTACAAAACAAGAACAAAGATGAATCCCAAAAACCTTGAAATGGTTAGTGGATGTATATGATGTTCATGATGTTCATGATGTTATGTACAAGTATGCATATACAAACAAAACAAACAAATCCTTAGGTTTAGGCTTGCATGGATTTTTATAGGTAAATACCCTCTTGAAGTTTAGTTGGCTTAAACCTGTCCTAGTAATAGTAATCGAGTTCTAAGGAGCTCAATATCACTGGTTTGTTTCCTTGGTCATTGTTTCAGCACAAGCCTCTTTAATGGCGGTTGAAATATCCCAAGAAACCAAACCTCAATGAGTGTAGTATCGAGTATCTACCAACTTCGGACTGCACGAAAGTCGGTCATCTCACTACATCCTAAAGACCAAGTTGGTCAATTAAAGGTTCTAAAAGTTCATTAGTGCTTTATGACATCACTCAGCGGCCCCGTATTCTCTTTGATTAATGCAAAGGCTACCGGTACCCACAAATATGTCGCACTAACGTAGCTATTGTTTAGACCATGTCGGTATACCCCGCACAGTTTCTATAATGTATTGCTACTTACCTATAAGGTATCCCAAATCTGGGTAGAGGATTCAAACCCAAACAAAGAACCATAATGTAAAGCATAAAAATCAAACAATGAAAGGAAATAGATGTTATGTAGCCCTAAGGTAACCCCACTTCAATAAAACTCCCCAGTAGAGTCGCCAGTTCTGTGGTGTGGTGGGAGAACTGACTTGAAGGTTTTGCGTTTAGCAAGAGTCGCCACCGACTTTTCTTTTATCCAAAGGGAAAGGTGAAAAAGCACAGGAAAGACCTTTGAGATTATTTCTTGGGTTAGGGGGGTATATTATGAAAAGGGAAGGTGTTGTACCCCAAAATTTTCCCTCTCATATTTCTCAAGACATGCAAGAAAAATCTCCAAGTGGCTCAAGTTTGCTCAAGAGTTGGATAGTCAAGCCATCTCCTAAGGCAGTCAATCCCAAATTAGGGTTTTGTGTTGCATAAAGGTCCTTGAATCCAAATGACTTCAAGTTCTACCCAATGTCCTAATATGTTCTCAAGTTTATCCATGTCAAATTTCAAGCCTTGCAGAGAAAGTTTGCTCAGTCAATTGCTTAAAGGGTCCAAAAATCGACTATGTTAGAGCAAAAGTCAACTGTGACCTATAAACAGTCAAACTTCAAGATTTTTTGTCAACATTCTCATTTTGAAGGATATTTAATCATTTTATCAAGGGTTTATCATGATTCATCAAGGATTTCTCAAAATTCATCAAGACTCAAAAGTTGCTAAATTAGGGTTTTGTAGGAAAAGTCAACTCAACTTTGACCAAGCATAACTTTCTCATACTTTATGAGAAATGACCCATCCAAAGCTCATTTTTAATATGATGAAATTTCCTACAATCCATCTTCATACCCCAAGATCAATAAATGCACTCACAAAAAGTTACAAATTTGGACATTATAGGTCATTTTTAAAAGTCAACAAAAACACCTTTTTTTCCAAAGCTTATAACTTGAGAATGGAATATCAAAATGACATGATACAAAAAGGGTTGGTTAGAGGACATCTCAAGATTTCTAGAAAGTCCAATAACACTTCCAAAAGTTCAAAATTGAAGAAGTTATGCAGTTTTGAAGTTGGGCATTTTTGCAAAATTGCCAAAAGTCAACTATCCCCAAAACTTCAAATTTTGTCAAATGGGCCCATTCTTTTCCACTTGATTTGATATTGTCACACTACACACGTGTCCTAGCTTCAGCCTTGTGTCCATTTATTAATTTTTTTATTTTATTTGATTTTTTATTAAATTAATTCATTTTAAATCAATTTAAATCAAATAAAATCCTAATATTGATTACTTATGATCTTTTTGGTTGTTATAGGTCTTGATTATCATCAATTACATGATCAAATCCGTATCAAGCTTTTCATGTGCAAAAATGTTGGATTTTGGACAAAATAAGAAAGTTATCAATGGCAGGAGGCACGAATTCAAGACCTAGGAGTTGCAAGAACACAAAAACCAAACTTGAGAAAATTGCCAAAAAGCTTGAAACTGAAATCGTGCATAGAGGTGGTTTCAAGGTCAAATCTCATCACTAATCAATTGTTGGACCATCCTTGAAGCGAAACCACTCCAGAACCAGTCTCCATACGCGCCCAGAAGCTTTGTAAGTGTCTCAAAAAAATCACCTTTCAGTTGAATTTGCATATCATTATTCTTGCACTTTTTGACAAAATCTTTGCATATTCATGCTTATCATTCAATTTAGAAGCTTTATGCATTATTTGATTACATTTATATAGCCTGTAACCCCCTAGCTGATTCTAGGGTTCTTGGTTCTTATTTTTAAGCATTTTGTTTGCAGGTGGAATTGACGCCATTAATGGACATAGGCGTGTTCAGGAGGGAGAGACGAGCATGACTATGTTCTTGGATTGAGTTTTCATGGCTTATAATTGGTTTTAGGGTTTACCTAGGGATTCAGCTGCAGATATGAATCCGCAGGAAATATTACAGGGTCAAACGAGGAAGACGATTACGCGTCTCCCTCTTATTGGTTAATTCAAATCTAGCGCGTGTTTTTTATAGTTTCTGGCATATTAATTGTTTTTTCCATATAATAATTATTGTCCATTATAATAACAAATGAAGTGGAGTGGTTGAGTGGCAAGGCGTTAGTTCAATGACTCACAGGACCTGGGTTCGAATCCCAGGTCCCCCATGTATTTGCTATGTTTTTTCTACAGGCTATCCAATGTCTTTCCAAACGCACAGTACATGATACTCCCTCATTCCAATGCTTGCCAGATGGCCCTAGGCCAGATCTGGTGGTCCAGATTGAACGTACACCATACGTCCTAGTCAACCAATGCATATGGGAGTCCAGAAGTCAACCAGACCTGCTTGTATTGGGCCACCAAAATTGCTATCCCAACCTCCCAAAATCAGGCCCAACCTCTAACTCACTTTATTTTCTATTTTATTTCTTTATTTTGTTTAATTACTTTTTATTTAATCACTAACCAATCAAAATTTTTTCTCATTTAAAATTAAAACCAAAAAAATATTTTCTTAATTAAATTTAATTTCAGCATTTCTATTTTGTTAATAATATTAATTCAATTAATTTTGTTTAATTAGGAAATAACTTTAATATTTTTGCAATAATTAAAATTAATTTAGACGATTAGGTTTTTATTAACTTTGATCAAAGTTATTTTATTTCTTTAAATATCAAAAATCCAAAAAATATTATTTTTTATTAATTAATTAATTAGCTTATTTAATTTAATAGTTAACCTAATTTAATTTCTTCCATAAATTCAAAATAAACCAAAAAATCTTTTCTTTAATAATCAAAGGGTCAAAACCCTAGAATGCTCCTGTTTTAATTTCTCGCACGCGGTCCATTTGATTTCAATATTGTACCTGTTTCCCGGAATATAATAGTTTAATTAGGACTTTAATTATTTTATCGCTTTATTTACTTTCCGCATTTTAATTTCAAGGGTTGTTTTTGGCGATGTAAATACCTGATGCCTTGTAATAGTTAGCTTTAATTTCCGCAATTTAATTTCCGCAACTTATAAACTGATAGATGTTTGATAATAGGGAATGCATGACAAGATCGAATGTTTAACCTAAAATCAACATAGATAACCCATGACATGTACGAAAACAAATTAATTGAAAATAACACACTCGTACATGTGCACTCTTAGGGTACACCCCACTTGGTTGCCTTCATACGCGATCATTAAGTATAGGTCACTTTAGAGATCGCCCTCTTGTCCAAAGATCATAGTTGCCTCGAAACGGTTGCCTCGGAAAAATGATCTAAGACATTAGGGTTACCGCTAAGGCGTCCTAACATTGCTTTAGTGACCACACGTCCCTTAATCGAATTGACCCTTAAAACTCCAACGACGATGCTACCTACTCATCAATAGTGGGATAGCACCGTCTAAAGGACATTAGTACAGATTGATTCCTTTTTCGAGTAGGTAGATGGTTCTTAAGCACTTGCTCTTTCCAAAACAAAACAAAAACTTCTTCAAACCCACAAACACAAAGAAAAAGCAAATTTTTGAAAACACTTTGAGCAAGTACCTAAGAGTCCGTTATGGTACGGTGGGAGAACTGACTTGAGTTTTGCGTTTGTATTCGCACTTGTTCGGTTGAGCAAGAGTCGCCACCGACTTTTTATTTTATCCTAAAGGAAAGGTTAAAAAAGCACAGCAAAAACCTTTTGAGATATTTCGTGGGTTCGGGGGGTAGATTATGAAAAGGGAAGGTATTAGCACCCTTTTCATCCATGGTTATCCATGGGCTCTTAGTTACTTGGTTTTTTAGATCACTTGCCTTGATTTTCGATTGCTTGAAATTGTGGTGTGTGTGTGTGTTTTGAAAATGTTTTTGAAGAGATGCCTTGTCTTAGGCAACCAATGTAATTGACTCGTGTTTGAGTGTTTTACAAAAGTGTGTATCTTTTCGAAAAGATGTTTCAAATGTTTTTGAGAGTTTGTTTTGAAAGTGTGTATGAAGTGTGGTTTTTGAAAAGAAGGCAAGTGTTTTTGCAAGTTGATCTCAAGTAACTAAGAGTTTTGTCTACCCCTATTGTACTCAATGGTTTTCTCTATGTTTTCAACCCCTTTTAACAATTTTGTTCCACCATTGAATTTGGTGGACAATCTTGCGTTTAGGAAGTTTAACGGGACGGGCGCGGGTCATCGTATGGACCATGAATGCAATGGTGCCAAGTGTCTTTGGCAATTTGCTTTGAAGGGACTTGATCATTTTGACAGGCGACTTTCGAAAGCGTCATCGAGGGACTTATGATCATTTGAATTTATTTTGCCAAAGAAACCCGACGTGCAAGCATGGCCCATTTTGGAAGGCAACATGTGGGATTACCCTAGGGGGTGCAAGTGTGATTGTGTATTGATTTCATGCATTTGTCTTTGTATTAGGTTATCTAGCGTTTGATTTTATGTACATACAAACCCTAGGTCTAACCATGGTATAATTTGAAAGCGGTAAATTGCAGGAATTTAAAGTCTACGCTATTACAAATAGTATCCGGGAGTGGGGGTACAAATTCACAAATGGGGATGAGACTTTAGGAATGTAGTGTCCAATAATTTACAACCAAATCGAATTGCGATAAAAGTGTAAACAATGTATAGTAACGTATAAGAATAGCAATTGTCAAATATATTTCAAATGTGTTGAAATTCTGGTGTATGCCAGTCTTCAGATGTTATACTCAATGTCTAGACATCTGATATGACATAATAACTACACTGCAAGGTAGATACCCAATTTTTCATGATTCAGTACTAAAGAATAACAGAAGCACAGTTTTATCAAAGTTGCGCCAGATATACTTTGAAGGTGCAGAGGATAGAACACTCGATGTAACTAGTTCTGTTCATCTGTTGCACATGATCAGCAGAGAGCAAACAACCTTCACAGTTCTGTTTCTCCTGCACAGATATCAGCATGATGTCTTAGCATGTTCTGAGACATTATCTGTTACAACATTACAGTTTTACCTTGATATATAACAGACAGAATTATAAAGTGTTGAAGGTAGAAAACACAAATCAGTTGTTGACCCAGTTCGGTGAAACACACCTACTCTGGGGGCATACCAAGCCAGGAAGAAGATCCACTATCAGCAATATTAATTCAGGACTAAACTTCACAAGTTCCCATCCCTCACTTAATCATTTACCCAGTGCAACCTATACCTAGGAACTCCTAGATAGAAACCTACCAGTTTCCTTTCCTATTGTCGCAACAACAGAAGTCTTACTCCTACTCAAGAAGTAGTGCCCTCCCACTTGGTTTCCTACATTACAATGAATAAAAAAAATACTTAGACTTGCTTCACAGCTTAGTCTAAGAACACTCAAACTCTTACCTACAGGTATCGAGTTATACACATGGTAACCTTGCCACAGACTGACAGGTTTACCTAACAGAACACCTCCAATATTACATTATGTGAGGCCATCCAACCCTAGGTTACAATCTGCTATTTATAACCTATTACCCAACTGGATTTGGGCCTTCAAAATCGCAGCAAGCTTTTCTCCTTGCTGTTACAAAACAGCAACAAACTTCTGCTACAATCAAGGTCTTCAATCTTCTAGTTCCTAAAATATCTCCATATTTAGAAACAACATTTTCTTCAAATATTCTGATTGATTCTTGATTGATCTTCAGATTCTCCATAAGAAACGCCACATATATTCTCAAAATATTTAAGTACCAGAACTGTAACTGAATTACCAATTCCATTGGCGTGATGTCTAGTCAGATGTCATGACATTACATCTAACATGTTGTCCCATATGTAGAAATTCTTCAATACAACATGTTTAGGAGAACCACGCTCATTTGCTGATAACCTCTTAAAACAATTAGGTTACATGTCACAGCTGTTACAAACATTCAACATATAACATAGTTAACTAATATTAACTTAATTTCAGGCGCGATGTCATATGTTGATGTTGTAACATCTTACATAACATGTTGGTCCAGATGTTGAACTTCTTCAACCCAACATATTAAAACAACAGAGGGAATATGGGTAAACTTGCTTTCTTATTTGTTTTACAAATGAAGCCAACTCTCCAGCCAGGGCACTTACAATCTCCCTCTTTGGTAAATTTTGGCTAAAACAAATAAGTGCAAGTTGCATATTGGGACCAGGCCACAACACAGTTGAGATGTTACAACATCTTGTCCAACATCTTCTTTGCAGAGACTGATGTCCTTTGAGCAAACAACAAACCTCTATCCCTCCATCGATGGCCCAAGAGGAATTCTTTTCTCTCAATTATTGTTGATAATCTTGATACTGATTACATAGATCATGTAACTCAGATCACAAGTCACAACTATCCTCTTAACTCAGAACACAAACAAAGTCACTTAGTTAGAGCGTTCCATTTAGCATGTTGGACATTGCCTTCTGTTGCTTTCACCTGAGTCTCGCCTGAGTCTGGGTCCCTATCTTTCTCCCTCTTTTTGGCCAGAATTTGACAAAGACTGCCCATACAGATCCATACCCATGCACAATTTTCCCAGATGCTAACAAACATCATATTGCTGAAACCCTCTGATGAAGATAAAGAATAGAGAGAGTCTTCATAAATAATGCAACTTTGGCATAGATAGTAACGACCTTGGTACTTTTACTCTGACAGTTTCAGTACCCTAGGACTGGTTTTAATGCAGTTACCTACCCTTGGGTTTGACCCTTTGACCATGTCAGGATGAAGTATGTCTTGCCCCTTTAAAAAACAGACATTTGTCTTTTAGAACAGACTACTCCCTTTATGTAATATGCCAACGCCTCAGTTATATAATACCTTTATTAGATGACAAGTTATCACCCAAACATTCCAGCTCACTAAACTGCTTCATAATGAGACACAACCGCCCTGTTTTCTTAGCAGATGAGAACATGCTCAAATCCTATGTTGTCATACATTCTGCTATTTTCATATTAGCAGCTTGAAACCATTCCATTTTCACAAAGAGGATGGTTACTCCCTCTGAGTCATACAACTGTACACACATGGGTTTATTAATAATAATCCACACTTCATCCAATTTTCCTCCTGTCTGTAGTTTTAGAGGTAATTAGGAACAATGTCATTAGGCAATGTGATGACATTCGGTCAGACATAGTCCTCTTCAGTCTTGAACACATCATCCTAATAGTGCCGCACTTTATATCCTACGCGTTTGATGAAGACTTTTCGTACAAACCAATACTCCCCCTGTTAGGGACAATCACTTCTCCTCATGGAAACAAGTAGGTCACATTTAATACTTAGTTGGACCTTCAAGACAACTTCTGATTCAAAGTAAATAAGACCCCTTGATGAATGGAAAACATAAGATGCATCTTCATGTCTTCAAGAGCGCACCCTCTGTTCAACAATATTGGTTGAACGCATTCATACTCTGAATCAAACTTTCTCGATAATAATCAGCTGCCACATGTTGATTATCTTGATTCTCTGAATCCACTGCTGAGATAGAACAAATGCCACTGTTTGATTATCTCCTTCACGAACCCTCATATGAAAAATCAAATGCCACCTTTTGACTTCTCCATGTTTATCAGACTTCTCCCAAAGATATTCTGATTTTTCAATTGAAATTTGAACTTCAAGCTACAAGTTATCACAAAAGGCTTAGATACACTAAGACAGGAACATGTAACATCTTCTCCACCCAACAACTCCAAAGAGCTGCAAAGAGACGATCTTTTTGAAGTATCCAATCTTCAACTTCGTAGATCATCCTATCTTAAGTTGATGTGCCACTTCACCAACCAAGAATCTGATGTTGAACCAAATGTCACAACATTATGTTATAACATCTAGTTGTTGAATTCAGATCCTTCTCTAATTTACTTCCTTACCTAGATCAGAACCAGACTGATCCAAGTAACCATCATCAAGATTATGATGTCTTCTTCTTCTTGTAGCTTCAAGTCTGAACACGTTTCCAGGAAACCTTTTCAAGGATCAAATGATTTTGCTGTCACCAAAGAGATAGCTCTAAAGCATCACTCTTCTTGTGATTCTTCACAGGGTCTAGAAGAAGGAATGTTCCCACATCTTTAAGAACATCAGTTATCTTGAACTCCAAGGATACTCAATTAAATACTTGCACTTGTCACAAATAGCAATTGATCATAAATCCTTCCCATTATTCTGTAAGATACTTTCACCATTTGAATACTTTGACATGCTCTTCGTGTGTTAATATCTTCTTCTTGTAAGCACTTTATTTGAGAGACCAAAGAGTTGAGATATCTAGGTTGCCACCCTTGACTCAAGTAAATAGAATTTTCTCTGAACAAACTCTACTCACCTCAACAGATTTGAAACTCCTACTAGATCGGATTCATCCTTAGGAATGAGAGAGATGAATCCTTCCTTGCAAATATGTCACACAACACCCAGAACCCATGTGACATAGGTCAACAGCCAGCTAAACACCAGGATGAACTAATGTGAGGAGGTTAACCAAATCTCCCCCTCAACCTACCAATCATGGAAGCTCCAAAATATCCATGCAAATGTCTCAACATGACATATGACATCCCTACCAGATCACACCAATCAGACTTCAGCTGACCTTAAGTACTTCAGAGAAAACAACAACACCAATCATCAGCTGATATGTATTGCCAGAACATACTACCTTAATCAAATTCTGAGTCTTCAAATTCTCACATCTTGAAAGATATTCCACTTCTAATCATGATGTTTAAATGACACGACTCATGATCCCAATCTACTTCTATGAAGGAGCAATAATGTTGCACCATCATGAGCTTGTCTTTCTTCACACCACAGTACTCCAGGGAACAACTGCTCAGCCCTGATCAATGTCACATCTCAACCAGCTTTACTTCTAGAGTTCTGACTCCTAAAAGTAACCTTCGGGAGTACACAGACATAGTTGACTCTACCATTGTCAACTTTGCACACACAAATGTCTCCTCTTCCAGGTCAGGAGTAGGTTCCAAACAAAAGTATCCCTTTGTTTGACACCCAAAACATATGCTCTTCAACTAGTAGCTGCATACTTGTTCCACCATCACAAAGAACATCAGTTCCATCACCTTGGAACAAGGCCCTCCTTGAAATTCTTCAAGGTCTTCGTATAACACTAATCCGTGATTATGTGATTCTTACCATCCTGAACGAAGAACGTCTTCATGAGTGGACTTGAGAGGACTCAAGTATCTGTGACATCTTCAATAGCTTATGTTGAATTCTTGAATACAGTAGCCTTCAATCCACAAGAGGGGAAACACATCAGAGCTTGAGTTTTGCCAAGTATTACACAGCGGAAGAACATAATACAACTCAATCTTTGCACACACACTTTAGGCGTACACAAATCCTAGGTTTGAAAATAAATCAAACCTGGAGCAGCTACCACACAACCAGGCCAAATGCCAATCACCAAAGACAGGTACACACAGTTCCTGTCATGAATAGTCCATCCTCCCACTTTAAGGGACCATTCAGGGAAATAACAAACCTTTCCAGGTTACAATCTTCAGTACTAAGATTGACCTTGCAGATACCAGAAAGTATCACCCATGGATCTCATCCAGAAACAGAACAGGATGTCTGCTCTGATACCAATTGAAATTCTGGTGTATGCCAGTCTTCAGATGTTATACTCAATGTCTAGACATCTGATATGACATAATAACTACACCGCAAGGTAGATACCCAATTTTTCGTGATTCAGTACTAAAGAATAACAGAAGCACAGTTTTATCAAAGCTGCGCCAGATATACTTTGAAGGTGCAGAGGATAGAACACTCGATGTAACTAGTTCTGTTCATCTGTTGCACATGATCAGCAGAGAGCAAACAACCTTCACAGTTCTATTTCTCCTGCACAGATATCAGCATGATGTCTTAGCATGTTCTGAGACATTATCTGTTACAACATTACAGTTTTACCTTGATATATAACAGACAGAATTATAAAGTGTTGAAGGTAGAAAACACAAATCAGTTGTTGACCCAGTTCGGTGAAACACACCTACTCTGGGGGCATACCAAGCCAGGAAGAAGATCCACTATCAGCAATATTAATTCAGGACTAAACTTCACAAGTTCCCATCCCTCACTTAATCATTTACCCAGTGCAACCTATACCTAGGAACTCCTAGATAGAAACCTACCAGTTTCCTTTCCTATTGTCGCAACAACAGAAGTCTTACTCCTACTCAAGAAGTAGTGCCCTCCCACTTGGTTTCCTACATTACAATGAATAAAAAAAATACTTAGACTTGCTTCACAGCTTCGTCTAAGAACACTCAAACTCTTACCTACAGGTATCGAGTTATACACATGGTAACCTTGCCACAGACTGACAGGTTTACCTAACAGAACACCTCCAATATTACATTATGTGAGGCCATCCAACCCTAGGTTACAATCTGCTATTTATAACCTATTACCCAACTGGATTTGGGCCTTCAAAATCGTAGCAAGCTTTTCTCCTTGCTGTTACAAAACAGCAACAAACTTCTGCTACAATCAAGGTCTTCAATCTTCTAGTTCCTAAAATATCTCCATATTTAGAAACAACATTTTCTTCAAATATTCTGATTGATTCTTGATTGATCTTCAGATTCTCCATAAGAAACGCCACATATATTCTCAAAATATTTAAGTACCAGAACTGTAACTGAATTACCAATTCCGTTGGCGTGATGTCTAGTCAGATGTCATGACATTACATCTAACATGTTGTCCCATATGTAGAACTTCTTCAATACAACATGTTTAGGAGAACCACGCTCATTTGCTGATAACCTCTTAAAACAATTAGGTTACATGTCACAGCTGTTACAAACATTCAACATATAACATAGTTAACTAATATTAACTTAATTTCAGGCGCGATGTCATATGCTGATGTTGTAACATCTTACATAACATGTTAGTCCAGATGTTGAACTTCTTCAACCCAACATATTAAAACAACAGAGGGAATATGGGTAAACTTGCTTTCTTATTTGTTTTACAAATGAAGCCAACTCTCCAGCCAGGGCACTTACATGTGTAATGCATTGTGTAAGTGTAAGTGTACGTGTTCGTATATGAGAATTATTTACAAGTTGAGATGTGAATTTTAATGTGAAGATTAAGTATTGTTAACTTAAATGAAAAGAATTAGATGTTTTCTTTATTTAATCTTTGTAATCTTGTATTTTTCTTTAATATGTACAAAAAGAAAATTTAAGAAAAAGAAAATGTTCTAAGTTTGAAAATTGTTACTTACATTTGATATAAATTTGTATCTTTATATTTTGTGTTTAATATATACAAAAGAATATTTTAATTAAATGTTAAAAATTTAAATTATGTATATTAGAAAAATGTATTTTATTGATTATGTACAAATATTTCTAAGAAAAGAAATTGTATTAACTTAAAGAATAAGTTATGTATAAATCAAAATAAGTTTAATAAAGTAACAAAGTGTTTTAAATAATGTATTTTTATGTTTTTTTTTATATATTAAAAGAAAATGTTTTAAAATTGAGAAAATCATTATGTTCATGTTTTTTTTTAGTTAATATTTTTATATGCAAAACTAGTGTATCATTTCAAAAGAGTTATGTTTAAAAGAAAATAAACAAAATTTTAGTTTGTAAAAAAAAAAGAAATGAAAAGAAGAAATAAGTGGGCTTGGGCCCAAACAAAATAAAACAAAAAAAGAACAAATAGAAAGAAAAAAAGGGGTGCGTGCCCAGCTTGCAACGGGCTTAAGGTTTTGCAACGGGCAAGGCCCAAATGGTTGGACAACAATTGTTTTAGGGTTTCAAACGGCTTTGTGCATTTGGGAAAGCTTTAGGGTTTGTAAGAACGGCGCCGTCATCGCTTTGCTTCGTCACTTCTGTGATCGGTGGATCTGGAACTGACTGTTTAACGCTGGTTCGCGAAATGTCGCGGAAGCAAGAGTCGCCACCGTCTTTTATTTTCTCCAATTGGAAAGGACAAAAGCACAGAAAAATTCCTTAAAGAGATTGCTCTCGGTTCGGGAGGTAGGTTATAGAAAGGGAAGGTGTTAGCACCCTTTCTATCCATGGTTATCCATGGGCTCTTAGATACTTGCTCATTGTGTTTTCAAAATGTTTGTTTGCTTTTCAACTGTGGGTTTAAAAAAAAGTTTCTTTGAAAGTTTCAGATCGACTCTTGTGTCAGAGTGTTTGAAAAGTTGTTTTGAAAGCTTTTGAAAAGTGTCGGTGTGAAAAGATTTTTGATTTGTTTTGTTTGAATTAGAGCAAGTATCCTTGAGAACCTACCTACCCTAAGGAATTCGTCTGGGTGGATGTCCTTTAAAGTAGTGCCATCCCACCATTGAGAGGTAGGTAGCACCACCGTTGGAGGTGTTCGGGTCAATTCGAGGTTCGGGACATGGTGATCACCAGAGCAATGGGAAGACACCTTAGAAGCTACCCTCATGCCAGGTTCCCGGATCATGAGGACTTACTAAGACATCCTCTACTCGACGATCACCTTTCGAGGCAAGGCAACAGTGAGGCGTACCCTAGGGGTGGTGTGTGATTTGTGTGTCGTTTTCATTTGCATTTATCTTGTCATGTTATTGGTGTTCTACGTTTGATTTTAATTTGTCCATTCATTCTTGCATGCATATTAAGAGATATAAAATTTGCGAGAAAATAAATCTAAGACTATTACAAAGGCGCGGGTCCACATCGCCAAAATTAAACCGGACCCGATTTAGCGGAAAAATAAATAATGCAAAGAAATAAAATGCGAAAAGTAAATTACATGGCTTAGGGACAATTACATAATTATAATTAAACGACATAAGATAAATGCGCAAATTAAATAATTAAAACGAAACTAGGGCGTTGGACCCTTTTTGCAAATAATTAAAATTAATGATGAATTACAAATTAAATGATTAAATGTTTTTGGTATTTTGTGTTTTTTTAGATTTAATGAAAAAAAAGGAAGTTAATTGAAATTAAATTAGACGGCAAACCCTAATTCTAATATTTTTTATTTATTATGAAAGAATTAAAATATGACCTAAATTAAACCTAATTCATTTATGTACAATTTAAATAGGAAAATAAATAAATAAATAATAATTATTATTGTGGAAAAAGGGAAACAAAAAGAATTAACAATTAAAACCTAAATTCTACATTTTTGGATTTTTATTAAAAAAGGAATTAAAATTAAAACCTAATTACACTACATAATTTACATTCTAATTTATTTAGGAAAATAATTATTATAAAATAAATATTATATTTTGTTTGTATTTTCTGATTTTTATAATGTTTTTAGATTTTATAAAAAAAATAAATTAATTGAATTAAGACAATAAAAATAAATAATACAATAATTAAAATAATAAAAGAAAAAAGAAAAGCAAACCAAAGTGGGGTGTTGCCCCAGATTAGGAGGTAAGGCCTGGTAATTTAAGGCCCATTAAGCTTGATTTCGCTGACTTTCCTTGATCTTGTATGGCATGTTGACCAGCCTCCATAGTATGCCTTTAATCTGACCCTTTGATTAAATCTCCAGGACACGTGGGCGATGAATATTGAGTGTGTATGGTGAACTTCTATAGTAGCGCTGCATATGAACAACTATTGAAAAATAATATGGGATTTTGCCAGACCTGGGACTTGAACCCAGGTCTTGAGGATTAATGTGATTCACGTTCACCATCTGAGCCAAGCGCGTTAGTTAATATATTATTATGAATAAATAATGAAAAAGCAAAACCAACGCCCACTAACTAAACGCGCGCAAATTTGAACTAACGAACCACCAGCTGACAAATCATCATCTTCCTCACGCCTTTCTCTTTTTTCTGAAAACAAAGTCCTATTGCAACGGTTTCTGGGTGTGGTCTTAGGCAAGCAACGGAAAAATAGCGAATAGCTCCATGAGCCTCATAAATTGTTCGCGAGGTACGTTTTTGCTTCGTTGGAGCATGCTGAGTATGGCTATCACAATCTCGAGGCTTAATTTTACTCCATGTCAAAAGCCCTAATTCATGAAACCTGCAACCCTAACTTCCATTCATGGCATTATCGTGTATAGTCAGCGAAAACACAATTAAACATGATGGTTAGTTTAGAAACATTGCACTGAACAATAATCCACAAATAAAAATGCAAGGAGATGCGTTAATTATGATCTATGATTTCAAGAAAATCGTGGTACAGTTTGAACGTAGTCTACCAATTCCAGGAGTTTTGGTGGTTGTTTTGGATTGGCACGCGTTCAGGACACTCCAATGAAGCTATTGAGATCAAAGTTAGGGCTTGAATCGTCCCCTAGAATGCTTTTCAGAATTGACTCTTTTCTCCAAAATTTCAAGTTGGTAAGGGCTTCTTATGCGCAGCTTGCAGTCTAGTAACATTAGGGTTCTCATGCTGAGTATGTATAGAGACTATTAGGTTAAAAACATTGCACAAAATCTCAAGCATTCATGGATTTCAATATTTGATTTTACAAAATCTTTTCCAAATCTTTTTTCATGGTTTTTGTGTCAATTAGGTTTCAATCAAGCCAAAACCTTCTATATTAACATGTGCACGAAATCTCAAGTTCAAATCATGCAAAAAAAGATTTGTTTAGGTCAATTTTATATTTTTCACATATTAAAACAATTTAAATGAATTAATATTGATATAAATTCAAATAAATAATTAAAAAATATGAAAATACTTCCCTTTGGGCCTAATGGTCGTGCATAGGCTTGGCATGAAGAATCTTGGAAGAAAAATGGGCCCATTTGCATTTTTAGGCCTTTTGCATCATTGTTGACTTTTCAAAATCCCTAAAAATTTCCCAACTTCCACAAGGCATAACTTGGTCAATTTTTAAGCTTTTCACATGTTCTTGGACATTTTGGAAAGGTCTTTGAGTCCTTTAACCAATGCCCTTGGTCCCATGTCATTTTGATTTACCAATCTCAAGTTATGGCCTTTGACTTAAAGTCACTTTTTGTTGACTTTTGAAAATGACCTATAATGTTGAAATTGATAACTTTTTGTGAGAGCATTTCTTGGACTTGGAACATGAAGATGAATTGTAGGAAATGTCTTTCTCTTCAAAATGAGCTTTGGATGGAATTTTTCTGATAATCCATGTGAAAGTTATGCCCTGGTCAATTTCAGTTGACTTTTTCAGCTGTCCAAATATAGCAACTTTTGCATCTTTGATGATTTCTGAGCCAAATTTTGAGAATCATGATCAAGCATTGATCAAATGATGTTTGTGGCTTCAAAATGATATGTTGACCAAAAATTTGAACTTTTGACTGTCAAATGACCATTTTGCCCCTACAGTTGACTGTAGTGCAATTTAGGGTTTTGACTGTGCAATTTTGAGCTGAATGCCTTGAAACTTCACATGAGGAGGTTTGACCACATTTGTAGGCCTATGAGACTTGATTGGGCCTTTGAAAAGTTCATTTGCTTGACCAGAACTCAAACCCTAGTTTTGACTGTATAGGAGATAGTTGAGCTGCACAACCCTTGGGGAATTTTGTGACCTTGACTTTGACAATTCTTGATGAATATGGGAGGGCAAATTTTGGGGTACAACAGTTGCCCCTGTTCAATCTTCTTAAACCTGAGGATGCAGATTGGCTGACGTGCCTTTCGTAATCCGAGGGTAGAAGATGATTGGACACTAGAGTGCCCAGAAATTTGCGCTCACATAGTAACAGTGATGATGAGGGAATGGGCTTATAGATGCCATTTGGATGTTGCTTGGATAGGATGATGGGCTTATAGATGCCATCTGGATGTTGATCGCGTAAGAGATTCCTTAGCGAGAACCTGCATACCTGCAAGAGAGAAAATGAGTACCTGACACGCTGCAGGAGCTGACTTTAGATGCTTGATATGGATATGTCCTGAATGGTTACAGGAGCTGGGTCCGGAGCTTCAAACGCTGATGAATGAACCAGGGATGGTTACTGCCTTAGCATGGATGGTAAGAGAATCCTGAATGATTTCAACCTCAACAACGCTCATTGAGAAAATCTTGGTGAGAATTACCATCTTCGTAGTGACAGGGAGAGAACCAAAGGACATTATAATCTCAAAGGGAGTCACCTCACTCACCGCTGGAGAGGGAACTGTAGGAAATTATAATTTGAAAGGAAATATCACCTCACTCGCCGTTGGAGAGGGGAACATCTTGACAGGGAATTACCACCTCACTCGCCGTTGGAGAGGGGACTATAAGAGAATATCACCTCACGCTCATGCCGGAGAGGGGAACATCTGAAGAAGGAATTACCACCTCACACGCCGTTGGAGAGGGGACCATAAGAGAATATCACCTCATGCTCATGCCGGAGAGGGGAACATCTGAAGAAGGAATTACCACCTCACACGCCGTTGGAGAGGGGACCATAAGAGAATATCACCTCACGCTCATGCCGGAGAGGGGAACATCTGAAGAAGGAATTACCACTTCACACGCCGTTGGAGAGGGGACCATAAGAGAATATCACCTCACGCTCATGCCGGAGAGGGAAACATCTGAAGAAGGAATTACCACCTCACACGCCGTTGGAGAGGGGACCATAAGAGAATATCACCTCACGCTCATGCCGGAGAGGGAAACATCTGAAGAAGGAATTACCACCTCACACGCCGTTGGAGAGGGGACCATAAGAGAATATCACCTCACGCTCATGCCGGAGAGGGGAACATCTGAAGAAGGAATTACCACCTCACACGCCGTTGGAGAGGGGACCATAAGAGAATATCACCTCACGCTCATGCCGGAGAGGGAAACATCTGAAGAAGGAATTACCACCTCACACGCCGTTGGAGAGGGGACCATAAGAGAATATCACCTCACGCTCATGCCGGAGAGGGAAACATCTGAAGAAGGAATTACCACCTCACACGCCGTTGGAGAGGGGACCATAAGAGAATATCACCTCACGCTCATGCCGGAGAGGGGAACATCTGAGGAAGGAATTACCACCTCACACGCCGTTGGAGAGGGGACCATAAGAGAATATCACCTCACGCTCATGCCGGAGAGGGGAACATCTGAAGAAGGAATTACCACCTCACACGCCGTTGGAGAGGGGACCATAAGAGAATATCACCTCACGCTCATGCCGGAGAGGGGAACATCTGAAGAAGGAATTACCACCTCACACGCCGTTGGAGAGGGGACCATAAGAGAACTTCTACTGAGTCTTTATCAGAAAAATCTGTTTGGAGTCGATTTAACTGGACTAGAGAAATCCTTGAAATATGTTTGAGAATTTCAACTGCACCCTTCCTGAAAGGTAGAGGTCAGTTATATGCGATGCATGATATGGATCAAGCAAACATGGATACGATTTATATGATATGATGTGTACATGCATGCTATAATGATGTATGTGATGATTCATGTATGTTTTCGTCTAGGAAAATAAATCCTTGACGGGTGCCGGGAAGTCATATCCTGGGCTGATGTTGAGGAAGAGATTTTGCTTCCGCTGTGGATAATTGTTGCAAGAATACCGGTAGGAGAAGATAACTCCGTTGAGGAATAAACTTGGCAAATGAAATAATTCTGCGGGAGAAAAGATACTCTAGCGATCATGCTGGGGAGTGCTACTCTGTGGGGATAGCGATGCTTTGCTGAGTTGATGAAGATAACTCCGCTGGGGATACCGTTGACGAGTTATGCTGGGAGATTTGATGAATTCCGCTGGGGATATCCTTGTTATGCTGGAAGTGTTGATAGACTTCGCTGGGGGTAGGAATATACTTTGCCGAGGGCGCTCTTTCCGTGGCTTTTGGCTGAGGATAACCCAGTTATATCCTGTTACGGAAATAACTCTTTAAATCAAGCCGGGACGACGCGTTCGTGCTCTGTGAGGGGATAAGCTTCCAGAATCTACTGGGGATAAGCTTACCGCTTGAGGGATATGACTTCCAACTTTGTTGGTGAAGTTGGATTGGACTCTTCTGGGGAGTTTGATATGCTGGGGAAGTGATTCCTTTGAATATTGAGATACCGCCGGGGAATAATCTTTAGACCAAGACTGCCGGGGATGCTTGTTAAGAATGCGTGCTGCTGGGGAGGTATTGAGATCTACAGGAGGATACTCAATTTCCTTGATATTTTGCTTGGAGAGCCATGTATTGTTTTACTGAACCACTCTCTGGGGATTTGATACGTACTGGTTGTGTTCTTTAGCTGAACTCACCTTGATACCTTGGTGGACAGAGCGATGAGATTATTTGGACAACTCATCATTGCCCCTGTTTCTGAGGTGGAGAAGAGGACCTGGGAAATGCTGATAGCTTGCTGATGGGCAGAACCTTTTTCTGGTAGGCAGGTGACAAGATGACAGGACATAGTCGTACGCTTTGATCCCTAACTTTTGCCTGGACCGCCCTTTCGGGTTTTCAGTCCACCGGGATACCCATTTTTGCCCATGCCGCCTTTTCAGGTTTTCGACTTGCCGGGTGTACATGTTTTTTCATTTCATCCCTTATTTTTGCCCGAACCCTTTTGGTTTGCCGGGAAGCCCTTATTTTTGCCTAGGTGTGTCAACCTAGCGGGTCTTTGATTATGCGTAGTATTTTTTCGACTATGTCCACGCTTTCAGAATGTAGGGATTTGCCCCTGTTTAGAAGTGCTTTGTCATGTCACCAAAAGATGTCTGACCGGGCAAGGTTCGTTGCTGGAATGCCCCAAGTGACTCAGGTGGAGATTTGCCCCAGGCTATCTGGCCTTTGAGAGATTCTCCGAATCTTGACTGGACTGCCCCAGATGATGGACCATGGTCAGGTCTCCCCCTTGATTGGAGAGACTTCTGCTCATTAGGCATTCGTCGTGCGAACTTCTGCTGTTCAAACAAAAAGTCATATGCAAACAACGTCATATCAAAAATGCAAAGCTTATGTCTGTCTTGAAGATTTTGAAAATGCATTCTTTTTCATAAAACAAATGAATGTTTGTAAAACGTGACGTCAACTCCGTGTTTACCGTAGGCCTTAAGGAGTCAGGATACCTTTAGTAACAGTATGCTTTCGAACCAACCCATGCTTCAGCTAGGACTTTTAAGGGTTGTAGCGTGGCCTGGTTCACGGTTTAAGAAACAAAGAATAAAGGCTCAAATTTTATTTGTACCCACCCGCTCTTCGTGATGTTCTCCAAACCTAAACTCAGTTGATCGTGCGTTAGATCTTGTTTGAGTCTTTGCTCTGATTTTCCAGTGATGGTTCGGATGTTTGACAATTTATTTTGAATAGGCAGTCATTCCTTTTTTGTTGAGGGTTTGTAAGACCTCTTTCTTGTCTGATTCTTGTTATCCCTTTCTTTTTTTGCCTGAACTGTTTCCTTTTTTGGAATTACAGTCAGCGGGATGCCCCAGTTTCATAAGTCCCCTTTGTAGGTTTAGACTTCTTGGGCTTTTCGTTTATGGATTTTGATGATGACTGCCTGTCTTCATTGATTATTCGGAACCATCATTGTCTTTCTTTGTTTTGTAAAGATCTCTTCGGTGCCATTCGTTATGCACTTGGATCAACTGAGAGACTACCCTGCCCCAGGTTAAGGGTTTTGATTTTCGAAAATAAAAACTCCTACTTCTTTGGCTCTGATGGGTTGACGAGGGATTATCATCCTTATAACTCCAGTGTTTAGGGGTTGAAACAATGCCTGTACCTCATCAGCGGGGTCTGTTCAAAAGCATACTGTAGATTATGGTATCTTTTTCGTCATCCTCCCTCAAGAGGCTTAGGATTAAAGATCAAGAGTCGACATCAGAAAAAAATATGAAAACAGTTTGCATATAGTGAACGCGAGTATATTGATTCAAAAATAGACATAAGCGATGCATTAATGGAATAACAATGTTTTAACATGAATAAATGTTTAAACAAAAGAAAATCACAACTCGAATTCGAATGAACGGAAAGTGCTTTCTATCCTAGCCATGTTTTGGCATGGGAGCAGTGATCACGTTGGGAGTCTTGGGTACTTCAAACTGAATCTCTCCAGCATCAATCATGCCTTGAATCTTGTACTTCAGCGCCCAACAATCCTCAGTATCGTGCCCCGGGCTACCAGAATGGTAAGCGCACCTTGCTTCTGGGTTGTAGCTTGGAGAGGAGGTCTTTGGATTTGCAGGAGGGTTGATCACCGCAATCAGATTCATCCTTAACATGTGTTGCAAGGCTCGTGACCATGGCATGTTGATATTGGTGAATTGTCTCTTGGGCTCGTCCGGCCTGTTCTGATCAACCCGCTGTTTCTGGCGAGGTCGTTGTTGAACCTGTGAAGTAGTAGCAACTCGGAGAGGTCTATTCACTGGACCCGACCTTTGCCCTTTTGGGAGCTGTTCCATGACCTGGTCCCTGATTTGGGCTGGTTGCTTCATGCCTTGAGGAAGCTGACTGACCATGGCTCTCAGCTCTCCTTGCTCCTGAGCTAAACCTTGAATGAGGGCCCTTTGCCCCAGCATCTGAGTTTTCAATGTGTCTACCTCAGCTTGTAGACGTTTCAGCTGTTCGTCCTTGTCATCTTCAGGACTTTTTCTGATCAGATTCCCCATGAGGAGTGCCCTCAACTCTTCCTGCCCCTTGGATAGACCTAAGAAGATTTCCCTGAACTGAGACTCTTGAGCGTGAAGGTCCTGGTTATCTTGTTGTGAGGCCATTGCTGAAATAAACAGCGAGAAAGGTGAGTGACCTGCAAAAGGGATACCTGTAATGCCACGATGTGTATGATATGCATGCAATGATTTCAAGGACCTCGCGGGATAAACAGAGAAATTGTTAGAGTTGAGAACTAGCAACTTGATTGAAGGAACTTCCTGTTGTAGAGAGCCCTTCGTCAAGGGTCAAAGGCTCACCATATCCAGTGGGTCATAGCCCCTGACGACCTTGGCTAGAGGAAAATAAATCCTCTTTGCCCCTTGCTGGGATAGTTGTTCATCATGACCTGCATCACAAGCCCTTGAGATCCTTGAAACGGGTTAGGATGTATGCAGTGGTATGCAATGGTATGATGTCATGCTATGCATGGGGTGATGTAGGTAAGCCCTGCTATGAGTCCCAATTAAGGACTATAAACAGACCCTGCAAGAAATTTAGTACCCTGTTATAAGTCCCAATTAAGGACTATAAACAACACCTGCAAGAAATTTGGTAAACCCTGTCATGAGTCCTAGTTAAGGACTATAAACAAGACCTGCAAGAAATTAGGTAAACCCTGTCATGAGTCCTAGTTAAGGACTATAAACAGAAACTGCAAGTGGTTAGTACGCCCTGTTATAAGTCCCCATTAAGGACTATGAACCAAACCTGCAAGAAGCTCAAGTGTCAGACAGCAAGCATGCAAATAGTCAAGTACGAAGGCACACAAGTCACACAAGAGAAACCCTTAGGGTTTAGGCCAGCATGGGGTCTAGGTATTACCCTCTTGAAGTTGGTGGGTTCAACCTGTCCTATTAGAAGTAACCGGGTTCTAAGGGTCCCAATATCACGGGATTGCTTTCATTGTTCATCGTTTCGATTTAGCCACTGAACTGGCGACCGAAATATTCCAGGAAAGCAACCCTCAATTGAGTGTAGTATCGAGTATCAACCAACCTCGGACTGCACCAAAGTCAGTTATCTCACTACCCTAAAGAGGCCAAGATGGTTCAATTAAGGTTCCTAAGGTCAGTTGATTCTTCACGACACCACGCGGCGGCCCCGTACTCTCCTTGACTGGACTCAAGGGTTACCGGTACACACCAAAGTGCCACATCAACGTAGCAGACTGTTTCAACCATGTCGGTATACCCCGCACAGTTCCCTCACAGCCTTGTTGCTACTTTCTAAGAAGGTATCCCCCAGATCCGGGTTAGGATCTATAGAACTCCCAAGCAACCCACAATTTAAAGCACACAAGGAAAACAATTGAAAACACAGTGATCTTAGTCCTAAGGTACACCTCACTTTATAAAGGTTTCCCCAGCAGAGTCGCCAGTTCTGTGATCGGTGGATCTGGAACTGACTGTTTAACGCTGGTTCGCGAAATGTCGCGGAAGCAAGAGTCGCCACCGTCTTTTATTTTCTCCAATTGGAAAGGACAAAAGCACAGAAAAATTCCTTAAAGAGATTGCTCTCGGTTCGGGAGGTAGGTTATAGAAAGGGAAGGTGTTAGCACCCTTTCTATCCATGGTTATCCATGGGCTCTTAGATACTTGCTCATTGTGTTTTCAAAATGTTTGTTTGCTTTTCAACTGTGGGTTTAAAAAAAAGTTTCTTTGAAAGTTTCAGATCGACTCTTGTGTCAGAGTGTTTGAAAAGTTGTTTTGAAAGCTTTTGAAAAGTGTCGGTGTGAAAAGATTTTTGATTTGTTTTGTTTGAATTAGAGCAAGTATCCTTGAGAACCTACCTACCCTAAGGAATTCGTCTGGGTGGATGTCCTTTAAAGTAGTGCCATCCCACCATTGAGAGGTAGGTAGCACCACCGTTGGAGGTGTTCGGGTCAATTCGAGGTTCGGGACATGGTGATCACCAGAGCAATGGGAAGACACCTTAGAAGCTACCCTCATGCCAGGTTCCCGGATCATGAGGACTTACTAAGACATCCTCTACTCGACGATCACCTTTCGAGGCAAGGCAACAGTGAGGCGTACCCTAGGGGTGGTGTGTGATTTGTGTGTCGTTTTCATTTGCATTTATCTTGTCATGTTATTGGTGTTCTACGTTTGATTTTAATTTGTCCATTCATTCTTGCATGCATATTAAGAGATATAAAATTTGCGAGAAAATAAATCTAAGACTATTACAAAGGCGCGGGTCCACATCGCCAAAATTAAACCGGACCCGATTTAGCGGAAAAATAAATAATGCGAAGAAATAAAATGCGAAAAGTAAATTACATGGCTTAGGGACAATTACATAATTATAATTAAACGACATAAGATAAATGCGCAAATTAAATAATTAAAACGAAACTAGGGCGTTGGACCCTTTTTGCAAATAATTAAAATTAATGATGAATTACAAATTAAATGATTAAATGTTTTTGGTATTTTGTGTTTTTTTAGATTTAATGAAAAAAAAGGAAGTTAATTGAAATTAAATTAGACGGCAAACCCTAATTCTAATATTTTTTATTTATTATGAAAGAATTAAAATATGACCTAAATTAAACCTAATTCATTTATGTACAATTTAAATAGGAAAATAAATAAATAAATAATAATTATTATTGTGGAAAAAGGGAAACAAAAAGAATTAACAATTAAAACCTAAATTCTACATTTTTGGATTTTTATTAAAAAAGGAATTAAAATTAAAACCTAATTACACTACATAATTTACATTCTAATTTATTTAGGAAAATAATTATTATAAAATAAATATTATATTTTGTTTGTATTTTCTGATTTTTATAATGTTTTTAGATTTTATAAAAAAAATAAATTAATTGAATTAAGACAATAAAAATAAATAATACAATAATTAAAATAATAAAAGAAAAAAGAAAAGCAAACCAAAGTGGGGTGTTGCCCCAGATTAGGAGGTAAGGCCTGGTAATTTAAGGCCCATTAAGCTTGATTTCGCTGACTTTCCTTGATCTTGTATGGCATGTTGACCAGCCTCCATAGTATGCCTTTAATCTGACCCTTTGATTAAATCTCCAGGACACGTGGGCGATGAATATTGAGTGTGTATGGTGAACTTCTATAGTAGCGCTGCATATGAACAACTATTGAAAAATAATATGGGATTTTGCCAGACCTGGGACTTGAACCCAGGTCTTGAGGATTAATGTGATTCACGTTCACCATCTGAGCCAAGCGCGTTAGTTAATATATTATTATGAATAAATAATGAAAAAGCAAAACCAACGCCCACTAACTAAACGCGCGCAAATTTGAACTAACGAACCACCAGCTGACAAATCATCATCTTCCTCACGCCTTTCTCTTTTTTCTGAAAACAAAGTCCTATTGCAACGGTTTCTGGGTGTGGTCTTAGGCAAGCAACGGAAAAATAGCGAATAGCTCCATGAGCCTCATAAATTGTTCGCGAGGTACGTTTTTGCTTCGTTGGAGCATGCTGAGTATGGCTATCACAATCTCGAGGCTTAATTTTACTCCATGTCAAAAGCCCTAATTCATGAAACCTGCAACCCTAACTTCCATTCATGGCATTATCGTGTATAGTCAGCGAAAACACAATTAAACATGATGGTTAGTTTAGAAACATTGCACTGAACAATAATCCACAAATAAAAATGCAAGGAGATGCGTTAATTATGATCTATGATTTCAAGAAAATCGTGGTACAGTTTGAACGTAGTCTACCAATTCCAGGAGTTTTGGTGGTTGTTTTGGATTGGCACGCGTTCAGGACACTCCAATGAAGCTATTGAGATCAAAGTTAGGGCTTGAATCGTCCCCTAGAATGCTTTTCAGAATTGACTCTTTTCTCCAAAATTTCAAGTTGGTAAGGGCTTCTTATGCGCAGCTTGCAGTCTAGTAACATTAGGGTTCTCATGCTGAGTATGTATAGAGACTATTAGGTTAAAAACATTGCACAAAATCTCAAGCATTCATGGATTTCAATATTTGATTTTACAAAATCTTTTCCAAATCTTTTTTCATGGTTTTTGTGTCAATTAGGTTTCAATCAAGCCAAAACCTTCTATATTAACATGTGCACGAAATCTCAAGTTCAAATCATGCAAAAAAAGATTTGTTTAGGTCAATTTTATATTTTTCACATATTAAAACAATTTAAATGAATTAATATTGATATAAATTCAAATAAATAATTAAAAAATATGAAAATACTTCCCTTTGGGCCTAATGGTCGTGCATAGGCTTGGCATGAAGAATCTTGGAAGAAAAATGGGCCCATTTGCATTTTTAGGCCTTTTGCATCATTGTTGACTTTTCAAAATCCCTAAAAATTTCCCAACTTCCACAAGGCATAACTTGGTCAATTTTTAAGCTTTTCACATGTTCTTGGACATTTTGGAAAGGTCTTTGAGTCCTTTAACCAATGCCCTTGGTCCCATGTCATTTTGATTTACCAATCTCAAGTTATGGCCTTTGACTTAAAGTCACTTTTTGTTGACTTTTGAAAATGACCTATAATGTTGAAATTGATAACTTTTTGTGAGAGCATTTCTTGGACTTGGAACATGAAGATGAATTGTAGGAAATGTCTTTCTCTTCAAAATGAGCTTTGGATGGAATTTTTCTGATAATCCATGTGAAAGTTATGCCCTGGTCAATTTCAGTTGACTTTTTCAGCTGTCCAAATATAGCAACTTTTGCATCTTTGATTATTTCTGAGCCAAATTTTGAGAATCATGATCAAGCATTGATCAAATGATGTTTGTGGCTTCAAAATGATATGTTGACCAAAAATTTGAACTTTTGACTGTCAAATGACCATTTTGCCCCTACAGTTGACTGTAGTGCAATTTAGGGTTTTGACTGTGCAATTTTGAGCTGAATGCCTTGAAACTTCACATGAGGAGGTTTGACCACATTTGTAGGCCTATGAGACTTGATTGGGCCTTTGAAAAGTTCATTTGCTTGACCAGAACTCAAACCCTAGTTTTGACTGTATAGGAGATAGTTGAGCTGCACAACCCTTGGGGAATTTTGTGACCTTGACTTTGACAATTCTTGATGAATATGGGAGGGCAAATTTTGGGGTACAACAGTTGCCCCTGTTCAATCTTCTTAAACCTGAGGATGCAGATTGGCTGACGTGCCTTTCGTAATCCGAGGGTAGAAGATGATTGGACACTAGAGTGCCCAGAAATTTGCGCTCACATAGTAACAGTGATGATGAGGGAATGGGCTTATAGATGCCATTTGGATGTTGCTTGGATAGGATGATGGGCTTATAGATGCCATCTGGATGTTGATCGCGTAAGAGATTCCTTAGCGAGAACCTGCATACCTGCAAGAGAGAAAATGAGTACCTGACACGCTGCAGGAGCTGACTTTAGATGCTTGATATGGATATGTCCTGAATGGTTACAGGAGCTGGGTCCGGAGCTTCAAACGCTGATGAATGAACCAGGGATGGTTACTGCCTTAGCATGGATGGTAAGAGAATCCTGAATGATTTCAACCTCAACAACGCTCATTGAGAAAATCTTGGTGAGAATTACCATCTTCGTAGTGACAGGGAGAGAACCAAAGGACATTATAATCTCAAAGGGAGTCACCTCACTCACCGCTGGAGAGGGAACTGTAGGAAATTATAATTTGAAAGGAAATATCACCTCACTCGCCGTTGGAGAGGGGAACATCTTGACAGGGAATTACCACCTCACTCGCCGTTGGAGAGGGGACTATAAGAGAATATCACCTCACGCTCATGCCGGAGAGGGGAACATCTGAAGAAGGAATTACCACCTCACACGCCGTTGGAGAGGGGACCATAAGAGAATATCACCTCATGCTCATGCCGGAGAGGGGAACATCTGAAGAAGGAATTACCACCTCACACGCCGTTGGAGAGGGGACCATAAGAGAATATCACCTCACGCTCATGCCGGAGAGGGGAACATCTGAAGAAGGAATTACCACTTCACACGCCGTTGGAGAGGGGACCATAAGAGAATATCACCTCACGCTCATGCCGGAGAGGGAAACATCTGAAGAAGGAATTACCACCTCACACGCCGTTGGAGAGGGGACCATAAGAGAATATCACCTCACGCTCATGCCGGAGAGGGAAACATCTGAAGAAGGAATTACCACCTCACACGCCGTTGGAGAGGGGACCATAAGAGAATATCACCTCACGCTCATGCCGGAGAGGGGAACATCTGAAGAAGGAATTACCACCTCACACGCCGTTGGAGAGGGGACCATAAGAGAATATCACCTCACGCTCATGCCGGAGAGGGAAACATCTGAAGAAGGAATTACCACCTCACACGCCGTTGGAGAGGGGACCATAAGAGAATATCACCTCACGCTCATGCCGGAGAGGGAAACATCTGAAGAAGGAATTACCACCTCACACGCCGTTGGAGAGGGGACCATAAGAGAATATCACCTCACGCTCATGCCGGAGAGGGGAACATCTGAGGAAGGAATTACCACCTCACACGCCGTTGGAGAGGGGACCATAAGAGAATATCACCTCACGCTCATGCCGGAGAGGGGAACATCTGAAGAAGGAATTACCACCTCACACGCCGTTGGAGAGGGGACCATAAGAGAATATCACCTCACGCTCATGCCGGAGAGGGGAACATCTGAAGAAGGAATTACCACCTCACACGCCGTTGGAGAGGGGACCATAAGAGAACTTCTACTGAGTCTTTATCAGAAAAATCTGTTTGGAGTCGATTTAACTGGACTAGAGAAATCCTTGAAATATGTTTGAGAATTTCAACTGCACCCTTCCTGAAAGGTAGAGGTCAGTTATATGCGATGCATGATATGGATCAAGCAAACATGGATACGATTTATATGATATGATGTGTACATGCATGCTATAATGATGTATGTGATGATTCATGTATGTTTTCGTCTAGGAAAATAAATCCTTGACGGGTGCCGGGAAGTCATATCCTGGGCTGATGTTGAGGAAGAGATTTTGCTTCCGCTGTGGATAATTGTTGCAAGAATACCGGTAGGAGAAGATAACTCCGTTGAGGAATAAACTTGGCAAATGAAATAATTCTGCGGGAGAAAAGATACTCTAGCGATCATGCTGGGGAGTGCTACTCTGTGGGGATAGCGATGCTTTGCTGAGTTGATGAAGATAACTCCGCTGGGGATACCGTTGACGAGTTATGCTGGGAGATTTGATGAATTCCGCTGGGGATATCCTTGTTATGCTGGAAGTGTTGATAGACTTCGCTGGGGGTAGGAATATACTTTGCCGAGGGCGCTCTTTCCGTGGCTTTTGGCTGAGGATAACCCAGTTATATCCTGTTACGGAAATAACTCTTTAAATCAAGCCGGGACGACGCGTTCGTGCTCTGTGAGGGGATAAGCTTCCAGAATCTACTGGGGATAAGCTTACCGCTTGAGGGATATGACTTCCAACTTTGTTGGTGAAGTTGGATTGGACTCTTCTGGGGAGTTTGATATGCTGGGGAAGTGATTCCTTTGAATATTGAGATACCGCCGGGGAATAATCTTTAGACCAAGACTGCCGGGGATGCTTGTTAAGAATGCGTGCTGCTGGGGAGGTATTGAGATCTACAGGAGGATACTCAATTTCCTTGATATTTTGCTTGGAGAGCCATGTATTGTTTTACTGAACCACTCTCTGGGGATTTGATACGTACTGGTTGTGTTCTTTAGCTGAACTCACCTTGATACCTTGGTGGACAGAGCGATGAGATTATTTGGACAACTCATCATTGCCCCTGTTTCTGAGGTGGAGAAGAGGACCTGGGAAATGCTGATAGCTTGCTGATGGGCAGAACCTTTTTCTGGTAGGCAGGTGACAAGATGACAGGACATAGTCGTACGCTTTGATCCCTAACTTTTGCCTGGACCGCCCTTTCGGGTTTTCAGTCCACCGGGATACCCATTTTTGCCCATGCCGCCTTTTCAGGTTTTCGACTTGCCGGGTGTACATGTTTTTTCATTTCATCCCTTATTTTTGCCCGAACCCTTTTGGTTTGCCGGGAAGCCCTTATTTTTGCCTAGGTGTGTCAACCTAGCGGGTCTTTGATTATGCGTAGTATTTTTTCGACTATGTCCACGCTTTCAGAATGTAGGGATTTGCCCCTGTTTAGAAGTGCTTTGTCATGTCACCAAAAGATGTCTGACCGGGCAAGGTTCGTTGCTGGAATGCCCCAAGTGACTCAGGTGGAGATTTGCCCCAGGCTATCTGGCCTTTGAGAGATTCTCCGAATCTTGACTGGACTGCCCCAGATGATGGACCATGGTCAGGTCTCCCCCTTGATTGGAGAGACTTCTGCTCATTAGGCATTCGTCGTGCGAACTTCTGCTGTTCAAACAAAAAGTCATATGCAAACAACGTCATATCAAAAATGCAAAGCTTATGTCTGTCTTGAAGATTTTGAAAATGCATTCTTTTTCATAAAACAAATGAATGTTTGTAAAACGTGACGTCAACTCCGTGTTTACCGTAGGCCTTAAGGAGTCAGGATACCTTTAGTAACAGTATGCTTTCGAACCAACCCATGCTTCAGCTAGGACTTTTAAGGGTTGTAGCGTGGCCTGGTTCACGGTTTAAGAAACAAAGAATAAAGGCTCAAATTTTATTTGTACCCACCCGCTCTTCGTGATGTTCTCCAAACCTAAACTCAGTTGATCGTGCGTTAGATCTTGTTTGAGTCTTTGCTCTGATTTTCCAGTGATGGTTCGGATGTTTGACAATTTATTTTGAATAGGCAGTCATTCCTTTTTTGTTGAGGGTTTGTAAGACCTCTTTCTTGTCTGATTCTTGTTATCCCTTTCTTTTTTTGCCTGAACTGTTTCCTTTTTTGGAATTACAGTCAGCGGGATGCCCCAGTTTCATAAGTCCCCTTTGTAGGTTTAGACTTCTTGGTTTGGATATTATTCTGACTTTTGAGTTGTGAATCTGAACATGTGTTGAAATGTTTGAGGTTGGTTAGGCTTTTGACAAGTTGATGCTGTTATGAGTTTTCTTGACTGGTATATGGCTTCACGGGTTTTTTAGGTTGTTGGTTTTGGGCATGATGTTTGCTTCAGTTTTGGCATAGGTTTGAGTTGGTGGCTGTATGCAGGTTATGTTGTTTTTGTGAACTGGTTTGGACAGTTTGTGGTTGGTTAATGACTTTACTGGTTTTCTGGTTAGGCTTAGGTTATGGCTTCTGGTTCTTACGCAGGGCCTTAGAGGCTTTGGCTTGACAGGTTTAATGCTTGTTGGTTTTTTGACTTTTGTTGGACAACAGGTTTGGGCAGGTTATGGCCTTGGCTTTTAGACAGTGTAAGTTTGAGGTTTTAATGTTTTGGCTTCAGTTAATGCAGGTTTATGCTGGTTTAAGGCTTGATACCAGTTTAGGCTTGTGGTGTTTCAGGCTTATGCTGGTTGTTTGAGTTTGATTGCAGGTTTTTTAGCTTGTTGGTTTAGGCAGGTATGCTTGTAGATTATGTGTTTTGATGATAGGCAGGTTTTGTGGTTATCCCCTCAGTTCTGCTTCTCATCTCTCCTTTGATACTTTCTGCCCCCTTTTGATAGCCGTTAGCTGTTTATTATATCTTATCTTTATGCCTAAAGCCAAACCTGTAAGCCTAAACTCTTTTCTCTCTTCTCTCTCTAGTACCATTAAAATAATAAACAATGTTTTATGTGTACTTTTCTGAAAGGGTGACTGATGGAAAATGATGCTTTGAAGAGCTTGCTTGCATTACATGTTTACTCTGCATACTTTATGTCTTCTTGATATCTTTTCATATCTTCTTTTGACAGTTTTGAGTAGCCTTGTACTTGTTTGATATCTTTGACAGTTTTTTTTAATGGTTTGAAATTTGAACTGAGTTTGGGACTTTAGTTAGGCCATTCTGTTTGTGCAGTATGTAGTGGTTTGACAATTTTGACTTGTGAATTTCAACTTTGTGCATTCCAAATTAGCAAGCAAATATTCATCCCTCTTTGTGAACCGGGAGAAATCCCGTGATTTGCAAAGAGGGCTAACTGATCCCAGTCAGTTGCCCTTAATGATGAACTTTATTTTTATCTGTCTCTTTAATTGTTTGTGCGCTTCAACTGACTTTTTCCTTCTTTTCTTTGCAGATAAATAATTAAATGGAGAGGAATAGCAAAAGATGAAGAATTGAAGATTTAGAAAAAATTAGGATAGTCTTATTTTAAATTTAATTATTGTAAAATTGTTATTGTAAACAATTTGTAAACAAAACAATTGTACAAATAAATTAAAGATAAATAAAAACTCTTTTTTTATCCAGTTAATTCTTTTCTTCTTTTCAATTATTTATTTTATTATTTATAATTCTTTAAATTAAAATAATTGAAAATACATTCCAATCATTTAATCTTAGAATAATAAATAATTAAATAAACATTGCTTCAGCATTGATCAATTAAACCTGACGTTTCCAACATTCGAAGCAAAACAAACAGTCAATCACAGCAATTGCCCAGACGTTTTGTCCCTTTACTGACTTTAATCAAACATTGCAAATTCAAACCCAATGCAACCTTTTACTGATTCAGTCAAACAAACGTGAATTCAATCCAAATGCATTCTTTTACTGATTAAGTCAAACAATGTGAATTCAATCCAAATCTCGGAATAACTTGCAAAGCATCGTAGAATTAAATCTTTCTGAGGAACCGCGCACGAAAACCCTAATTCCTGATTAAATGCCAAAGAACGTTCGCCTGATCAAAGTTGAGCCAAAATCAATCAAAACCCTAAGCAAACTGTGTGAACTGTTCTAGAGCCATGAAAATCAATAAAACCCTAATTGTGTCTGACTGGCGAGAAAAGTCTATTTGACCGATTCTTGAGCCAGTTTGAAAAATCAGGAAACGCCTAAAGCTGTGATTTCTTGAGGAAGAATGCGAGGGCAAATTTTTGGGTACAACAGTTGCCCCTGTTCAATCTTCTTGAACCTGAAGAGTTAGGTTGGCAAATTTGCCTTTCGCGACTCGAAGGTAAAAGAAGATTGGACACTATAGTGCCCTAAATTTTGCACTCGGTGATGTGATGGTAGAGGGAATGGGCTTAAAGATGCCATTTGGTGATGGGCTTAAAGATGCCATCTGATGCGATAGAATCTTATCGGGGGATGGGCTTAGAGATGCCATCTGAGAATAGGCTTAAAGATGCCATTTGGAAGGGTGACAAAATCTTGTCGGGGATGGGCTTAAAGATGCAATCTGGAATGAGTATCAGAAAGGTGTCCATGTTTTGGACCATCTCTGAACTGGGGGTCTGAATAAGCAATAGATTGACATCCATGTTTGGAGAATCCGTAAACTGTTTTCAAAAGTTGAAAGGAGTCTAAACAAGTGATAGGTTAACATCCGTTGTCGGGAAGAATCCATAAACTGTTTTCGAAGGTCTTGAAGTTGAATAAGCAATAGAGTAGCATCCGTTGTTGGGAAGCGTCCGTAAACTGTTTTCAAAAGTTGCATCTGAACAAGCGATAGATTAACATCCGTTGTTGGGAAGAATCCGTAAACTGTTTTCAGAAGTCTTGAAGTTGAATAAGCAATAGAGCAGCATCCGTTGTTGGGAAGCGTCCGTAAACTGTTTTCAAAAGTTGCATCTGAACAAGCGATAGATTAACATCCGTTGTTGGGAAGAATCCGTAAACTGTTTTCAGAAGTCTTGAAGTTGAATAAGCAATAGAGCAGCATCCGTTGTTGGGAAGCGTCCGTAAACTGGTTTCAAAAGTTGCATCTGAACAAGCGATAGATTAACATCCGTTGTTGGGAAGAATCCGTAAACTGTTTTCAGAAGTTACATCTGAACAAGCGATAGATTAACATCCGTTGTTGGGAAGAATCCGTAAACTGTTTTCAGAAGTCTTGAAGTGGAAGAGGAACCGGTGTAGGGTTTCCTGATGATGAGTCCGTGTAAAACTGCATCCGGATGAATCTGGAACAAGTATCAGAATGTCGCCGTGTCTGGGTCACATCTGAACTACTTCCGAGTGAATCTGGAATAAGTATCAGAATGTCGCCATGTCTGGGTCACATCTGAACTACTTCTAGAAAGAATCTCGGAAGGTGATGGTCTTTCTCTATTGACTGCTCTTTCCTGAAAAGGTAAAGAGTTAGTTGTTATGCAATGTCATGATGCGTGATGCAATGTATGTGACATAAATGTTTATGACATGAATGTGATGAATGCGCATGTAAGCTGATGAGCTATCTTGCTGAGGATAAATGAATCCTGGGTGGCTGAAGATAACAGAATCTTGACTGCTGCCGGGGAGGGCAAGAATCTTCTGATTGTTGAAAATGAGAAGTCTTGGGACCACTGTTGGGGAAATCAGAAGCTTGGGTTGTGTGCCAAACTACTGGGGACTTCCTGTTTTGAGGAGATCTGTGTAGGATTTCCTAATGATGAGTCCGTGTAAAACTACATCGGGTTTTTGAAAGGGAACCGGTGTGGGGTTTCCTGATGATGCGTTCGTGTAAAACTGCATCGGGTTTTTGAACACTTTTGACATTCGAATGCCCCAAGTGGTGATGTAGATAATTTCCTGGCTAGTTACAGCTGTTGATCCACAATCAGTCGTCCACAGATGTTTTCCTGGCTTGTTACAGGTGTTGATCTGGAACTTAAGAAAGGTGACAGAAAGGCAACCGTGTCTGGAGCCAATCTGGACCGTATCTTCCAACATGTGATGAAGGAAATGTTGAACACTTTTGACATTCGAATGCCCCAAGTGGTGATGTAGATAATTTCCTGGCTTGTTACAGGTGTTAATCCATAATCGGTCGTTCACAGATATTTTCCTGGCTTGTTACAGGTGTTGATCTGGAACTTAAGAAAAGTTGGTCAAGGAGATATTGTCCTGGCTGGATACAGGAATCGAATCTTCAAACTCTTCAGATGTGCCCTGGCTGGATACAGGAATCGAATCTGGAATTAGTCGTCAACAGATATGCCCTGGCTGGATACAGGAATCGAATCTTCAAACTCTTCAGATGTGCCATGGCTAGATACAGGAATCGAATCTGGAATTGTGATAGTTGATTTGTTGGCGGTTGTAATTTCCAACAAGTGGTGAAGGAATGATTGAACACTTTTGACATTCGAATGCCCCAAGTGATGATGAGGGAGTCTTGAATCAGATTACTCTGCGGATTGAGAGATTTCTTGAAATCTTGACTGGACTTCCCCAGGTTAACTGAACTTTGAAAGATCTGTTGAAACCTTGATTGGACTGCCCCAGGTTAACTGAATGGTGCTATGTCATGCCCCTTGTTGATAGGAGATTTGTCGTTGGAAGTGTCATCCTTTTGAAGTGATTTTAACTCACTGAGAGAGTTTTTGTTCCTCCGAACATTCGATGTATGAATTTCTTCGCTGTCAAACAAATAGTCAAATGCAGACAGTGACATTCAAACAATGCAAAGTTTATGTTTGTCTCGAAGTTTTGAAAAATGCGTTTTTTAGCAGAAAACTTTTTATAAGACAAGTCAACACAAGATTTAGAGCAAAGCCTTACAGGAGTCAGGATACCTTTTGTAACAGTATGCTTTCGAACTAACCCATGCTTCAATTAGGACTTTTGAAGGGTTGTAACGTGGCCTGGTTCACGGTTTAAGAAACAAAGGATAAAGGCTCAAAGTATATTTGTACCCACCCGCTCTTCGTGATATTCTTCATACCTAAGCTCAGTTAATTGTGCGTCGCACTCTGTTTTGAGTTTGGAACGACTTTTGGGCGATGGTTCACCAGTTGAATTTGGGGAGACAGTCATCATCTCCTTTTTCTTTTTCAACATTTTTCATGTTGTTGAGGATTTGTAATGACCCCACTATTTTGATTTTGATTTGTTATCCCTAACTTTTGCCTGACTGCTCCCATTTTCGAGATTATAGTCAGCGGGATGCCCCAGCTTTCTTAAGCCTCCTTTACAGGTTTTGGCTTGGTGGGCTTTTCTCTTTTGAGAGATTGACTGTCTATGTGATAGGGAACCGCCCTTGTCTTTTGATTCCAAAGGAATGCTTTTTTTTTCTTTGACGCCGTTCGTTGTGTTACGAACTGAGAGTTTGCGACTTCAATGCGCATTTCTTTTGAATTAACTGAGATACTACCCTGCCCCAGGTTTATATCAAAGGTTTTGATTGTTTAGAAACAGAAAACTCCTACTTCTTTGGCTCGAAGGGGTTGACTAGGGATTAACTTCCTTATAACTCTAGTGTTTGGGAATTGAAAGAAATGTATGTACATCATCAGCAAGGTCTGTTCAAAAGCATACTGTATGAGATTATGGTATTGTTTCGTCATCCTCCCTCTAAAGGCTTGCAGCTTTTTATCAAGAGTCAAATATCATAAAGAAAAGCATAAGAGTAGTGAAACGAATGGATAAATTCAAGACAAACATATGCAATTCATTTAATGAAAACAGAGTTTTGACATCAACAGTTAATTGTTTGAATAACAAAAGAAAATTACAACTTTGAAAATTCAAATGAAGCAAAAGTCTCTCAGTTTGAGCTTCATCACTTCAGGTGGAGAACCCCTTAACGGAAGATTTTCATCTCGCCGTCTGGCATGAATTCCAGCACTCCAATGTCGATCAGATCTTGAATCTTGTTCTTCAAGGCCCAACAGTCGTTGGTGTCGTGTCCCGGGCTGTAGGAGTGGTAAACACAAAATGCGTCGGGACGATAGTTATGAGAAGAGGTATTGAGCTTCTGAGGAGGATCCCTTAGGGTAAGCAGGTTGACCTCCAGCAGGCGCTTCAGTATGAAGAATGATGGTATCTCAGTCTCCGTGAACTGTCTTCCCGACGTTTCTTGCTTGCGCCGATTACCCCGTTGACGCTGGCGAGGTTGTTGATGGGCTTGTGACCCTGAAGCAAGTGAAGGATCCTTCCACTTGTCTTCTTGAGTGGATGGAGGCTGAGCGGTGACTTGCTCTTCAACCTCAGATGTTTGCCCCAATTGGTTGTTTGGAAGCAGTTGGCGGACAAGAACTCTGAGTTCCTATTGTCTTTGAGATAGGTCTTGGATGAGAGCCATCTGGCCCACCAACTGTCCCATCACTTGGGTCCTCAATGTTGTCAAATCAAACTGCAACTCCGCAAGCTGATCACTCCTGGCATTGTTTGAATTCTCCAAGCCCTTTGTGAGGAGAGCTTTCATTTCTTCTTGCCCCAGAGACAAGTTCAGGAACATTTCCTGCAGCTGAGCAGTCTGGTCTTGGATGTCTTTGACAGACCTTTCTAGAGCCATCCCTCACTGAAATAAACAGCAGGAGAGTAAGGAAACCTGAAAAAGGAAAGATCGTTAAGATGTAATGCATGATATGTGGATGCATGCTTTCAAGGATCTCTTGGGGTAAACACAAGAAAATGTTAGAGGTTGAACTTTGTTCTTGGATTGGAGAACTTTGCACCGGTGGATGTATTTCCACTAGAATCAAGCTCACCATGTCAAGTGGGTCATCGCCACTGATTTAAGTTGTTGCACTTGATCTTTGACTGGAGAACTTTGTATCGGTGGATGTCTTTCCACGAGAATCAAGCTCACCATGTCGAGTGGGTCATAGCCACTGATTCAAGTTGTTGTACTTGAACTTTGATGGCATTTTTTTAGAGGAGAAACCTCTTGCCCCTTGGTAGATGTCTGGTTCAACGTAACCCTGCATCAAAAGAACCTTCGAGATCCTTGAAATGGTTATTGAAAATGCTATGGTATGATGTTATGATGTTATGTATATGTATGCAAAAGCAAGTGAGTGTATATACAGGTAATCATATTCACACAAAGCAAACAAGTCCTTAGGTTTAGGCTTGCATGGGGTTGTAGGTAAGTACCCTCTTGAAGTTATTTGGCTCATCCTGTCCTAAAATAGAAACCGGTTCTAAGGAGCTCAAAATCATTGGACTGTTTTCTGTGTTCATCGTTTCGGTTTAGCCACTTACTGGCGACCAGAATATTCCAAGAAAACAACCCTCAAATGAGTGTAGTATCGAGTATCTACCAACTTCGGACTGCACCAAAGTCGGTCATCTCACTACCCCTAAAAAGGCTAAGATGGTCAATTAAGGTTCTAAGAGTTCGTTAGTGCTTCACGACATCACTCAGCGGCCCCGTACTCTCCTTGACTGAACTCAAGGGTTACCGGTACTCACAAATATGTCACACTAACATAGCTTACTGCTTCAACCGTGTCGGTATACCCCGCACAGTTCCCTCGCAGTTTTTTTGCTATTTACCTAAAAAGGTGCCCCAAATCCGGGTGTAGGATTTACAACAAACCCAAACAAGAACCCAAAATATAAAGCAATCAAGTCAATCAAAGCAAGAAAGTAAAGGTGATCTAAACCCTAAGGTAACCCCACTTTTAAGTTCTCCCCAGCAGAGTCGCCAGTTCTGTGGTACGGTGGGAGAACTGACTTGAGTTTTGCGTTTGTATTCGCACTTGTTCGGTTGAGCAAGAGTCGCCACCGACTTTTTATTTTATCCTAAAGGAAAGGTTAAAAAAGCACAGCAAAAACCTTTTGAGATATTTCGTGGGTTCGGGGGGTAGATTATGAAAAGGGAAGGTATTAGCATCCTTTTCATCCATGGTTATCCATGGGCTCTTAGTTACTTGGTTTTTTAGATCACTTGCCTTGATTTTCGATTTCTTGAAATTGTGGTGTGTGTGTGTGTGTTTTGAAAATGTTTTTGAAGAGATGCCTTGTCTTAGGCAACCAATGTAATTGACTCGTGTTTGAGTGTTTTACAAAAGTGTGTATCTTTTCGAAAAGATGTTTCAAATGTTTTTGAGAGTTTGTTTTGAAAGTGTGTATGAAGTGTGGTTTTTGAAAAGAAGGCAAGTGTTTTTGCAAGTTGATCTCAAGTAACTAAGAGTTTTGTCTACCCCTATTTTACTCAAAGGTTTTCTCTATGTTTTCAACCCCTTTTAACAATTTTGTTCCACCATTGAATTTGGTGGACAATCTTGCGTTTAGGAAGTTTAACGGGACAGGCGTGGGTCATCGTATGGACCATGAATGCAATGGTGCCAAGTGTCTTTGGCAATTTGCTTTGAAGGGACTTGATCATTTTGACAGGCGACTTTCGAAAGCGTCATCGAGGGACTTATGATCATTTGAATTTGTTTTGCCAAAGAAACCCGACGTGCAAGCATGGCCCATTTTGGAAGGCAACATGTGGGATTACCCTAGGGGGTGCAAGTGTGATTGTGTATTGATTTCATGCATTTGTCTTTGTATTAGGTTATCTAGCGTTTGATTTTATGTACATACAAACCCTAGGTCTAACCATGGTATAATTTGAAAGCGGTAAATTGCAGGAATTTAAAGTCTACGCTATTACAAATAGTATCCGGGAGTGGGGGTACAAATTCACAAATGGGGATGAGACTTTAGGGATGTAGTGTCCAATAATTTACAACCAAATCGAATTGCGATAAAAGTGTAAACAATGTATAGTAACGTATAAGAATAGCAATTGTCAAATATATTTCAAATGTGTAATGCATTGTGTAAGTGTAAGTGTACGTGTACGTATATGAGAATTATTTACAAGTTGAGATGTGAATTTTAATGTGAAGATTAAGTATTGTTAACTTAAATGAAAAGAATTAGATGTTTTCTTTATTTAATCTTTGTAATCTTGTATTTTTCTTTAATATGTACAAAAAGAAAATTTAAGAAAAAGAAAATGTTCTAATTTGAAAATTGTTACTTACATTTGATATAAATTTGTATCTTTATATTTTGTGTTTAATATATACAAAAGAATATTTTAATTAAATGTTAAAAATTTAAATTATGTATATTAGAAAAATGTATTTTATTGATTATGTACAAATATTTCTAAGAAAAGAAATTGTATTAACTTAAAGAATAAGTTATGTATAAATCAAAATAAGTTTAATAAAGTAACAAAGTGTTTTAAATAATGTATTTTTATGTTTTTTTTATATATTAAAAGAAAATGTTTTAAAATTGAGAAAATCATTATGTTCATGTTTTTTTTTAGTTAATATTTTTATATGCAAAACTAGTGTATCATTTCAAAAGAGTTATGTTTAAAAGAAAATAAACAAAATTTTAGTTTGTAAAAAAAAAGAAATGAAAAGAAGAAATAAGTGGGCTTGGGCCCAAACAAAATAAAACAAAAAAAGAACAAATAGAAAGAAAAAAAGGGGTGCGTGCCCAGCTTGCAACGGGCTTAAGGTTTTGCAACGGGCAAGGCCCAAATGGTTGGACAGCAATTGTTTTAGGGTTTGAAACGGCTTTGTGCATTTGGGAAAGCTTTAGGGTTTGTAAGAACGGCGCCGTCATCGCTTTGCTTCGTCACTGCTTTGTCTTCTCTAGCGAGCCTCTGAGCTTTCTCTTCGCCCAAGGCCGTCAAGCGCCATCGCCACCTCCTCTTCTCCGTGGATTTATTCAAGTGGTGGCTTACAAGGTATCAATTTATATCTCCATCGCGTTAGGGTTTCGAGCTTTTTACATCTTGCATTTTTACTCTTCATTGTGTTCTGGTCTTAAACGTTGTTGTTGTTTCTGTGAAAAGGAAAAAGGAAGGGATTCATACCTTTGGGGGAGACGGATGAGGACGGTGGCCTGGAGGCGCTGTGGGTGGCCAAGACGACGAGATACGCGTGATGAGCTAGCTTCCTGGTACTCAATACTCTTTACCTTTGGGTTTTGATGATGTTAAGCTGAAAACCTCTTTGATATCATTTCTTTTCTTTTTCTTGCTTTGCTGCCTTCTGTATGCTCGTGTTGCCTTCTGTATGCTTGTTTAATGGCCCAATGATGAGGAAGCTCTGAGGGTTTATTGCCTTAAAATGTTGAGTTCTGATATGCTCTGAGTATGCTTGAGTTGATATTGATGCTTGCCCCTGTATGCTTCTGAATATGCTATTGTTGAAACATTTGTTTTGACTAGCTTTCCTCTTTTGGCTTTGTGCTGGCTTTAGATGCTCAATGATGAACTTCCCCAGTTCTGAGAGCTTGATTGATTTGGATATTATTCTGACTTTTGAGTTGTGAATCTGAACATGTGTTGAAATGTTTGAGGTTGGTTAGGCTTTTGACAGGTTGATGCTGTTATGAGTTTTCTTGACTGGTATATGGCTTCACATGTTTTTTAGGTTGTTGGTTTTGGGGCTGATGTTTGCTTCAGTTTTTGCATAGGTTTGAGCTGGTGGCTGTATGCAGGTTATGTTGTTTTTGTGAACTGGTTTGGACAGTTTGTGGTTGGTTAATGACTTTACTGGTTTTCTGGTTAGGCTTAGGTTATGGCTTCTGGTTCTTACGCAGGGCCTTAGAGGCTTTGGCTTGACAGGTTTAATGCTTGTTGGTTTTTTGACTTTTGTTGGACAACAGGTTTGGGCAGGTTATGGCCTTGGCTTTTAGACAGTGTAAGTTTGAGGTTTTAATGTTTTGGCTTCAGTTAATGCAGGTTTATGCTGGTTTAAGGCTTGATACCAGTTTAGGCTTGTGGTGTTTCAGGCTTATGCTGGTTGTTTGAGTTTGATTGCAGGTTTTTTAGCTTGTTGGTTTAGGCAGGTATGCTTGCAGGTTATGTGTTTTGATGATAGGCAGGTTTTGTGGTTATCCCCTCAGTTCTGCTTCTCATCTCTCCTTTGATACTTTCTGCCCCCTTTTGATAGCCGTTAGCTGTTTATTATATCTTATCTTTATGCCTAAAGCCAAACCTGTAATCCTAAACTCTTTTCTCTCTTCTCTCTCCAGTACCATTAAAATAATAAACAATGTTTTATGTGTACTTTTCTGAAAGGGTGACTGATGGAAAATGATGCTTTGAAGAGCTTGCTTGCATTACATGTTTACTCTTCATACTTTATGTCTTCTTGATATCTTTTCATATCTTCTTTTGACAGTTTTGAGTAGCCTTGTACTTGTTTGATATCTTTGACAGTTTTTTTTTGAATGGTTTGAAATTTGAACTGAGTTTGGGACTTTAGTTAGGCCATTCTGTTTATGCAGTATGTAGTGGTTTGACAATTTTGACTTGTGAATTTCAACTTTGTGCATTCCAAATTAGCAAGCAAATATTCATCCCTCTTTGTGAACCGGGAGAAATCCTGTGATTTGCAAAGAGGGCTAACTGATCCCAGTCAGTTGCCCTTAATGATGAACTTTATTTTTATCTGTCTCTTTAATTGTTTGTGCGCTTCAACTGACTTTTTCCTTCTTTTCTTTGCAGATAAATAATTAAATGGAGAGGAATAACAAAATATGAAGAATTGAAGATTTAGAAAAAATTAGGATAGTCTTATTTTAAATTTAATTATTGTAAAATTGTTATTGTAAACAATTTGTAAACAAAACAATTGTACAAATAAATTAAAGATAAATAAAAACTCTTTTTTTATCCAGTTAATTCTTTTCTTCTTTTCAATTATTTATTTTATTATTTATAATTCTTTAAATTAAAATAATTGAAAATACATTCCAATCATTTAATCTTAGAATAATAAATATTTAAATAAACATTGCTTCAGCATTGATCAATTAAACCTGGCGTTTCCAACATCCGAAGCAAAACAAACAGTCAATCACAGCAATTGCCCAGACGTTTTGTCCCTTTACTGACTTTAATCAAACATTGCAAATTCAAACCCAATGCAACCTTTTACTGATTCAGTCAAACAAACGTGAATTCAATCCAAATGCATTATTTTACTGATTAAGTCAAACAATGCGAATTCAATCCAAATCTCGGAATAACTTGCAAAGCATCGTAGAATTAAATCTTTCTGAGGAACCGCGCATGAAAACCCTAATTCCTGATTAAATGCCAAAGAACGTTCGCCTGATCAAAGTTGAGCCAAAATCAATCAAAACCCTAAGCAAATTGTGTGAACTGTTCTAGAGCCATGAAAATCAATAAAACCCTAATTGTGTCTGACTGACGAGAAAAGTCTGTTTGACCGATTCTTGAGCCAGTTTGAAAAATCAGGAAACGCCTGAAGCTGTGATTTCTTGAGGAAGAATGCGAGGGCAAATTTTGGGGTACAACACCCGTGGATAACCACAGATAGAAAGGGTGCTAACACCTTCCCTTTCTATAATCTACCCCCCAGACCCGAGAAACATCTTGAAAAAGGAATTTTTCTGTGCTTTTTTCCTTTCCTTGTTGGATAAAATAAAAGACGGTGGCGACTCTTGCTTACCGCGACATTTTGCAAAAACAAACGCAAAACACAAACCAGCATTCCAAAAACAGTCAGTTCTCTCCCACCGTATCACAGAACTGGCGACTCTGCTGGGGATGCTTATAAGTGGGGTGTACCTTAGGATTAAATCAATGTGTTTTCAATTGTTTGCTTTGTATGCTTTATATTTGTGGGCTTGTATAAGAGTTACTATAGATCCTAACCCGGATCTGGGGGATACCCTTTAGGTAAGTAGCAATAAACTGTGAGGGAACTGTACGGCGTAGACCGATAAGGTTGAAGCAGTATCTACGTTGGTGTGGCACTTTAGTCTGTACCGATATCCCTTGTGTTGGAACGAGGAGAGTATGGGTCTTCTAAGGGGTCATTAAGCACCAACTGACCTTAGAACCTTTAAATTGACCAACTTGGCCATAGAATAGTGGCAGTATGCTACACTCATTGAGACTAAACTCTCGCGATGATTCCGGCCGCAAGAAAAGGTTGCTAAACTGGAATTATGACCGATTAGGGGTAGTCAGTGATATTGAGATCCTCTAGAACCCGGTTACTATTTTTAGGACAGGTTTAAACCAACTAAACTGAAAGAGGATAGTACCTAAGCTCCGTGCCAGCCTAAAATCTAAGGGCTCTCTGTGTGACTTGTGTGCCTTTACCATGTTTGCTATTTGTGGATACTTGTGGTGTGCTTACTATCATGACATCATGACATCATAACATTGCATACATCTTGCATTGGACTAACCTATTTCAAAGACAGGAGGGATTCATCTTTGTTTTGTTTTGTAGGTCATCATGATGCCCATGCGTAGGAATACCACCCGGATCAACTTTGTCCAAGTTCCCACCATGCTTAAAGAGTTGGTTGCAAAGATGTCTGATGCTATTTCCTTCCTCAGGAGACATGGTTATCTTCTTAGTTTGGTCACCTCCAAATTGGACGAGCAGATGATGAGTGTCCTAGTCCAGTTCTATGATCCATTATACCATTGCTTTACTTTCCAAGACTACCAGTTGGTTCCCACCCTAGAAGAGTTCTCTGAGCTGCTCGGTATCTCTATTCTGGAGCAGACCCCGTTTACTGGTTGGGAGAAGATTCTTAGGCCGGAAGAGATTGCTTCAACCCTTCATTTGACCAAGGATGAGGTAATGGCTAATTGGGAGACTAGGAGTGGAGCAAAGGGCTTTCTAACTAAGTTCTTGGTTGGTAAGGCTAACTATTTCTGGGATAGTCTAGACTTCAAGGCATTCGAGGATATTCTGGCTATTCTTATATACGGCTTGGTATTGTTTCCGAACTCTGACTCCTTTGTTGATGTGAATGCGGTGAAAATCTTCATCTCTCGTAATCCTGTACCCACTCTCTTGGGTGACATCCTTCATCAGCTCTATGCTCGTATTGCCCGAAAGCGGGGAACCTTGATGTGTTGTGGTCCATTATTGGCGAGGTGGTTTATTTCGCACCTCCCCAAATCAGTGCTGAAGAACAAAGAAGGCATGGGCTGGGCTTATAGGGTTATGTCTCTCTCTCTCATAATGACATCATCTGGACTCTCAAGGGTATGGACGAGGTGGCTATCATTAATCGTTGTGGGGAGTACCCCAATGTTCCACTGATAGGAACCAATGGAGGAATTTCTTACAACCCATGCTTGGCCTTACGTCAGTTTGGGTGTGCCAGAAGAGAAGGACCTCATGAGCTGTTAATGCCTAGTATCATTTTTGATTTTCAAGGGGATAGCAACGAACAACGCCGCTGGTTCATAAGGGCTTAGGATAGAGTTCACAGATTTGATCCACATGAGCTGGGTCCCAAGACTTCTCTTCCAATGGATCCATATCTCAGATGGGTTTGTATCCGTGCCCAGAAGCTGGGTATGCCGTATGAAGCCGTCCGGCCTATCATTGTTGAAGTTGCTAATGAAGAGGGGGTTCTTCCTACCATTCTCCATCCTTACATGCCCATTGACATTGGGGGCACTGCAAAGGTCTTGGATGCAGCGGAGAGAAGAACGGGATGCTTACCGAGAAAAGTTCAACGAGCAAGAGTAGAAGATCCAGAAGTTGACTAGGCAGCTGGAGAACGAGCGAATTATCAATGACTATGTCCGCACCGACAAGAAGAGACCATGGGAGTACTAATTGTCTTTTGATTATTTCCTTTCCAGTTTTATTTACTTTTCAGTATTACCTTCCTTGTAACGCCCTGAGGGCATCAGTCGAACAATTTTAATTCCAAAGTTTATCTAATAAAGTGTGTTTCCTTTCTGGTTTACAAATTTGAATCTCTCGATTGTCTCTGAAATCATGTCATATGCATTTCATCTCATGCACTTCATAACAGGTAGACGTTACAGGTCTCTTATCTTCTTCGCTGTTTATTTCAGCACTCATCATGTTTGCTGAACCTTCAACTGAGCAAGCCATCAAGGCCCTCCAGGCCCATAATGCCCAATTCCAAGAGTTGTTCATGAATCTAGCTAAGGGTCAGCAAGATCTGAAGACCCTGATTCTGAAAGAGAAGAAGAAGAAGAAGAAGAAGAGGACAATCCTGTTTAACACGGGTCACAGGTTTGGAAACAGGCTACAGAATGAAGTTGATTTGACCACCTCATATGGAGGAAAAGATAGTCAAGAGGAAAGAAGGGCTCCTAGCCCTGTGGTCTCAGACAACGAGACGGACTTCGATGAAGACCAGTATCCTCCTGCTAAGGACATATACAAAAAACTAGAAGACCGGTTGAGTGCGATGGAAGTTCAGAAAGTGCTTGGTCTGGAATTTGGTGATCTAGGTCTATCATCTGGGGTGGTGATCCCCCACAAATTCAAAGCACCAGCCTTTGCTAAGTATGACAGAGTTTCTTGTCCGAAGCTGCACCTCTGGTCATATGTAAGGAAGATTCAGCCGTACACCGCTGATAAGAACCTATAGATCCACTTCTTTCAAGACAGTCTCTCAGGGACTCAGCTTGATTGGTTTTACCGGTTAGACAGAGCCAGTATCCGTAGTTGGGAAGATTTGGCTACTGCTTTCTACAGGAAGTATTAGTACAATTCCGACCTTGCTCCCACGCGTACCCAACTCCAGGGTATGTCAATGGGAACGGGCGAAGGTTTCAAAGATTATGCTCAGAAGTGGATGGACCTCGCGGAAGTGTACAACCACACTTGGCTGATCGGGAGCTTGTGGATATGTTTCTGGGGACCTTGTCTGGTCCATTTTTCAACCATATGATTGGAAGCTCTTCGTCTGGGTTTACAGATCTAATCATGATCGGTGAGAGGATTGAAGCTGGTATTAAGGCTGGTAAGATACAAAAGGGTGCTTCATCAAGCACCGAGAAGAAGCCCTTTGAGAAAGAGTCTAGTGCTATCTATAGTTCGAGAAGCCAGAATAGACCTGAACGCCGCCAAGCTGTTAATGCGGTTGTTATTTCAAGACCTGTTGGTGCTACTCATCACAATAATCAACAAAAATACGAGAGACCTCGAAGGCAATTCACCCATCTCAGCATGACTTTGTCTCAGATTCTGCCACAGTTACTGAAAACCAACCTAGTGATTCCAAGGGAAGCCCCGAAGAATCCTAACACTACATCACCGAAGTATAACCCTAATGCTCGCTGTGCTTATCACTCTGATAGCCCGGGGCATAATGCAGATGATTGTTGGTTCCTGAAGAACAAGGTACAGGACTTAATTGATTCTAAGGAGATCGAGTTCGGAGCATCAGAAAAGCCTAAACAAGATGCAGGGGTGAATGCTATCGGGGATGACGATGATGAAGAGTTTGACATCGACAGTTGGATCTATCCGACTGCCAATGGTGGATTAAGCAACTGGATAGTGAAGGATTCTATGCTTGTTTCTGTTATCACCCAGTAATCAAACTTTTTGTTTTAAATATGTAACAGACAATGTTTTAAACTTTACGGCCCGGTGTCTTACCAGGAGCACCGTGGCTTCATTTGTGAGGGCTCTATGTGTGTCATTTTCATATATCATTAATAAAAGCATTGGACGTTTCTTGCATTTCAAATCTTACGCTCCTTGTTTTTCTTTTATTATATATTGCAAAACAGCTATTTTACACACACTCACATATACAGGTCCACATCCACTCTGGATCTCACTAGTAACGACTCTGCTACTGCCAGTTATGACTTCGAAAATCCGATCAACTTAGACGAAGACGAAGGTGAAAATGATTATGAAGTGCCTGGTGAACTTGCAAGACTGCTACTCCAAGAGGAGAGGACCATTCAGTCGCACGAAGAGTCGGTGGAATCAGTAAATCTGGGTATAGAAGTAGACAAGAAAGAGGTCAAGATCGGTGCAAATCTGGAGCTTAGTGTGAAGCAACGGTTGATTCAGATGATGCATGACTATGTTGAGATCTTTGCCTGGTCTTATGAAGATATGCTTGGGTTGGATACTGATATTGTGGTTCATGGCCTACCTACCAAGGAAGATTGTCCTCCAGTGAAACAGAAGGTCCGCCGAATGCGCCTAGAGATGTCTGAGAAAATAAAGGCTGAAGTTATGAAACAAATTAACGTCGGTTTTCTAGCTGTTACTTCTTATCCTCAGTGGGTGGCCAATGTGGTTCCTGTGCCGAAAAAGGATGGTAAGGTTCGAATGTGTGTTGACTATAGGGATCTGAACAGGGCAAGCCTCAAGGATGACTTCCCTCTACCTCATATTGATGTTATGGTTGACAACACCGCTCAGCACAAGGTATTCTCCTTTATGGATGGTTTCTCCGGTTATAATCAGATTAAGATGGCTCCCGAAGACATGGAGAAGACAACCTTTGTTACTCAGTGGGGTACTTTTTGCTACAAGGTCATGCCCTTTGGATTGAAAAATGCTGGGGCAACGTATCAGCGTGCCATGGTTGCTCTGTTTCATGACATGATCCATCATGAGATTGAAGTATACGTCGACGATATGATTGCGAGATCTCAAACTGAAGAAGAACATCTGGACCACCTTCAGAAGCTATTTGACAGGTTGAAGATGTACAAGCTGAGGTTAAACCCAAACAAGTGCACCTTCGGGGTGAGATCTGGTAAGCTGCTGGGTTCGTCGTAAGCGACAAAGGTATTCAAGTGGATCCTGCCAAGGTGAAAGCTATACAGGAAATGCCAGCTCCCATAATAGAGAAAGAAGTCAGAGGCTTCCTGGGAAGACTGAACTACATTGCCCGATTCATCTCGCACCTAACTGCTACTTGTGAGCCAATCTTCAAATTACTGAAGAAAGATCAAGTGGTACATTAGAATGATGAATGTCAGGCCGCTTTCAAAAGGATCAAAGAGTATCTCCAAGAGCCACCTATTCTGATACCTCCAGTTGAAGGGAGACCTCTGATCTTATACTTGACAGTACTCGACAACTCAATAGGGTGTGTGTTGGGTCAGCATGACGAGTCTGGCCGAAAAGAGCATGCTATTTATTACCTTAGCAAAAAGTTTACCGACTATGAGACCCGATACTCACTGCTCGAGAAAACTTGTTGTGCTTTGGCATGGGCTGCTTGCCGGCTGATACAGTATATGTTGACTCACACTACTATGTTGATATCAAAGATGGATCCAATCAAGTATATCTTCGAAAAGCCTGCTTTGTCCGGAAGAATAGCGAGATGGCAGATGATCTTGACTGAGTATGACATCCAGTACACGACCCAAAAGGCAATTAAGGGAAGTGTGTTGGCAGACCATTTGGCACATCAGGCAGTGGATGATTACCAGTCTATGAACTTTGAATTCCCGGACGAGAATATCATGATAGTGACTGACTGTGAGATACCTGGACCGGATGAAGGACCTGAGGAGGGATCCCGATGGTCTATGTACTTTGATGGAGCTTCAAACGCTTTGGGTAACGGCATTGGCGCCGTAATCATATCTCCTAAAGGCTCTCATACTCCGTTCACCGCCCGCCTATGTTTCAACTGCACCAACAACATGGCGGAGTATGAAGCATGCATCATGGGTCTTCGAGCAGCAATTGACCTAAGGATTAAGTTTCTGAATGTCTTTGGAGATTCCTCTCTCGTGATCAGTCAGATCAAAGGCGAGTGGGATATGAAACACCCAAATCTTATTCCTTACAAGGAGTATGTGTTGACGTTGCTTCCCCATTTCGAGGAGATAACCTTTGAACACTTCCCGAGAGAGGAGAATCAGTTGGCAGACACGCTGGCTACGATGTCTTCTATGTTCAAAGTCAATTGGGACAACGAGGCTCCCCGAATTATCATTGAAAGGCTGGAAGAACCTGCACATTACTGTGATATTGAGACTGAAGAGGTAACAGAAAAGCCTTGGTTTCATGAGGTGAAGAGGTATCTGGAAACTCAAGAATACCCCGAGGGTGCATCTGTTAATGACAAGAAGTTTTTGAGGAGGTTCACGGCGAAGTTCTTCATCAGCAATGGCATTCTTTACAAGCGTAACCATGATTCAACCTTACTGCGATGTGTGGATAAGAATGAAGCAGAAAGGATCATGGCGGAGTTACATGCAGGTACTTTTGGAACTCATTCCAGTGGACACACCAAGGCAAAGAAGATTCTTCGGGCAGGATATTATTGGTCCACAATGGAAGCTGACTGTTATCAGCATTCTCGGACATGTCACAAGTGCCAGGTCTATGCTGATAAGCTGCACATACCTCCAGTTCCTCTAAGCGTATTGACAGCTCCGTAGCCTTTTGCAATGTGGGGCATTGATATGATCGGCGAGATCAGACCTACGGCATCTAACGGGCATCGCTTCATCCTGGTAGCAATTGATTACTTTACGAAGTGGGTTGAAGCAGCTTCCTTTGCTACCGTAACCAAGAACGTCGTGGCACGATTCATTCGGCACAATCTGATCTGTTAATACGGTGTGCCAGAGAGGATCATTACGGACAATGGTACCAATCTCAACAACAAGATGATCATCGAGCTCTGCGAGCAATTCAAGATACAGCATCACAACTCTTCTCCCTACCGGCCAAAGATGAATGGGGCTGTTGAAGCGGCTAATAAGAACATTAAGAAGATTGTGCAGAAGAAGACAGTGACATACAAAGATTGGCATGAGATGTTACCATTCGCTCTTCATGGGTACCGTACCTTAGCTCGGACGTCAACAGGGGCAACACCCTATTCCTTGGTATATAGCATGGAGGCAGTCTTTCCCATTGAAGTTCAGATACCCTCTCTTCGGATCATGAAGGATGCAGGTTTGAGCGAAGATGATTGGATTCAGACCCGACTTGATCAGCTGAACTTAATCGACGAAAAGAGACTTACTGCTATTTGTCATGGTCAGACGTACCAAAAATGGATGATCAAGGAATTTAACAAGAAAGTTAGACGACAAGAGTATCAAGTTGGGGATCTGGTAATCAAGCGCATTATTCTACCTTAAGGTGATCCCAGGGGCAAATGGACCCCTACTTACGAAGGGCCATTTGTGGTTAAGAACATTTTCTCAGGAGGAGCTATGATTTTAACCACCATGGATGGTGACGACCTTCCTCACCCCGTCAATGCAGACATAGTGAAAAGATACTATGCATAATCAAAGACCCGCTAGGTTGACTGGCCTAGGCAAAAATAAGGGCTTCTCGGCGAACCAAAAGGGTTCGGGCAAAAATAAGGGATGAAAATGAAAAAATCTGTACACCCGGAAAGTCGAAAACCTGAAAAGGCGGCTTGGGCAAAAAAGGGTATCCCGGTGGACTGAAAACCCGAAAGGGCCGTCAAGGCAAAAATTAGGGATCAAAGCGTAACACTATGTCTCATTGGATCACCTTGCATCCAGACTTCGGTATCGACTATCAAGCTCGGACGGCACTAAATCAATTTGATTCATCTTCAACCAAGTAGCAAAGTGATGAGATGCTCGAGGACATAAAGGCAATAGCAGAGTTGGAACCCAGTGGGATTGTTCACATAGCTGTTTTATTTTCCACAAATGTGTAAATTCTATTATTCAGCAGCGTTCTCTTACTAGGACGTCAGTCTCTTGTACAAAAGTACCTATTTACAGGCCAAACTTCAAAATCAATACAATTCATTTTCAAAGAAATTTCAAACTATTTTTCCTTTATCTGTTTTGATTTACAAAGAACGTCCAAGGTTCATTTTTGATATATGCATTTGACATTAATTGTTGCTCATAAATATTTACACGCAAAACAAAAAATGATTATTGGTAATATCAGAAACAGAGGCAATAAGAATTGTCCGAATTGTATAGTTGCTTTGTCCACCAGGTACAAAGGTAAATTCATCTGAAGAATATGACCAAAGTACTTTCACTCCCCGCAGAGTAAGACCGTAATGGTAGCTCTCCCAGCTGAGACTTGCAACTATGAACGAATCAAAAATATTCTCCCCAAGCAGAGTTAATCTACCATCAGATACTAGAAAGGCTTGATATCCCGGGCAGTCTTAATATTCCCTAGCGGAGTATAAGAATGTTCCCCGATAGAATACAAGATACTCCCCCAGTGGAGTCAATATTTCCCCAGCGCAGTCTGAAAAAGCTTCCCCAACGGAGTCGGGAGAATCATCCCCAGTAGACTCTAGAAGTTTATCCCCAGTGGAGTACAAAAATAAATATCCCCAGCCGAGTTCAAAGGATCACCCCCAGCCTAATTCAGAAGGATTATCCCCATGAAAGTCTAACAGGGTTATCCCCGGTAAGTCACAACTGAAAGATCATCCCCCAGCGAAGTTCTTTCCTTTCACAAACAGGAATTCAATCCTCAACATATTCCATATCACCTGCAACGGTAATCCATCCCCAGTGGAGCTTATCAGTGGAATCCTCAGCAGAGCATCTCTTCCCCACAGAGTAATCTCCTCATCAGTTTATTCCCCAACGGAGTTCTCTTCTCCTGCAGGTCTATTCTCGCAATCATCTTCGTTCGTCATCCCCAGCGGAAACGAAGAATTCAACTCTATTCTCCAGCAAGCTATCCGGGATTTATTTTCCCCAGCTAAAACATTACATTTCCATACATCATGATACATGCATATACGCATCATACCATACAATCTCATTTATGTTGAGAACATCATTGCTTGATCCATATCATGCATTGCATATGACTGACCTTTACCTTTTAGGAAAGATCCAGTTAAGTTCTCAGCTATATCGAAGACCTTCTCTGGTTCAGTCAGATCGCCGATAAGATCTCCCTGGTTCGTATTCCAGTTAAAGATATTCCAAGACTTTTTGTCTGGTCCAGCTAAATCGATTCCTAAAGGTTTTTCTGATGCCGATCCAGTCAAAATTATTCCAAGACTCTTGCCTAGTCCAGTTAAATCGATTCCTAAAGATTTTTCTGATGTCGATCCAGTCAAAGTTATTCAAAGACCTTGTCTAGTCCAATTAAATCGATTCCTAAAGATTTTTCTGATGCCGGTCCAGTCAAAGTTATTCCAAGACCTTGTCTGGTCCAGTTAAATCGATTCCTAAAGATTTTTCTGATGCCGATCCAGTCAAAGTTATTCCAAGACCTTGTCTGGTCCAGTTAAATTGATTCCTAAAGATTTTTCTGATGCCGATCCAGTCAAAGTTATTCCAAGACCTTGTCTGGTCCAGTTAAATCGATTCCTAAAGATTTTCCTGATGCCAATCCAGTCAAAGTTATTCCAAGACCTTGTCTGGTCCAGTTAAACTAATTCCTAAATATTTTTCTGATGCCGATCCAGTCAAAGTTAATCAAAGACCTCCTCTGGTTCAGTCAGATTGCCGATAAGATCTCCCTGATTCGTATTCCAGTTGAAGTTATTCCAAGACCTTGTCTGGTCCAGTTAAATCGATTCCTAAAGATTTTTCTGATGCCGATCCAGTCAAAGTTAATCCAAGACCTCCTCTGGTTCAGTCAGATCGCCGATAAGATCTCCCTGATTTGTATTCCAGTCAAAGTTATTCAAACACCTTGTCTGGTCCAGTTAAACCGATTCCTAAAGATTTTTCTGATGCCGATCCAGTCAAAGTTAATCCAAGACCTCCTCTGGTTCAGTCAGATCGCCGATAAGATCTCCCTGATTCATATTCCAGTTGAATTTATTCCAAGACCTTGTCTGGTCCAGTTAAATCGATTCCTAAAGATTTTTCTGATGCCGATCCAGTCAAAGTTAATCCAAGACCTCCTCTGGTTCAGTCAGATCGCCGATAAGATCTCCCTGATTTGTGTTCTAGTTGAAGTTATTCCAAGACCTTGTCTAGTCCAGTTAAATCGATTCCTAAAGATTTTTCTGATGTTGATCCAGTCAAAGTTATTCCAAGACCTTGTCTGGTCCAGTTAAATCGATTCCTAAAGATTTTCATGATGTCGATCCAGTCAAATTTATTCCAAGACCTTGTCTGGTCCAGTTAAACTGATTCCTAAAGATTTTCTGATGCCGATCCAGTCAAAGTTAATCCAAGACCTCCTCTGGTTCAGTCAGATTGCCGATAAGATCTCCCTGATTCGTATTCCAGTTGAAGTTATTCCAAGACCTTGTCTGGTCCAGTTAAATCGATTCCTAAAGATTTTTCTGATTCCGATCCAGTCAAAGTTAATCCAAGACCTCCTCTGGTTCAGTCAGATCGTCGATAAGATCTCCCTGATTTGTATTTCAGTCAAAGTTATTCCAAGACCTTGTCCGGTCTAGTTAAACCGATTCCTAAAGATTTTTTTGATTTCGATCCAGTCAAAGTTAATCCAAGACCTCCTCTGGTTCAGTCATATCGCCGATAAGATCTCCCTGATTCATATTCTAGTTGAAGTTATTCCAAGACCTTGTCTGGTCCAGTTAAATCGATTCCTAAATATTTTTCTGATGCCGATCCAGTCAAAGTTAATCCAAGACCTCCTCTGGTTCAGTCAGATCGCCGATAAGATCTCCCTGATTTGTATTCTAGTTGAAGTTATTCCAAGACCTTGTCTGGTCCAGTTAAATCGATTCCTAAAGATTTTTCTGATGCCGATCCAGTCAAAGTTAATCCAAGACCTCCTCTGGTTCAGTCAGATCGCCGATAAGATCTCCCTGATTCGTATTCCAGTCGAAGTTCAGATCACCTATCAACAATCTCCAAATTGCATTTGTGAGCCCATTCTCGACATCACCAGGATGATACCACTTCATGCGAGTGCAAATTTCTGGGCACTCTAGTGTTCAATCATCTTCCACCTTCGGATCACGAAAGGCCCGAAAGCCAATCTATATCCTCAGGTTTAAGAAGATTGAACAGGGGCAGATGTTGTACCCCAAAATTTTCCCTCTCATATTTCTCAAGACATGCAAGAAAAATCTCCAAGTGGCTCAAGTTTGCTCAAGAGTTAGACCGTCAAGCCATCTCCTAAGGCAGTCAATCCCAAATTAAGGTTTTGTGTTGCATCAAGGTCCTTGCATAAAAATGACCTCAAGTGCTCCCCAGTGTCATAATATGTTCTCAAGTTCATCCATGTCAAATTTCAAGCCTTGCAGAGGAAGTTTGCTCAGTCAATTGCTCAAAGGGTCCAAAAATCGACTGTGTTAGGGCAAAAGTCAACTGTGACCTATAAATAGTCAAACTTCAAGATTTTTTGTCAACATTCTCATTTTGAAGTATATTTCATCATTTGATCAAGGGTTGATCATGATTCATCAAGGATTTCTCAAAATTCATCAAGACTCAAAAGTTGCTAAATTAGGGTTTTGTAGGAAAAGTCAACTCAACTTTGACCAAGCATAACTTTCGCATACTTTATGAGAAATGACCCATAAAAAGCTCATTTTGAAGAGGATGAAAGTTCCTACAATCCATATTCATACCCAAAGATCAATAAATGCACTCACAAAAAGTTACAAATTTGGACATTATAGGTCATTTTTGAAAGTCAACAAAAACACCTTTTTTTTCCAAAGCTTATAACTTGAGCATGGAATATCAAAATGCGATGATACCAAAAGGGTTGGTTATAGGACATCTCAAGATTTCTAGAAAGTCCAATAACACTTCCAAAAGTTCAAAATTGAAAAAGTTATGCATTGTTGCAGTTGGGCATTTTTGCAAAATTGCCAAAAGTCAACTATCCCCAAAACATCAAATTTTGTCAAATGGGCCCATTATTTTCCACTTGATTTGATCTTTTCACACTACACACGTGTCCTATCTTCAGCCTTGTGTCCATTTATTAATTTTTCTATTTTATTTGATTTTTTATTGAATTAATTCATTTTAAATCAATTTAAATCAAATCAAATCCTAATATTGATTACTTATGATCTTTTTGGTTGTTATAGATCTTGATTATCATCAATGACATGATCAAATCCGTATCAAGCTTTTCATGTGCAAAAATATTGGATTTTGGACAAAATAAGAAAGTTATCAATGGCAGGAGGCACGAATTCAAGACCTAGAAGTTGCAAGAACACAAAAACCAAACTTGAGAAAATTGCCAAAAAGCTTGAAACTGAAATCGTGCATAGAGGTGGTTTCAAGATCAAATCTCATCACTAATCAATTGTTGGACCATCCTTGAAGCGAAACCACTCCAGAACCAGTCTCCATACGCGCCCAGAAGCTTTGTAAGTGTCTCAAAAAAATCACCTTTCAGTTGAATTCGCATATCATTATTCTTGCACTTTTTTAACAAAATCTTTGCATATTCATGCTTATCGTTCAATTTAGAAGCTTTCTGCATTATTTGATTGCATTTATATAGCATGTAACCCCCTAGCCGATTCTAGGGTTCTTGGTTCTTGTTTTTGGGCATTTTGTTTGCAGGTAGAATTGACGCCATTGATGGACATAGGCGTGTTCAGGAGGGAGAGACGAGCATGATTATGTTCTTGGATTGAGTTTTCATGGCTTAGAATTGGTTTTAGGGTTGACCTAGGGATTCAGCTGCAGATATGAATCCGCAGGAAATATTACAGGGTCAAACGAGGAAGACGATGATGCGTCTCCCTCCTATTGGTTAATTCAAATCTGGCGCGTATTTTTTATAGTTTCTGGCATATTAATTGTTTTTTCCATATAATAATTATTGTCCATTATAATAACAAATGAAGTGCAGTGGTTGAGTGGCAAGGCGTTAGTTCAATGACTCACAGGACCTGGGTTCGAATCCCAGGTCCCCCATGTATTTGCTATGTTTTTTCTACAGGCTATCCAATGTCTTTCCAAACGCGTAGTACATGATACTCCCTCATTCCAATGCTTGCCAGATGGCCCCAGGCCAGATCTGGTGGTCCAGGTTGAACGTACACCATACGCCCTAGTCAACCAATGCATATGGGAGTCCAGAAGTCAACCAGGCCTGCTTGTATTGAGCCACCAAAATTGTTATCCCAACCACCCAAAATCAAGCCCAACCTCTAACTCACTCTATTTTCTATTTTATTTCTTTATTTTGTTTAATTACTTTTTATTTAATCATTAACCAATCAAAACTTTTTCTCATTTAAAATTAAAACCAAAAAAATATTTTCTTAATTAAATTTAATTTCAGCATTTCTATTTTGTTAATAATATTAATTCAATTAATTTAGTTTAATTAGGAAATAACTTTAATATTTTTGCAATAATTAAAATTAATTTAGACGATTAGGTTTTTATTAACTTTGATCAAAGTTATTTTATTTCTTTAAATATCAAAAATCCAAAAAATATTATTTTTTATTAATTAATTAATTAGCTTATTTAATTTAATAGTTAACCTAATTTAATTTCTTCCATAAATTCAAAATAAACCAAAAAATCTTTTCTTTAATAATCAAAGGGTCAAAACCCTAGAATGCGCCCGTTTTAATTTCTCGCACACGATCCATTTGATTTCAATATTGTACCTGTTTCCCGGAATGTAATAGTTTAATTAGGACTTTAATTATTTTATCGCTTTATTTACTTTCCGCATTTTAATTTCAAGGGTTATTTTTGGCGATGTAAATACCCGACGCCTTGTAATAGTTAACTTTAATTTCCGCAATTTAATTTCCACAACTTATAAACTGTTAGATGTTTGATAATAGGGAATGCATGACAAGATCGAATGTTTAACCTAAAATCAACATAGATAACCCATGACATGTACAAAAACAAATTAACTGAAAATAACACACTCGCACATGCGCACTCTTAAAGTACACCCCACTTGGTTGCCTTCGTGCGGTCATTAAGTATAGGTCAATTTAGAGGTCGCCCTCTTGTCCAAAGATCATAGTTGCCTTGAAACATTTGCCTCGGAAAAATGATCTAAGACATTAGGGTTACCACTAAGGCGTCCTAACATTGCTTTAGTGACCACACGTCCCTTAATCGAATTGACCCTTAAAACTCCAACGACGATGCTACCTACTCATCCATAGTGGGATAGCACCGTCTAAAGGACATTAGTACATATTGATTCCTTTTTCGAGTAGGTAGATGGTTCTTAAACACTTGCTCTTTCCAAAACAAAACAAAAACTTCAAACCCACAAACACAAAGAAAAAGCAAATTTTTGAAAACACTTTGAGCAAGTACCTAAGAGCCCGTGGATAACCACGGATAGAAAGGGTGCTAACACCTTCCCTTTCTATAATCTACCCCCCGGACCCGAGAAACGTCTCAAAAAAGGAATTTTTCTGTGCTTTTTTCCTTTCCTTGTTGGATAAAATAAAAGACGGTGGCGACTCTTGCTTACCGCGATATTTTGCAAAAACAAACGCAAAACGCAAACCAGCATTCCAAAAACAGTCAGTTCTCTCCCACCTTATCACAGAAGGTATTAGCACCCTTTTCATCCATGGTTTTCCATGGGCTCTTAGTTACTTTCTAGATTACTTGCTTTTGTTTGAAATCGTGCTTAGTGTGGTTTTTAAAAGTATTTTGTAAAGAGGCCTTTGTTTAGGCAATCTTTGTAATGATTCTCATTCGTAAGAATGTATACAAAGATGTTGATCTTTTGAAAATGTTTCCAAGTTTGTAAGATGTTTTGAAATGTGTAGGTGTTTGTTTTGAGAATAGCAATGATGTTTTGTTTGAAATTGAGCAAGTAATTAAGAGCATTCTACCTACTCAAATGTCTTTCTTGTACATTTCCTTTCCTTTGACATTGTTATCTTACCATTGATTTGGTAAGTAACCCTATCTTTGGATGTAAACAGGACGGGCATGGGTCATCGTATAACCATAATTAACAATGTTGCAAGGCATCTTAGCATTCTCTTTTAGGGACTAAGATAATTTGTAATAAAACTTAGATAGCGCCATCGAGGGACTATGATCTTATATTCGTTTTTTTCTAAGATACCTCACATGCGTAATATGGCTATTTTGTAAGGCAACCAAGTGGATTTTACGCTAGGGGTGCTTGTGTGCAAGTGTATTGTTTTCATGCTTATTTTTGTCTTGAATTAGGGTTTTCTATTTGATTGATTTTTATTCTTTCCATACAAATCCTAATTACTAGCATGTGAATATAAAGCATTTAAATTGTGGAAAATAAAAATGCTAAGCTATTACATGATTTGTGGGAAGGGGGTGTACAAAGTATAAATGGGGATTGTAAGAAATTAAACTCTAATTAAGTTATTACAACCATATTGAATTGAATAAATAAATGTACAAGATATGAAAAGGAATTATGTATAAAGTAATGAATAAAAAAAAGGAATGAATTTTATTTGGTTTTGTCCTTGTTAAAGAAAGTTATTATTTTTTTAACCTAATGATCTAAAAAAGTTTAAAAAAAGATAAACTAATTTTAATTTTAGAAGAGAAAACATTTTTAAGTTTTATGAAGAAGATTTTAACACTAGACTAAATAGTATGAAAATTGATTAAATTAGGAAAAGTATAAATTCTATGTTTATTTTAAGAAAATAAAATAAGCTTAAATCTAATTAATTAAAAAAAATTAAGTTTATAACAAAAATATTTTTTTTATGTTTTTTAGTCTAGAAAATAAAATAAATATATATAGTATGAATAAAAATATATTTTTTATCTCTTTTTTTGTCAATAAAATAAATATTAATATTAATAATAAAAATATAAAAAAAATAAAAAGAAAATAAAAATAAAGTAAATAAAAAAAGTCAGGGGGGTTCATTAGTAAACCAAAGAGTATTATGAGCAAAAATGAACTAAGCCCAATGAAGAGCCCAAATGCTACCAAAAAGAATAAAAAAGAGACAGAAAAATGTGAAAATAACAAAATAGTCACGTTGGGGCTTGAACCCAGGACCATGAGGTGAACAGGCGCGCGCTTTACCACTGGGGTGGCTAATCATCCGTTAACTTGTATGAAATGATAAATACATAACACAAAATGCGTCCTGACTGTACTTCATCTTCAACCTCCAGCCAAAGGATCTGTAACTTGCTTATTTCTCAACCATTTGCAAAAATGTAAACATGAAAATTACTCCATTTTTTCACATGAATCCAACCATATAAATATCATAAACTATAAATCAAGGATGAATGAGAATTTCTAAAAGTACCAAATTCTGACCTAAATATTTCAGAAAGTTCAAACTCAAAATTCTCCTAGCTCAATCAAAATAAATGAAATCTATGGACATGTACAGCTTCAGAGCAATGATGTCTACATTTTATCTTCACAAATGTAAGCCTAACAATGCCTAAGTAATAAGATAGAAGTTCAAGAAAAATACCTCAAAACTGGAAATCGTGAAATGGATTTGAGCTTATTTCAGGCAGTGCTGATGATCAGGTTAGCTTCCTTGGACCTCTAGGAAGCTAATGCAATGGCTGGCTTGAGCTGAGGGTGGATGGAATGGTTTGGAGAAGTCCAACTGTGATGCTCTATTTTTGGTTATGGAAGACATGATAAATGGTGTTACAGAAGTGAAACATGTACAAGGATAAGTTACCCTTGATGCAAGGAATCTTTAGAAACTAAAAGGTCAAGAAACGTACGAGGGAAATGTGAGTTTGAAGTTCAAGGTCAGAAACTGTGCAACAATGGAGTTTTTGGGCAATTTCTGATTTAAGAGAGTTTTGGTGTATTTCAGGGTGCTCAAGCTCGTCCTATAGCTCACAAATAGTGACTCTATTTATAAGCAACATATTTGGAGACTTGTTGTTGATCAGAATTCAAAATCATAAGTTTATGCATAACATGTGATTTTTGAGAATTTCAAGTTTCCAAGCATTGTGTACTTGCTAAGATAGAGTGGTTATGCTTTAAACAAGCTTTCTTATGACTTTGTGGATGGAGTGTGATCAGAGGGAACAAGTTAGAGGCTTAAGAATTGACTTTACACAAAAGCTTGCTTTTCTAAAATGGAAGTGTTCACTTTGTGCCATTAATAGAAATGTGGATTGGATAAAGCTTAAACCACTTGGATTAAAGCTCAAAAGTTTGTGTAATCCATTAATGATGGATATATACACAAGTTAGGAGGCCTGCAAAGCAATATTATGCAGCCTAGGTTTGAAATTGGATTCTTGTTCATCACAAAATTCCTTGTAATTTAAGTGACAAAACACCAATTTCATCTCTTTGATTCTCCCTACTCAAGAATGATATCAAGGAGTTCTTGGACATTTTGGAAATCTTGAAATGTGCTCTACAACCCATATTTGAATTTATTTTGAATATTCACCTTGGAACTATATGAAAAAGTGCCATGAAGTTGAGTCAAAATCCTGACCAAATAAGGGCAAAATTTCACTAAGTGTTTAGTTTCATGACCCTATGTTCTTGAAATTATAAATTGAGATCCAAGAATTTTTAGGAGAATTTGTGTGAGGAAAAGTTGTAGATTTCATGGATATCTAAAAATTTCATGTTGGAAGTTTCTCTTGAATCATCTTGCATCATGGTGAAAATTTTGCTCAAAGTTATGAAAAAACATGAAATTTCCAACACTTAGAAAAATTTCTAAGTTTAGAAATTTTGACTTTTTAAAATGAAATGTTGACTTTTTGATTTCTTGATGAATAAGTTTCATATTTTGACATGTTTTGATGAATTATGATCTTTGGCACTTGAATTTGACCAAAAAGTCAAAGTTTGACTTTTCAGTATACAGTTGACTTTTGATTAGTTGACTGCAAAATTCATCTGTCAATCTAATGGACTTGCAATGTTTTGAACCATGCCATCAGGTCAAAATGATTTAATTGGAATCTTGAGATCATGCCTCAAACCAATTGATCAATTGCTAGGTCAAAAATCAGAAATTGCCCTTTCCTAGTTAAAACCCTAATTTTGACCATTTTGCCCTTTTGGAGATTTGATCAAATTTCTTGAGGAATTATGGTCCAAACTTGATCAAATGATACATATGAGTTTAAAATGTTGATGTGGATAAAAAATTATGGGGTTTGACTGTAAATTGGCCATGGTTGACTGTTTCCCCAATACATCTGATTTTTAGGTCATCTGTTCAATTGACTGATCAAAAGTGTGATCCAAGACTTGAAACTTGACATGAGTAATCTTGGGGGTCCATAATGATCCATGAAAGTCATATGGGGCATTGAAAGTTCAAAAATCCTTGTGAAAACTCAAACCCTAATTTTGGTCATCAATGCTTAAGGAGATGTCTTGAGTTGATCAAACCCTAGTGCAATCTTGAGCCCAAGGAGATCTTGTGAGCAAATTCTTGATAAGTGAGAGGGTAAATTTTGGGGTACAACACTAACCCTTGAAATTTTCCGAAACCATTTTCTGGAATAAAACTTCCAAGAAACAAACAATACATTAGCAACAAAAAGCACAACAATAACCAATATACCAGTAATCCAACAGGGACTCAACACAGTACCTTTTCTGAGAGATTATTGTTAGATACATCAAGAGTCTCAAGCTGAGTTAATGTAGTCAAACTCTGAGGTATAGAACCACTCAAATTATTCCCACTTAGAATCAACATGTTTAAATTAGTCAAATTGGCAAAAGCAGGTGAAATTGTTCCCTGCAAATCCCTTTTCCTGAAATACAGTGTGTTAATCTTACCCCCACTACACAAAAAAGACTACCAATCTTTACAAAGACCATTCCCTTTCCACGAATTCTCAAATTGAATAGGATACCCAAACCCCTCGGCAATTTTAAGCAAAACCATAACCCTGTCATCACAAGGCCCATGTTTATCAAGACAAAAGTTGTTAAGGCCAATATCACATCGGGGAAGACAAGGTTAGCGGCGGCTCACAGTGGTTCATGGCGGAAACCACGTCTTCTTCGGCGAGTTCACCGCTGCGACATCTAAAAAACAAAAACTCTCAACACTAACCCCCTCTTTTTCCACAAAGAAATCGAATCCAAACTCAGATTTTCCAAATTCTTCTTCAATCATATTGATCGGAGTCTCCCTAAATCAAAAAACTTAAAGGAAATGCAAGATTCACGAAATGCAAATGATATAATGAGGTGTATAAACAAGAATCAACAATCAAAACGATAAAATGGAATCAGGGATAAAGGAAATCAGTGATTTCCACTTTAAAGAGCTTTTTTTGTCCGATGCAGCTTTATTACAACCCTAGAGCATGGCTCGTTATCTTACTGTGATCGGCCTTGTGTCTCATGAGGGGTTATACAAGTATGTTGAAGAAGAAATATGTGTTGTTATGTTTTCTGAGGTGTAATAGTTGAAGAAATTGTATGTAGAGTTAAAGGGGTATGAAGGGAAGATGAAGAAGATGAAGAAAATCCACATAGTAACTATAAAAAATATAACAAATAAAAAATTAAAGCCATATCATTTTAAAAAAACATAAAAATTCAAAAAAAAAACATATAATCCATGTCACGTCAAAGATTTTGTTGATTGAGTACCATGGGGGACTAAAATAAGAGAATCTGTAAATGGTAGGGGGAATCTAAGTTATTTTTTTACAGGGGGATTTTTCTAAACATGCCAAAATGGCAGGGGCGAACTGGCTATTAACCCTAAAATAATTAAAATCTTTCAAAATCAGTTTTTATTAATCACTAATTCAACTCCAATATTGAGAAAGGCCACATAGCCATATAGATTCATAGTCTTGTTCACCAAGACTTGAATCAAATCTCAATCATTTTCTAATCAACAAAATATTTCCAAAAATAGAGCAATTTCATTGAATTTCTGACATAATCTTTACTTATAAATAGCCCTTCAGTTTTCACAATTGGGACATCCACAAATTTCACAACTTTGTAATTTCACTTTCACACACTTTTTTTCCAAAACCAGTTTCTACTCTTTGGCCAATGGTTTTCATATGAGGCCCTCCCTTTTATTTTTAATTTTTTCAATTTTAATTTGTTTATTTTTTTAAATTATATGATGATTCTTGATGGTTGTCTTTTATTTAAAAATTATATTTTTGTATAAACAATTTTCCATTCATTCACTCACTTTCATCACTATTTTTTGCTATTTCTTTTTTCAAAACCTTTTTTCAAAACTATTGGTGATTTTATTATATTTTTGGCCAATAATTTTCGTATGAGGCCACCATTTTTATTTTTTTTTCTTAATTTTAATTTATTTGCATTTTAAATCATGTGATGATATTACCTGATGGTTGTCTATATTTTTTAAAATTTGTTTTCATACCAACAACTAACCAATTTCATAATTAGCCATATCCTTTTATTTTATTTTTCATCAAACAATTTACAAAACAGTTCTAACATTGTTAATTTTTATGATTTACCAATATTGTTAATTCTTACTAACTTTTTTTCCATCTATTGATTTACTACTTTTTTATTAAATTTTACTAATTATTTTATCTAACAATTTTCAATTCACCCTAACATTTCAGTTCAACAAAATCTATTTTCTTTTCTTTTTTTTGTTTGCATTAACAACAAGTTTGAAAATCAATAAAAAAAAGAAGATGGAACCATAAAAGATCATCAAAGGAAAAAATGTGAACGAAGGAGTACTAATAACTTAGAGACAACTTCTCTTTCTCAAACAAGTTTTTGGTTTTAATTTTTTTTTATTAATTAATTTATCTTGGTAGTTAGGAAGATTAGGGTTTTATATGGTAGTAAGCTTTGGACAATGTATTTTCTTCCTCTATTCACACACCCCTTCTACTCTTTCTATTGTTTTAATTTTAATTATTATTATTATAATTATTATTATTATAATAATAATAATTATTATTATTATTATTATTATTATTATCATTATTATTATAATTAAAGGTTGTTTAATTTCTAATTTAATTTGAGAAAGTGTCATAAAATCCTACCTTATCTTTACGTGACCCTTCTAGACACATTTGGAGTTAGATTTTTCTCTTCTTTTTTTTTTTAAATAATAATGACAATGTTTAATTAGATTTTGAGTTCACTTATTTGTTTATTTATTATCATTATTATTTTAAATAAATGTATGAATTGATTTATTTACATTATGATGAATTGATTGTTTGTGAATATTGTAAAAAATACAAAAAGTACTCTTATTATTAGGTTTAATTTTATTTGTAAATAATCTAGTTATGTAATTATTTTAATTAGATTAATAATCAATAACCTTGTACATAATTCTAAACTTCTCAAATTAAATTAACTTTAATATATTTTTAAATAAAAAGATTTCACATCTTCGAGTAATTAATAGGTTAGCCTAACATCTTACCAATTAATTATTCAAATTAAAACATTAAATCCACTCAGTACATCAAACTTTGATTTTTGTTCCACGCGATAATCAAACATTAGTTTTCGCTCCATGCGACAATAAATCAATTTCTTTGCCCCGCGCAATTTAACTCTAATAAGGATTAACTTTTTATCAATCAAAATCAATTTCTTCGCTCCGTGTTATTTAATTCTAATAAAGATTAGCTCTTTATCAATCACTCAAACTTAAAACAACTAACCAACAAAAAATATTTTCTACTAACTTAATCAAAACTCAAGACTTTTTCAAATAAAGAATCGTCTGATTTCTTTCTACTTGGATATAAAAACTTCGCCTACCATCACTCAATTTTCAAACTCAAGCAAGTTCAAAACCATTCGAAAGCAACTTAACACGATTCTATAAAAAAACACCAACCAAACATACTTCGAACTACGAAGGACTCTGATTTCTTCTTAAGAAGATACGTAGGCACACTGTTGAAAAATCAAGGTGAGTCTGCTAACTTAAAACTAAATCTTTTTCCCTCGTTTTATTATTTAGAAACATGATTAAATAAAAAATATCCTCCATAAGTCCTAAAGTTAAAGAGGCCCCCCTTGAGTACAAGGGAGATAAAGGGTGCCTAACACATTCCCTTTATCTAACCAACTCGCGAACCTATAAATCTCTTAAAATTAGGGTTTATTCTGTTTCTTTCCCGTCCTTAGGACAAAAAGTAGTGCTGGAGACTCTCGTATTTTTTGTCAGTTACGACAGTCGCCTTCGTGTTATGACTCCAAGTCACTGCGATACCAACAAATCTCATAATCTAAAAAGAAATTAGGCGCCCAGAACCAGATCATGGATAACATAGAGGGTCATCGTCTAAATACAACATATAAACCAAGAATACTGTATATAAGATATGCAATACATAGCAAAAAATAGTCAACAACATATCAATTCAAACGAGTGTAATATAAAATGCACGTATATCCTATCAATGCAGACTTTATATGAGTGTGATTCTCCCTAACCGAATTCCTCACATGTATGAATTTTGGAATTTAACCTCTCTGCAGAGAGTCGTGGACCCTTGCCACTAAAGATGCAGTGTTCCCTACTGACACCGACTCAATAAAATCTCATAGGATTAGGTGGTCTTTGTCCACTAGAGTCATCATCTGGTGCAATCCTCTCAACATACACGCAACTATGATATACATGAGTATATGCTTTCTTTACATATACAAATGTAACAACTTACATAATCTCAATATATGTAATCACAACCACATGTTAATTCATATATTCAACCATTCATATAAATAAATTCAATACGATTAGGTGGACTTTATTTTCTAGAGTCCTCACCTAGTGAAATCCTCTTGACATACACTTGGCAAATCATATATTTATTAAAAATCATATGAAAGTAGATTCACAAGTTTAGAATCACAGTATAAATATACATTCCCAATTGAGTACACAATCATGCATACAAACACACACATTCAAGTATATTCAAGCAAACAATTCACAATTTTGCATTAAAAAGCAATTATACATGCATTAAAGTATATGGCATTTCCGATCTACATGAGATAGTTAGAGAGTGACCTAACTTTAGCAAGCTTCCAACACATTCAACTTACGCTACGTGAGAATGAATCGCCTCTCACGACAAAGTCTCCTATCTAGTTTACACTTTCAACCTTTTAAAATACACAATCTAATTAAATTAACACAAACTCAACTACATCCATAATTTGAGCTTTATCTTTGATACTTACCTACTTAATCAGGTTTAGATTTTATTACCATTTTACCAACCCAATTATTTTTTATATAAAATCAATTTTCTCTAAAATAATAATTAAATATTAATATAAAGACAAATTTACTAAATTAAAATAACTTCCAAAATTTTAATTCATAAAAATCAGAATTGATAAATTTAAATTCAATAAATAAGATAATATGATAGTCGATATATTGAATCCATACCAACTCAAATCTTTAAATAAAATGAACGAGAACTTATTTCTAGAATAAAAATTAGAGGCTTGTTATACACACCAACTAATACTCTTTCTTTTTAGTATAAACAAAATCAATCAGTTATTATATGGAACTCTAATTAAATGTGAAAATGTCAATTAACATTAAAATCATTAAACATAATCATTTTTCAAAAGTGATATACCACATAAAACTTATCTTTTATTAAGAATAAAAAGACTATTCTATTTATTTGACAAAATTTAAAGTATAGTTACTAAACAACTAACGTCTTGCTTGTGTAAATCAAAGTCTTCTCCCTAAATTAAATTTATAATAATAATTTGATAAACCTAATTAGAACAAGTTAATAATATAAACTTTCAATATTAAAACATCCATAAATATTTATTAGATTTCAATCTAGGTCTTAACTCTTTAAAACAATAATAAAATTATCATAAACTTTAAATCAATTTTAAAAGGAAACATATTTTTTACCACAATATATTCTCATCATCAAGCTTCTAGACTTGGCCAGCTAAGATAATATGAAAGAGAAAAATATTTGGTCATCTCAAGCTTTAATTCTTCCTTTAATCTTCTATTTATTAGCTCTACTAAAACTCTCTCAAAGATCACAATGTATATATGGAAAATGCAAGAAAGGAACTATGAAGAGTGGAGGAGGGAGAGTACTTTAACGTTAACACATAGAGAAAAGGGGAAGAAAAATGTGTGATGGTGTGAATTGTAGTTTATGTATATTATATATATATATAGCCTTAACTTCAATTGTGTGCCATTGGATGAAGATAAGTATGCTTCTTAAACCATTAGATTTCTCTCTCTCACACATGTCTAATCTTGATGACTAGAATGAAAATATCATAACATTTGTAGTTTAGATTAAATCTAAAAATTAAATAGTTAGTTTAATCAATATTGTACCAACTAATAGTAATCAGACGTGTGTTTCATCGAGAAATAAAAATTAATAAATATTAAAATTATCTATCCAGAGCCAAGTTTAATAAAATAGATTTATCAAAATTAAATAGATTCTGACACATATTTTGACTATAAACAATGTCAAAAAAATAAAATAAATTTACTAATACGATCTATGCGTAATGTAGATCAACAAAATAGTTTGACACATGTTAAAATTTGAAATATTTTACTTATTAATTTTATGCACAATGTCGAATCATTTCGATCAATGAGTTTATAGAATCAAAATTTTGTTTTAATTAGATTAAAATAAAAAACATGTGGATAAATCTTGATCGTTCATTTCCACACTCACAAACAATTAAATGATAATATATCCTAGAGGAATATTAGATATTTTTATAACTTCCATTTTACTAGCTCGTTCAATTTATTTGTTTACTCTTAGACGAGTCGTAATTCGCTCACAGTCATATTTTACGGAAACGAAAAAAATTCTACCATAACTTTTTAATTAAAACAAAACATAATTTTTGAATAAATTTTTATTTCGAATAATTTTTTTTGCTTCTTAGCTTAGAAAAATATATTGAGATTTAACGTTCAATTTAGGCGATAAATAAAACTCTTACTTAAATTTTGACATCAATTGAAGTCCTTGAGAATTAAACGGACGGATATATTTTGTTCGTTACTCAAAATTTAGCATAAAATAGATTAGAATGATAAAATATTATAATATATTAAGGACTAAAATATACGGGTCTTACACTTTCCTTGTATTAAACTAGTAAATTCTCGACAAAGAGATTCATTAGTAGAAACGAATAAGATATCATCTATATATATTTGAACTAAAAGAATATATTTTGTCTTACATCTAATAAATAAAATAGTATCGACTTTACCATAATTGAATCTTTATTTTATCAAAAATTTACTCAATCTCTTATACTAAACTCGAGGAGTAAGATCCAGACAGCAAACAAAAATTTAAATTCTAGACAAGGTATAAGAGCATAAGTATCTGTGTAATATATTCCCTCAGCTTAACTAAATAATTTCTTTAGTACAGACAAAACATGCTAATTTTGCGTGTGTGCGCGCCATGTGAAATGTATATATATGCACGCTTTTTACAAGGGCCTAAATACTTTTTTTCCCACCTTTTTGTGTACATGCGCCGTAGATTGTGTACATATTATAAAAAAACATATAGTAAAAGGAATTTTGCGCAGAACGTGTCATATGGATAGTTTATACACTTTTGAGCAAGGGCCATGGTTGATTTTTTACGTTTTACACATACACACACGCCTCTATTTTGCGTACGTACACTTTTTGGCAACATTCTTCACCCTTAAACTTTTCATCATCTTTCTTGGAATAGATAAATTAAATAAACATTTATCAAAAGTAGAGAAAATAACATAAAAGTTGTCCATAAATATTAATATGCTTTTTAAGTATATAGAAGAATATGGATGTCACACACCTTTGAAAAATTACAGGAGCATTGTATAGATCGAATGATATCATTATGTATGTAAATATCTTATAAGAGCATGTGAATGATGATTTCTTTTGATCTTATGGTATTATTACTATTTGATTGTAGCTCGAGTAACAATTTATGAATCAATAATATGTGTGTCAAACTAATCTCTTAAAACATTTGGTTAATGAAGAGAAGAAGAAAATAATCATTCTAATTATTGTATTGAGTCTTCAGTAGTCTATACAAACTCTACAACCAGATATTCTTTGAATTGAAATTAACTTGTCCTTCTCGTTTATGATCACAGTTGCTCCTCCATTCTTTAACACTACATAAATATAACTTACACAGATGTTATAGAAAACTCAAATATCCCTTTTCTTGCTTTTCTAACACATAATTAAACGAAGGTTAAATGTTGTCCAAAATTTGTTTTTTTTAAACTATTTTTCTAAACTAACTAGGTTACTTTACTGGTTTAACTATATTATCGTTTTTATTCTATTTTATTATTGAACCCAATTCAAAATTAAGACTATCTACAATGGTAAAATTATTTAACACTTATTTTTTCTATTTTTTACATTTCACACTATCTTCTCTCTTTTCCACCTAATAATTCAACCGTCATTCGACTTTTACTCACTATAATAGTTTTGTTTAATAAAATTCAACACCCACTACAAAAAAAACACTCATTTGTGACGTGAATTTCACGTCACAACATGAGGAAACACGTCACTGACTAATACTTGGGACGTGTTCGTTCACGTGGCTGGAGAGGAGATGACAAAAATTTTGCGACGTGATTTTCATGTCACAAAGTTGTGACGTGAAAATCACGTCGCAACATAGTTTTATACAAAAATCATCCCTGCAAAAGAGCTGGCGTAGCAGGTATGTAATTAATTTACTTGCGACGTGTTTTTCACGTCACAAATTAGTAACGTGAAAAACACATCACTAAATAGTTTCATTTATTTGTTTCTTATAACGCCTGCCGTCCATTTTTTTTATATAGAAAGTAAGTTGTGACGTGATTCTCACGTCACAACTTGTGACGTGAAAATACGTGAAAATCACGTCACTAATATATTTTTTTAATTTAATAACTGAATTTGTTTTTCTTTTATATATTCAATTTAATAAATTTAATATAATAAATTAAAATAATAAATTCAATATATAATAAATTCAATATATTAAATTTAATATAATAAAATTAATAAACTAAAATTATAAATTTAAGAATTAATTAGTATGGTATACAAATTCAAGTTTGAAAGTAAAATAAAATAAAATTAAAGTTTACGGGTCAAAATTATCTTCGCTTCCGTCATCCTTCGGCTCTTGACCGCGAAAGTTTAGATTTCCATCAAACCCTTGCATAAATTGTCTCATTTATTGCTCCATATCAGCTTGCCTCTTCCCCATGGTCTCCATTTATCATTGTTGCTCTTGCCTCATTGCCTCCATTTGGGCCTCCATTTGGGCTTTCATTGTCACATTCCGTTGCGTTGACTCGCGTCTCGCCTCATTTAACGCCAATTGTCTTACGGTTTCAAGTTGTTCTGGTGTCAAATTTGGTTGACGTGACCCCCCCTTCCCCATCTCTAACTCTTTGAAATAGAGTTCTATCTCCACTTCTCAAGGTGCCCGCTAAATTTCCACCACCAAAAAAACAACTGTTAGGGCCTTTTCCGCCAATGACTTGATCTCAAATATAAAAGTCCACATCTTGATGAAGCGGCTCTCCCTCTCCCGGAGTATATTGAGGATTATGACTCAGAAAATTTACGAGCAATGTCTGTAAATTTTGGTAGTTCACAACTTGGTTCCATATATCACCTGGTGACAATCGAGGCGGAGGCAGATCTGATACTCGTTCGTCTTTTTTAAAATTTGTCTTATTTCTTCTATAGGGATGATTTGTTGGTCGGAATCTGCGGTGATAGTCAAACCATGAGCTTTTCCGCCCTTTATCCAACGTAAACGCTTTGGTGTATGCCATGCAATGCGGGAAACCCATTTTGCCATGCGTACCCCAACCAGACAACATGCATATGCTGGAAAGTCATTAATGGTCCACATCAAGGCAGCTCACAAAGTAAAATTTTGTTTACGAGATATATCATAAGTCCATTCTTCAATCCACAACCTCTTCAAATCATCAATTAAAGGTTGTAAGTACACATCAATTCTGGCTTTTGAACTGGACGGACCTGGAATGACGCACGTCAAAAACATGTATGGTTTTGTCATGCATATCTCAGGAGGGAGGTTGTAAGGAGTTACAATAACTGGCCAACAAGAATACGCACTTCCTGACGCTTGCACATATGGGGCAAAACCATCAGAGCATAATCCAAGCCTGACATTTCTAGGTTCTGCAGCAAAATCAGGATGTGTCCGATCAAAGTGCTTCCATGCCTCGCCAACAGATGGATGTCGCATAGTACCTAAACTTATTTGGTTTAAATGATGCCATGTCATTTGACTTGCACTGTGCATTGAAGTAAACATTCTTTTTAACCTTGGTATTATCGGAAGATAAAATATGGACTTTACTTCCACACGCTTTTGCTTGTTGTTAATGGCTCTACTATGAACTTGATATCTTGGACTCTTACAAAACTTGCATTCCTCCAACAATCCATCTTGAGTATCAAACTCGTTTTCATAAAACAACATGCAACCACTAATGCAACAATCAATCTTTCTTACTTTTAAACCTAACTTCGACACCCACTTGTTTGCATCATAAAAACTTGTAGACAAGTTGTCTTTTGTTGTGGTGGAATCCAACATCATTTTTGTGAAATGTTCCAAACACTGATCAAGAACATTCCAATTTGACTTGGCGGCTAATAATCTCACACACATTGATAACTTTGAGTCTGATGACCCCTCAAACAATGGTGTATTCATCTCATTCAACAACTGATAAAATCTCCGCGCATCCTCATTCGACAACTCTTCCCCGTCAAAATCTTCAGTTTGATCATATGTCATGTTCACACCAAAAGCATCCTCAACCATCTCACCGATCAGATTAAAGTTTTCCTTATATTCCATAGGCGGTCGACTACTTGAAGCATGCGTGTTGCTAGTAACTGGTACGTTACTCGGCAGTTCTTCACCATTATATGTCCAAACCCAATAATTTTCAATGAAACCCCTTTTATGCAAATGACGTGCTACTTCTTCCGGGTCATTAATTATT